>LR738714.1:764482774-764511710 GCA_902687465.1 Secale cereale
GGGTGGCGGGGCACGGCGGGGGTGTCGGGGCGGGAAGGGGCGCGGGGAGCGGCGCCGGCGTCAGGGCAAATGCCATCGAGGGCATCGGCGGCAGCGCCGTTGAGCAGTCTGACGGCATCAGCGGCGGCGGCGATGGCGAGGTGGACCAGCCTGACGGCGTTGGGGCAGGGCTCGGCGGCGACGGCGACGAGGAGCAGGGGGGCGTCGGGCGGCGGAGAAGAAAGTGATGGATTTTGGAGAAACTGGTAAGTGTTGGTTATATACCCAGAGCATTGGTCCCGGTTGTTTGCACAAACCGGGACCAATGCCCCCCTTTAGTCCCGGTTCGTGCCGCCATCGGGACCAAATGTCTCTTTTCAGCAGCCCAAAGGGCGGGAAACAAGGACATTTGGTCCCGGTTGGTGGCACCAACCGGGACTAAAGGGTGGCATTGGTCCCAGTTGGTACCACGAACAGGTACCAATGCACCCCTTTTGTCCCGGTTGGTGCTACCAACCGGAACCAAAGGCCTTGTGCTGGCGCGGTGCGGTCGGAAGTTTAGTCCCACCTCGCTAGTTGAGAGATCTCGAGAGTGGTTTATATGTTCTCTTGCGCCTACCCTCTCGAGCTCCTCTCAATTTTAGGCTTTCGGGCTTAAACTTTCACTCCTTGCCTGTGGGCCTACTGGGCCTTCTGCGGGCCTGAATCCTGGCCCATGGTTGGGTTTCTAGTCGTATTCAGGCCGTGGAGGCCCAGTAGGTAGCATTTTTTTAATTTTTTTCCAGATTTTTTTTGCTTTATTAACTTAATTTTGTTTATACTTACAGCAAAATATTGAACACATAATTCTTTTTGCTATTAGAGTATCATAAAAGTTTTCTAGTTCATTCTTTTTGCTATTAGTTCATTCTTTGAGCTAAATGACCCTGAAATTAAAAAGCACTACAAATTAACTTTGAAAAGGTTGAAAGTTGACATGGTATCATCATTTCACCCACATAGCATGTGCTAAAAAGTTGAGAGGGTTACGATAAAAAATGGATGCACTTCGTGTACAAAACGGACAATCTCTTTCGAAGTATCATGGTTTCAGACGTAAACTGATCTGTTACAAAGGGGGATTTTATTTTATTGAAATTATCTCAACTCCAGACTTTTTGTGTGTTCAAAATGCACCATTCAAAGACACATCATAAGTTTTCAACCCTTTCTGACTTCATTTATTATTTTTCGTGCATTTACTAATTTTATTTTGAGCTAAATGACCCTGAAATTGAAATGCACTACAAATGAACTCTCAAAAGATTAAAAGTATGCATGGTATCATCATTTCACCTACACAATATGTACTAAAAAGTTGAGAGGGTTACGACAAAAACTGGATGCACTTCGTGTACAGAAAGGACAATGTCTTTCGAAGTATCAGGGTTTCAGACGTAAACTCATCTGTTACAAAGGGATTTTATTTTATTGAACTTATTTGAACTCCAGACTTTTTGTGTGTTCAAAATGCACCATTCAAAGAGACATCATAAGTTTTCAAGCCTCTCTCACTTCATTTGGTATTTTTCGTGCATTTACTGATTTTATTTTGAGCTAAATGACCCTGAAATTGAAATGCATTACAAATGAATTCTGAAAAGGTTAAAAGTTGGCATGGTATCATCATTTCACCCACATAGCATGTGCTAAAAAGTTGAGAGGGTTACGGCAATAACTGGATGCACTTCGTGTACAAAACGAACAATCTTTTTCGAAGTATCAGGGTTTCAGACGAAAACTCATCTATTACAAAGGGATTTCATTTTATTGAACTTATTTGAACTCCATACTTTTTGTGTTCAAAATGCACCATTCAAAGACAGGTCATAAGTTTTCAGCCCTTTCTCACTTTATTTGGTATTTTCCGTGCATTTACTGATTTTATTTTGAGCTAAATGACCCTGAAATTGAAAAACACTATAAATGAACTCTGAAAAGGTTGAAAGTTGGCATGGTATCATCATTTCACCCACATAGCATGTGCTAAAAAGTTGAGAGGGTTACGGAAAAAACTGGATGCACTTCGTGTACAAAACGGACAATCTCTTTCGAAGTATCAGGGTTTTGGACGAAAACTCATCTATTACAAAGGGTTTTCATTTTATTGAACTTATTTGAACTGCAGACTTTTTGTGTGTTCAAAATACACCATTTAAAACCACATCATATGTTTTCAATCCTTTATGACTTCATTTTGTATTTTTCGTGCATTTACTGATTACTTTGAGCTAAATGACCCTGAAATTGAGAAGCACTACAAATGAACTCTGAAAATGTTGAAAGTTGGCATGGTATCATCATTTCAACCACATAGAATGTTCTACAATGTTGAGAGGGTTACGACAACAACCGGATGCACTTCATGTAAAAAACGGACAATCTCTTTTGAAGTATCAGGGTTTCGGACGAAAAATCATCCGTTACAAAGGGACAAAAACTCATCTATCTAAATCATACTGGTACGAACTTTTTTTAGAAAGAAGATAAGAACAAGAGGCTCACCACGGCGGTGTCGGCGATGAGATCGGCGCGGGCGATCGACGGCGGTGAGGACGGGGATGGGACCGGACGGACAGGCAAACCTAGACAAATCTCGAGAATAATGGAGGTTGGACAAGGAATTTGGAGAGGAGAAAGTTTAAGTGTGGCTCGGGCATTTCATGGAACACCTCATGTGCATAGGAGGTGTGCTAGAGCACCACAAAGCTCTCGGACAGTTGGCCAAAAAACAGAGCAGTGCACTGCCCTGGCCCGATGGGCGGGGGTATATATACGCAAGTCATTAGTCCCGGTTCGTGGCTAAAACCGTAACGAAAGGACAACATTTGGGTGTGAAGGATTTTCTGGTCAGAGTAGGACTTTGTATTCCCACATATAGGGCATGGACAACACATAAAACCATTCTGCTTGTTTGCCTCAGCCACTTCGAGAAAATTATGCACGCCCTTAATGTACTCGGAGGTGCGTCTATTACCGTACATCCATTACCGGTTCATCTGAGTGTATTATATATAATTAAGTGTGTCTAAAAACATTACAGAACATCATCAATACAGAAATGACCAAATTAATAAAAGTTCATCATCACATTAAAACCAAAGTACATACATAGTTCTCATTGAACAACATATAGCTCTTCAGAGCATCTAATTAAACCATACACTGAAACTATGTAAAACATTTCAATGCAACAACAAATGCGATCATAATCGCAACTAAGGTAACAATTGATCCAACGGTATAATGATACCAAGCCTCAATATGGATGGCATATTTTCTAATCTTTCTAATCTTCAAGCGCATTGCATCCATCTTGATCTTGTGATCATCGACGACTTCCGCAACATGCAACTCCAATTCCATCTTCTCCTCCTCAGTTTTTTTTTCAAATTTTTCTTCAAGTAAATGTTTCCCTTTTCAACTAAATTTAACCTCTCCACAAGAGGGACCATCTTGATCTTGTGATCAGTGACAACTTCCGCAACATGTAACTCCAATTCCATCTTCTCCTCCTCAATTTTTTTCCATTTTTTCCTTCAAGTAAATGTTTTAATTTTAAACTAAATTTAACCTCTCCACAAGAGGGTCGGTTGGAATTTTCGGTTCACATACCTCCTAGATAAAAACATCTATGTCACGTTGGTCAGCATAATTGTCATAAACACTAAAACAAATAGTTATAAAAGATAATATACCACATCTGAATCATAGACAGGACGAGGGCCGATGTGGGCGGATACCAAAACCATCGCACTATATAATAACAAACAATATTAAAAGTAAGAAAATTTTACAAATATCTCTCTAAATCATACAAGTAAGATTTTTTTTTAGAAAGAAGATAAGAACAAGAGGCTCACCACGGTGGTGCCGGTGACGAGATCGACGTGAGCGAATAACGACGGTGAGGACAGGGACGGGACAGGAGGGACCGGCAAACCTAGACAAATCTTGAGGAAAATGGAGCTTGGAGAAGGAGCTTCAAGAGGAGAAAGCTTAAGTAGTGTGGCTCGGACATTTCATCGAACACCTCATGTGCATAGAAGGTGAGCTAGAGCACCACAAAGCTCTCTCCCACGACCGGCCAAAAAAACAGAGCAGTGGACTGCTCTGCTCGCGGGCTGGGATATATATAGGCACCTCATTGGTCCTGGTTCGTGGCTGGAACCGGGACTAAAGGATCACCTTTGGTCTCGGTTCCAGCCATCAACCGGGACCAATGATTGTGGGCCAGGAGAGAGACCCATTGGTCCCGGTTCGTGTCTGGAACTGGGACCAAAGGGGCCAGACCAACCGGGACCAATGGCCACTGAGGCACGGTGGCCCCCCGGCCTCACGAACCGGGACATATGCCCCCATGGGTCTCGGTTCGTGAGTGAACCGGGACTAATGGGCCTCCCCGGCATGGACCAATGCCCTGTTTTCTATTAGTACCAGGTAGTGGCTTGGATGAGACACCCGACTTTAGATGTTAGGCTTGGGTGCGATGTCTGTTTGGTATTAGGCCCGGACATTCGGCACGCCTTCATGAAGGAGATAGGAGTAGCAACGGTGTTGCCAAGATGATGGCTTCAGGCTTATTGATGTATCACCTTGTATGGTCTTTGTGAATAATTAATAATATGGCTGCATGCAATGTTCAGATGCAGAGGCCGGGGGTACATCCTTATTTTCTAAAAATAAGTATCTCTTGTAACAATTGATTCGATTGACACCAAAACAGACAAATTTCTTCTGGAACTTAAAATGATGAAAGAGCAAAATTTTGGATACATCTGTGCACCTCTAGCATGCAATGCTCAGTAATTCAGTATCTACACAGCTCGCTCCTTGCTCTACTACTGTTTTTATTATTTTATTATTTATTTTTTTGCGAGGGGAAGGGGATTTTATTTCTTAAGGAGGAGAATCTGCTGAAGGGGACTTTATTTTTTGCGAGGGGAAGGAGACTTTATTGTTGCTGTGCGAGGTGTGCATCTACCGTAGGCAGAAAGGCCATGAGCAACCTTGTTCTTTGAGCGAACAATATCTCCCTCGTACTCTCGGCGATCATTCCTTTGATGTCCTCTACCAGTGCCATATTTTGCGCGGGACTCTTGATCATTATCACCGCCAGTCCTTGCGCGCGCACATGTTGCTAATAGTTTCAGGCCTTATGCTTCACCTTTGCAGCCTACAAGCAGCAAACGAACCATCATGGAAAATCGAAATTGCCTCTGTCATACAATGTTTGAATCACAGTTGGCGATGCTATCTTTTTCCTTTAACAAAAAGTGTTCCTACATTGTCGAGAATTGCCAAGATTATTGCTTGAAAGGCTGAGAACAGAATAGTTAACGAAACCCGAGTTCCACACACGCACCCCAGCCGCCGCTTCCTCCTCCTCCAAAACAAATCTAGGTTTGTGCCTCTCACCGGCGCCGCCATAGATCAGCCTCGTCTCTAGTGGCCTTAAGGCCATGGGGGCGCGGTGGATTTTGGCAAGGGCCGGCGGGAGGGTTTCGTTGTTAGTGGTTCCTTCGAGTTATTGTTGGAGTTTGTGTCCTATTCAGAAAGATGAGATGGCGGTGGCTCTCTGAAGATGGAATAAAGGTCTCCCCGCCTAGCCCCCGTTTCGGTGGTGCGTCTAGCATCATTGGTGGGCATGTGGAGGTGTGTCTCCGGCGGATCTATCATCGGTGAATTTGCTCGGATCTCGTTGTTTTTCGTCTATATTTGTGTGTCTTTGGATTGGATCCTTTCGATCTACGTTATTCTTCATCGGCGGCGGTTGCTGTTCTGGAGCGCTGGTCATATGGGGCCTTAGCATGACAACTTCCTGACTGTCTACTACAACAAGTTGTGCCCCACTTCGGTGAGGGAGGGGCGATAACGGCGGCGCGCCTTCGGCTTGCTTCAGTGCTTGTAGTCGTCGCTAGGTGGTCTACGGATCTGGATGTAATTTTATTATTTCTTGTGTTCGTTGTACTTCCATGATTGAAGATGAATAGATTGGAAGTTTCTCGCAAAAAAAAGATTATTGCTTGAAAAAAGATGCACATGTGAAAATAAAAGTTTTTAGAGAGAAAAAAATCATCTGTGAAATTTTCATCTATGTCAATTAAAAATCCTGCCTAGATTGTGAGAAAAAGTAATTTGGTGCTAAGGAAAAAACAAAGAATTTCAATAAAATGGTAAAAGAAGTTAGATTATTTTGTCAAATATGCTATGTGATCGAAATGAATATTGCACGAGATTAACATAATTTTTGGGGATTCAAGAAAAGAAGAAGTCCACACTCCATCAAGACAAAATGTAATGTCGACCTCGTTTCTTACTCCATCCGTTCCCTAATATGGTGCATATATATTTGGTCTTAGAAAGTCAAACATATATATCTTTCGACCAAGACTATAAAATAAACTTTCAACATCCAAGCATATCTACACTTCGTCTTTTTTTTTCTCCGGATGATGATTGCTTAGCTTCATTTTTATTGTTCTTCGCTGGCCTTAATATATTGTCTTCCGGTATCAAATTATGTTCGACTATTGTTAGACGCTGGACCAAACTAATGTTCGAACGCTAGATGTTGTTTTCCCAACAGATCCAACAATTCCGCAGATTTTTTTGGCTAGTAGTTTTCTGTCATTTGCTGTTTCTCCAACTTGACCTTTCATTCCTTTCCCTTTGACAACACGGAGGAACTGCAAAAAATTATAAGTTGAGCTATTAAAACTGTCGAAATTTTTGGCTAGTTAAGCCAATTCTTTTCGTGCTCATCGACATGTTATTTTTCTCCCCCCTTCATTCGAGCAAACAGAATTGGTGTACATAAGCAGAAACATGCAGGCTGCTAATCGTTTGGCGCTTCACAAGATAACAATGATAGGTACATATTTCTCCATGTCAAAGTCGACACAAGTAATATGCGGTATGTTTTGACGTAGAGGTAGTATTCTACAATTCAGCAAGAATGTTGAAAATGCATCTATTTTTTCCCTTGTTTCACTTGTATTTCATAGTTCACTTATATCTCCGAAGCATTCACGATGACTTGTGACTGCCGTAATCACAAGCATAGATGAAACAGGGTTTCCCCCTGCTTTATATATAAAGCAAACATCACTGAACATTCCGATACAAACTCATACCACCACAACACAACAAGACAACATACATGCCTCTAGCCAAGGTACCTCTGAGCACAGAACCTCTTCCCTCCGTCATCACATGCACAATAACTACTTGAAAGCACTCTATTTTCTTTTTTCCGAACCACCAGGCATGTCTTTCCTCACAGAAAATTGCATGCACTTCCATGTTTGTTGTAAACAAATTCAAATGAGTTGGATAAGTTAAGTGATACTTTCTTATTCCTTTGGTCAGTAGTCCTATTTTTTTCATATAACACGATCTGGGTCCACCATATATAAGTTGAAAGATTAGTCACCATAGTAAAATCACCATGAATGTAGTACTCCCTCCTTGCCAAATTATATTGCATATAATTTTCCCCAAGTAAAACTTTATAAATTTCTGTCAAGCTTATAGAAGAAATCACAAATAATATATCATTGAATTCATAAATAATGTTCATATTTTTTATGAACTTTGTCAAAATTTACAAAGTTAGAGTCGAAAACAAAATCTTATATGCACTACAAAAAAGACATCTCCTCTCCTTTTGAACTACGCTACTCTTCATCAGTGGCGGTTGTTGCTCTATTTCGTTGGTCTTATGGGGCCTTCGTATCGCTTGCTTGTAGTGGTCGCTAGGTAGTCTACGGATCTGTATGTAATTTTTGTTATTTCTAATGTTCGTTGTAGACTTGTAATACCATGATTGAAAATGAATAGATCGAAAGTTTTCTCGCAAAAACAAAGCTCATGATTTTCTGGGGTTCGAACAGGTTTCTGAGGCTTTGGTGTCTTCTTTCAGTGAAGAATCGAGGCAAATCGCTGGGATAATTCAGCTCTTCGCTGTAATATACAGCCCAAAATTTCCCCGTTTGGATCTCTTATATGGAATATAAAAAACACGTCTCGTCTCGTCTCCTTTTCCCCTCGGAATAAAAAACTCCCCTCTCCTTTTTCCCCCTTTTTTTCCTATAAAAAAGAAAACCCTCGCCTCTGTCTATCTCTCTTAGACCGCTCTCCTTCCTCCGCCGCCGCAGCACCGCCTGCACGCCATCCTCTCGGTAAGCCCTAACCCTCTTACCTGTCCCTTTCATCTTCTTCGTCTGCATGGTGAAATTTTGAATCCTCATCCTTCGCCGAGCAACCCGACGCCAAAGCCCTACCCGCCTGACCTAGCACCGAGTCCGATGACGAGAGGGACGATGGTCTTGAGAGCCCTGCTGCTCTTGTGTAGGCTAGCGGGATGCATCCGCCCCTCCCCTACTCTTGCAGCGTGAACCAGTTGTGTTCCCGATCTGCTTTGGTTGCGGTGCTAATAACTAAATCAGTTTTGCGAAAGCACGTCTAGATGTGCCATAAGTATTGCACATCTAAGTTCTCTGTCATTGATCTTCTAATAACAAATGTAAACGATTTTCCCCCATCGGATCTATGGTCCTGCAATTGTTCGCATATGGATTTGTTGAATTCTAGCCCTCGACTGAGCCTACTGTCAGTGTCGGGTAGGTAGGATTACATTGGAGGGTTGCCGGACCTCATGGAATTTGTTACTAACCTCACCATGTTCTGCTAGATCTCAGGATTATAACTGTTCATCATTTCTTCCCGGTGGAAGAAACTCTTCATCTAGAGATCAATGGAGTACATATCGTATCAGATACACATGAATGATTTCTTGTTATATGAATGTCCTCCTCGGAATCTAATAAGCGAGATAATTCATATTTTTATAAAATTTTGGTTTGTTTATTTATACACATAAATAAAACAATTATAACAAGATAGACAGCAAAATAGTCCAAAATCGTTGAATGTGTTGGTCAGCCTTTATGACTTGATCTCTCTTGTTGCTTCTAAGACCTTTACATGTTGCAAGTGTTGACGTTTTTAAAAGCTGGACTAAAGCATCTGCATGCTGTTTGTTTTAGTTAGTAAAGGCTGCGTACTCTGTTTTTCGTTTAGGATCAATGCCTTGTAGGGGTGGCAACTCTGAAGGGTGCTCTAGCTAGCTAGCTTCTGTAACGCAGTGAGTGTTGTTGACTGATTTGACATTCGCCTGTATGCTGTTGGTACCAATTCTACCCCTCCCCTCAACCCAGAATGCCACAACCGTATCGTGCCTTCAATAACATGAAATAAAAACTTCCATTACCAAATTCTGCTAGGCTCACGTCCGTGTGAGCTCCCTGGTCACCCTGATACCAGTGCACCCGTGTTCATGTTGTCAAAAGGTTCGGTGGAGACGCCATGCTCTCATGACAAATATCATTCACGACCATCCAGCCAATGTAAGCTCTTCTGGTCGGATTATCAGTTTCGTATCAGGCCAGCATTGTATGGATTTGGAACCTCTTCATGTTTCCTATACAGTGCATTGGAAGTGTCTGTTCCTATCCTGACCCACATGACTCTGATAGCCCTTAAGCTGTTTACGTGCCTTAACTAACTCTTCTCACTTGTGCATTCATTTCTCTTATCCACATGATAGAGTATGATTTAACTTTCATCAGCTGTCTTTGTGAATCTTTCGCCAGTACTGAAATTCAGAGATGTTTCAGTGAATCTTTGCTCACGACTCAAATTCGTAAGCTAACACATAGACCGTTCTTATTTTTTAGACAGTTCGTGTATGTGTCAAAGAAGTTATAGTATTATATTGATATAAAATGTAACCAGAAATTTATATTTAGCAAAAAATAGGAGCAATATTCTCCTTTTGTTCACCACTTAGTTTGCTCAGGGTATAATACAATCTGCTGAGTCTTTATGCTGAGACAAATAGGGAAAGTTGAGAAAACCGGCGACGTTTGTTGCTACCCTGTGAAAAACTCCACTTGACAGGTGTGTTCACCAAATAGAAGTATCACTTGATTGATAATACCATATGTTCCATTTTATTCCCTAGCAACTCACGGCACCTAGCTAATCTCTACAAATTTTTTGTTTTGAACCGGGCATAACTCCTTTCCATTATGATCATAACGGAAATACAATTGACCCAAGCCAGCAGCCAAGTTCCAAAGAAACTAGAAAGGGGAGAGCGAGTCGCAAGCGTTGCCGGGAAACCCACCGCAAGTGCCTGGTCTCTACATTATGTATAGAACTGAGAATATTATTAATGATTGTTCAAGAGTTAACTTTGCATGCTAGGCTTAGTGTGGCACCTTGCTCTGTATAAATGAAGTATTTATGCAGTACATTTCTCTTCCTGCTTGTTCTATTATTCAATAATGGGCTCTCACCTAGAATTGTTGAGGTTTTTTGTGTTTTGTTCTACAGCCTAAATATTGTCTAAAGATTGGTGATGTTTGGTTTGCTAGCTCGTCCGGAATGCGTATCTTTGTCAAGACCCCCACCGGCAGGACAATATCCCTCAAGGTCCACTCATCAGACACCCTTTACACCGTCAAGGCAAAGATCCAGCAGCAGTACCGCCTCGTCTTCGATGGGGTGCAGCTAGAAGACAACCGTACATTGGCCGATTATGGCATCCAGCATGACTCTACGATTGACCTCCAAGAAAAGATGCAAATCTACGTGACGGAGACGCGGGGAGGCAGGACCATCACCCTTGAGGTCGACAGCCTAGACACCATTGGTAACGTGAAGTCCAAGATCCAGGACATGGAGGGCTTTCGCAAGGGCCAGCAGTGCCTCATCTTCGCCAACAAACAACTGGAGGACGACAACCACACCTTGGCTGACCACAACATCTGGAAGGAGTCTACCCTCCTCCTCGTCCTCCGCCCGTGTAGGCCAGGAGAAAGTAGGATGATGCACATCTTTGCCAAGACTCTGAAAGGGAAGACCCTCACCCTTGAGGTTGAGAGCTCATATACCATTGAGAATGTCAAGGTGAAGATCTATGAGCAGGACGGCACTCCCCCTATGCAGCAGGTTATCCTCTTTGATTGCCAGCGTCTGCAAGAAGGCCGCACCCTGGCGGACTACAACATTGAGAGAGAATCTACCGTTTATGTGGTGAAACACCAATGTGGTTGCTGAACTACATGGCCTGCCATTCAACAACCAGTTTTATTTTGCTGGAGCCTTCTTTCCAGTAGTGGTGCGTTATCACTAAAGTAGTATGGAGTATGATTCTAGTACTGTACGTTAGCATATAATATATGCTCAGGTATTGTTCGTTGAAGTGTGGAAAACTAGCCCTATCCATCTACAAGCGGAACTACTATTAAAGATGTGCCTGGTTAAGAAGCTAGAAGCTAACCAAATGGGTAAAAGTGCGCAATAATTTTTGAGAATATTTTTACATAGTGCAAATCTTGCGCCTTTTCCTCCTTGTAGTGAGCTACTGAACAGCTATCCTCCTCACAAAAAAGGAGAACATCCAACCTCCCTCCGTGAGGAAAAAAACACGAAGGGTTCCCTCACTACTTGCGCTCCCGTGAGAAAAACGAAGACCAGGACACAGACGCCACGAGCTAGCTAGGGTAGGGTTGGCTCGCCTGTGGCGCCGCCCCTTCGGCCGGCCATCTGTGGTCGTGCTACCTTTCCCCATCGCCAGTGCTCTCCCCGTCCGCCTAGCCACCCCCAATGCCCCCCCTGTCCACTGCTCCGAGCCACCGTCCTCTGTACAATGCATTAACCCGTCATCACCCCCGTCCACAGCAAGGTACTCCACTCAACCCCTCTCTCCTCCCTCCATCCCTCCTTCACAACTCTCATCTCCCGTCCATCCTTCCTATTCCATCTCACTACTATGTTCATGTACTTATCTTTTTCTGTTTTTTTGTGATTCGATGATTATGAGCCATAGATTGGATATTTGAATACACTTGCACAATAAGAAGCTTGATGTGTATTTTTGTCGTTAACAGTGTGCGTAAGCAAAATTTACATAGCTATCTTGCACAAGACCAACCTAATTAAACCGCATATGTATAGTGTAGATTCTATGTTTTCCTTCTGGTTCTGATACTTAAAAATTCCAATCCGGTTTATATATGTCATATATTAAGGATATTCCCTGGACCTGCATTACACATGTGTTGATACAATCATATAGCTGCTTATTTGATCAAACAATTTGTTCAGGTTATCTTTACCCGCTGCACATGACATAAGGGTCGTGAATCACACATTAGCACCCTTCTCTTCATTTCATGTGCCTCCCAAAGGTATAATATAAAAACAAATGTCATCATTTATTATATTCTTATGTGGGAACTTAACTTGATGTTCATTTTCAGGGAAATACTATCTTGTGGACTCTGGAAATACAAACCGAATGGGATATCTTGCTCTTTGCAAGGGGAGTACATACCATCTACCGGAATTCCGTCTTCATCATCACCGTCCACCTCAAGGGAAGTATGAGATTGAACATGCTTTTGGGGTGCTCAAATAGAAACGGTGCATGTTGAAAGGGGTTCCAAGTTTCTCACCTCATACTTGGAAGCATAACATCATTGCTTGCATGGCATTCCACAATTTCATTCGTGATAGCATCTCGGGTGGCATTTTCTTTTATAAATATGATGTCGATGATGAGTATGTACCTCCATTGTTATAATGGGGAGTGATACCTACACAAGCGGGTCCCGTCGAAGAGGAGGAGAACGAATATACAATAAAACAGTTTATAGTAGGATAGTTGATGCTTGTCTTGCGATAGCAAGAAAGGTTAGCTATGTTGACGAAGGTCATCATCATGTGAACCATATGTGTTTTCTATGATCCATGCCTTCTATTTACATGTAATATGCAATATCAAAGTATAGTCGTTGAATTGTGTATGCATTAGCTATGAATCATCTACATTGGCATAGTTATTCTTTGCAAAACGGTATTATGATTTGCTTACCAATGTACATATCACTACTTTACAGTCAGTTAGCATATAAACATATTCACTCATGCAAACGTTCAGAGACTCTTGACGGAGTAGAAGCTCAGTTCGTTGGCCTTGCGACCGGCTGATGGAGTAGAGGCTGCTTCCAACAAGAACCGTCGCCCGCGCCTGCGCTAATGCACGTTAGCTACACCATGGAGCAGGCACGCTTCAATGTTGTCATTGCGGAGGAGCAGTCGACGCCATTGGTGTCAGCATTCCGGATGGCGCAGGAGGGCGAATGCTACAACCTCGACCTCCACGTGCATCACCGGTCGTCAGAGGGGCAATTCTACGGCAGGCAAGCGAGCGAAGAAGCCGTGGTGACCTTGGTCGTGGAGGATCCGAACTTCATCAACCAGTAGCGGGTGTTCTTTGAGTCTGCACACAGCGCTCGCACCGATTGGCACGCGCGGTAGCTCCGCACCATCAACATGGAGGATTGCGCCAACTACGACGCGATCGTGGTGGAGTCAGAGGCGGAGGCAACACACGCGGATACGAACATGAACATGGCTGCGTACATCAGCAGTTCCACGTTGTTCGCACCGCCTGCAACAACCACGAGGACAGCCCCATCCACACCGATCGTGGATCTAACCTGGATCGGCGATGTCCACAGTTAGGTGGCAAACTCCCGGGAGGTAGAGATGGAGATAGTAGACGGATGTGGGCACGTCCGTGCCCAATGTCTTGCTCTTCCTCGCCGGACGTGGGGAAGAATAGGTCGTGGAACACAACGTGTCCACGATGGACGAGAAACTTTTGCTATGTTAAAAAAATGTCATCTAGGGTTCCAGTCATCTCCGAGTTGGGGTCGGTGTGCCCTAACCCCCGCTGCAAGGAATCAAGGTCGGACGCCTACAAAAACCCATCTAGGGTTGCAGAGGGACTGCCAAAGCAACTTCCTGACCCGCCAGACCGCCCGCCAGAGACCACAACTCCGCCGTCGCCTGTGAGCATGTCGCCCCCTTCGCAAAACTCGGGCAAGAAGCCGCTGGCGGCTATGGTGAACTCGGAGGTAGGCGGGGGCGCATACAGGGCTCCCTCTGTGGATGCTGCTCGCCCGAAGCCTCAATCCGAGGGATCCGATGCTGCTACGCGGATCAACCCACGACTGCACACGTTGATGATATGGAACCAGATGAAGACGCCGGGAGCGGCGGGCACGGCGAGTTCGACGCCGGCGGTACGCGAGTGCGATTGCCGTGATGAGGAGGGGCCGGAGGCTTTTAGGGAAGGAGAAGATCCTGATGAGGATGCAAAGCTAGTAGAGGTTGACCTTGAGGAGGAGGGAGTGCTGCAGGCTCAGGAGCACCCATGGACTGTGATCATGCTCGTGTACTCACTGGACAGGCCATCTCCGAGCACTCTGTTTGAGAACATCACCGATGGATGGAGGCTAAAAGAGGATTTTGATTATGCATATCAGGGAGATAACAAATACCTTGTACACTTCGGATGCGAGGCCGACATGTCTCGAGTCCTTCGAGGAAGGCCATGGCAGTACGAGCACGATCCGCTGCTGATTGAGGCTTTTGATGGTATGAGGAAAGTGTCTGACTACAAGTTGGATACGATGAGGATCTGGGTACGCATTCTCGACGTGCCCATGAACTGGAGGGCGGAGACTGTGGTGAAAGCGCTCTGCGTGAACCTGGGTACAATTATCCAAGCTGAACTCAGTGAGAAGACGGGCAACTATGTGCGGGTCCGAGTGGCCGTACCAGTGTACCGTCCGCTTGAAACTTCTGTCGCCATGACTGCCAAGCTTCAGGAGAAGAAAACGAGGGTCGAATTCCAAATCCAGTATGAAAAACTGCCACACTTCTGTTACACATGCGGTTACCTGGGACACCAAGAGAAATCATGTGGCCGGAAGCTCAAAGGAGGACGTCCGACAGGCAAGTTCAGTGGCAAACTTCGGTGCTCTCCACCACGCCGCTTTACGAGGCAGTTTGGGACTGTCAAAGCGAAGGTCAACCCGACGGCGTTTAGAGGCCTTGACTTCTCTTCGGAGAGTACTGGGTCGTTGGTCCGAGGGCGAGGAGGCTGGGGAGCTCGTCGCTCGGACGGTGGCTCCGTAAGGCGTCAGCATCATGCACCTGAGCACAGCACGGGGAATCCAGCGGTTGATGCTATGCTAGCAGAACAAATGAAGGCCATGTCGGGTGGCAGCAATGGCGCTAATGAGATACGCCATGAAGACACAAACGCCAACACTCAGGCCCATGAGAACCTCTCCAAGGATGCCCAGTACTCCAACCACTCACAGCCGAAGAGTTCTGACATGATTCCCGCGCTGCGTAATCTGTCGCATGAGGTGAGCATGGATGATGCAGACCTCTCTGATGGAGCATCGGCCTTGGGCAAACGTGCAGCTGCTGGTGACCAAGTCACTACTACAGAAGGGGAGGCGACTGACAAAGCACTGGTGGTTTATGCTAATACTACCAATCCGACGGAACTTGTGATTTCAGGTACACCAAAAAAGCGCAAGACACTGGGGTCTCTGGACGGGCAGCAGACTCAGCAGGATGGTGGGATGCTGGACCAGGACATGATGGACGGAACTAATACTCTGGAGGCAGTCGGCCTAGGGGCCGTCGACAAACTGACGGGGCCGATGGAGCCCCGTCAGGAGCCATGAATATCTTAAGTTGGAACTGCCGAGGGGCGGGGAACCCTCGGAC
This sequence comes from Secale cereale, assembly GCA_902687465.1. NCBI lineage: Eukaryota > Viridiplantae > Streptophyta > Magnoliopsida > Poales > Poaceae > Secale > Secale cereale. The sequence continues at coordinate 764,498,459 of LR738714.1, forward strand.
AGTTCGTGATCTTGTGAGTCTAGTGCAGGCTCAGTCCCCTAGTATCGTTTTTCTTTGTGAAACTAGGCAGTCTAAGAATAAAATGAAGAGGTACCGTTCTAGGTTAGGGTTAAGAGGTTTTGATGCTTTCGATTGTGTCGGTCGTAGTGGAGGCCTTGCTTTGTACTGGCATGAGTCTGTGAGTCTTGATGTAAAAGAAATAAATGAACGCTATATTGACGCGTACGTAACTGGTGCGGATGGTGAGCCACCTTGGCGGCTTACATGTGTCTACGGCGAGCCGCGGACGGAGGATCGCCACCACATGTGGTCCCTCCTTCGTAATCTCCACCAACAGACCAGCATGCCGTGGGTCGTGATGGGTGATTTCAACGAGGCGATGTGGAGTTTTGAGCACTTCTCCGACACACCGCGCTCGGCAGGTCAGATGCTTGATTTTCGTGATGTTCTTGAGGTTTGTGGTCTGGGCGACCTCGGTTTTGCAGGGCTCCCATACACCTTTGATAATCGGCGAGGGGGACGGGCGAACGTCAAGGTTCGCCTTGACCGTACTGTCGCCAACAACGCTTGGAGGGACACCTTTGCTCACGCCAGGGTGGAGCACCTGGTGGCGCCCAGCTCCGACCACCTCCCCATCTTGCTACACTGTGCGCTGGAGGAGCCACGCCAGGCAGTGGGTAGGAGGTGCAGACAATACGAGGTCATGTGGGAACGTGATCCTTCCTTGCCTGAGGTAATCATGAACACGTGGACTGAACTCGGGTCTATGCTGGATCTTGGTGAAGTTGCTTCAGGCTTTGGTAATATGATGAAAAAATTACAAGACTGGAGTAGGAAAAAGTTTGGTAATGTTATTAAGGAAATTAACAAGTCTCGCTCTCGCCTAGAGGAGCTCATGTCTATGAATGCAGACAGGAAAGAAATCAGAGAGGCGACCGACAGGATGAATGAATTACTCTATAGGGAGGAGATGTTGTGGATGCAGAGATCTCGTATTGCATGGCTACGGGAGGGAGACCGCAACACCCAGTTTTTCCACCGGAAAGCGGTGTGGCGTGCTCGGAAAAATCGTATTAAATCCCTCATTGATGAGTCAGGGGTCACGCATAAGGATCATGGGTCCATGGCGGCTATGGCCACGGCCTATTTCTCTAAACTTTTTACTGCTGACACTTCTCTTTGTGCGGTCCCAATTATAGACTTGATACAAACTCGTGTTACTGACAGTATGAATGATGGCTTGTGCGCAGATTTTTCGGACAATGAAATTGCTGATGCCCTATTTCAGATTGGGCCGCTCAAGGCGCCAGGTCCGGATGGATTTCCTGCTCGCTTCTTCCAGAGAAACTGGGATGTTATGAAGGAGCAGGTTATTGCAGGGGTGAAGGAGTTTTTCCGAACAGGGAGTATGCCTGAGGGGGTGAATGACACTTCCATAGTTCTCATTTCGAAGGTGGACAACCCGGAGAGACTCACAGAGTTTCGTCCAATAAGCCTATGCAATGTTATCTATAAGGTGGTGGCTAAATTCTTGGTGAACCGGCTGAGACCTATATTGGATGATATTATCTCCCCTGAGCAGAGTGCCTTTGTTCCTGGTAGGATGATTACGGACAATGCTCTAATTGCCTTTGAGTGTTTTCACTTTATTCAGCAGGAGAAGGACCCTAGTAAGAGCTTCTGTGCTTATAAGCTGGATCTATCAAAAGCTTATGACAGGGTGGACTGGATCTTCTTGGAGCGAATGATGAAAAAGATGGGATTTGCTCGCCGGTGGGTGGACTGGATTATGGCTTGCGTCACCTCGGTGAGATACACGGTTAAATTCAATGGAACCCTCTTAGAATCATTTGCACCGTCGCGTGGGTTACGGCAAGGTGATCCTTTGTCCCCATTCTTGTTCCTTTTTGTGGCTGATGGATTATCCGCTTTGCTAAAAGATGGCGAAGAAAAAGGAGATAATACCCCGCTGAAAATATGTCGCAGAGCACCGGGCGTATCTCACCTTCTGTTCGCAGATGATACATTGCTATTTTTCAAAGCGCGGGAGGATCAAGCAAAGAAGATCCACGAAGTGTTAAGTGTCTATGCTAATGCTACAGGCCAATATATTAATCCGGCGAAGTGTAGCGCACTGTTTGGCTCTTCTTGTCCAACGGATCAGCAGGATGTGGTGCGAAATACACTCCATATAGGCACTATTACTTTCGAAGAGAAGTATCTAGGCCTACCGACGCCCGAAGGTCGTATGTCACGTGGTAAATTTCAGAACTTGCAGTCCCGGTTGTTGAAACGGATTATCGCATGGGGGGACACCCTCTCTCTCGCGGGCAAGGAGACTATGATTAAGGCAGTTGCGCAGGCCATCCCTACTTATATCATGGGTGTCTTCAAGTTACCTTTCTCTGTCTGTGATGACCTGAATAGGATGGTCCGGAACTTCTGGTGGGGTGCGTCGGAAGGCAAACGGAAAACACATTGGTTGGCGTGGCCGAAGATACAAGCTCAGAAAAGCAAGGGTGGCTTGGGATTCAGAGATTTTCGCCTTTTCAACCAGGCACTCCTAGCGAGACAAGCCTGGCGTCTGTTAACTAATCCCAACAGCTTGTGTGCGCAGGTTCTGAAGGCGCGGTACTACCCAGAGGGGCGCCTCGAAGACACGGTCTTCGCAGGGAATGCCTCCCCGACTTGGCAGGTGATTCAGCATGGCCTTGACCTCCTGAAGAAGGGCATCATATGGCGCGTCGGGGACGGGCGAAACATTCGCATTTGGCGTGACCGGTGGCTACCCAGGGAGCCGTCGCGTCAACCTGTGTCCCCGCAGGGCACGTGCCGCCTGAGGAGGGTGGCGGATCTCTTGGACGTCGATGGGTCCTGGCGCATGGACCTTCTACGTCGCCACTTCCTCCCGGCGGATATCGACGTCATCACCAGTATCCGTACCTCATCTCGCATCACGGACGACATCATTGCATGGGCTCCAGAGAGGACCGGCATCTTCACCGTTCGGTCCGCCTACCGCCTAGCCATGGACGAGCGCGAGCGTCCATTGGCTACCGCCACGAGCAGGGCACCAGATGGTCGTCGCGCCATCTGGAAGATCATATGGGGGTGCCCTGCTCCCCCGAAGGTACGCGTCTTTGCCTGGAGAATTGTCACCAACTCACTGGCTACATGGGCCAATAAATTCTCACGGCATCTTGAGCTTACTGACATATGTCCCCTTTGTGCTATGGAACGTGAGGACGGTTTCCATGCGCTCTGTAGGTGCCCTTGGCAAGGGAGCTCTGGCGCGTCATGGCTTTGGACTGGAACATCCCCAAGGTGGAGTCCGTCCACAATACAGGCCCAGAGTGGGTCTTCTCATTGTTGGATCCCTTGGATGATACAGCAAGACTGGTGGTGCTCATGACGATGTGGCGAATATGGCATGTCCGCAACGAGATCACACACGCCAAGCCACCACCCCCCGCCGAAGCTTCCAGACGTTTTTTGCACGGGTACATCAACTCACTTTTGTGCATACAACAACATCCCAAGGGCGATCTAGAGAAGGGAAAGATGGTGGTTATTACCTCACCACAATGCGCCCAAGTGCGCACGGAGAACAAGGCGAGCATGAGCTGGGCCCCCCTGTGCCGGGCTGGGCAAAGTTGAACACCGACGGGAGTTATATTGCGGCCACGGGCGCGGCGGGCGGTGGTATGATCCTCCGAGATGATAGAGGCGAGATCATCTATAACGCATGCAGGGAGCTTCGCACATGTGATAATGCCCTCGAGGCGGAACTAGCGGCGTGCAGAGAAGGCCTAGAGTTGGCCTTATATCGGACGAACTTACCGATCATGGTCGAAATGGATAGTATGGAGGCGGTGACCATGCTTACAGGACGTCAGCAGGATAGATCGGTTCATCGTGCTCTAGTAGAGGAAATCCGTAGGATGGCAAGTCTCGCTACTAGGGAAATTTCTTTTATTCACTGTAGCCGCTCTCAGAACATTGTTAGTCATGAGTTGGCCGCCTATGACCGTAGTACACCGCGTACGGCAGTATGGCTTACTGCTGGTATGGACTTTGTTGTAAACCTGGCTGCGGCTAAAAAGCCCCCGTGAACTTAATGGAGATTTTTTTCACCCCGCAAAAAAAAAATGTCATGTCCGTTTTTGTTTAACGGAGTATGTTAAACTTTTCATGATTTTGGACCGGTTTAAATTAAAACCATCCAATCCATATGAAATTTGGCCTGTCAAAATGTGTGTAGACTCTGTTGGATCATGTCCGTTTGAAAGGTTAAAAGTCCAGCCTTCATGTAGGCTAAGGGTGGGGCTGCGGCCGGTCAGCTGGGTTCGTGGACCGTGGGGACGCGTCGTCAGTGTCTCTGCAGTTGGCTTCCTTCGCCCGCACACCTCTCCTCTCCTTTTTTTTTCCTTATCTCTACTCCTAATGGAGCAGTTGGTAGTCTTTGTTCCAGGTTTTTTTTTGTCCCACCTCGTCTGGTTTTTTTTCGTCCCACCTCGTCTGGTTTTTTTTCAACCGGTTTTTTTTCGCTACAATTAACCAACCCCAACCCCACCCCACTCACCGCACGCAGTCGGGTTCCGTTTCCCCCCTTACGTCCCCGATTCATGCATGACAATCAATTTTTTCCAAACGCAATCATGCATGACAATCAATTCTTTCCAAACGCAATTAGTTAACTTAAGGTAACCAGACACAATCAATTCATTCATAACGCAATAAAAACTTTACTAAGTTTCCCAAAGTTTCCTAACTAGACACGTTATAAATGGGCAGGAACCGATAACACGTTACCAAATAATAAAGTTTAGTTTTATGACCATCAATTCCAAATCCTAATTTTCCTAATGCATTGACAATCAATTCTTTCCGAACGCAATAATGCATGACAATCAATTATTTCCAAATGCAATCAATTAACTTAAGGTAAGACACAATCAATTCATTCATAACAAAATAAAAAATTTCCTAATTTTCCCAAAGTTTCCTAACTAGACACGTTATAAACGGGCAGGAACCGATAACACGTTACCAATTAATAAAGTTTAGTTTTATGACCATCAATTCCAAATCCTAATTTTCCTAATGCATTGACGTTTGCCTTTTTTAAGAACCAATCGCTACTTCTAATGGAGCAGTTGGTAGTCTCAGCCGGTTAATTTTCGTCCCACCAGAAAAGGTTTTTTTTTCATCCTCGATCCCACCTCCCGCATCCCCTCGATTCCTCCCCACCGCCCTCGAACCAGCAAATAAAAATCAGTATGCTCCCACTATGTCCAGTGCTAAATCCTCCGGTTGATCGGAAAAAACTTGCACCTGAAAAAAATCTACGACGGTTAACCTACGAACGCCCCAACCGCTGCACGCAGGTCGCCCGCTCCCTCGCGCCCCTGTTGCTCCCTCCTCGATCCCGATCTGGATCGAGGGGACGAGGAGCTCCTGCCTCCCCGACGTCTGGCCTCCTCCTCGCCCCGCCGCTGCTCCGGCGCCGCCACGGCCTCTGGAGCCAGGGAAGCCATGGCCTGAGCTCGGCCTCGAGGTCCCCGCCGCCGTCTCCTGCAGCTTCTGCCCCGCCGCCTCACCGCCTGAGCTCGCTGTCGCACCAACCTCGGTGCCGCGCCGCCGCCAGCTCTGGTCGCGTCCACCTCCGCTCCAGGAAACCCTCGGTCGCCGGCTCGCTGGAGCACGACGGCAGACGATGGATGCCCTGGTTGTGTGCGACGGATGCAGTTCTCACGCGCAAGCTAGGGTTGGAGCCGCCAGCTCTTCATCCTGCCCGCCGGCGGCGACTCTTCCCGTCCCGCACTGCCGCCTCCCAGTTATCACAGGTATCTCCACCCCTTCCTCTTTCCCCCTCTTCTCTCCTCTCCCTTCTCCCTCCTCTATCTATGTTCCCTTCCCCCGACTGGCCCGAACATGGAGAACAGCGACAAGGCCAGGTTTGCGGATGTGTTGCGGTAGTCCTCGACGGGGTGCTCGCCGGCGATGACCGTGGCCTAGCAGCAGGATAGCATAAGCTCTCCCTTGTTATTTTGTGCTTGAATCAGATTTGGTGGTTCTCAATTTTACACATTTATTGATCTTGGTCTTCTTTTGTATGTAGGGTACATTTATGTTTCATGATTTGTTCTGCAGATTTTCAGAACACTGAGTGCATATCTTGCCTTGCAATGCTGCTGATTCGACAATCGTGAGTGCTCCTCTCCCCTTTCCCTCCCAAGCAAGATCTGACGGTTGATTCTTTGGTTCGGGAACTGGATTCAAACTGGACTTGCGACCAGAGCAACCCCAAGCAAGATGAACTCAATTGGAAGATGTCTTCTAAACTCTGAAGGCAAGCACTCGGCCGACACTTTTGCTCCTGTAGAAGGCATGCCATTTGATTCATGCCAAGAAGCGTACGGACAGTATAAGCTATTCGCTTTGGAGGATGGTTTTGGAATTCATCATGGAAAGCCGAGATGAGGGCATGAACGTTACCAGTTGAAGCACAAAATTATGTGCTGGTGCTAGATCAGTTACATAGCGTCTTGCTTGAAATTGTAGTACAACTATATTCTTGTAGTTTCCTTTTTTTTGAGAATATATTCTTGTAGTTTCCGCAGCCACTCCATGATGGTCTTGCGCTTGAATTTTTTCCATGCTTTGAAATTGCTTGGTATTTATATTGTAGCTAGGATTGTCATTGTCTTGTTTGGTTTTCGGTGTGCAGGTTAAGAGGGACAATGATAATTCTTCTTCGTGCAAAACAGAACGAAGGCGAGGATGCGTCTCCTCCATGCAAAGCAGGTTGGTATGTGAGCATATTCAGCAACGAGCAAAATCACCCTCTGTCTGCAATTTGTGAAGAGAAGAAGCAGTGGAACACACACAGTGAGATCAATCCAGTTCTTGATTTTCATCAAGAATCTCAAAGCACCTCATCAATTTTTGCCAACAGAAAAAATGAAAAAACAATTGGGGGCATCTCGAGATTGAAGATTGCGAAATTTACACAAGCGAGATATACAAAAAGTTTGAAGATGAGTTCTTCAAATCAATGTCCTTGGTTGTGTCTAGGTGCATCAGTGAAACTGGATGTGAAGTTAAGTGTGCGCGTCCAGAATATTTTCAGGCATACGGGAATGTTGTGCAGACATTTTGTTGGTTTCAGTTTCAGACAATTGAAAGCAGTGCTACAGTCCAAATTTTGCCAAGAGAAAGGAGTTTAGGGAAGACGACAGAGGAGGAATATGATGTTGCCCCAACCCCAGGTACTACCTTTACACCCGTATCCACTTTTGGACAAAATCGGGATCTAGAGTTCATGAAGAGCGCGACTGAATATAAAAAGGTCCGTGCGTATTCTTGGTACCTCGAGGATGAGAGCAAGCCACCCAAAAAAATGGCCAGAAGGAAGCACCATATGTGCAGGTGTGCTCATGTGCGTTAGAAGGTGAGTTTGTGATTCTAATTTCCTAAACATTCCTATTACAAACAGAAAACAGCTATGGTTGGTGATAATAATTATTGGTGAACATTGTTATTGGTAAACCTGCATGCTGTCGATCTGCCTCTTCTTCCTGTTGCAACTATTGATGGCCATTATTATTGCAATTTTATCCTAATTTATGTTCAGCTATTACCAGGTTCTTTGATTGAATCCTAATTCAAACTTCTAACATACGCAATACTTTTTGTGCAATTATAAGATGATGCATACTCTGACAGTGCTTTGGCCACATAAAAGGTAAATCCATCATTGTGGAGATGTCAAAGTTGTCACAAAAACAAGCATCTGAACTTTCTTATTGGAATGAAACAAAGATGCAGACTAACCGTATCATGTTTTTTTTTGACATCAACCAATATCATGGGTTGGTTCAGGACTTCAGGTATATATCACCAGTATAACAATCAATTAACCATAGCAATTGTTACTTTTTTTATCTACTCTCAAATGCTTCTCTATTTTAAATACCTATTAAATTAGGATAAATCACCCTATTTCCGCCGCACTGAGGGCTATGGCAGGAAGGAGCCCACCGTCGGCATCGCCCATGGCCGAGAAGACCGAGGACGCCGAGGACCCAGCGCCCTCAAGTACGACGGCGTTTTTTCTGTTACGACTTATGGTGATGCCTGAGGAGTTTTGAGATCAATCTTGATCTTCATATGATCGTGACCGGGAGGCGAACCCGGTTGTGCTTAGAGACAATTGATTAATGGAGATCCTCCGGCCACCGACCTCCAAAAGGACACCTAGGCGAGAAATCCACGCTTGTCCATACCGCTTGCCGTTTAGGCCGAGCAACTTCGTGAACTTCAACCCCATCATGTTGTAAGTACTAATAGTTTACAAATTAACTAAGTTTTTAGATTGGATATTCTTCCACATCTATGCATATTTTTTCTTACTGCGGTATATATCTAACACTAGAAAATGAGTTGTTGAAATACTTTTTTACTAATAATCATTGGTCTATAGGACAAGGACTCGGGGGATGACTCCTCATTGACTTTCTACCAGCTGCGCCCTGACTGCGTCCACAGCATCCCGACACCATGTTCAAGACCAAGTTCTAACCCACATATCCAATCTCCCTCCATGGATCTTGCCTCTCATTGACCAAGATCAACAATTACACTCAATTTCAGATATACAAAAGAGATGGACCTAGAGCAAACAACCTGTGAGGCTTGGTTCGTGTACATCAACAACGTTGCACTAGTAGAAAACAGGGCATTGGTCCAGCCCATTAGCCCCGGTTCAATCTAGAACCGGGACCAATGGGGGTACTGGACCCGGTTCGTTAGCCCAGGGGGCCGGCCGGGCCACGTGGGCCATTGCTCCCGGTTCGTCTGGACCTATTGGTCCCGGTTGGAGCTAAAAACCGGGACCAATGGCTCTTGCTCCTGGCCCACCACTATTGGTCCCGGTTTGTTTTATGAACCGGGACCAAAGGCACCCCTTTAGCCCCGGTTTGTAGAACCAACCGGGACCAGTGAGTTGCCTATATAAACCCCCTCACTCAAGAGCAGAGCTCACTGCTCTGTTTTTTTTTCTGGCCAAAGGGGGAGAGGGGTTAGTGGTGCTCTAGCTCACCTCCTATGCACACAACGTGTTCGGTGGAATGCCCGAGCCACACTAGTTAAGCTTTTCTCCTCTCGAAGCTCTATTTTCTCCGAGATTTGTCTAGGTTTAGCGGTCCGTCACGTCCCGTCCCCGTCTTCGCCGCCGTCGATCGCCCCCGCTGATCTCGTCACCGGCACCACCGTGGTGAGCCTCTTGTTATGTCCATGCTTTTCTTACTTTTATTATTGCTTTAGATAGATATTTGTCTAATTTTCTTACGTTTATTATTGCTTGTTATTATATAGTGCGATGGTTTTGATATCCGCCCACGTGGGCCCTCGTCCGGTCTACGATTCGGATGTGGTATATTATCTTTAATTTATAACTATTTGTTTTAGTGCTTATGATAGTTATGCCGACCAACCTGACATGCATAGATGTTTTATTATGTCTAGGAGGTAGTTGAACCGGAAATTCCAACCGACCCTCTTGTGGAGAAGTTAAATTTAGTTGAAGAGGAAAACATTTCGTTAAAGAAAAAATTGGAAAAAATGGAGGAGGAGAAGATGGAATTGGAGTTGCATGTTGCGGAAGTTATCGATGATCACAAGATCAAGATGGACCCTATTGTCGAGAGGTTAAATTTAGTTGAAGAAGAAAACAAATTCTTGAAGGAAAAAATAAAAAAAAATTGTGGACGAGAAGATGATATTGGAGTTGCATGTTGCGGATGTCGTCGATGATCACAAGATCAAGATGGATGCAATGCGGTTGAAGATTAAAAAGATTAGAAAATATGCCATTAATACCGAGGCTTGGTATCATTATGCCGTTGGATCAATTGTTACCTTGGTTGCGATTATGATAGCATTTGTTTTCGCGTTGAAATGTTTTACATAGTTTCGATGTGTATGGAGAGCTATATGTTGTTAGATGAGAACTATATATGTATGTACTTTGGTTTTAATTTGATGATGAACTTTTATCCATTTGGTCACTTAATTATCTATTTATGATGTTCTATAATGGTTTTTGACACACTTAATTATATATAAATGCATGCAGATGAACCGCCAATGGATGTACTGTGACAGACACACCTCCGAGTACATTAAGGGCGTGCGTGAGTTTCTAAATGCGGCAGAGGCAAACAAGCAGAATGGTTTTATGTGTTGTCCATGCACTAAATGTGTGAATACGATGTCTTACTCTAACCGAAAAATCCTTCACTCCCACCTGCTTTACAAGGGTTTCATGCCACACTATAATGTTTGGACGAGGCACGGAGAAATAGGGGTTATGATGGAAGACGGCGAAGAAGAAGAGTACGATGACAACTATGTGCCCCCTGAATACGGTGATGCTGCAATGGGGGGAGCTGGTGAAGATCAAGAGGAACCAGACGATGTGCCCAATGATGCTGCAACGGGTGAAGCTGCTGAAGATCAAGAGGAACCAAATGATGATCTTCGCCGGGTCATTGTCGATGCAAGGACACAATGCGAAAGTCAAAAGGAGAAGCTGAAGTTCGATCGCATGTTAGAGGATCACAAAAAAGGGTGGTACCCCAATTGCGAAGATGGCAACACAAAGCTCGGTACCGTACTGGAATTGCTGCAGTGGAAGGCAGAGAATGCTGTGGCTGACAAAGGATTTGAGAAGCTACTGAAAATATTGAAGAAGAAGCTTCCGAAGGATAACGAATTGCCCGACAGTACATACGCAGCAAAGAAGGTCGTATGCCCTCTAGGATTGGAGGTGCAGAAGATACATGCATGCCCTAATGACTGCATCCTCTACCGCGGTGCATACAACGATCTGAACGCATGCCCGGTATGCGGTGCATTGCGGTATAAGATCAGACGAGATGACCCTGGTGATGTTGATGGCGAGCCCGCCAGGAAGAGGGTTCCTGCGAAGGTGATGTGGTATGCTCCTATAATACCACGGTTGAAACGTTTGTTTAGAAATAGAGAGCATGCCAAGTTGATGCGATGGCACAGTGAGGACCGTAAGAAAGACTGGAAGTTGAGAGCACCCGCTGACGGGTCGCAATGGAGAAAAATCGAGAGAAAGTACTGGGAGGAGTTTGCAAAGGACGCAAGGAACGTATGGTTTGCTCTAAGCGCGGATGGCATTAATCCTTTCGGGGAGCAGAGCAGCAATCACAGCACCTGGCCCGTGACTCTATGTATGTATAACCTTCCTCCTTGGATGTGCATGAAGCGGAAGTTCATTATGATGCCAGTTCTCATCCAAGGCCCTAAGCAACCCGGCAACGACATTGATGTGTACCTAAGGCCATTAGTTGAAGAACTTTTACAGCTGTGGAATGGAAACGGTGTACGTGCGTGGGATGAGCACAAACAGGAGGAATTTGACCTAAAGGCGTTGCTGTTCGTGACCATCAACGATTGGCCCGCTCTCAGTAACCTTTCAGGACAGACAAACAAAGGATACCACGCATGCACGCACTGTTTAGATGACACTGTAAGTATATACCTGGACAAGTGCAGGAAGAATGTGTACCTGGGCCATCGTCGATTTCTTCCGACCAACCATCAATGTCGAAAGAAAGGCAAGCATTTCAAAGGCGAGGCAGATCACCGGAAGAAGCCCGCCATGCGTACCGGTGATCACGTACTTGCTATGGTCAATGATTTACACGTAATCTTCGGAAAGGGCACCGGCGCACTAGCTGTTCCGAATGACGATGAGGGACACGCACCCATGTGGAAGAAGAAATCTATATTTTGGGACCTACCCTACTGGAAAGACCTAGAGGTCCGCTCTTCAATCGACGTGATGCACGTGACGAAGAACCTTTGCGTGAACCTGCTAGGCTTCTTGGGCGTGTATGGAAAGACAAAAGATACAGCTGAGGCACGGGAGGACCTGCAACGTTTGCACGAAAAAGACGGCATCCCTCCGAAGCAGTATGAAGGTCCTGCCAGCTATGCTATTACGAAAGAAGAGAAAGAAATCTTCTTTGAATGCCTTCTCAGTATGAAGGTCCCGACTGGCTTCTCGTCGAATATAAAGGGAATAATAAATATGGCAGAGAAAAAGTTCCAGAACCTAAAGTCTCATGACTGCCATGTGATTATGACGCAACTGCTTCCGGTTGCATTGAGGGGGCTTCTACCGGAAAACGTCCGATTAGCCATTGTGAAACTATGTGCATTCCTCAATGCAATCTCTCAGAAGGTGATCGATCCAGAAATCGTACCAAGGCTAAGGAGTGATGTGGACATATGGGAACTTGACTACGGACATGATTTTAAGGTCCCTTTGTTTAAGTGCAAATGAGTCAATCTGTCAGGAGGCGGGGTACAGGTAGACCCACGGTACGGAATGACAACAGTGGATCTGAAAAATCTTGGGTACACTGATGAACTGTTCGTCCTAGCCAATGAGGTGGCACAGGTTATCTATGTGAAGGACATGTCTACCAGACCGAGAAAAAGAAAAGATAAGGAAGCGAATACATCATACGATGAGCCAAGGCGCCACATAGTTGTTTCAGGAAAAAGGGACATCCTGGGAGTGGAGGGCAAGACAGACATGTCTGAAGATTATGAAAAGTTTCATGAAATTCCTCCCTTCAAAGTCAAGGCTGGCCCAAGCATCCTGATAAACGATGAAGATTATCCATGGTTACGGCGCAATAAGCAAATGACACAAGCGAAGAAAAAGTGAAGAGTTATTTCCGCAAGTATTATGATGATACCATGCCAACTTTGTAACAAACGAGTATGATACCATTGTCCGTTTGTACTATTCAAATTTCAATACTACTTGCACTAACAAAACAAAACAAAACAAAACAAAACAAACTTGAAAAATAAATAGCAACAATAAGTATTTTGTTGTAAGTATAAACAAAATAAAATAAATAAAGCAACAAAGAAAATAAATAAAGCAACTCTAAATACAGCAAAAAACAACTTAGAAATAAACAAAGAAAATAAAATAAATAAAGCAACTCTAAATACAGCAAAAAACAACTTAGAAATAAATAGCAACAATAAGTATTTTGTTGTAAGTATAAACAAAATAAAATAAATAAAGCAACAAAGAAAATAAATAAAGGAAGTAAAATAAATAAAGCAACTCTAAATACAGCAAAAAACAACTTAGAAATAAACAAAGAAAATAAAATAAATAAAGCAACTCTAA
>LR738714.1:764524479-764549082 GCA_902687465.1 Secale cereale
CCCCAATTTATGTTGTTGAAAATGACAATCGCTTGATCTTTGAATCATGCAGCTGCCTATCTACAAATCATAATTGTGGCCAAATAAAACGTACTGATATATCCAAATCTAGGTCGAAGCTATGCTACAGACTAGGTGGTAATAATGGCCATCATTTATATGTTTGGAAACTGCTAATAATCCACTTGATCATCTCAAGTAACAAACTACTGACTAATTAGCCATGTATCAAGAAAAGCAGAAGTTGTTCATCTCAATAAAAATAATCCAAATTACCATATTTATTTATTAAAAATGGTTATATACTAACCGCAAGCCATTTCCAACAAAGCAATCATTGCATTTTTTTCTATTGGTACTTCGGATAAGTGTGGGTGGACTTGATAATTGACACGAGGAAGCTGCTAAAAGCAAGGAATCTAATCAACAACAAGGATCTTCTAATGGTTTCCTTCTGGTTTATCTGGTAGGAGTGTTGAAATATTTTCATGAGGAAAAAAATATGATCCCCTTGCTCACTCATCGATGAGCATGAGGACGGTACATAGTTGCAAACTCCATTGCTCTGGAGGATCGTGCGCCGACGCCAAGTTCATAAATGGACTTTATCTACGTTCGGCAGTGTGTAGCTCAACAAGAACACTTCGTTTCACACTGATGGAGGCAACGGGGCCTATGGGCTATTCTTCGTGACTCATTTGGGGGCTTCGTTGCGAAAAGTGGCTGCAACTACCGGGCTTCACTGCTCTAGATATTTGAAATTTTCGAAAAACACACTTCGGTTGCTAGAAAAATCTTAAATCAAATACGTGAATACACACTCTTTCTTAAGGCCCGGTAAAAACCTGAAAAAAATACGTTGTATTTAGATATAAAAAAGATATAATTCTGACAGGAATGAATCCCCTTTTGTCCTATATACTATCAAAAATTTGTTTTTTTCTATAGCCAAAAACAAAACGAGATTACTACGACACTTGCCACGGGTATTTGGAATGTGTATATGTATCCCTGGAAAAAAATTCACATTTTTTTGAAACTTCAAAACACAAACTTCAAAATGATTAAATATAGAGAGCACTGGAGCTCGGGTGTTGCAACACGTTGATTCATGCAGGTACAAGCGGTCAAGATTGGACATTCCACCGATAGAAGCTGAAGCATTAATGATGGGCCTGAAGTTAGCATAAAATTGGACATCCACTCCCATGCGGTCGAGAGATTCAATGAAAATTATTCAAGGCGTGAAGAACCAGTCGGAGTACCGCACTTTAGGGGCAGATGTCACTTATGATTGCCGGAATTTGATGGCAATCTTTGGAAGGGCGAGGATGATGCACCGGGGGCGAGAAGCAGATTCACATGAACACTTGGTCGATTTTGTTTTATTGACAGGGCCTGCGAGGTCAACGGGAACCACCCCTTATTTCCCGGTTCCAGTTCTTGTAAAGGATATGATAATCATTTAAACAAAGTTGTCAAACTTAAAGAAAAATAATCCTCCACTATTGAAAAACATTAAGGATTTGCACATTCGTGCTTGATCATGAAGTGAAATGGACCACAAAGGGACATTTTAACTTGTTTTATTGAGAGGGCATGAGAAGTCTGAAGGGATCATCTTCGCTGGCCCGTGAAAATACAAAAGGTGTCTTTATATATATGTTTGTTTTCACATAGTATGAGAGAGATGGAGATGAATTATGTCAATGTCCAAAAAGAATAGCTTGAAGACCCTTGGATTTTTTTATGGCAGCGCACGGGCACCTTCAAAAGACAAGGGTCTTCGGGTGATGTCTTACGGCATTGCACGTGCACCTAACATACTAAATCCAGCTTTGACCTTATCATTTGTTTGATTCATTTATATGCATGCATTGTAGCCCGTAGCAACGCACGGGCGTTTTACTAGTAAAAAAGAAAACCCACTCTCGCGTCTCGCTTCGACCGCTCTCCTTCCTCCGCCGCAGCGCCGCCTGCACACCGGACTCGATCTTGCCCCTATCGGTAATCCCTAATCTGCTCCCGCTCCCTTTCATCTTCTTCGTCCGCGCCGTGAGTCCTCCTCCTTCTCCGAGGAATACGACACCAAACCCTACCCACCTGACCTAGCTCCGACTCCGATGACGAGAGAGGCCGTGTTCTTGGGAGCCCTGATGCTCTAGCGTAGGCTACCGAGATGCATCCGCCCCTCCCCTGCTCTAGTGTTTGCTGCGATGGCTGTTCTAATGTTCCTGGTAATGATTGATCGTCTTCTGGTTCTGGGACGTTGCTATTGTGGCTGCTGCACAACTGTATGATCGATGATGTGTGGCAATCCTTTCATGATTTTCCTCCCATCTAGTCTACTGCCGTTCAATTGTTTTTGTGTAAATAAAAGCTGGACTAAAGCATCTGCATGCTGTTAACTTAGCAAGGATGCATATTCTGTTTTCCGATTAAGATCCATGCCTAGCAAGTCTCAAGGGTCCTCTAGCTTGCTAGCTTTGTGACGGCGAGTCTTGTTGGCTGATTTGGCACTTGCCTTCTGGCTGTTTGTTCTATTCCATTAGAAAGTGTTAGTTTTATTGAGAACCTTATGTTAACTTTTGTAGAGGGGACTTGGTTGACTAACAGGAAAACCAAATCTTCCATTAGCAATTAAGTGGCATATAAATTACCGACTGTCACAGTGATGCCTGCGCAGAATCTTTTACTGACATGAAAATCAAATCCTTGACAGACAGCCTGCCAGAATGCCCCCCAAGAAGCGCCTGCACCTGTCGCCCGCTAGTCCCAACCTGGAAGACCACGTATATGCATGGTGACTTTTGCCGAGACTCCTGCTCGCTATGTGCATGATGTGTACGCATCACATTCTTTTTTCTGTGTGGGATCGTTGAGTGGCTTGGGTGTTTGATGGGCTTGGCAGATTCCGAGGAGGATGTTGGCGACAGCAGCAACAGCGGCGAGGACAACAAAGACGACGGCGGCGGCCATTCGTCGCAGATTGAAGGTGCTGACATGGACGAGTTAGTGATTGGAGTTCTTTCTTTGGACAGTTTTTCAATTTTCAATGTGTGTCTCCTGCAGTTAATGCTAGCTTCTAGGTGCAAGTCAGCCCCTCGGTTGCTGTTACGATCAGTGCAATATCCTGTTAGGAAAGCATTTTGTTCACTGGATAAACTCTATTATCTGATTCTGGAACACTTACTCCCTCAGCTGGCTAATTGAATCAAATCGACTGGTATTTGGCCTGTCAAGTATGAGTTTCCAGTGTTCAAGTACTCCTCAGGTGCTAATAGTCCCATTATGAACACCTTAACGTTATATTGTAGCTACATATTTCTTTGAAAAATAAAAATATCACACAACTCTTGTAACTGCTCTATATAGCTTTAATCAGTAATTGATATACCAATCGGTAATGGAAGTTTTGATTTTCATGTTAGTCAATGCTTATAAATTGTTTATCAATCTTGAACCTTGCAATCTGTACAAGTGGTAATCAAATCTTTTAATCATGTATTGTGATTGCTTGTTATATCCACGGGAACAAGCTTGTGTCTATTAGTTGGTTATTTTTTTGGCCAGAAGATTACTTTGTTATACCGAACTGTAGTTTCATCTTTTCTGTTCACAATGAAAAACATTTGTCAGAGCAACAAGCAATAATTGGTCGATTGGATTAAAACCAGAGAGGACAAGTGTGTGAAGCGAACTGAAGTATCACTTGATGAATACTGTACTTATATTCTTATAACCAGTCTCCTCAATATACAGAACTGAGTGATACCATGTACTCCCTCCGTTCGGAATTACTTGTCGCAGAAATGGATGTATCTAGACATATTTTAGTTCTAGATACATCCATTTTTGAGACAAGTAATTCCGAACGGAGGGAGTATCTTTTAATGGTTGCTCAAGTCTTGAACTTTTCAAGCTAGGCTTAGTGCAATACCATGTTTTGCATAAACAAGGTATCTAGAAAGTAGATTTCTATTCTTGCTTCTATTGTTTTTTATTTAGGTACTTGCTTGTACTACCTGCTGGAATTGTTGATGTTTTTGTCTATTGTTCTACAGCCTAAATATTGTCTAACAATTGGTGATTTTGGGTTTGCTAGCCCATCCAAAGTGCACATCTTTGTCAAGAATCCCGCCGGCAGGAAAATCTGTCTCAGGGTGGTCCACTTGTCAGACACCCTTTACACCATCAAGGCAAAGATCCAGGAGCGGTACCACCTCGTCTTCGACGGGGTGCAGCTGGAAGACAACCATACATTTGCGGATTATGGCATCCAGCATGATTCCAGGCTTGACCTCCAAGAAAAGATACAAATCTTCGTGACAGAAACGCTAGAATGCAGGACCATCAATCTCGAGGTCGATAGCCTAGACACCATTGACAACGTGAAGGCCAAGATCGAAGACATTGAGTTATTCCCCAAGGTCCAGCAGTGCCTCATCTTTGCCAACAAACAGCTGGAGGATGGCAAGCTCACCTTGGCTGACCACAACATTTGTAAAGGGTCCACTCTTCTCCTCATCCTCGTCCCTTGTAGTCCAGCTGTTCCGATGTTAATCTTCGTGAAGATGCCGGAAGGGGAGATCCTCTCCCTTAAGGTTGGGAGCTCGGATACTGCCGACACTGTCAAGGTGAAGATCTGCGAGAAGAACGGTGTTCCCCCTAGAAAGCAGCGCCTCATCTTTGCCGGCAAGCAGCTGGAGGATCACCGCACCCTGGCCGAGTACAAAATTCAAAAGGAGTCTACCTTTCATCTGGTGGGGGTCTTTGTGGTTGTTGAGATTCATGGCCTGCCACCGAACAGCAAGTTCATGTTTGCTGCAGTCGGTTTTCCAATAGTGGTGAATTATCATCATTCCAGTACCTTAGTAGTGGTGTGTTATCAGTAGAACTATCATCCTAGTAAGTGATGTGTTGAGTAGTTATCTATCGAGAAAAGAAGCTACTCTTAAGAGTCCCTGCCTTGGTCTTTCTTGGTACAAGTAAGTTGACTGAGAAATACAGTCTGCATGCAGTTTCGCCGAGTCGTTTCTTTCCTTTCCGCATACTCCTATATACTCTGAAATTTATTTATGTATATGTGATTTACTATTGCATCTTGTGAAGCTGATATATCACATCTAGTTGGAATTGGATATGAAACTAAAGTCTTCTTTAGTATCTCTTGTCAGAAAAAAGCGACCCAAATATGCCTGTGTACTATCTGACTTAGTAATAGAAGTGCGCCATTACTAACAAATTTTTTTCAGAAATTTTTTTTTCAATTTTTTTTATCTCGGGTCAATATGGCTTAATCTCGGGTCAATATGCTTAATATCAAGTCAAATCGCACTCCGTCGTCAAATTTCCCGAAAGGTCACCCATCCGCACACTACTCAAGCCCAAGCATGCTTAACTTCTGAGTTCTATCCAACCCCAGCACCAGTTGACTTAACAAGCACTTGTTGATATATCTATCATATCAATCCTATTAAACCTTGTTGATGTCTAGGACTTTGTTCATGTTCATTATTGTGATGAAATTTTTTTAAAAAAATTCAAACTTCCCGGTCATATTACGTATCATATTTTGAACATTTTTTCCAAAAAAAAATTTGAAACCAATTTTTTTTCTATTACTAGTGGCGCACCTAGCAAATGGTGCGCCATTAGTAAGTTTGAATATTTTTTCCATTTCCCCCTCTCTAGATCTTAAAAGCCATGTATCTTTCATTCTGTTAGGTTTTTGGGGATTCTAAAAATAGGTTTTCGAGTAGATGATTTTTCATATAAAAAACTTTTTAATCCGAGTTCGTATGCAAAAAAGTTATGCCCATTTTACAAATTTCCAGAGAGATTTTGCAAATAAAGTCGAAATTCATATTTGTAAATTTTCCCAACAACTAGATCGACCACATATCACATGGGAAACTTATTTTCTTTTATTTTTTGGACATTTCCATCATTTTCTTTTATTTTTATTTTAAACTGAAAAGGCGTTCCTCGGGGGGTGCACTGGTGAAATTTGGATATAGTAGTAGCGCATCTTTACAAAGTGCGTCATTACTATGTGTATGACTTGGTCAAACCTTCGTCAAAGTTAGTAATGACGCACTTTGTATAGGTGCGCCATTACTAAGTTTGACATAGTAATGGTGCACCTGATCTGCGGTGCGCCATTACTAGTTTTGAAAAAAAAAATTGTTAGTAGTGACGCATCGTGGGTGCGGTAAACTAGTAATGGCGCACGATACCCTGGTGCATCATTGCTAAGTCTGGAAAGGGGTGTGGGGCCAGGACAAAACTAGTAATGGCGCACCACACGCCAGGTGTGCCATTAGTAATATGGCCATTAATGGAGCACATATATCTGGTGCGCCACTGTTATAGCAGTGACGCACCACATACATGGTGCGCCATTAATGTCCATATTAGCTATAGACGGTTTTTCTAGTAGTGTTATTGCTTTCTTTGAGATATATTAATGGTCATGGAGTTCCTTTTATCTGTCATCACCTTCATACCATTCTATCCTGGAATTTATATGGTGTACTACTGAGCTATCTGGGCTTGGTCCTGATTGGATTGGCATGTGGCATGTAACTTAACTTATTTGTACAGGATCATTATTGTTATATAACCATCTATAACTCTTTTGGTTAAGTTCCCATCAAAACTGAGGCATTGTAAATGTCTGGGTCGGCTCACGGATGGTGCTTTTGTTTAACCTATATATTGCTATGTTCTATTTTATATGCAATTCTCAAATTTCTCTGTTACCATGTTGGATATGGCTGCACCCGGCAGGGGTGTAGCAAGCCGTATTTTCTACCAGGTTTAATATGACCGCACCCGGTAGGAGTGCGGGGGTGCGGCAAGCCGCACTTACAATCTAGTGAACATTAAAGGCGAAAGGGGAGGATATGTACTGCAGTACCAGTACAACAAAATTTAAAAGATGCTGGGTGACATGATGTTCTGTCAGCCATTTACAACAAAATTTGCTGCTCGTAAATGGATGTGGCCAGGCTGAAACGTTTCTGCTGGTTGGCGCGGGGACCGGCAGAATTATTCAATGCTTCACCACGTGGGCTCTGCATTTGCGCCAGCGTTATCAATACGAGAAATATATAAATGTTGATACGGTGTAGATGAATTAATATACGATACCCTTGTACACAAAGTGCACAAATCGCGTGGCAATGGACAGGGCTGATAACATCCTCGTGTGGTACCATGTCCACTCGTGATTTATCGAGAGTTTTGTTCAGTTATGTTCCCAAATGTCGCATTTGCATAATTAATTTATCTATTTGAGTCTACCTATGTTGAACTTTCACTACAAAATTTTCAAATCATTAACTAAGCATGGAGAGTTTAATTTAATTCAGGTATACCTTCTCAAACACTTTTACAAAGTCTTCCGTGATTCTTTTACCTAATGGTTAGATTTTTAAAACGGCCATACTTTATGCTAGACTATTCATCAATCGGAGGAATATCAACTATTTAGCTGAAATCTATTTAAAATGTGAAAATTGGCAAAGCACATGCCACGAGGACAAAGATCCCTTCGAAAGAATTGACTGAGGGCAAATACAAATAAAGAAACAAATTTGCTGACCATGAGCTGTAGCTGGAGCTGAGCATTTATGACACAAACAAGTCGAAATAAAATATGATTATTTGAAGGCCAAGAGATACTAAAAAATTCTTACAAAATATTCCTATCTTAAAAGGACAGCTACTCAACAAATGCATGCTTGTATATAACTTCTCATTAAAGCTGAAATGAGAATTTCCAATCGTTTTTTTTAGGAAATATACTGCTGAATTTCAAGCACAAGTTTGCAGTTATATAGTTTGGTTTGTCAGAACAAATTATTGCAGAGAAGTGATGTTGCCAACCTCCTTAGGAATGCTCCGACTGATTCAATTCCATATAAAATCCCTTGGAAGGGATTTTTACTTGAGCAAGCAATATATAATCCCTCTCTAAAGAAATATATGATCATTCTGATCACTAAAGTAGTGATCTAAACTATCATAATTTGCTTACAAAGGGAGTACAAAAGTAGCCAATTAACCAGCTCAGCTCACTACGCATGCATTGTTTCCATGCGATGGCGCAGGCAGACTTGGGAGCTAAAATTTAATAGCCATGGGGTTAATGGAAGAATCAATTGGAACATATATTTTCATAAAGTGCCGCCGGTACAAGGAATCAGATTTATCTGGGAAAAGACTTGGCATATGAAAATGCTCCAGGGTCTGCACTGAAACACACATTTAGCATCCTTTTCATGCATTAGCAGCTCCATGAAAGATTATAATGTTGACTTTGCATAGAAGGCAAAACTAGAAGAATGTTGATTTGAAAAGGGGAAGCTGTCAACAGATCATGATAGAATTAAAGGCGCAAACTTGGCAGATTAAGTCACTGTAGCAAACTCAACAGAATGGTACATAGGACTAAAGCAAGTTTTTTTTCAATTCAGAACCAAAAGCAAGCCATAACAGAAGCTAAGGAGAATGGGTTGTATAAATGACATAAACATGATTGACCTGAATTTCATAAATATAGATAGATGGGACTACGAAACTGGAAGAATGATTATTTAAAAAGGGGAAGGTGTCAACAGATCGCGACGGATTTAAGATGCAAACTCAATACAAAAGTCAACAGACAAAGCCCAAGTTTTTCAATGCATAACCAAAAGCAAGCCGTAACAGAAGCTGAGTACTAGTACTTGTGAACGTACAGTTCTAACACATGAAACAGGTTATCCATGGTCATGTTCACACGCAAAGCGCATGCATTGTTCCAAACCTCAGCAAAAACAAACAAGGAAACAGGTTCTGAAATGTAACACGATCTGTGAGAGGACCTTACCATACATAAATTCTGCGGACCAATTGACCACAACAAGCACACAAACAGATGACTACACCCGCCTCCGTTCCCAAATATAGGACTTTTAAGAGATTTCAATATGAACTACATACGGATGTATATAGACATATTTTAGAGTGTAGATTCACTCATTTTCCTCCGTATGTAGTCCATATAGAAATCTCTAAAAAGATTTATACTCCCTCCATCCCAAAATATAAGAACGTTTTTTATTAGTGTAGTGTCAAAAACGTTCTTATATTTTGGGACAGAGGGAGTATTTAGGAACGGAGGTAGTAGAAACCTGCCCCAGTTAAGCTAGACGAAAATTAGGACTGACACACAACAATGTTGCGAATGTCACATGAAAAATAAATATAGGTTACTCAGTTAGATGGTTCAATAGACACTCTGATAGACGAGCTGCATGACTTAGTTCAAAGTATACAGTAGACTAAACTTAAGATAAACTTGGTTTACTTATTACAGTGGCAGTAAGTTGCATAGATGGTGCTGCATAACTTAGTTAACTAAACATACGTATTACAGTAGCAGTAACTCGCACAGGCTGCTGCATAACTTAGTTCTCCAAGTGTAGATAGGTACTGTAGATGATATGATAAAGATAGGTGAAGGACATGACGATGACTCCACCACAAGGAGTGATTAGGTCAGGACATGATGAATCCACAATAGGGAAAATGCTCCCAAGTCGTACTGGAACCCATTTAGCATCCTGTTTATTAGTTCGATGAAAGCATCCTTTTTATTAGTTCAATGAAAGATGTCGATGCTCAAATTAATGGCC
Source organism: Secale cereale (assembly GCA_902687465.1). NCBI lineage: Eukaryota > Viridiplantae > Streptophyta > Magnoliopsida > Poales > Poaceae > Secale > Secale cereale. The sequence goes on from LR738714.1 coordinate 764,534,166, forward strand.
TCTTTGATTCGCAAGATTGCAAAAACATAGGAATAGAAAAAGCATACTCCCTCCGTCTCAAAATAAGTGACTCAAAAGTGACTCAACTTTGTAGTACTAAAATTAGTACAAAGTTGAGTCACTTTCGAGTCACTTATTTTAGGACTGAGGGAGTATAGTTGGAATGGATATTGCTATAGGATTTGAGTTGGTTTGATTGTATCACGGGAAAAACAAAGGATTGCTTTCAAGAGGTTTGTGTGGATGCTAGAATTCCTATGAAATGTAGTACAAATGAATCCTTAGGAAAAAATTCTTATAGGATTCAGGATCAAATGATTTATGCAGGAAAAAAATTCCATAAGGATTGTAATCCTATGAAAATCGTTTGAATCAAAGAGGCCCTGAATGGTTTATTTTGCATAGAAGGCAAAACTGGAAGATTGTTGACTTAAAAAGGGAAGCTGTAAACAGATCACTGCAGATTATTAAGTTATCAATGCGAACTGATAGGTTCATAGGACCATGGCCATTTTTTTCAAAGCCATGAACAAAAGCAAGCCATACGGAAGCAAGGAGCATAAACATGGTTGACATGGATATCACTTGCGCACATACATTTCTAGCAATGTTTCAAACCTCAGCAAAAACTAAAGAATAGGTTCCAAAATGTAACACAATCTAAGAGACCGCCAATTGACCAAGACAAGCATCACCAGGCGAGCGTCGCCAGCATCTCCGGCGGTACGGCCCGGAGGATTGCCTCCAGCGCCAGCCGATCGTCACGGTAGTCGGCGTCGTCGTAGAGGCACGCGCCGATCTCGATGACGGTCCACATGCCTCTCGCTTGTAGGATTACTTTCATCAGGAGCGACCACTCCGCGTAGTTCGTCATCGTCAGGGTGGGGTAGGAGGTGGATCCAGTTGCCTCATGGAGCGGCCGTGGCATCGCCAGCTCACGGCCGGACGGCTTCCTGAGCCGTCGCCAAGCAGGGACGTGGGCTTGCCGCCGCTGCTGTTGGTGGCTTGGTGCTCTTTCCGTCCTTCTTCACCTCAGCCCCGGGCTTCTCCAGCGAGACAGAACGGGAGCGATCTGGATTGCTTTTCCCCATGACCAAAACGCGGCTCTGATGCCAATTGTCAGCACTCCCAGAATGCCGCGAGGGTAGAGCTTCGGGAAGACGAAGAACATAGGAGGTTTTTGCGTTGTAAACTTCACAGCTTTTCTGTGTCTGTTTCTTGCCATTTATTCAGAGATATAGAAGGAAACTGGGGATCGTTGCCGCCGCCGCTGTTGGTGCTCTTTCCGTCCAACTTCGCCTCAGCCCCGGGCTTCTCCGGCAAGACAGAACGGGAGCGATCTGGATTGCTTTTCCCCATGACCAAAATGCGGCTCTGATGCCAATTGTCAGCACTCATAGATTGCCGCGACGATGAGCTCACACGCGAGAGGGTTGAGCTTCGGGAAGATGAAGAACACAGGAGGTTTTTGTGCTGTAAACTTCACAGCTTTTCTGTGTCTGTTTCTTGCCATTTATTCAGAGATATAGAAGGAAACTGGGGATCGTTGCCCCCTGACTTCGCGCCTGCGTGATCCACAAATCTCGTGCCATCCCACGAGCAGATCGATGAGGCGCGCGACTCGCTCGAGGCTGTTGTGTCCACAAGCTAAGAGCATCTCCAACAGGTGCTGAAAAAGAGGCGCGTGCGCGCTAAACCGGCGATTTCGCGCGCGCGGGAAAAAAACGCGCTCCAGCGGCGGCGGGAAAGACGCGCGCGCGGGAACCGCTTGCGCGCGCGCGCGAAACGGCGGCCTCCCGCGCGCCTTTTTTGCGGCGGCGCGCCCCGCGCGCGCTATAAAACGCCGCGCGCGCGCACTCCTCGCTGCACCGCTCCCTCTCCCTCTCTTCTCCTCTCTCTCGCGCCCGCCGACCCCGACCGCCGCACCGGAGCACCGCCGCCGCACCGGAGCACCGCCGCCGCCCCCGACGCGCCACCATGCCGCCGCGCCGCCGTTCTTCGTCGGGCTACCGCGGCGTCCGCGAGCGCCCGAACGGCGGCGGCTTCTACGCCGAGATACGCTCCGGCGATCTCCGGCTCCCCCTCGGCACCTACGAGACGGCGCACGAGGCCGCCCGCGCGTACGACGCGACGGCGTGGCGCCTAGGCAGGCCGCGTCGTCAGATGAACTTCGACGACGCCCGCACCCTCGAGCAGGCGTTGGAGCTCGCCCCGCCGCCTCGTCTACACACCACACGAGATCGTGCGGAGCACACGGCGGCGCAGAACCGCCTCCTCGTCGCCCAGGAGGACGAGCGGCGCATGGCGGAGTGGCGCCGCCTCCACCCGGAGGACGTCGTCGCCGAGCATCAGTTCTGGGAACGTCGCCGCGAGGACAGGCGTCGTCGGAGTGAGTTGGCGTGTCAGCAGAGCGCCATCCGCGATGCCGGCGGCCAATCGATCTTCGCTGATGAAGATGACCGCTGGTTCGACATCTGGCTGTCGACCTCCTCCTCCGACAACAACGAAGGCGATGATGATGACTGGAGTGATTAGTTTTTTTTATGTTTTCGAACTATATATCTATCTATCTATGTTTTACTATCTATCTATGTTTTACCTATGTTTTAGAACTATGTTTTTTATTATTATCTATGTTGAACTATCTATCTTTGTATAAAATGCAATTTTTAGTATGAAAAAAAAAAGTGTGCGCGCGCTGTATTTTTTGGGCACCGCTGGAGCAGCACGCGCGCGCTGCAAAATAGCGCTGCTGCTGGAGCCAGCACTGCGCGCCGCGGCAAAACAGGCGTTGCGCGCGCGGTAAATGATTTTTTTGGGCGCGCCGCTTAGCGCGCCTGTTGGAGATGCTCTAAACTAGCTAACAGAAAACCGAAGGAAAATACGCTAGTCTGACTGAAACGCTAACTTAACTGAACTGTGACATGGCTTGGGGTTTTTTTTCGAAACGGAGGCAAAAGCTTTGCCTCATCGATTAATTAAGAAGAAGAGAATTGCCCAGTTAATTCACGGAAAACCGGGCGAAAACCAATACAAACGGACCACAGAAGAACAACTCACCAATGCTACCACCACGCAAAGTGATCCCGACAGAAGACATCAGGTACCCCCAACACACAACTGCAACCCAATCCAAAAGGGCGGGCCGAGAGACCAAAGATCAAGCAACCACATACGTCTTCCCTATGGCGCCACTCTTCTTGCCTTTGCCCACCTTCTCGCATTTGCCCCTTATTGTCGTCCCTGTCAGGAGGCAAGCAATCGATCTACCCAAACCCGGTCTAGCAACCTCCACACTGGCGAGTAAGTCACAAAGCTTCTTCGCGAAGGGATCCTCTGGACCAGGAGTAGGCGCCAGCGCACCTGGCTCAATGGTCACGCCACTCACAGGCAACACCTGCCCTATAGTCACAGACGAGGGAGGGGCAACAACATCTAAAACTCCATGCTCCACGACGTCGAGAGGCAGGCAGGCTGGCGCTCGACAAGGCTCCACGGGGGGTGGTAAGGGCACCAGGGCCACATCCGAAGCCTGGAGAGAGCCCATCTTGAGCTGCTCCAACGACTGAGGCGAAACAGGTTCCCCACACAACATCTACAGCTCGGGCATGATCTTCAGCACTGGAGACACAACCTCGGCGGAGGCCTCACCCTCGAAGTCCGGCAACACAAGAGGCGTCGCACTAGACCCCGCACGAGGCGAGAAGCTACCAAAAAGCTCCACATCCGCCTCATTCACGAGGCCAACAGTAGGCTCAACCAGAGGGGCCGACGCAAGAGGGAGCTCTGGCAAGTGACCCAGCTGATCAGCAACAACCTCCATCCGCTCCAAGAAACCCCCCAGCAGAGTCGTCCACCCCTGCAAAGCAGCCATCATGTCGCGAAGGGGCTGGACCACCTCCTCCAAACGAGACACGGTCAAGGCCTGCATCTCAGAGCGCAACATTTCCATCTGAGAAGGAAGGAGAAGCCCGAGTAATCCCAAATCAGCAGCGGCACACTTGCTGGGATCCGCTGTAGCCTGAGGGGCAACAACCGAGGCCCAAGAGCGTTGTTGCGGATGCGGAGATCCAGGAGTTGAACGGTTGCAGTGGCGAGGAGCCCGGCAGTCCGGCAGGTCCCCCGGACAACGCGGGGGAGCCGGAGGCGAGCAGGGACGTAGGTGAGGACCATCCCCCAATGGGTGGCGCGAGGGACAACCACGCTCACGATGGCCCGGGAGGCCACATGCCAGGCATCTGATAGGGCCGCGGCAATCAGCGACGAAATGCTCCGGCGCCAAGCAGCGGTAACAGAGGCCGTAGGCCCTCCGCTTGAAGGCGAGGGAGCCGGCAGTCTCCATCCTGTGCGGCGGCGCGGCCGATGGCTTGGGGTTTTATTTCAACAATATATAGATGGCTGCTACAATACACATTGTAACAGTACAACTAACTTAGAATGACTTAGTTCTAAGTAATAAAGTACCAGCAACTTGGGTAGATGGTTCCATAAACACTTGGGCAGATGAGGCTCATATTACAGAAACTTGCATAGAGGGCTGCTGCATAACTTACTTAACCACATATCGCTAGATAGATAGACAGATATATAGATATGATAAAGATAGGAGGAGCGGTACAAGAGGATGAATCCACCGACAGGAGTAATCGAGATCAAGAGATCACCCTTTGCACAGCTGCTTCGTCAGAGGCGGCAAACCCGGTGATGCGCTTGAGCGGGCTGTCGGTCGTGAAATCAAGGTACGGCTCAGGGAGCTCGACGTAGCCCTTGGTAAGCAAGTCAACGCGCATCTTGGCTAGCAGGAGTCGCGTGCTGTGAGGTTCGTCCCTCTTCTCCGGTTGCACCTCCTCGTCTAGCTGCCGCCTCCGCTCGTCGAGCCACCCAGGCGTGACCACGGTGGGCGGGAGGTCCTCGGTGGTGGGGATCTTGAGCCAGTTGCCGAGGTTGAAGGCGGCGCTGATGCGATCGTCGTCGAAGCGAACCATGCCTTTGGCAACTGTTCACGTTGCCAATTCTTTACAGGGATTCCATTCGACCCGGATTACGCAAAGAAGAGAAAGAGGAATTGAAGTAGCAAATGGAATAAAAGCGGAAGTTGAAGCTGTCGACGACATCTCCTTGGAGTTAGCTGATGGATTCAAGCTTCTACTTAGAGATGTTTTATATGTTCCTTCATGTAATAGGAATTTGATTAGTGTTTCTTGCTTGGACAAAGATCATTATGAATGTTATTTTGGACATGGCAAATGTGCCATATGGTTTAATAATGCTTATGTGGGTGATGCTTTCCTCCACGATGAGCTTTATTTATTATCACTTCGTGAAAAAATTTATTCTGTATGCAATGTGAATGAGCGTATTTCCGCGTCGAATAAAGAACGAAAGAAAAGAAAGAGAACTCACGACTCATCGAAATTATGGCACTGCCGTTTGGGCCATATTTCCAAGGGGTGAATAGAGATACTCGTTAAAAGTGAAATTCTTCCTCCTTTAGAGTTCTCAGACTTAGAACAATGCATAGATTGTATTAAAGGAAAATATGTAAAACAAATCAAAAAGGGTGCAAATCGTAGCACAGCAACACTAGAAATCATCCACACTGACATTTGTGGACCTTTTACGGTGAAAAGTGTGGATCGCTATGACTCGTTCATAATATTCACAGATGATTACTCTCGGTATGGTTATATTTATCCAATCAAAGAAAGATCAGAAGCGTTGGATAAATTTAAAATATTCAAAGCTGAAGTTGAAAATCAGCATGACAAAAGAATAAAAATAGTAAGGTCCGAACGGGGGGGGGGGGGAGAGTACTACGGTCGGCACACTCCATATGGCCAAGTCCCTGGACCTTTTGCAAAGTTCTTGCAGGAGACTAGCATAGTCGCCCAGTATTCAATGTCGGGCGAGCCTCAGCAAAATGGAGTAGCTGAAAGGCGTAACCGTACCCTTATGGATATGGTGCGCAGCATGATGAGTTACTCCACCTTGCCATTGGGATTATGGATGGAGGCGCTTAAAACCGCCATTCACATTCTCAATAGAGTACCAAGCAAGTCGGTGCCCAAAACACCATACGAGCTATGGACAGGAAAAGTTCCCTCCCTTCAACACTTCAGGGTGTGGGGGTGCCCCGCAGAGGCCAAAATGTTTAATCCAAACATTGCAAAGTTAGATCCAAAAACAGTAAGTTGCCACTTCATTGGCTACCCAGACAGATCAAAAGGTTTTCGTTTCTACTGTCCAGACACATACACAAAGTTTGTAGAAACAAGACATGCAGTCTTCTTAGAGGACGAAATGATGAGGGGGAGCTTGGTAGCTCGGAAAATTGATCTTGAGGAGAAGAGGGTGCATGCACCTAATCCGATCATTCAGGAGCCATTTTTCTCACTACCAGTTGCAACTCCACCCATGACAACTTTGGGAGAAGACCCGGAACCTGTCCTTCAGGAGCCGACTGAACCCGTTGTTGAGCATGAAAGGGAGGTGCAGCAGCAAATTTTAGAAGAAGTGCCAGAAGTGGAGTCACAGAATGTGCCAGAAACTGAGGCCCTTAGAAGGTCTACAAGACCAAGAAAGTCAGCTATTTCTACTGACTTTAAAGTTTATAACATAGAAATGGTTCATACGGAAAAAGATCCCACCTCATATGAAGAAGCCATGAGAAGCCCTCATTCATCGGAGTGGATGAAGGCAATGGAAGATGAAATGAAATCGATGAGTTCCAAAGATGTTTGGGACTTAGAGGAAATTCCTAAAGGAGCCAAAACAGTAGGCTCTAAATGGGTCTACAAAATTAAGTATGACTCTAAAGGGAATATAGAAAAGTATAAAGCTCGACTCGTGGCAAAAGGATTTACACAAAGAGAAGGGATAGATTACAATGAGACATTTTCTCCGGTCTCATGTAAGGATTCCTTCAGAATCATAATGGCATTAGTTGCTCATTTTGATTTAGAGTTACATCAAATGGATGTAAAGACAGCATTTCTCAACGGAGATTTAAAAGAAAATGTCTACATGAAACAACCCAAGGGTTTTATCATGGAAGGCAAAGATCATATGGGATGCCGCCTGAAGAAATCCATTTATGGATTAATGCAAGCCTCTAGAAAGTGGTATCTAAAGTTTAATGAGACAATTAAAAGTTTTGGATTTAAAGAAAATGTTGAGGATAATTGCATTTATGCAAGGTTTAAAAATGGGAAATATATTTTCCTAATCTTGTATGTGGATGATATTCTGCTTGCTAGCAGTGATGTTAGTCTACTACAAGAAACAAAGAAGTTTTTATCCTCAAATTTTGACATAACAGATCTTGGTGAAGCATCATATGTTTTGGGCATAGAAATTCACCGAGACAGGAACAATGGAGTCTTAGGACTATCGCAGAAAGCATATTTAGAAAAGGTTCTTAAAATGTATAATATGCATGCGAGTAAAGCCACACCTGCTCCTATAGTCAAGGGCGATAGTTTTGGGAAATTTCAATGTCCCAAGAATCAGTATGAGATCGATCAAATGAAAGGAGTACCATATGCTTCGGCCGTTGGAAGCTTACAGTATGCACAAGTGTGCACTCGCCCGGACTTAGCTTTTATCACCGGTGTACTCGGTAGATATCAATCCAATACAGGCATAGAGCACTGGAAGATGGTAAAGAAAGCATTGCGTTATGCGCAAGGCACGAAGTGCATGCTAACATTCAGGAGATGTGAATCCCTAGAGATAAAGAGGTATTCAGATGCAGATTTTGCGGGGGACATGGATGATAGAAAATCCACGCCCGGATACGTATTCACTCTCGCTGGGGGAGCTATTTCGTGGAAAAGCTCCAAACAGTCAATAGTTGCATCATCCACGATGTATGCAGAATTCATAGCATGCTTCGAAGCAACAGGGCAGGCGATATGGCTAAAGAAATTTATACCCGACTTGAAAGTGGTAGATTGTATTGACAAACCACTAAAGATGTACTGTGACAACGAGCCCGCAGTATTCTATGCTCACAACAACAAGTCGAGTAATGCTGCAAAAACGATAGAGATAAAGTATTATGTTGTGAAGGATAAAATCCACGATCACACTATAAGTCTCGAGCATATAAGGACAAAAGATATGCTTGCGGATCCGCTAACGAAAGGCTTACCACCCAATGTGTTCAAGGAACACTTAGCCGGCATGGGTTTAAGGGAAAGCCTATGATTCCTGGATAGGCCCAAAAGGAATGGAATTTGCTTCTGAACAGAACGTATGTTGTAGCTGTATGATTCTATCGGCAATTAAGCCGTGACGATGAAACATGCTCTATGTACCAATATGTGATGAAACAAATAAACTAGAAAGTATAAGGTTAAAAGTAAAGATGAGATCAAGGAGGAGAATGTTAGGATTGATCTCTCTCCGCGTGGGCCCAACGGCCCACCGGACCCTTAGATCCGCGCCCTGATCGGGGGCGCCCAACCCATTATGGTTGGAGGGCCCCTGTGACCCGCGCTATATAAACAGAGGTAGGGGGTCGGAGCACGTCTCACGAGGTTGAACGTCGCCACAAACCCTACCTACAAACCCTACCGATCTAGGGTTAGCGCGGTGCTCACGGGAAGCACCACCACCGCCGTCATCTCAGTCTCATCTCCGGCCCCTACTTCGCCATGGCCGGAGCTGGATCGAGCTCGTCTGTTCACCAGGAAGGTAGGTCTACCGGACTACATCTAGCCTACTAGATCCAAGGGGTCTATCAGATGAATCCACGGACAGGAGTAATCGAGATCAAGAGATCACCCTTTGCACAGCTGCTTCGTCAGAGGCGGCAAACAAGGTGATGCGCTTGGGCGGGCTTTCGGTCGTGAAGTCAAGGTACGGCTCGGGGAGCTCGACGTAGCCCTTGGTAAGCAAGTCAACGCGCATCTTGGCTAGCAGGAGCCGCGTGCTGTGAGGTTCGTCCCTCTTCTCCGGCTGCACCTCCTCGTCTAGCTGCCGCCTCCGCTCATCGAGCCACCCAGGTGTGACCACGGTGGGCGGGAGGTCCTCGGTGGTGGGGATCTCGAGCCAGTTGCCGAGGTTGAAGGCGGCGCTGATGCGATCGTCGTCGAAGCGAACCATGCCTTTGGCGGTCGGGGTCGCCGTGGAGGGGTTGTACTCCTTGATGATCCTGTCGAGCGCAATTTCTAGCTCGCGTGAGTCCAGCGCCGCCGCCTCGGGGAAGGTTCGCAAACCCGTCATGAGGTTCTTCCGCAGCATAGCATCGTCCGAGGGCGCCGGGAAATTGTCCAACGCCTCACACGGCACGGCCTCCAGAGCATCCAGGCAGCCCTAGCCGGAGCCGGCCGCCTTCCTTCTGGTGGCGGCGGAGCGCCGGTGCAGCCGACCGCTCTTGGTGCCGGTCATCCGTGGATCTACTGGCTCGCCGCGGAAAGCGCGATTGATTTTTTTATTATTATTTTTTGAGGAAAAAAAGTGCGATTGATTTTAGTTGGGGATTGGAATTGCTGTGCCGCGGCGGTGTCGTCTCGGTCTATATATAAAGGCAGGAACCCTAGAGAGATCGGCTCGGTGGGCTGGTCTAGTAAATAAAATTTTCCCTGCACGTAGAACACCCAGGAGCAGTGCCTTAAGTGGTTGTTTGGATATGAAGTACTAGACGTGAGATCTTAGAAAACTAGTTTTAAGAGGATTTTTAGGAAAACCAGTTTTTGTTAGTTTTTCTGTTAAGATCAGTCTATGCAATACCTCGTTTGGATGGAAAAAAGATAGAAAACATAGGCCTCCCGCTCCTCCCACAGGCCATGAGCCCACCACTCTCTCTGCTGATCGCCTCCTGCAAGCATCTCACATCCCCTTTCTCTGCATGCTATGCCATGCGCATGCACGCTCTCCGGCTAGCTGGCTCAGGGTGTTACCTTGTGAGGACGAGATTGTAGTATGCTGTATGCATACACGAGCACATTGGACCGTAGTTGGAGCACAACAATGGCTTCCATGTCGAAGCTGGCTACAAGAAGAGAAAGGGACCATAGGACATGGTGCTGGCCTGCTGGAAACCCTGCGAGGGCTAGACACAACGCGCACACAGTAGGGGGAAGCAGCAGCGGTAGAGACACCAGTGCACGGCAGGGCGGAGGTGTTGCTGGTCGTGGCCAAGCTGGGCATGGTGATGCCGAGCACGGGCATGGCGAACCAACTCTCGCGGTAGTCTGTCGTTGTTCAGCGTCGCCTCATGGATGCCAACAAGCTCAACGTTACCATTGTCACGGTGTCGGCGTTGGAACCGCGCTGCCATTAGCACGTACGACGGTGCCGACGTTGGAGCCGCGGCGCCGGCGTGGCCACTAGCATGTTTGATGAAGATGACGTGTGGAACCTGTCGATGCTGGTCGATCGATCCAAATAGGTCGTACGTGAATGGTACGACTTGAGTATATAGATAACTGGTTTTTAGAAAAACGACTAAGCTGGTTTTTTGGGCTTGTAGAAAACTGGGTAGTACTTATCCATGGTTTAGTTAGATGATCCAAACGTGTTTTTAGGCTGTTATAACTGAAATCACGTTTATGCAAATCTGGTTCTCTACATTCTCTCTATCCAAAGTTCCAAACAACCCCTAAGTATTTGTTTATATTAAAAAATATGTCAGAAAACAATAGGTTTAATTGTCAATCATTGCAAACTTTGTGACTCAAGATGGCGATGGGCCCCGAAACCCGCATCCCCGCGGGTTTTTACCCTATTAGGGGACGGGGATGGGCGACTTTCTATCCCCGCGGGGCTGCTCGTGGGTACATTATAAAACCCGACATGTTTCGTGAGTTTAAACCCGTTTGAGTACTACCCGAACCCGAAAGCCGACAAAACCCGTCAAAATACGCTATTTAGCATGCACCGATCCATCTTGACTCAAGTGGCCCAAAGCCACACTGCCCGAGCAGCCGAGCCTCACAGCATCGAGGCCCTGGAGTACAAACTAACCCCACGCTCGGTCGCTACAGTGTCGCTCCCTCTTCAGGCCTCCCTCTCCCGCACAACACAACACCTAAACCTAAACCTAGGTCCCCCGCGATCGCCTGCTGCTGTAATATGCTCATATTTTTTCTTTCAATATTGTTGTTTTCATTGACTGCTTGGGGGGACGGGTTCCCCGTGGGTTTTGAAAACCCGATGGGTTTAGGGGACAGGCAAAATTTTAACCCCGCGCATGTTGATGGGGACAGGGACGGGTTTGCGATGTTCTCGTGGGGATGGATTTCGGCAAGCAAAACCCGATGGGTTTCGTCCCCGTTGCCTTCTTGATTTGTGACTACTCAAGTTCATGATTTTTTTTTCTAAACGTCATGTTAGCGCTAGGTTTTGGCGACTATAGGGTGTCGCCCCTGCCGCCTCCACCGCCTGGCCCTGGCCGCGCGGTCGCCGGCGATGTTGCCATGAACGCCGCCCCGGCGTACTATGACCCCGTTGCGGCTCCGTCCGCCCGTCTGTCGCCCCAGCCGCCGCCTGGCCATGGCCGCGCGGCCGCCAGCGATATTGCCATATACGCCGCCCCGGCGCACTATGGCTCCGTTGCGGCTCCGTCCGCCCGTCTGTCGCCCCTGCCGCAGCCCGGCCCTGGCCGTGCGGCCGCCAACGTTGTTGCCATGTACGCCGCCCCGGAGTACTCAGAGATTTGGATTTCGTCCGGAATTTCCGAAATTCGTCCGAAATTCGCCCAATTCGCCTGGGCCCGGTATAAGTTTAACCCGGTCAAATATTTTGGCCTTCTTTGAACTTCCAGCCCGGCCCAAATAAGAAAACAGCCCACGTACCTCTTTGGTATAAAGACTGAAGCTGAACCATACCGAACCCTAGCAGTTTTCACGTTTCCTCCCAGCGCTCCATTGTGCGGCGGCTGCCGGCGAAGCTCCTCCTCCGCCCAGCGCCCAGCCTCCTCCTCTTCCAACACTCCACCTCCTCAAGCACTCCTTCTCCTTCTCCTTTCCATGGAGGATGTAGGACGCAGGAACCCCGTCGACGGTGGCAGTGCCGTGAATCGAGGCCACATGAGGTCCAGGCTGCAGTTGCGTAGGATGAGTCGTCGGCCCTCCCCCAACATCGAGCTTGGCCGCAATTTCTGTGATATAGTCTTGTTCTACTCAATTTCAAAATTTTAACCGAATTTCAGTCACTTCTCGTTCAATTTTTGGTCATTTTTCGTTTAAAATTTAAAATTTGGTTTGTTCTTTTCGTCCGGAAATTTCCGAAATGACGAATTTCGCCCATTTCGCTCAGGTCCGGTAAAAATCTGAAAACGAAATCCAAAACTCTGCTTGGGGGGACAGGTTCCCCGTGGGTTTTGAAAACCCGATGGGTTTAGGGGACAGGCAAAATTTTAACCCCGCGCATGTTGATGGGGACAGGGACGGGTTTGCGATGTTCTCGTGGGGATGGATTTGAGCAAGCAAAACCCGATGGGTTTCGTCCCCGTTGCCATCTTGATTTGTGACTACTCAAGTTCATGATTTTTTTTTCTAAACGTCATGTTAGCGCTAGGTTTTGGCGACTATAGGGTGTCGCCCCTGCCGCCTTCACCGCCTGGCCCTGGCCGCGCGGTCGCCGGCGATGTTGCCATGAACGCCGCCCCGGCGTACTATGACCCCGTTGCGGCTCCGTCCGCCCGTCTGTCGCCCCAGCCGCCGCCTGGCCATGGCCGCGCGGCCGCCAGCGATATTGCCATATACGCCGCCCCGGCGCACTATGGCTCCGTTGCGACTCCGTCCGCCCGTCTGTCGCCCCTGCCGCAGCCCGGCCCTGGCCGTGCGGCCGCCAACGTTGTTGCCATGTACGCCGCCCCGGAGTACTATGTACTCGTTGCGGCTCGGTCCGCCGGTCTGTTGCTCGAGCCATGTGCTCGTGGAGGCCGTGTAGGAGTTCAAATCGGAAAGAATAGTAAGGAGAAGATTGCAAACGTTCTTTGGGTGGACTCCGTCCTTGATTTGAAAGCCAGGCTGCGTGCTGTTACATACCTCAAGGCATGCGATCCTCCAGATCGGTCTCAAACAACAACAGCGCATCGTACTGTGGACATAACCAGGACGGTGGCGATCGGTACAACTATGTTATCTGAAGTGGTTGCGCTGGCAGTTTCTATGGAGAACCTGGAGGCCGGTTGGGGCGATCAAGGGGCTCCCTTTGTGGACGCCGCCCGCCCGAAGCTGGCTGATGGGGAACCCATGGAACCTGCAGTTATTCTGGTGGCACTGGTTATCGGCGTCGCTGTGCACAGGCCGGCGGGGTGCTGTCGAAAGGTTTTTTGATTCACTCCTTGACAGCAATTAGGCCTTTTGTTGGGAAGATTAATGATGAGTCGCAGCCGTCGGAGGGGACACTGAAGAAACAGAAGATAGACAAGGAAATACAGGCATTGCAGGAGGTAGACATGGGGGTCGGGACCGATACCAACAATACGGAGGCAACCAGCCTAGGGGCCGCTGGTGAACTGACGGGGCCACATGCGGCGCCCCGTCAGGAGCAATGAATTGTCTAAGCTGGAACTGTCGGGGGGTGGCCAACAAACCAACAGTTCACGACTTAGTTGGCATGGTAAAAGTGACACAGGCAAAGATGGTGTTCTTGTGTGAGACAGGACAGAGTTCAGATAAAGTTAAGCGTCTGCGTGGTAGATTAGGCTTAAGAGGTTTCTCTGGTGTGAGTAGTGATGGTCTGAGTGGAGGGCTTGCTCTCTTTTGGTGTGATAGTTTGCATGTGGAAATTCAGTTGTCGACTGAAAGATATATTGATGCATATGTGCGACTCGCTGAGCATGATCCATTGTGGCGTTTGACTTGTGTGTACGGTGAACCTCGAACAGAAAACCGACATCATATGTGGGCATTGATGAGGCGACTTAAACAACAGTCTGATCTTCCATGGTGTGTCATTGGAGATTTCAATGAAGCTATGTGGTCCTTTGAACATTTTTCTGTCACAGCCCGGAGTGAGTCAGATGCTTGCATTTCGTGATACATTGGAGGTATGTGATTTAGTTGACCTCGGCTTTTCTGGCTTACCGTTTACTTATGACAATAAACAGAAGCACCGGAAGAATGTGAGGGTGAGGCTGGATAGGGCGGTTGCTGACAACCGTTGGCATGATATTTTTTTTCGGAGGCACGAGTGGTGCATAAAGTTTCTCCCTGTTCTGATCATAATCCACTGGTATTGGAGTGTATAAAAGAAGAGGCAAATCAGGTATGCAGAATCTTTAGGAGATATGAAGCGTTCTGGGAAAGGGATGCTAGCCTACCTGAAAGGGTTGCTGTTATATGGGAAAAGGCTGGGCAAAAATTTAGCTTGGGTGATATTCGGACTGGTTTGGCGAAGCTCATGTTGGAGTTGCATGCGTGGAGCAAAAACAAATTCAGTAATATTACTCGTGATCTTGAGCAATCCAGAACCAGGTTGGAAGAACTAATGCACATGAATGCGGATAGAAATGAAATACGAAAGGTATCAGACCATATGGAAGAGCTATTGTATCGTGAAGAGATGTTATGGATGCAACGTAGCCGGATTGACTGGCTACGTGAGGGGGATCGTAACACATTTTTTTTTTCCAGAGCCGTGCAATCTGGAGGGCACGCAAGAATAAGGTAAAGAGATTGATTGATGATACAGGCGGCAACCATCACTAGTAGATAAAGGGTCATCAGACCCGGTTCATTTGGGCCTTTAGCCCCGGTTCCAGAACCGGGACAAGAGGGTCGGTACTAATGCTCTGACCATTTAGTCCCGGTTCAATCCAGAACCGGGGCAGAAGGGTGTCCACGTGGCCTGTGCACCGAGTCCAGGCAGGAGGAGCTTTAGTCCCGGTTGGTGGTACCAACCGGGACCAAAAGGCATCCACGCGTCAGCATTTCTGTGGCTGTGGTTTTTGTTTTTTTTT
>LR738714.1:764549201-764588855 GCA_902687465.1 Secale cereale
ATATATATATATATATATATATATATATATATATATATATATATATATATATATATATATATATATATATATATATATATATATATATATATACAGAGAGAAGTAATATCGACCACCTCTCCTTCTCCGAGAGATTGGTCGAACAACAAGTTCTCGTATATCTATCCGACACTACCGGGCACATATATACAATAATTATCTCTTACAAAAATAATCTCCTAACATATGGATGCATGGTCCACATAGTATTCTCCGTCTTCAGCGATCACGTGTTCAAGGAAGAATGCCGCCAATTCCTCTTGAATTGCTCGTAGACGATCTGGTGTTAGGAGTTCATCCCGCATCCGAAACATCTAATTTGAAGTAGGGGGCAATACATGAAATGATGCTATAAATTTGTGAATATTATTGATTGCTTACGCACTTCAAATTGTTCATCAGTGTAGCCCCGCTCACAGGTCGTGTGGCGGATGGACTCGCAAATGTAGTATCCACAATAAGCATTCCCGGGTTCCTGCCACAACCACTTTACAAGAAATAGAGGTCAATCAAACTGATAAGCAAGAATGCCAAATTGGTATTGATGAAACTAGCGCTTGAATCAAGATATAGGAGATGCGCGCACGGAACATGCTACTATATAGTACTTACTTTCGGGTATCTAAATTGTAGCTTCTTCGGCAGTCCCGGAGCTTTTTTGGTGAATTTTTTCCAAGCCCTGCCAGATAAAGAAAACAATTAGTTGATATCAGAAATGAAGTTGCTGATATATATGCATGGTGGATAATATTGATCGATTTAACTTACCTGGCTAGCATTTGAGTCATGTCCGCATACTCCTCGGGATCTTTACGTTTAGAGTCGAAGACAGTTACTACTCCCTTCTCAAGCTTAATCTCTAAGAGAATATAGTGGAAGCTGCGCACGAATGCATGAGATCATCAATTACATCACTATAACCTTGACTAATATATAAGGGAAACCAAATATGCACAAGACATTAACACTCACTTGAAGTTGTAAGGAAAGAGTATTATATCTTTGTTTTCATTTACCACCAACGATCGTAGCAAGTTGGTCTCGGTATCGTCGGGACGCAATTTAACCTCGGTTGCATCTATGAGGTATGTGTTAATAAACCCAATATCACCTACTTGTCTTTTCTTCAATTCGACGATCTTCAATCTGCATAATATAGTGAGGATAATTATAAATACATGCAATGAAGATCAGCTATATAGAGAGACTTAATGACAGAAGTAGTACTACTTACAGACAGTAGCAGGTGACCGTTGTTTTATCAAGGGCCAATTGATTGAAAAACTGATAGAACTCCTCAAATGGAACAGGCAACAGGTCAATTCCAACGAGGTCATGCTCCGGTTTAACTCTCAAATACAAGTTATTCCTCCCCCCAGACTCTCTGCAGATTTTCAAGTACCAATCATGCAATCTTCGCATATTCGTTGATAGAGATCTTTCATTTTTGACGAGAGGCTTTTTGTACTCGTATCTTTCTATCTGCACTTCCAAGAAATCATAGTGTACATCGTCGGACGCGTAATCTGCAAGATTGGTATAACCGGGCACCATCCTCGGATCATTAGCGACCATGTCGCTAGACACCTTGAGCGGGGGGCACGATTGGTCCACTTGTTCGCCGAGCTGGGCAATTTGTTTCCCAGCTCGCCCTTCTGCTAACCTCTGATCACTTTTAGTACTTCCCGACCGCTTCGCTGCTTGATATGACTTTTGGATCATGCGGTCATAGTTGTCCTGCGGCTTACTTTGCGCTGGTTGCTTCAGGGCAGCAAGAGTGCGCTTTGCTTTCACCGCATTTATCTTCTCCTCCGGAGGTGGATGTCCCTGTGCTTTCAACCTTTCAAAAAAGTCCTTCACTTGGCCTTGAGCGATCTTCGTGTTTTCCTCGTCGGACCTCTCGTACGGTAACTTCTCTAGAGGCGTGAGAGAAGGACCGAATCTGCATCCCCTCCCACCTCTGGCACTGGTAGACGTCGCCGGACCAGACGAAGCGGCTGTCTTTTTTACTTGCTTACGCGCCGGAGCAGGAGCAGCCGGAGCGGCAGCAGGTCTCTTCCGCCCTTGCTGATTAGGCGGAGAAGGAGGAGCAGGCTGGCTGCTCGGGCGCGCCGGCGGCGAAGGAGGCGGAGTGCCGCCACGCGCCGGCGGCGAAGGAGGCGGAGTGCCGCCACGCGCCGGAGAAGGAGCCGGAGTGCCCTGATGGTCACTCGCCGGAGGAGGAGGCGGTGGAGGAGGCGGAGTGCCCTGACTCGCCGGAGGAGGAGGAGGAGGCGGAGGCGTCCAGTTGAGAATGTTGATTAGGTCCTTCCGCCATAGGCATGGAGTCTTCAGTGAAGAACCCAGCCGAGTCTCCCCTTCACCGATAGGGTGGTCAAGCTGGAGCTCCTCAAATCCCTCCGTTATTTCGTCGACCATCACCCTAGCATATCCTTCTGGAATCGGCCGGCAGTGAAAAGTGTCGTCGGGTCCAGAAGGATAAACAGAGCCAGCAACCGCCTTGACCTTCAGATTCATCCACTGTGCCATAAGGTGGCAATTTTGTGCCTGCGTGATAGCATCCACAGGATTCCTGGCAGTAGCCGTCAAGGCAGGCTCTGGCTGAAGCAGCTCGGTGGAAGCCACGCTGCTTCTCCGCTGAGATGGCGGGGTAGCTTCGGGGGAAGCTTCAGCAATTCTTTTCTCCCGATTTGCTTCCCGTTCCTCTATCGCTTGTATTCTGGCCCGCAGCGCCTGGATTTCGGTCTGCTCCATTTTCTTCCTCTTGTCGTGGCATTTGTAGCCTCCTGCGTCCGGAAACCCAGCACGCCACGGAAGGGAGCCTGGCGTGCCTCGTGTCCGTCCAGGGTGCTCAGGATTCCCGAGGGCCATTGTCAGCTCGTCGTTCTCTCTGTCGGAGATGAACGTCCCTTCATGCGCTGCTTTGATATACTGTCGCATCTTCCTGAGTGGTGTTTCCAATTGCTTGTCCGTCCAAATGCACCACCCTGTTACAGGGTCCAAGGTTCCGCCAGCCCCGAAGAACCAAGTCCGGCAACGTTCTGGCCAGTGCATTGTCTCTGGTTCGATCCCTTTCTGAAGCAGATCATTCTCAGCCTTGGCCCACTTAGGCCGGGCTACGAGGTAGCCGCCCGACCCCGTGCGATGGTGATGCATCTTCTTCGCAGCATTTATCCGGTTTGTCTCCGACATCTTCTGACTCTTTTCCGACTTCTTATGGGCCACAAATGCGGGCCAGTCATCTTTGATCTTCTCATATATGCCCACGAATTCTGGAGTCGTTTTATCTCTGACAAACGTATTCAGTTTTTTCTTCCATGCCCTGAATTGGTCTGCCATCTTTGAAAGTGCAGCAGACTTGATTAACTC
This sequence comes from Secale cereale, assembly GCA_902687465.1. NCBI lineage: Eukaryota > Viridiplantae > Streptophyta > Magnoliopsida > Poales > Poaceae > Secale > Secale cereale. The sequence continues at coordinate 764,552,610 of LR738714.1, forward strand.
CTCTTTAACTGGCTTCGCCGGATCAACCTCTCGCGGTAGGACGAAGTTTGACTTCAGCTCAGTCCAAAGATCTTCTTTCTGCATATCAGTGACATAAGTCACCTGAGCGTCGTTTGCAGCCGGCTTTAACCATTGATGGATGCTGATCGGGATCTTGTCCCTAACCAGAACCCCGCACTGATTAACAAATGCGTTCTTTGTGCGGATGGGTGCAATCGGCTCGCCAGAGCGCGAGATTTCTGAGATCTCAAACTTTTCATCCGGCCTCAACTTTTTCTTCGCTCCTCGTCTCTTTACCGAAGATTTGCTCGATCCGGAGGGCTAGAAAAGGAACAAAGACGAGAGTTAATGAATGAATCAATTAACTAGTCAGCACATGCTTAACTAACATATATACCTCCTGGCCGGACTCGGTTCGGTCACCGGAGCCAGCATCACGGTCTCCTTCTTGCACCGGCATTGGGTCACCGGAGCCGTCCTCACGGTCTACTTCTTCCATGTGCATTGGGTCACCGAATTCATCAATATCATAGCCTAGATCTTCCAGCCGCAGCTCTTGTTCGACCTGCTCATCGGTGTCGTTGAGATACGACCTGACGGCATTTTGTCCGTCTGCGATTATGTCCATCAACATCGCTTCTTGTGCTAGGTCTCGGGTGTTGTCGTCCATTGTTTCTACAAATATTTACAACATGCCAATTATTATTCAAACATGACTGCTCGGCGATCCACAAACCCTAGACCCCCTCATGTCACATTTTGTCTAGCTAGTGTCAAAGGATTCAACAAAACCAATACTTCATCATTAGGCGAAAGTAACAGTAGCATGATGGTACGAAGCTCTCCAAAGTTGTTTTGGAACGAAGTCCCAGATAAGATAATCCGTAACAAAAGACGGATTATCCTATCAGGAACTCCGTTCCAGAACATCTTTGCATAACTTCGTACCAACATGCCCCGGTTACTTCTGGCAAATGATGAAGTCATGGAATTCTTCAATACTTTGACACTAGCTAGGCAACCTCTCGACCCCCCCGACTTCTCGGCGATCCACAACCCTAGACCCCCTCATGTCACATTTTGTCTAGTGTCAAAGGATTCAACAAACCAATACTTCATCATTAGGCGAAAGTAACAGTAGCATGATGGTACGAAGCTCTCCAAAGTTGTTTTGGAACGAAGTCCCAGATAAGATAATCCGTAACAAAAGACGGATTATCCTATCAGGAACTCCGTTCCAGAACATCTTTGCATAACTTCGTACCAACATGCCCCGGTTACTTCTGGCAAATGATGAAGTCATGGAATTCTTCAATACTTTGACACTAGCTAGGCAACCTTTCTCGACCCCTCGACCCCCGACTGCTCGGCGATCCACAACCCTAGACCCCCTCATGTCACATTTTGTCGAGTGTCAAAGGATTCAACAAAACCAATACTTCATCATTAGGCGAAAGTAACAGTAGCATGATGGTACGAAGCTCTCCAAAGTTATTTTGGAACGGAGTCCCAGATAGGATAATTCGTAACAAAAGACGGATTATTCTATCAGGAACTCCGTTCCAGAATATCTTTGCATAACTTTGTACCAAAATGCCCCGGTTACTTCTGGCAAATGATGAAGTCATGGAATTCTTCAATACTTTGACCCCCGACTGCTCGACGATCCACAACCCTAGACCCCCGACTGCTAGGCAACCGCTCGACCCCTCGACCTTCGGCCTCTCGGTCCCTCGACGACCCTCGACCCTGGCCCCCCCTAATGTCGAAGTTATCGGGGAGGGTGTATATCGACATAGACATATCCGATAAAAAAAAGAGGAAGAAGAAGAAAAAAGGAACCGCTAGAGGAGAAGATCGAAAAAAAAAGAAGAAAAAAAAGAGAAGAAGAAAGGAATAGAGGAGAAGAAGAGTATTTTCTCTTATTCTCCTCTATTCCTTTCTTCTTCTCCTCTTTTTTTCTTTTTTTTCTTCTTCTTATTTATTTCTCCTCTTCTTCCTCTCCTCTTCTTCTTTCTTTCCTCTTTCTTATTTTCTTCTTTCCTATCCTTCTTTTTCTAAATTTGTAACTTTTGCATATATAAAACTTTCTATATATATTTAGCATATATAAACAAAAAACTATATAGCCACATACACATATATATACATCACATACACACATCACATATATACAGCAACTTCCTAAGAAAAAATATATTTATATACACATACATATATATTTAACATATATATTTAGCAAATTCCTAAGAAAAAAATATACACATACATATAAATACAGCAACTATATATACAGCAACTATATATACTGCAATTTATATAAACATAAAAAAATATATACACATATATACATATATAAACACAGCAACTATATATATATACAGCAATATTAAACATAAAAAAAAGGGAGCCCCTCACATCGCGCGGCGGGGCTGGGCGGCGCGACGGCGGCGGGGCGGGGCGGCGACGAGGCGGCGTCGGGGCGCGGCGGCGCGACGGCGGCGGGGCGGGGCGCGCGGCGCGACGGCGACGGGCCGGCCGGGGCGCGGCGACGGCGCGGGGCGGGGCGGGGCGACGGCGACGAGGCGGCGTCGGGGCGGCGACGGCGACGGCGACGGGGGCGACGGCGACGGCGACGGGGCGACGGGGGCGGGGAAGGAGAGGGAGGCGTCGGGGGCGGGGAAGGAGAGGAAGAAGGAAACTGCCCAAAATTTCGCAAGTCCTGGTTATATAGGAGCTGTATTAGTCCCGGTTGGTGGCTGAAACCGGGACTAATACCTCCCTTTAGTCCCGGTTGCTGCCACCAACCGGGACTAAAGGTCCCTTTTCAGCAGCCCAAAGGGCGGGAAGGAGGGGCCTTTAGTCCCGGTTGGTGGCAGCAACCGGGACTAAAGGGGGTATTAGTCCCGGTTTGAGCCACCAACCGGGACTAATGCCACCCTTTAGTCCCGGTTGCTGCCATCAACCGGGACTAAAGGCTTGCTGCGGTGCGGTGGGAAGTTTAGTCCCACCTCGCTAGTTGAGAGAGGCCTGCACTAGTTTATAAGCCCCGCTGCCTCTCTCCTCTCGAACTCCTCTAAACTGCAGGCTATGGGCCTAAACTGACACTGCTTTGCCTGTGGGCTTGCTGGGCTTACTACGGGCCTGAATCCTGGCCCATGGTTGGGTTTCTAGTCGTATTTAGGCCGTGTGGGCCCAGTAGGTGGCATTTTTTTATTTTTTTTATTTGTTGCTTTATTTTTTAGTTTTGTTTCTACTTTCAACAAAATACTTAACATTGCTATTTTTATTTATTTGTTTTCTTTGTTGCTTTATTTATTTGATTTTGTTTCTACTTACAAAAAAATACTTATTGTTGCTATTTTTTTTCAAGTTTTTTTGTTTTGTTTTCTGCATTATTTATTTTCTTTTGTTTTTTGCTTTATTTTTTAATTCTTTCTGGTAAAACCAATTACAAACTTTCTGTTAGTGCAAGTAGTATTCAAATTTGAATAGTTTAAATTTGAAATTATTTGTTTTCTTTGTTGCTTTATTTATTTTATTTTGTTACTACTTACAATGAAATACTTATTGTTGCTATTTTTTATTTTTTTGCAAGTTTTTTTTGTTTTCTGCATTATTTATTTTCTTTTGTTTTTTGTTTTATTTTTTAATTCTTTCTGGTAAAACCAATTACAAACTTTCTGTTAGTGCAAATTTGAATAGTACAAACTGACAATGGTATCATACTCGTTTGTTACAAAGTTGGCATGGTATCATCATAATAGTTGCGGAAAAAACTCTTCACTTTTTCTTCGCTTGTGTCATTTGCTTATTGCGCCGTAACCATGGATAATCTTCATCGTTTATCAGGATGCTTGGGTCAGCCTTGACTTTGAAGGGAGGAATTTCATGAAACTTTTCATAATCTTCAGACATGTCTGTCTTGCCCTCCACTCCCAGGATGTCCCTTTTTCCTGAAAGAACTATGTGGCGCTTTGGCTCATCGTATGATGTATTCGCTTCCTTATCTTTTCTTTTTCTCGGTCTGGTAGACATGTCCTTCACATAGATAACCTGTGCCACATCATTGGCTAGGACGAACGGTTCGTCAGTGTATCCAAGATTTTTCAGATCCACTGTTGTCATTCCGTACTGTGGGTCTACCTGTACCCCGCCTCCTGACAGATTGACCCGTTTACACTTAAACAAAGTGACCTTAAAATCATGTCCGTAGTCAAGTTCCCATATGTCCACTATGTAACCATAATATGTGTCATTTCCCCTCTCGGTTGTTGCATCAAAGCGGACACCGCTGTTTTGGTTGGTGCTCTTTTGATCTTGGACAATCGTGTAAAATGTATTCCCATTTATCTCGTATCCTTTGTAAATCAATACAGTCGAAGATGGTCCCCTGGACAACAAGTACAACTCATCACAAACAGTGTTGTCACCTCTGAGACGTGTTTCCAACCAACTACTGAAAGTCCTGATGTGTTCACGTGTAATCCAGTCGTCGCACTGCTCCGGGTGTTTGGAGCGCAGACTGTTCTTGTGTTCATCGACATACGGGGTCACCAATGTAGAATTCTGTAGAACTGTGTAGTGTGCTTGAGACCAAGAATATCCGTCCCTGCATATTATTGAGTCCCTTCCAAGCGTGCCTTTTCCAGTCAGTCTCCCCTCGTACCGCGATTTAGGGAGACCTATCTTATTAAGGCCAGGAATGAAGTCAACACAAAACCCGATGACATCCCATGTTTGATGGCCCATGGAGATGCTTCCTTCTGGCCTTGCACGGTTACGGACATATTTTCTTAGGACTCCCATGAACCTCTCAAAGAGGAACATATTGTGTAGAAATATGGGCCCCAGAATGACAATCTCGTCGACTAGATGAACTAGGACGTGTGTCATGATATTGAAGAAGGATGGTGGGAACACAAGCTCGAAACTGACAAGACATTGCGCCACATCACTCCTTAGCCTTGGTACGATTTCTGGATCGATCACCTTCTGAGAGATTGCATTGAGGAATGCACATAGCTTCACAATGGCTAATCGGACGTTTTCCGGTAGAAGCCCCCTCAATGCAACCGGAAGCAGTTGCGTCATAATCACATGGTAGTCATGAGACTTTAGGTTCTGGAACTTTTTCTCTGCCATATGTATTATTCCCTTTATATTCGACGAGAAGCCAGTCGGGACCTTCATACTGAGAAGGCATTCAAAGAAGATCTCTTTCTCTTCTTTCGTAAGAGCATAGCTGGCAGGACCTTCATACTGCTTCGGAGGGATGCCGTCTTTTTTCGTGCAAACGTTGCAGGTCCTCCCGTGCCTCAGCTGTATCTTTTGTCTTTCCATACACGCCCAAGAAGCCTAGCAGGTTCACGCAAAGGTTCTTCGTCACGTGCATCACGTCGATTGAAGAGCGGACCTCTAGGTCTTTCCAGTAGGGTAGGTCCCAAAATATAGATTTCTTCTTCCACATGGGTGCGTGTCCCTCATCGTCATTCGGAACAGCTAGTGCGTCGGGGCCCTTTCCAAAGAATACGTGTAAATCATTGACCATAGCAAGTACGTGATCACCGGTACGCATGGCGGGCTTCTTCCGGTGATCTGCCTCGCCTTTGAAATGCTTGCCTTTTTTCGACATTGATGGCTGGTCGGAAGAAATCGACGATGGCCCAGGTACACATTCTTCCTGCACTTGTCCAGGTATATACTTTTAGTGTCATCTAAACAATGCGTGCATGCGTGGTATCCTTTGTTTGTCTGTCTTGAAAGGTTACTGAGAGCGGGCCAATCATTGATGGTCACGAACAGCAACGCCTTTAGGTCAAATTCCTCCTGTTTGTGCTCATCCCACGCACGTACACCGTTTCCATTCCACAGCTGTAAAAGTTCTTCAACTAATGGCCTTAGGTACACATCAATGTCGTTGCCGGGTTGCTTAGGGCCTTGGATGAGAACTGGCATCATAATGAACTTCCGCTTCATGCACATCCAAGGAGGAAGGTTATACATACATAGAGTCACGGGCCAGGTGCTGTGATTGCTGCTCTGCTCCCCGAAAGGATTAATGCCATCCGCGCTTAAAGCAAACCATATGTTCCTTGCGTCCTTTGCAAACTCCTCCCAGTACTTTCTCTCGATTTTTCTCCATTGCGACCCGTCAGCGGGTGCTCTCAACTTCCCGTCTTTCTTACGGTCCTCACTGTGCCATCGCATCAACTTGGCATGCTCTCTGTTTCTAAACAAACGTTTCAACCGTGGTATTATAGGAGCATACCACATCACCTTCGCAGGAACCCTCTTCCTGGCGGGCTCGCCATCAACATCACCAGGGTCATCTCGTCTGATCTTATACCGCAATGCACCGCATACCGGGCATGCGTTCAGATCGTTGTATGCACCGCGGTAGAGGATGCAGTCATTAGGGCATGCATGTATCATCTGCACCTCCAATCCTAGAGGGCATACGACCTTCTTTGCTGCGTATGTACTGTCGGGCAATTCGTTATCCTTCGGAAGCTTCTTCTTCAATATTTTCAGTAGCTTCTCAAATCCTTTGTCAGCCACAGCATTCTCTGCCTTCCACTACAGCAATTCCAGTACGGTACCGAGCTTTGTGTTGCCATCTTCGCAATTGGGGTACAACCCTTTTTTGTGATCCTCTAACATGCGATCGAACTTCAGCTTCTCCTTTTGACTTTCGCATTGTGTCCTTGCATCGACAATGACCCGACGAAGATCATCATTTGGTTCCTCTTGATCTTCAGCAGCTTCACCCGTTGCAGCATCATTGGGCACATCGTCTGGTTCCTCTTGATCTTCACCAGCTCCCCCCATTGCAGCATCACCGTATTCAGGGGGCACATAGTTGTCATCGTACTCTTCTTCTTCGCCGTCTTCCATCATAACCCCTATTTCTCCGTGCCTCGTCCAAACATTATAGTGTGGCATGAAACCCTTGTAAAGCAGGTGGGAGTGAAGGATTTTCCGGTTAGAGTAAGACATCGTATTCACACATTTAGTGCATGGACAACACATAAAACCATTCTGCTTGTTTGCCTCAGCTGCATTTAGAAACTCACGCACGCCCTTAATATACTCGGAGGTGTGTCTGTCACCGTACATCCATTGGTTGTTCATCTGCGTGCATTTATATATAATTAAGTGTGTCAAAAACCATTACAGAACATCATAAATAGATAATTAAGTGACCAAATGGATAAAAGTTCATCATCACATTAAAACCAAAGTACATACATATATATAGTTCTCATCTAACAACATATAGCTCTCCATACACATCGAAACTATGTAAAACATTTCAACGCGAAAACAAATGCTATCATAATCGCAACCAAGGTAACAATTGATCCAACGGCATAATGATACCAAGCCTCAATATGAATGGCATATTTTCTAATCTTTTTAATCTTCAACCGCATTGCATCCATCTTGATCTTGTGATCATCGACGACATCCGCAACATGCAACTCCAATATCATCTTCTCGTCCACAATTTTTTTTATTTTTTCCTTCAAGAATTTGTTTTCTTCTTCAACTAAATTTAACCTCTCGACAATAGGGTCCATCTTGATCTTGTGATCATCGATAACTTCCGCAACATGCAACTCCAATTCCATCTTCTCCTCCTCCATTTTTTCCAATTTTTTCTTTAACGAAATGTTTTCCTCTTCAACTAAATTTAACCTCTCCACAAGAGGGTCGGTTGGAATTTCCGGTTCAACTACCTCCTAGACATAATAAAACATCTATGCATGTCAGGTTGGTCGGCATAACTATCATAAGCACTAAAACAAATAGTTATAAATTAAAGATAATATACCACATCCGAATCGTAGACCGGACGAGGGCCCACGTGGGCGGATATCAAAACCATCGCACTATATAATAACAAGCAATAATAAACGTAAGAAAATTAGACAAATATCTATCTAAAGCAATAATAAAAGTAAGAAAAGCATGGACATAACAAGAGGCTCACCAAGGTGGTGCCGGTGACGAGATCGGCGGGGGCGATCGACGGCGGCGAAGACGGGGACGGGACGTGACGGACCGCTAAACCTAGACAAATCTCGGAGAAAATAGAGCTTCGAGAGGAGAAAAGCTTAACTAGTGTGGCTCGGGCATTCCACCGAACACGTTGTGTGCATAGGAGGTGAGCTAGAGCACCACTAACCCCTCTCCCCCTCGGCCAGAAAAAAAAGCAGAGCAGTGAGCTCTGCTAATGAGTGAGGGGGTTTATATAGGCAACTCACTGGTCCCGGTTGGTGCTACAAACCGGGACTAAAGGGGTGCCTTTGGTCCCGGTTCATAAAACCAACCGGGACCAATAGTGGTGGGCCAGGAGCAAGAGCCATTGGTCCCGGTTTTTAGCTCCAACCGGGACCAATAGGTCCAGACGAACCGGGACCAATGGCCCACGTGGCCCGGCCGGCCCCCTGGGCTAACGAACCGGGTCCAGTACCCCCATTGGTCCCGGTTCTAGATTGAACCGGGGCTAATGGGCTGGACCAATGCCCTGTTTTCTACTAGTGCATGGTGACCATGTGGTAATGAGCAATATGGTGAACTCCTATTTTAGTACTCTTTTCACATGTGATGATACCCTCATACAACAGCTACTTTTGGATTTGTACGAGCAGAAGGTTACACCGGAGATGAATGAACGTCTATGCGCGGAGTTTAGTGAGAAATAAATTTCTGATAGCCTTTTCCAGATGGGACCTTTGAAAGCCCCGGGTAAGAATGGGCTCCCAGCCAGTTTTTTTCAGAAATACTGGCTTGCTTTGAAAGGAGAAATTGTTAAAGCAGTGCAAGAGTTTTTTAGGACGGGGCATATGCCAGACGGGGTTAATGAAACAGTAATTGTTCTCATTCCTAAAGTTGATGATCCTGTCCGCCTTACTGATTTCAGGCCGATTAGTCTATGTAATGTTATTTACAAAATTGTTGCAAAGTGCTTGGTGAATAGACTACGCCCCCTGCTTGATGAGATCATTTCACCTAATTAGAGTGCGTTTGTTCCGGGGCGTTTGATCACAGATAATGCTTTGCTCGCCTTTGAGTGCCTTCACTTTATCCAGCATGAGAAAAATCCAGATAATAGCTTTTGTGCATATAAGCTAGACCTCTCAAAGGGTGGATTGGGGATTCTTGAAGCAGGCGATGGAAAAGTTGGGCTTCTCTCATCAGTGGGTACAATGGATAATGACATGTGTTACCTCGGTGAGATATTGTGTTAAATTCAATGGAGCCATCTTGGATTCGTTTGCACCGTCGCGTGGACTTCGGCAAGGTGATCCCCTCTCTCCTTTCTTGTTCCTCTTTGTTGCTGATGGCCTATCCGCACTGTTGAGACAGGGGGTAACATCACATGCCTTCCAACCAGTGATGATATGTAGTCGAGCACCGGGAATCTCACACCTCCTTTTTGCGGATGACACCATTCTTTTCTTCAAAGCTAATGTTGAGCAAGCTATTTATGTCAAGGATGTTATGCACAGATATGAGATAGCTACTGGCCAGCTAGTTAACCCACATAAATGCTCCATTCAGTTTGGAGACAATTGTCACATGGAGGTACAGAACATGGTTAAACAGGAATTGGGTGTACAGAATTCTGAGTTTGAGGGGAAATATCTAGGATTGCCCACCCCAGATGGGCGCATGCACAAAGGGAAATTCCAAATGTTACAGGCTAGCTTGACCAAAAGAATTATGGCATGGGGTGACACACTCTCTCAGGCAGGAAAGGAGATTCTGATCAAGTCCGTCTTGCAGGCCATACCTACATACATTATGGGCATATTTAAATCGCCTTACTCAGTGTGTGATGACCTTACACCACTAGTGAGGAATTTTTGGTGGGGTTCTGAACAGGGGGAAAGGAAGACCCACTGGTTAGCATGGGAGAAATTGCTTGAACCTAAAGGGCAGGGTGGACTTGGATTCCGTGATTTCCGTCTATTTAACCAAGCACTGCTCGCTCGCCAAGCATGGCGCCTGATGACCAGACCGGACTCCTTATGTTCACAGGTACTTAAGGCAAAATACTACCCTAACGGGTCCCTTGAGGACACAGTTTTTTCAGGTAATGCTTCACCGACATGGCACGTTATTCAACATGGATTAGAGCTGCTGAAAAAAGGACTCATATGGCGTGTTGCTAATGGTGAGCGGATCCGTATCTGGTGGGACCCATGGATTCCGCGACCCACCTCATATCGGCCGATCACACCTCGCGGGACATGCCGACTGCGGCATGTGTCAGAGCTCCTGGATGCCAATGGCCGGTGGCGGGCTGATCTTCTGCAACAACACTTCATTAGGCCGGACGTGGAGGTCATTCTGATGATACAGGCCAGCCCACGAGGGCTGGACGACATCCTCTCCTGGGCTCCTGATTCGAGGGGCATCTTCAGTGTGCGCAGCGCGTACAAGATCGCTCTCATGGAGCAAACTAGCACCATTGCGTGTGCCGCGAGCAGGGCACCGGACAGCACTCGTGCCGTCTGGAAGGCAATGTGGGGGTGCCCTGCTCCCCCTAAGGTATGAGTTTTTTCATGGCGCGTTGCGACTAATTCCCTGGCCACTCTTGCAAATAAACTCAAAAGAAAGCTCGAGATCTCTGATATGTGTGCTCTATGTGGGATGGAACGCGAGGATACCTTCCATGCCTTATGCAGATGCCCACTGGCGCGAAGCTTATGGATGGCGATGGAGAGCGTGTGGAGTATGCCTAAATTGGAATCCATCTCCAATACAGGACCTGAATGGATCATTCACTTGCTGGATAACTGCAATGATGCTCAACGCCTACCAGTTATAATGACACTCTCGAGGAATTGGTATGTGCGAAATGAAGTATATCACAAGAAGCCGGCGCCTCCTGTTGAAGCGTCTAGGAGATTCCTATGTGGCTACATCGACACATTGCTCCACATACAGCAGCACCCCACGACTGACATAGCAACAGGAAAGGAAATTGTCTCATACAACCGGCACATGAGTCATGCGCACACACATGTTGCGCCGGCGACCTGCACAAGACCTCCAGAGTACTGGTGTAAACCTCCGGCCGGATACGTGAAACTCAACGTGGATGGATCATGGAAGGAAGAAGATGGTACAGGAGGTGCCGGAATGATATTACGCGACCACAATGGGGCAGTCATCTTTGCTTCATGTCGTTTTATTCTGAGGTGCGCAAGTGCTCTAGATGCTGAAGTAGCAGCTTGCTTGGAAGGTGTGACCCTTGCACTTGAATGGAGTAAGGACCAACTCATCGTCGAGACGGATAGCGAGACGGCGGCACGTATGATCAGCGACCAGGAGGCCAATAGATCACCTGTAGCAGCGATGGTGGAGACGACAAAGCAGCTACTAGCTCAGCGACCACATGAAATACTAGCCGTTCGTCGCGAGCAGAATAAAGCGAGTCATGCACTCGCACATATGGGTTCTTCTCTTTCTAAAACTTCTGTTTGGTTAAGATGCGTACCTGATGAGCTTAACCTGCTGTGTGAGCAGGATTGTAATGTTCCTGCTTAAGTAATGGAAGTGTTTTATTCGCAAAAATAAAAATCATGATATTGTTAATAAATTTATTTTTCGTATTGAGTCTTTTATTTTTGCCGTTGAAATATGGCAAATACATGTATTTTTTTAGTGCAACATGATGATTTAATAAGTTGCAATACAATGCATTCACTTATTGAAAGATGTTCATTCAGTATACCAGGTTTGGCTTCAATACCGATTGAATTAGTGAGCATTATGTGTCCATATCGAGCAATAATCCACAATAACTCTTTCCTAATAAATGGTGCATCCATAAATAACAAGCAATTATTGTTTCTTGATAAAAACATGTGTCCATATCAATCAGTAATCAACATTAATTATTCCCTAGAAGATGCACTTTTATAGCCTTTTTCTAGCAGTTTTCTTTGATGCCACATAGTTCCATATCCTTATGACATTATATATTGTCCCTATGCTTTGGCTGGAATGTATCATGCAAGAATGGACGGAAGGTCTGCCACTGCTTGTTTACTGGTTATGCTTGTGTTGTTCGGAAGCACTACATCTGGAGGTCTGTTCTCTGTTTTGTTGTGTATGTAGAGTTCCTAGGGCATATGTTATTCCAAGCAAGAACAATGAAAAACATAAGTAAGATTTCAAGACTGTATTACCAAGAGTTTTCTCAAATAGTACGTTGATGCACATTTTGCGCGTATGTCCTTTATGATTTGGACATCTTACAACTTTTATGCGGCGCTGTAAGAATCATGTTATTACAGTCAATGTCTCACCTTTATGGAATAATTTTTATTACGTTTGCCATACGCAGAGAAATGTGCGGTGGTTCAATTTCCGCTCGTGATCTGTAACAATCTAGCATGCAAGCATGAATGTTTGTTTTGGGGCCAGGGAAAGAAGGTTCGCGGATTCTGGTGCAATGGGAAGCTCCGTGGCACTTGCAACTGCAATATTTGCTGGGATGTATGAATTTAATTGATATGCTAAGCACAATTAATGTTATCAATAATGAATTAATAACTTAGTGTCCCTGAATCAGCCATTTATGCATGGGATTGTATTATTGGGAGAGCACCATGGGATGCAGAATCTTAATCTATATTGTGTTATGGACAAACTTCTTAAAGATGAGCATTATATAGTTATGGATAAATATAGCGAACGAAACTGATATAGTCCATTAGTTTTATTTAGCAAGCAGACTTCTGTATCAAAAAAAAACATAAAAAATTCCGCCCTCGTTTGGGAAGAGAAAATCGTTATCTAGTGTGTCGCCTGCAAATGTGGCATAAACCAAATCACGCCATTCGTTAAATGTTCCATTGCCAACGCTTCCATGTAACCAGTTAGTGACACATATCGAGTACAAAGCCACCAAGGCCTACCCTTTCTTTCTAGAATACGAGGGCCTATCTTTGATCAGCACATTGTGCCTGTACCAAGTTTAACCGTATACAATAGGCATTTCTATCACTTAAAAGTAAACACTCATCACACAGGCTAGTGATAATCATAGATGTTTCAACACGAAGAAAAAAAAGGAGATGAAGAAGGAAAAAAGCAAACCATTGTTGACCTGAAATGCTTAATGTCTAATAGGAAACATGGTTGTGGAGACAGAAAAAGTCATGAAACAATCTACTCATTTTCCATATACAGAACCACCGTTAAGTCAATAACTCATTTGACGATATATAGTATTTTCTTCCTTCCTTTAATTTGTTGCATCTGGAAATATAACAATCAGCAGATTTGATGCATGGGCAATATATAATTATAGGGTTTTTATCAGTTTTGCCATCGGATGTATAGCACTAATCAGTTTTGCCACTAAACATTTTCACTACTCAAAAATGCCACTGTTTTGTTAGACTCGAGATCAAAAAGACCATTTTTCACCGCTACGGTTTGGTCAATGGGCGTAGATGACGAAAATACCCCTATCCCGTCTACCTTCTCTCTTTGTTGACTGTGTGGGTCCATCTGTAAGGGCAGCTTGTTGACTGTGTGGGTCCATCTGTAAGGGCAGCATGAAAAGAGAATAAAAATCGAGATGTGGGGTTTCGAACCCAAGACCACGGGCTACGCAGACCGCGCGAGCTAACCAACTGGCCTACAGAGTTGTTCCCGTGGTAAAATGAGGCATACGCATAGTGACCTAACTAAACAGAACCGACCCTTACTGAATCTAATCCTAAACCCGATCTGTTTGTGGCAGTTTCCCAAGCCGGAACCAAAATCCCCAGCCGCCGCCGCCGCCTGCCAAACTCCTCACCTGGAACCGCCGGTCGCCGGGCTGCCCGCCCAGCTCCGGCGCGCCTCCACTCGCCGCAGGTGCGGCGCCTCCCGCCGAGTGCCGCCTTGCTGCCAGCCCAGTGCCGCCACCAGTCGCAGCGTTGTTTCTTCCTCCCGCCCGGCACTGCCACCCGTGGCAGGCAGCTCCGACGCTTCTCCGCCACAGCTCCTCCTGAGTCTTGAAGTGCGGCTGTTCCACGGTAATGGCGACGAGCAGCAGGACCGAATCAGAGGGTTGCGTCGGCCACATGACTCCCCAACATGACATGGGTTCTGAAATTCCTGCATCGTGTGTATACTAATACCCGGTGTGCGTTTGACGTTCAGTGTGCGTTTGTAGCCCAGCTGGTTAGCTCGCGCGTCTGGGGAGCCCGTGCTCTTGGGTTCGAAACCCTACAGATCCAATTTTTATTCTCTTTTCATGCGCCCCTTACAGATGGACCCACACAGTCAACCCAAAAAAAAGGATTTGACAAACGGGATCGGGGTATTTTCGTCATTTAACCTCAGTCAACGTTCCTTGACCAAACCGTAACCGTGAAAAATGGTCTTTTTGAGCTTGAGTCTAACAAAACAGTGGCATTTTTGAGTAGTGAAAATGTTTAGTGGCAAAACTGATTAGTGTTATACACCCGATGGCAAAACTGATAAAAACCCATTATTATAATAGTGAAAAAAGTATACTGGCGCAACAAGGTTAGAAGAAAACAGGAAGTGAGAGTGCGGGCCTAGCCCAATCAAATCATCTGTCCCGTTTCGAGCAAGGAAAGAATCAGTTTCCGACTCTGAACCGATTTGAGCTCAGAAGAGGAGAGGATAAATATACATCGCGAGCCGAGCCAAGCCGCCGACACCACCAAGCAGAACTCGCCCGACAGCAGACAGAGCAATGGCCGGCGAAAAGAAGAAGGTTTCATTGGATCCGCGTGCCACCAACTGGCTTCAGCGGCTGTGCAACAGCAATGGAGATCGTACGTGTTGAGCACCCAATGTACACGTACATATACATGTACTCTAATCTCTTTCAATTTCGTTAGGGTTTATTCTTGGACATGATGTTCTCCGTGTACATCTATATATTGGCATTGGATGCTCATGAATACAATTGTGTTGCATCCTATTGTATCTCTATGTGGTATCAGCCTAACTATACTTGTGATTGCAAAATGAACTAAAAATAGCATTGGCGCAAAATACAGAACACCAGGTGCAGTATAAAGCAGGTGATTTGGAGCAAGATTTCTGCGTGAATCCTGAATCATACAGCTAGTACTGATGCAAATAAAAGGTGCATACCTTCGCCGCACACACATTTTTACTCAACCCGTAGGAGGCGGGGGAGCCTCATTGGAAAGGCAGAGGGCGGTGCCCGAGCCCTATCGGCAGCATCACCGGGTAGCAGAGACGTCGTGACGCATCATGCCGGGGGTGGTGGTAGTTGTCAGAGGTGGTGTGGCCACGCACGGAATGTTCTGCGGTTGGCCTACTTCATTGAGTGGCGCGATATCGCACGAGTGGCGGGTGGAAGTGGTCACGATCAACTATCGACTCGTCTGCGGGGGGGTGGGGGTAGACAGAGCAGATAGGTCGGGACAGAGCCACCACCTTGCCTAACTATGTTCGCGGAGGACCTATCTAGGCTATGCTTGGAAGGAGCGGGACGGGAGGCGAGCGAGAGGTAGTTGGCCTGACCCGACGAGCGACCGGAAGGGGGAGGAGCCGGGGCGGATGCTCAGATGGCAAGCGGAGGTTGTGCTGCGCCTTTGAAGTGAACAATTTTATTTCTCAAGACAAGGCGCAAGCGAGTATATGATAAAGGATCCGGTTTAGCCTTTGAAACCAAATTTTTTACTTCTCTAACCAGTTTCACAAAGTTTCTTTGTAGCTCAGGCTACGTGGTACCCCTTATCTTCATCATCCAATTCTGCATCGCGATCCGTGCGAATGCATTTGTCTTTTTTGTTTCTCTTAAACGAGACAACATATGAACTTCAAATTTTGCAGACCGAACAAACATTAGAACATCAATGTGGGAAAAATACTTTCAGATTTTTTCATGCATTTTAAATACTTAAAATAATATTTTTAGTCAAAGAAAATGCCATTTTCTATATTTATATCGGACCAAATAATCTGAAAGTTTTTTCACACATTGATGTTTTAATGTTTGTTCGATCTGCAAAGTTTGAAGTTCATATGATGTGTCGTTTGAGAGAAACAAAAAAGAGAAATCTCCATGTTGTAAGTTAGTTGAAGAGTACGGATCTCAAAAGCAAAGCTGAAGGGTTGAGAATAAGAGGTTCCATGTAGCCTGAGCTACAGAAAACCACACTCAACCAGTTTTGAGGGATCGACTACAGATGCTCACAACCCTAGCGTTAGAGAGAGAAGCCAGAACCAAAGTGAAATGAGCCCGGTCCTCTCCTAGCGCACGAAGAACCAAGCAAACGCCACTCGATCATTGGTCACACTCGAAGCCGGCAACACCCCTACAAGAAAATCAGAGTTGGGAACGCCAAACATGCCTAGTCTCCAAAATTGTTCCTTCAAGGGAAAGTATTAGGTACTCCCATCCTTAGGGTACTCCAGTCGCTCCAAATAAAAAGAAGGTGTATTTAGGTCTCACTCGACCGAGACTTAACCAAGTCTCAGTCAAGTAATATAGTATATAAGAAGAAGAAAACTTAAGAGAAATTTTTTGTACGGATCTGCATGCAAGATCAAAGGTACATAGCATCGGCTGAGACATAACAAAGTCTGACTGAGACTTAGCAAAACTGAAAAAAAAACATTCTTAAATATGACAAAACATTTCAAAAAAGTGTGAATGTTCAAGGAATGTCACTACAGCCCCTAAAAATTTCAGATCCAAACGAAACGTATATTGAGAAAAAAAGTAAAATCTAGCATGAATAGAGTAAGAAGAAAAAAACAAAAGCAACATTGACACTAGTCACATATGCATTTCAATTTTTTGTTTCTCAATGTGCATTTCGAATTTGGATCTGAAATTTTTAGGAGTTATAGTCACATTCCTTGTGAACATTCGTATTATTTCGGAATTTTTTGTTACATTTAAGAATGTTATTTTTGAATTTGGAGCACCATGAGTACCCCAATGTGGGAGTACCTGGAACTTTCTTGGGTGGGGCACTGGCTATTCGATTTGGTTGGAGGGCATTTTCATGAAAAATCGATTGGGGTGGGAGATACGCACTACATTCTGTAATTCTCTCAAAAGCTTATGCACCCTATATTTAGGAATGGTGGGAGTAGTATTATACTCCTTCCGTTCCTAAATAAATATAAGTCTTTTTAGATATTCTACTATAGAGAATACATTCGAATGTATATAGTCGTCTTTTAGAGTATATGTTCATTCATTTTACTATGTATGTAGTCTATAATGGAATCACTTACAAACTTATATTTAGGAATGAAGGAAGTATTTAGTGATTTAAACGCTCTTATATTAGTTTATGGAGGAAGTATTTTTCAAAAAAGGTATTACATTTGGATGGCAATTATTACTACTTACGAGAAGCTCATGAAAAGCTTCCTGACGAATAGGACATGTTCCGAAGTCCTCTAGCTCCACACTTCACAAACTTCTCAGATGAAAAAGTCCAGACCGGTTTGGCTCTGAGACGCTAGATTCTCGAAGTTATCCCCGATGGCAGTGCAAAATCCTGGAGGAGCGACGGTCCAGCTCCACGGAAACGAAAAGTTGGAGTTCGCTCATATTACAACCAAATTGCCACCGCCAAGTGAACAGGTACGCTCGCTCGAACACATCCCTCGATAGAATCAGTACAGAGGCTCGTTCTCGCTCCATGTTTAGCCCAAACTGGGCTGCCTCCTAGCGGCCCAAACTTGCACCCAACCAGCCCAGCAACCGCCCAGCTGGGCTTTAGCGCTGGGAGAAGCTACACATGACGCCTAACGCTTG
This sequence comes from Secale cereale, assembly GCA_902687465.1. Lineage (NCBI taxonomy): Eukaryota > Viridiplantae > Streptophyta > Magnoliopsida > Poales > Poaceae > Secale > Secale cereale. The sequence continues at coordinate 764,570,410 of LR738714.1, forward strand.
AGAGTTGAGAGTCGCTAGGTGAAGTAAGAAGCTGGCTAGAGAAGTTGGATTTGTGAAGTTTTATGAAGTTGAAGGAGTTCAGAACACGCCCTAAAAAAGTTCTAAAATTCCATCCAACTCCAACATGTGGGGTAGGGTGAGGTTTCGTCTGTCAAGTTGGCTCGACCCGCCTTGTGTCGGGTCCATCGAACGCATGAATGTACCTCGGTGTCTCTTTAGTCATCTTCCCTCCCGACACCAGTTAGAAAAATTTGTGAACTTTGGCCAAACTTATAGGAAAAATGCATCTACATTTACAATATAAAATAATACAATTACATTAATATATAAAAAATGTTATTATAAACGGTCATATTTTGTTTATAAACTTGATCAAGATTTATAAAGTATAACTTGAATAAAAATAATTGTATGCACTATAAGTTGGCCTAGAGGGAGTAAGAACTAAGAATCATCACCATGTTATTGAATTGCCGTTGTAAATCTTTACCTAATAATAAAGAAAGTTGGGTTTCAGCCCGTCCGTCATGCATCTTTGCAGAAAAGCCCCTCTGTTTTTTATAAATTAACCCGCACTACACGTTTAAGTCATACCGAACCGTTTTTTGGCATTTTCGCATAAAAACCCCTCAGGTTTCATGTAATCAACCCGCCATCCATATTTAAGTCAGCCGAATCGTTTTTTTGTGTTTTAACAGAAAAACCCCTAACCTTTTGGTTAATTAATCTGTAGTTTATCTAAAACAAAAATATCCTTATCTTTTAAACCGTAACTCCGATTTTAACATATTATATATGAAATTTGATTAGAAAAATGTGTAGAATCTAAATAAGCTGTTACTTTTAGCTGTTAAATATTTCTAAACTATTAATTTGGGTGCAAACTTAATCTATAGTGCACGGTCCGTTTTTCTTTCGCACTGGTGGCGATCCAAATTGCAAATAAACACACATTAAAACTAGATTGAGAGGAAAAAAACATTGATAACCACGCACGCACAACTCTGAAAAACCTCACGGGAAAAAATAACATTTTTCCCATCCTATTCTGAGCGATTGTGTGCGTGCGAGCGCGCGTACGTGTGTGTGAGAGAGAGACGCCTTAGGACTAACCATATTCAAATACGTTTGAGACCACCATCGGGAACACAAATGTGATGCCATTTTAAAATAAAGAACATCTACCTACCAGGGTCTCGAGTCGTGGTTATTGGGTTAAGAACGTGTGTTTTTTTCTATCCCGTTGCAACGCACGGGCTCTTTTGCTAGTATATCCTAAAAGACATATGGATGGTACTGTTTTTGAGAAACCCATGCCCGGAGAAAAAGAAAACCATTTTTTTATGACCGCGGGCCCGCGTCGTCGGTGCCTCAGAAGTTGATCTCCTTTCCTGCACGGCCACACACACCTCTCCTATCCTCCGCCGCCGCCGCCGCCGCGGCGCCGCCCGCACTCCATCCCTACTGCTGGACTCCATAGGAGCTTAGCGGAGATATTCCTCTTCCTCTTGGTATGCCCTGTCTCTGTGCAGTTGGTCCAGTGCCGTCTCTGTTTTGCGGCCGCCCGCGCCAATGGCCAAGCGGAGACGCCGGATGCAGAAGGCGGCGCTGTCGGCAGAGCCAGGAGAAGCCGCGGCCCCATTAATTCTTATTCTTCACCTCCATGGGGAGCAGCGGTAAGGCGGTGCTCCTGTGCAGTTCATGGCTTCTGTGGTGTACCAATATGTGACTCACATTGCCAGATCCCAATTCTTGTGCCCCAGTGACACCAAGCGTCAACAAAGATTAACCAGCGTAGCATTGTGAGTAGATATTTATATAGGAGTGACATTGACATGTTCATCGCCTCAGGATATTCTGTGTTGTGGACAATCATCTTGACCTGTGCCGGCCAGATGGGTTCACAAATAGAGAAGCAGCCTGCAGATGCAAATTGCTGATTTTTTTTTACCTGCTTATTGTATGAAATACCGGTGTCTAATGGTATGCAAGAATTCTTATTCCAAATGTACTTTTCTTCCCTTTTTCTGCTTATTTCTGACGTATATACAGATGTACATGCTCTGTTTTCTAGGGAGGGAGAAGAATGCACTTGGAGTTGGGAGGATCTAAAACTCAGGACAGTATTCTAGTTTCTGAAACTTCTTCTGTCATTGGTTTCTATAGGATGGTTCTCAGCAGGCAAGAATCTTCCCCTTCGCTCAGTAATTATTTACATTCAACTTAGTTTAGTAACACATTACATAGTTGATAGCTAAACCAGAATGGTTAACTGTTAATCGTGCAATACAGTTGTATTGTATGTTTACGGTGTGGTTAGAGTTGGATGACACGCGACTACTCTTGAACAATTAGCTACCGTGACAAACTGTCTGTATCCCTTGGGCAGCTGCTAGGGTATCAGACTTTCTCCTTGGATACATAAAGGAATCAGCTCCTTTAAATGAGTTCCCTGATGTCTCAGCCTCTGAATTTAAGAACCTGTTCACTGTACTTTCATGGAGACAGTTTTCTATATTTATCTATTAAGAAAGGGAAATCTTTGATACTTTCATGTATGTCTTGGCACAAAATATGGAAAGATTGAGCTGCATCATAGTACATATTGGTAGTACATATATCAATTCAACAACTTACAGTATTATCAATTAGGAACATGATCAGAATGTACAGTTCCGCAGACAGATATATGAAACTGCTAAACAGCAGACCTGCTAGTACATAGGGAGCTAATCCACCTGTAAATCATAATCTACCAACTTTACAAAATCAGCAGATCGTAACTAAATGTCCTGAACGTACAGGAGTTCCGTCTTATCGGCCATCTGGATGCAGGATCTCTGAGAATACCTCCTTCTGTCCTGAGATGCTCATTGTTGAACCTGAAGATGGTCGCATCCCGGGGGCCATGAGTGATGAAGGGTTCAACAATGGTGTCTCCTCGGAGAGATTGTAGTCATCTTCCTGCAGCTGTAGTGCGACCTGGAGGCTCCACAGAACATCACCCATAGATGGCCTATCCATACCACGTTCAGCAACACATTGCTCTGCAGTCTCTGCAAATTTTCTGAAGCACTGGGGAGTGATTTTGTTCATAAGATAGGGGTCGATGATCTCACTGAGCACGCCTTTTCTCTGGCAGGACAGCGCCCATTCACGCAAGCCCACTTGCTCCTCGGGAAGCTCAGGATCTATTACTGGACGTGCGCACAGAACCTCAAACAAAACAACCCCAAAGGAGAACACATCTGATTTGTTGGTGAGTCGCTGCCGCCGGAAGTACTCAGGATCTAGATATCCAAAGGTGCCTTTCACAACAGTGCTCACGTGGGTATTGTCCACGTCTGCACTAGCCTTAGACAACCCAAAGTCGGAAACCTTTGCCACCCACTTGTCATCCAACAGAATGTTGGTACTCTTCACGTCGCGGTGGATGATGGCCCGCTTCGCACCGGTGTGCAGGTAGTGCAGCCCCAGTGCGGCTCCAATGCATATCACAAGGCGCTGCTCCCATGTTAATGGTGGTTTGTTGGACCTGTACAGGTGCTCCTGAAGTGTCCCATTGGCCATGTAATCATACAACAAGATCATCTCGGACTCCTCATCACAATAGCCAATCAGTGACACAAGGTGGCGATGACGGAGATTGGTCAACATTTCGATTTCATTCCGAAATTCCTGAATGCCCTGCTGGGACAACGGGTTGCCACGCTTGATTGCCACCTTCTGCGTACCAGCTATCTGACCGTGGTATACATTCCCAAACCCACCTTTGCCTAGGAGAAAGGTCTCATCGAAGTTGTTGGTGGCTTCCTGGATTTGCTTGAATGAGAAGTTGTGGCAAAGCTTCAAATCCTTCGAGTGCGAGGTGGCCAATAGCAAATCTCTATCTCCATTGGGAGGATTCCCATTGGTCTTGTCATGAGTGTAGTTAGTTTTCTTCCGCCTGTACATAACATAAATGCAGAAACTGGAAATGAACAAAGCCAAGACACCAGAAGCAGCTCCACCTCCAATGATCGCTGGGATTCTAGCATATGTTTTATCTTGCCCATGAGGTGCTGTCCCATCACGATGTTGCTTGAGTGTAGGGTTGACACCAGCAAGATTATTATTGCTGTTATCCTGTAACTTGAAGACCTCCAGGCCATTCAGAATTGCATCAAAGTATTCTGGATGGGAACTAAGATCAGGGTGGAGTGCTACCCACAGGTCTGTCTGACCATGACCAACTGTGACAATGACGTAGTTGGTGTAAACTGGTATACCAACTCCCCCGCTCCATTCAATGACATCCATCTGCTCCACTGCTGTCTGGTTGTTGATGTATATGAAGAAAGTCCTCTGGTTTACCTTGGTTATTGGATATCCAATCTCACAGAAATGGAACCTCAAAAGATAGTAGAACCCTGCATCGACAGGCAAAATCCATGTAAGATTGTACCTCATGTTGCTATATGGATCTGTCCCCATAGATCTTGCTGTCCAATAGATAAGTTTCGGTGCTATGTAATCGGGCATGGTAAGCGGGTAACTGATTGTGACACTGCTGTCTTTGAAAAAAGTCACACCGCCTGAAGATCCATAAATATATTGGGAGTCATCTTCCCATGAGCGGTAAAAGCCAGAATCATTTTGCCCAGAGGTAGTCTCACCCCCAACATTAAGCCGGTACATTGTTTCAAGTCCTATGCTAGAGGAAATCGGGATTAGATCTGGGTTCCCACCATTCGCAAATCTTGGCACCGGTGTTGTGAAAATGTCCGGGGTGGGCACAATCTCAATGCCATTCACAAATGCGTAAGACCCAGCATGGTTTGGTGATGGGGAAAATGTGACATTAAGTCCACGTGACGTAACATTCAAGGAGTATTCACGGATGAGGTAAGTACGACCCATGGCCTGAGCAGTCTGGGAAGGACTGAAGTCATTTAGAAGGCTATGGATCCCTGCAGTGACGCTAAACAAGGCATCTGCAGCAGTATGTTCACCATAAGAAGTTGGATAGAAGTAGAGCCGAAGGAACATGCGGCCAGGGCCAACCTCAAAACAATATGTGAAATTTGAAGTGAGGATGTGAGCGGTCATATAAGGTACTGGGGAAGGAAGTGAGGGGTCCAGGTATGATGCATTGGCTGAAAAGCCAGGAAGAGGTAACCTCCTGAAGTTAGCGTCCCCTTCCCATATTCGACCATCAGAATCATAGGCACTGCTGGTGGTGCCACATCTCAGGCGGAGCTGGTCAGAGCCTTTCCAGTCGCTAGACACCACGGGAAACAACAAAAGAGCTATCAGTGCAAGACATATGTGAACAAATAGCTGGACTGGGTAAACCATTGCTGATTTCTGTCTGTCAAGATCAAATGTCTGGGGAGTTTCTCTTTGTTGATATATTATTCCAAGAACAATTGTATCAAGCAAGAATATTGACTAAGGCATTGTTGCAGATATTCTCCTGTACTGTCCTCTGTTCTTGCTTATTGGTATGGCGATTGCTGAACAAGATCCCACCTGAACTTGCAGAAAAGGAGGACAAAAAGACTTAGTCGGTAACGGCTGAGGACTAATTAACCTGATTTGCACCTGTTGGATATAATCGCGATTAGGCAAAACTGAGTCCGGCACGGACTTGTAGCCCTGGCCGAGTCGGCCGTGTATAGGTAGGATAGGTAGTACTATATATACCTGTACGTGGTTCCCCTGTAACTAAAACCCAGATCAATAGAAAAATATTGAACAGGTGCGACACGCACCTGTGGCCACCAAATCCCATCGTCCCTTGTACGTGCGCGTGAGATAGTACGCGCAGCCGTCCCGGCGAGTTTGCTTGCTAGCTTCGCTAGTTAAGATAGCTAGACGTGTGTGTGCGTTACTTCCTCAAGGATCGATCCAGCAACCAGCTAGGCTGCTCGGTTGCTTGGTGTATACGTGCATCGGGCCATCGTCTATGTCTCCAACCGAATAGCTCGGAAAGTACTCGAGCTAGTCTCGTACGCACATCTCCCTGGAAAGTACACGGCGGATTGCGGCGTCGAGGTCGGGCCTGTGCCAACAATTGGTATCTAGAGCTTGGTGTATTGGCGTGATTTTCGGAAAGCAATCGAAGGATCATGTCGACCACAGGCAAGGAGATCGTGGCGGCGGCAGCAGCAGCACCGATGCCGATGGTGGGGGTGTCGCAATTCCCCCGTCTGGATCGAGAGGACTACGCACTATGGGCGATGAACATGGAGGTCGCGATGGAGGGGGCTGATCTCTGGGAAGCTGTCGACCCCGGCGGCAACGAGTACGCGAAGGGCGCGGTGAAGTACCGGACGGATCGTCGGGCGTTAACGGCGATCTACTCCGCCATGCCGAAGGATGTGCTGCAACACCTCGTCGGAAAGAAATCGGCGAAGGAGGCATGGGAGACCATCAAGATCCTGCACCAGGGTCATGACCGTGTCAAGGAAGCACACCTTCAGTCCCTGATGAGAAATTACGAGTGCCTGAAGATGGATGAAAGTGAGACGGTCGATCAGTTTGCCTCCCGTCTCAAGACCCTCGTCAACGGCATACGCAACTATGGTTCAACCCTAGAAGTAGTTGCGATCGTTCGACGATTTTTGCGCGCTGCACCGGCACGCTACATCCAGATCGTCACGTCGATCGAGCAATGTCTCGACCTGAAAACTCTCACGGTTGAGGATCTCGTCGGAAGGTTCAAGGCCCACGACGAGAGAATTCGTCTCAGTTTCGGCGACGCAGAGGCAAGTGAGCACCTGATGCTGACAAAGGCGCAATGGATCGCCTTGATGAAAGAAAAGCAAGGCGGATCCACAAGCGGTGGCAAGAAGGGGAAAGGGAAGCAGCGCTCGGCGAGAAAGAACTTCGCCGACTCGGACGACGAGGATGCGCCTGCACCACCGAGGAGGAAGTTTGACATCAGGAAAGTGAGGTGTCATAAGTGTGGCCTCCTCGGTCACTTCAAGGCTAACTGCGAGGAAGCACCGAAGCAACAGGCGCTCATGGCCGAGGAAGGAGACGACGGGGATATGATGCTGATGTGTGAGCTAGTGGACGAGGAGGATCCAGATGATCTTGGTCAGCTGGTCACGAACCCGGTAAGTGCATCCGCGCCACTAACCCCAGGCGATGTTGTGGCGCCAGAAGACCATGACACAAGGCGTGATGATGTGGTCACGCCACTAATCCCAGGTGAAGTCGTGGCGCCAGAAGACCATGACGGAAGGCGTGACGATGTGGTCACGTCAGAAGCAGGCGAAGAGGTGGCGCCAGAAGTCCACGATACAATGTGTGATGGTGTAGTCGCGCTAGAAGACGGCGAAGACGTGTTGCCAGAAGAACACAACGCGCGACGAGCTGTGTCGCTTGAACCCGGTGAGCGTAGTGAGAACACTACGTCAGGCAGTACGGCGGACGCGTCAATCAGTCCACGCGCGCAAGCCACAAGTGTCGAGTCACATATGCTCGTAGGCAGCGGCAGCGACCAAGCCGGTGCATGGCCTTGTGCTGCTTTGCATGGACTAGAAGAAAGGAGTCCACCACCACGTGGTGGTCCAGCAAGGAGAGAAAAGGGCCTAGCAAGCTCGGCTGGGCATGATGGTTCTGCTAGCTTAGCTACGCCGGACAGCCCACACGAAGAATACACGTATGTTGGATATTATGGGCAGGAGGTATGCAGCCCAACAAGCGGACCAGGAGGTCCAGAATCGTCAGCAATAGGAACTTTGGCGTCAGCAATAGGGCAACGGCGTTTGCATATCGAGGAACCGAAATTTTTTGAGGACGCAATTATGAAGGAGTATTGGCGTCGTGCTATGGATGAAGAGTTGGGGTCGATCCGAGACAACAAAGTATGGGAACTCGTGGATCTTCCCAACGGACATAATGTCATAGAGCTCAAGTGGGTGTATAAAATCAAGAAGGATGTCGAAGGGAACTTGGTGAAGCATAAAGCAAGGCTCGTGGCTAAAGCAAACGTGCAAGACCAAAGTGTGGACTTCGAAGAAGTGTTCGCTCCAGTTACAAAGATGGACTCGGTGAGATTACTTATAGCTCTCGCGGCTCAAGAATCTTGGAGGATACATCATATGGATGTGAACTCCGTGTTTTTGACTGGGGAGTTAGAAGGAGAGTTGTATGTGAAGCAACCACCAGGGTACATCGAAGAAGGAGAGGAACATAAGGTATTGAAGCTACACAAGACGTTGTACGGGCTACGACAAGCTCCTCAGGCATGGAGCATCAAGCTTGATCGTACATTGATTTCTCTTGGATTTGAGAAAGCCCCACTAGAGCATGCAATGTATAAGCGAGGGAAAGGCAATGATCGTCTCTTAGTGGGCATCTATGTGGATGATCTATTGATAACGGGAGCAGACGAAGAGGTGATTGCAAACTTGAAGCTACAAATGAAGGAGCTATTCAAGATGACTGATCTAGGGCTCTTAAGTTACTACCTTGGGATCGAGGTACATCAAAAGCCGGAGGGGATCACAATATGCCAGGAGGCATATGCAAAGAAGGTACTTGAAAGCTGTGGCATGAAAGATTGCAATCCAAGTCATGTTCCGATGAAGCCTCGTCTCATACTAAGCAAGAAGAGTGAAGCACATGTGGTTGATGCAGCGGAATATAGAAGTGTGGTCTGGAAGTTGAGGTATCTCACGAATACAAGACCGGACTTGGCCTATTTCGTTGGCATAGTGAGTTGCTTCATGAAAGCACCCACGACGGAACATTGGGCAGCTGTGGAAAATATACTCAGGTACATCAAAGGGACAACAAACTTTGGTTGTGTCTATTTGAGAGAGAAGAAGAAGGAGATGGTGGAGCTACTTGGCTATAGTGATAGCGACATGGCAGGATATGTGGACGACCGTAAAAGTACCTCGGGCGCAGCATATTTCTTGGGAGGAAACATAGTGAGTTGGCTATCACAAAAGCAGAAGGTGGTCGCATTATCATCTCGTGAAGCAGAGTATATTGCAGCTGCAACCGCGGTGTGTCAAGGTGTTTGCCTAGGAAGGCTACTCGATGACCTCATAGGTAAGGAACCAGAACGAGTGGTGCTCAACATTGACGATAAGTCTACAATCTCTCTATGGAAGAATACAGTGTGTCATGATAGACACAAGCACATCGATACGAGGTATCGATACCTAAGGGAGTGTGTTGGAGAAAGCAAGATTGACGTCAACTACGTTTGCACCGATGACCAGCTTGCAGATATCCTAACCAGGTCTTTGGGACGACAGAAGTTCATGAAGATGCGGCGAAGGATCGGCGTCCAAGCTGTGAAGTGAGGACATCGTGCTTAGGGGGGTGATTGTTGGATATAATCGCGATTAGGCAAAACTGAGTCCGGCACGGACTTGTAGCCCTGGCCGAGTCGGCCGTGTATAGGTAGGATAGGTAGTACTATATATACCTGTACGTGGTTCCCCTGTAACTAAAACCCAGATCAATAGAAAAATATTGAACAGGTGCGACACGCACCTGTGGCCACCAAATCCCATCGTCCCTTGTACGTGCGCGTGAGATAGTACGCGCAGCCGTCCCGGCGAGTTTGCTTGCTAGCTTCGCTAGTTAAGATAGATAGACGTGTGTGTGCGTTACTTCCTCAAGGATCGATCCAGCAACCAGCTAGGCTGCTCGGTTGCTTGGTGTATACGTGCATCGGGCCATCGTCTACGTCTCCAACCGAATAGCTCGGAAAGTACTCGAGCTAGTCTCGTACGCACATCTCCCTGGAAAGTACACGGCGGATTGCGGCGTCGAGGTCGGGCCTGTGCCAACAATTGGTATCTAGAGCTTGGTGTATTGGCGTGATTTTCGGAAAGCAATCGAAGGATCATGTCGACCACAGGCAAGGAGATCGTGGCGGCGGCAGCAGCAGCACCGATGCCGATGGTGGGGGTGTCGCAATTCCCCCGTCTGGATCGAGAGGACTACGCACTATGGGCGATGAACATGGAGGTCGCGATGGAGGGGGCTGATCTCTGGGAAGCTGTCGACCCCGGCGGCAACGAGTACGCGAAGGGCGCGGTGAAGTACCGGACGGATCGTCGGGCGTTAACGGCGATCTACTCCGCCATGCCGAAGGATGTGCTGCAACACCTCGTCGGAAAGAAATCGGCGAAGGAGGCATGGGAGACCATCAAGATCCTGCACCAGGGTCATGACCGTGTCAAGGAAGCACACCTTCAGTCCCTGATGAGAAATTACGAGTGCCTGAAGATGGATGAAAGTGAGACGGTCGATCAGTTTGCCTCCCGTCTCAAGACCCTCGTCAACGGCATACGCAACTATGGTTCAACCCTAGAAGTAGTTGCGATCGTTCGACGATTTTTGCGCGCTGCACCGGCACGCTACATCCAGATCGTCACGTCGATCGAGCAATGTCTCGACCTGAAAACTCTCACGGTTGAGGATCTCGTCGGAAGGTTCAAGGCCCACGACGAGAGAATTCATCTCAGTTTCGGCGACGCAGAGGCAAGTGAGCACCTGATGCTGACAAAGGCGCAATGGATCGCCTTGATGAAAGAAAAGCAAGGCGGATCCACAAGCGGTGGCAAGAAGGGGAAAGGGAAGCAGCGCTCGGCGAGAAAGAACTTCGCCGACTCGGACGACGAGGATGCGCCTGCACCACCGAGGAGGAAGTTTGACATCAGGAAAGTGAGGTGTCATAAGTGTGGCCTCCTCGGTCACTTCAAGGCTAACTGCGAGGAAGCACCGAAGCAACAGGCGCTCATGGCCGAGGAAGGAGACGACGGGGATATGATGCTGATGTGTGAGCTAGTGGACGAGGAGGATCCAGATGATCTTGGTCAGCTGGTCACGAACCCGGTAAGTGCATCCGCGCCACTAACCCCAGGCGATGTTGTGGCGCCAGAAGACCATGACACAAGGCGTGATGATGTGGTCACGCCACTAATCCCAGGTGAAGTCGTGGCGCCAGAAGACCATGACGGAAGGCGTGACGATGTGGTCACGTCAGAAGCAGGCGAAGAGGTGGCGCCAGAAGTCCACGATACAATGTGTGATGGTGTAGTCGCGCTAGAAGACGGCGAAGACGTGTTGCCAGAAGAACACAACGCGCGACGAGCTGTGTCGCTTGAACCCGGTGAGCGTAGTGAGAACACTACGTCAGGCAGTACGGCGGACGCGTTAATCAGTCCACGCGCGCAAGCCACAAGTGTCGAGTCACATATGCTCGTAGGCAGCGGCAGCGACCAAGCCGGTGCATGGCCTTGTGCTGCTTTGCATGGACTAGAAGAAAGGAGTCCACCACCACGTGGTGGTCCAGCAAGGAGAGAAAAGGGCCTAGCAAGCTCGGCTGGGCATGATGGTTCTGCTAGCTTAGCTACGCCGGACAGCCCACACGAAGAATACACGTATGTTGGATATTATGGGCAGGAGGTATGCAGCCCAACAAGCGGACCAGGAGGTCCAGAATCGTCAGCAATAGGAACTTTGGCGTCAGCAATAGGGCAACGGCGTTTGCATATCGAGGAACCGAAATTTTTTGAGGACGCAATTATGAAGGAGTATTGGCGTCGTGCTATGGATGAAGAGTTGGGGTCGATCCGAGACAACAAAGTATGGGAACTCGTGGATCTTCCCAACGGACATAATGTCATAGAGCTCAAGTGGGTGTATAAAATCAAGAAGGATGTCGAAGGGAACTTGGTGAAGCATAAAGCAAGGCTCGTGGCTAAAGCAAACGTGCAAGACCAAAGTGTGGACTTCGAAGAAGTGTTCGCTCCAGTTACAAAGATGGACTCGGTGAGATTACTTATAGCTCTCGCGGCTCAAGAATCTTGGAGGATACATCATATGGATGTGAACTCCGTGTTTTTGACTGGGGAGTTAGAAGGAGAGTTGTATGTGAAGCAACCACCAGGGTACATCGAAGAAGGAGAGGAACATAAGGTATTGAAGCTACACAAGACGTTGTACGGGCTACGACAAGCTCCTCAGGCATGGAGCATCAAGCTTGATCGTACATTGATTTCTCTTGGATTTGAGAAAGCCCCACTAGAGCATGCAATGTATAAGCGAGGGAAAGGCAATGATCGTCTCTTAGTGGGCATCTATGTGGATGATCTATTGATAACGGGAGCAGACGAAGAGGTGATTGCAAACTTGAAGCTACAAATGAAGGAGCTATTCAAGATGACTGATCTAGGGCTCTTAAGTTACTACCTTGGGATCGAGGTACATCAAAAGCCGGAGGGGATCACAATATGCCAGGAGGCATATGCAAAGAAGGTACTTGAAAGCTGTGGCATGAAAGATTGCAATCCAAGTCATGTTCCGATGAAGCCTCGTCTCATACTAAGCAAGAAGAGTGAAGCACATGTGGTTGATGCAGCGGAATATAGAAGTGTGGTCTGGAAGTTGAGGTATCTCACGAATACAAGACCGGACTTGGCCTATTTCGTTGGCATAGTGAGTTGCTTCATGAAAGCACCCACGACGGAACATTGGGCAGCTGTGGAAAATATACTCAGGTACATCAAAGGGACAACAAACTTTGGTTGTGTCTATTTGAGAGAGAAGAAGAAGGAGATGGTGGAGCTACTTGGCTATAGTGATAGCGACATGGCAGGATATGTGGACGACCGTAAAAGTACCTCGGGCGCAGCATATTTCTTGGGAGGAAACATAGTGAGTTGGCTATCACAAAAGCAGAAGGTGGTCGCATTATCATCTCGTGAAGCAGAGTATATTGCAGCTGCAACCGCGGTGTGTCAAGGTGTTTGCCTAGGAAGGCTACTCGATGACCTCATAGGTAAGGAACCAGAACGAGTGGTGCTCAACATTGACGATAAGTCTACAATCTCTCTATGGAAGAATACAGTGTGTCATGATAGACACAAGCACATCGATACGAGGTATCGATACCTAAGGGAGTGTGTTGGAGAAAGCAAGATTGACGTCAACTACGTTTGCACCGATGACCAGCTTGCAGATATCCTAACCAGGTCTTTGGGACGACAGAAGTTCATGAAGATGCGGCGAAGGATCGGCGTCCAAGCTGTGAAGTGAGGACATCGTGCTTAGGGGGGTGATTGTTGGATATAATCGCGATTAGGCAAAACTGAGTCCGGCACGGACTTGTAGCCCTGGCCGAGTCGGCCGTGTATAGGTAGGATAGGTAGTACTATATATACCTGTACGTGGTTCCCCTGTAACTAAAACCCAGATCAATAGAAAAATATTGAACAGGTGCGACACGCACCTGTGGCCACCAAATCCCATCGTCCCTTGTACGTGCGCGTGAGATAGTACGCGCAGCCGTCCCGGCGAGTTTGCTTGCTAGCTTCGCTAGTTAAGATAGCTAGACGTGTGTGTGCGTTACTTCCTCAAGGATCGATCCAGCAACCAGCTAGGCTGCTCGGTTGCTTGGTGTATACGTGCATCGGGCCATCGTCTACGTCTCCAACCGAATAGCTCGGAAAGTACTCGAGCTAGTCTCGTACGCACATCTCCCTGGAAAGTACACGGCGGATTGCGGCGTCGAGGTCGGGCCTGTGCCAACAGCACCAATATTAGTCAATCAGAAAATGATCCATCATAGCGTTTGAAGAGACTAGGGACAGTTAGGGACAACATTATGTCTTGCCAGTAGCTGCAAATTAACATTTCCTAAGAGTAGCAGGAAACTGATTATTTGGAAACAAATCAAGACTACATGCCGCTGGGACATGGGAGTGGCAGATAGGTTTCCCAGTGAAAATTCATATTTTTATTTACTAAAAAGGCCATAAGATGTAAAACTTTTATTCAAAATTACCAGGTTATCAAGTTTTATGTAAATGGGAACATGCTTTTGTCCACGGATTCAAATCCAAACTTTAATAAGATGGTTGCCACCAAGAAATGGTCATCCCTGTGAGTGCCAGGTGAACATCCTTAACATTTTATTGAACTTTAGTTTTTGAATTGAAATCGATGAACAATAATTACAAGTAGGAGGGCCTAGTTACGCCAGGTGATAACTAATCAGGAACAGCCAAATTCAAAGGTTGTGCTCATATTGGTCAAATCAAGTTATCTATGCAAATGCCAGATTCTGCTGCAGCCAAACACTAAGCATTTATTGCTCCACTAGAGTTTTTACCTCTTATCTGATGAATGGATTTATGAAAATGCCTTCATGGTATAAAATTAAGGATACTCATAGTTCTCCAAGTTATTCTACTTGCCTGTCATGCACCTATGATTTTTGTATGCAGTGAATCTTGGGACAGGACTAAGACAGTTCAGTTTGAGTTCATTGGCTCATGCCCTCCCTACAGTATATTGTTCTTACGCCGGCTCCTGTTATATGTGTGTTGTACTGTTGTACATGGCTACATGAGTATCCCTAATAATCAGGATATATATTATTAGCTTATCGCTTTTGAATAGTTGCTACCTACAACTATTAGCTCTATAAACGGAGGTGCTCTTGTACTCATTTTTTTTTCTTCGAAACGGAGTCAAAAGATTTGCCTCATCAATTAGATAAGAGAGAATAGTTTAGAGTTTTACATGGACCAGTTCCGACATGGCATGCTAACTACTCACGAGATACAATAGTCCCTAGTTTCTTTGCGCCAGCGGTAACCCAAAGCTTTGCCTCCTCGAGGATTGTGTTAAGAAGAACAGGCGGAGGAGCGCTCTTGTGCCGGAACACCCTAGCATTACGTTCATTCCAGATGGTCCAGGAGACGAGGAGGGTGAGGGAGGTCAAAGCACTCCTGTTGGGGACGTGGCTCCCCGCGCTATCTTCCCACCAGTCCATGACGGAGTCATGTAGATGCCACCCGGAAGTGTCAATGTGATGGAGGCCGAGCTTGTCCGCGATAGATCTCCACAGCCGAAGAGTGAAGCGACACTTGAAGAGGAGATGAGCCCCCGTTTCCTGCTCCCTAGAGCAAAGGGGACACAGCCCACAGTTTTCCCACCCACGCCTTTCCAGGCGGTCTGCAGTCCAGATCCTGTCTTGAATAGCCAACCAGGCAAAGAATTTGATCTTCGGGGGTGCCCAAACCTTCCAAACCATGCGATCCATGAATACACTGATCTAATCCCTGCTGTAAAAAAAGAACTGATCTAATCCCAGTCTCCTTACTCAAGTCCTCCCCTGTCCCTGAAGCATGGCTGCCATCAAGCTGCCTCTTGCGGTTCAGGTTATTAGTTATCCTAACACGCTACATAACACTTCCCCATAGTTATGAAGTTTAGCATCCATTATTTAGCTAATAAATCTCAAGGAGTGCACAAACGAAGGGAACTAATCAAAGATGGAATTGGAGAAATTGTAAGGTGACATTTACCTGATGAGATAGCTGAAGATGCTAGTTACCAGTGAAAACAAGGTCGAATATCTACAGGACGGATAATACATCATTGGCAGTAGCTACGCCTGGGGTTGGAGCGACTAAGGGACCAGGTGATGATGATTGGGGGGAAAAAGGAGGACATATAGAGTGGAGTTTGACAAATAAGCACCTATATTTTCCCCAAAATTGGATGAATAACTATTTAATTTTCTCTACATGAATGATTTCTGTTATTTTGCTTTCTTATAGTATTGATTTCAGCACCTTGAATTTATGTCCCCCGGAAATTTCGGCTTGTCATGCATCATGCTTATAAAACATGTTTACCTTTTCCAACCTGAAAATACATTGGTTTTATCATCTTACAGTGTATACGCTCACCATCTTGTATCACACCTCGACAGCAGCGACATGGTGCTTCTATAAAATTATGTTCTATTCCGCATATACGGCCATTACAGTTTAGTAACTTCTACAGTTTGAAAATACTAGTACTAGAACATGGTAAAATACGTGTGCATGCAGTTTTTTGTACAAAATCATGTTCTATTCAACATAGAAAGGAACAAAAGGTTATAATTATAATATGATAGGTGTTTTTTACAAAAAGTGAGAGGCAACATCCTAAAATGTGAAATAAGGAGAAGAAAGTAAGGAAAGAGAGTGTAATCAATAAAATGGAAAATGTAAGAGGATTTCCAAGAAAGAAAACAATATGAAGACCCGAACTCTGGTCAATGGCATGACAAAATTGACAAATCTAATTCAGTAGCTTTCATGACTGACTTACGAATTGCCCTTGCCTGAATGGTATCTCAGTATTGACAGTTCCATGGAAAGTGATTGTTTTTTTTTTCATGTTTGGATTTATAATTTATAATGAAGAAACGAGTATGATGGAAATCAAGTTATATCGCTGCATACAATAATTTATCAGCTAGATATTTATGAGTACTTAGCTATTGAAATCAGAATAATCTTGTAATGTCGAGGAAAAACCCGAAACGTCTTGTATGTTTACTAATTGGAGGCTTCTTTCATGCTACTGCAATGGTCCACATCAAGTTATTTGATCAATTGGATCCTTATTATGTGGCTAGAATTAAATGAGGGATATGGTGGTACAGAGTCCATACAAAATACTAGGCCTACCATGCATGAGGTTTATCTACCTCATATCTTGATGAAGCCGGTGTTCTATGCAAATACCAAATTCTTCTGCAGCTAAAGAGTACGCATTCATTGCTCCGACTCTTTTAGTTGAGGGAATTTTATCAAAACTAACATTAACCATTTTTTTGCTCCACTAGAATTTCTACCTCTTATCTGATAAATGATTTCACGAAAATACCTTCATGGATATGATTAAGGCTGCTTATAATTGTCCAATTTATCTTACCAGTCATGCACCTATGATTTTTATATGCACTAAAGCTTGGGATAGGTCAGCAACTAAGGTTGGTTCATTTTTGTGCAGGAGTTCATTCGTTCGTGCCCTCCCTCCGGTAGATTGTTTTTTTTTACTTTTGAGTCCTCCTATTGTGCATGGGCACATGGCTGATAGATACCCCTCAAAATCAGGGAAATATATTATCAGTTGTAGCTTTTGCATAGTTGTTTGCTATCTTTAGGTATTAGCTCTTTATAAGGCGGTGCTCTTTTACTCATTCCAATTAACCAGGGAATAAACTAATCTAATCCCTGATGTATAAAAGAACTGATCTAATCACAGTCTCCTTTCCCGAGTCCTCCCCTGCCCCTGAAGTGTGGCAGCCATCAAGGTTAGTTACCCCTACCACGCTTCGTAACACCTCCTAGATATGAAGTTTAGCGTTCATTATTTAGCTAACAAAATCTCAAGGAGTGCACAAACAAAGAGAAGTAATCAAAGAAGGGATTGGGGGAATCATAAGGTTACGTGTACCTGATAAGATAGCTGAAGTTGCAAATTGCCAGTGAAAACAAGGTCGAATGTCTACAGGACGGATTGGCAATGTAGATATGCCTTGGTTTGGTCAAGTGATCCAGGGACCAGTCGATCAGTAAGTCACAAACCGGACCAGAAAACTTGCTTTACTGATTTCAGCACATCAAATTTATGTGCCCTGGAAACGTTGGCTTGTTATGCATCAATGATTATAATCTCATACTGTGTGCTCTCACCATCATGTGTCACACCTCGACAGCAGGAACATGGTACTTCAACAAAATTATATGTTCTATTCCGTATCTACACCCATTGCAGTTTTGGTTCTTCTACTGTTTGAAAATACTCCCTCTAAATACTCCCTCTGTCCCAAAATACTTGTCGGAGAAATGAATGAAAATAGATGTACCTAGAACTAAAATACATCTAGATACATCAATTCCTTCGACAAGTATTTCCGGACGGACGGAGTATAAGTCTTTTAAGACATTTTAAATGGACTACAACATACAGATGTATGTTAACATATTTAGATTCGCTCATTTTTCTCTGTATGTAGTCACTTATTGGAATCTCTAGAAAGACCTATATTTAGGAACGGATGGAGTACTTGATACTAGAACATGGTAAAATACGTGTGCATGCATTCTTTTGTACAAAATTATGTTCTATTCAGCTTAGAACGAAACAAAATATATATTATACTTATATTATGAAATATCCCAAATTGACCTGACAACCATTAGATTATGATGGGAGTATTTTTTTTTACAAAAAGTGAGAAATGCAACATCCTTGAAGCTGAAATAGGGATAAGAAACTAAGGAAAAGGGTTTGATAGAGAAAATGGGAAATGTAAGAGGATTTAAAGGAAACAAAGACTACAAAGACCCGCACTCTGGTCAATGGCATGGCAGACAAAACAAATCAATAACTTTCATGACTGACTTACAAATTGTCCGGAATGGTATCTCCGGAATTGGTAACTCCACAGAAACTGACTGATTTTATTTTATTTTTCATATTTGGATTATAGTTTCTAGCAAAGAAACAAATATGATGGATGACTGTGATTCCTAAATCTCATCAAGTTATATCATTGCATACACTTATTTATCAGCTAGACATTTATTTCTAGCTGTTGAAATCAGAATGAAGATAGACAAATACAATTGCCCCCC
>LR738714.1:764589348-764644628 GCA_902687465.1 Secale cereale
GGGGGGGGGGGGGGGGGGCTCCCTGGAGCGCCGTCTCATCTCGCCGCTGTCGGAGGCGCTCCACCGGCGAAGCCCCGGCGGGCTCCAGTGAGGGCGACGGCGGGGCCTCTCCTCGGGCGTCATCGGTTCTTCTCCTCCCCTCCTCGTGGGTGTGGCGCCTGCGCGGCGACGCGCGCCCGATCTGCGAGGTCCGGCTGCGTGGAGCAGAGGTGGTCCAAGGCGGGCTGCCGGCAGAGGCCGGTGTTGTCGTGGTGGCTGAGGCATGGGGTGGGGAGAACGTGCTCGGCCGGGGCTGGCGGCCAGATCTGAGTGCGGTGTGCCTTCGTGTTTTCCCTACGCGCGACGGCGGGGATGGCTGGTGGTGGCGCGGTGATTGCGCGAGCCTGTGCTGCGCTCTAGTGAAGGTGGTGGCCATGGTGGCTGGTGACGCGGCTGCGTGCGCGGCAGCTCCGACGCTTGGAGCTCGCCGGACGGCACTGGTTGGGCAGTGGCCCGCTTGGCTGCTGCTCCGACCGTGGGTTGCTCCACGGTAGCTTCGCAGGTCGGCTGCGGCGGCGGCCACTGGCATGTTTCGGGTCGACTCGTCCATAGGTGGCTTGTGTCGGCCTTTGATCCCTCTCCTTGTCGTTTGGGCGTTACTTTTGTCGAAGGGTTGGCCATCTTCCAACTGCGGTCCATTGCTTGGCTCGCGCCCGGCCACAAGACTCTTGCGCTCATGCTGCAGGACGAGGCTATGGAGGCCAGTTTTAGCCAGCCGATTGGGTCTCGACGCTGGGGCCGCCCAGAGGTGTGAAAGACGGGGCCTTTCCGCTGGTCTCTTTGGTTGGGTTAGCAGTGGGTCTCGGGTGAGGTGGTGTCAATGTCTTGGATGCCGGGGCGGCGACCCTGGTGGTGGTAGCGCAGTGCTCATGGGCAGAGTTCATGACTCGGTGCTGCCCGACGGTCATGGCCATGTGGGCGGCGTGGTAGCCGGGGTGTGGTATTCGGTGGCGGTGATTGTTGATGTGTCCTTCTAGGTTCTGGCTGGAAGAGCAGAGGACTGAAAATCCTCTTTAGTTTCACGCATGAGACTCTAAATCCCAATTGCGCTAGCTCTGTGGTTCGATTCCACAATAGAACGGGTGAAAACCTGATCTATTTTTGGATGGACCAGCGGTGACGAAACTCGTTCCCTTCTTGAAGGCATCGTCGCGGCTCTCGTTGCCCGTCGGGTTGCTGTATGAAAAACTCAGATCCTCAGATTGGGCGGCGACGACGCTCCGGTGTCGTTTTCTTTCTGAAGGTGTCGCTTTGGAGTCCACGGTTCGTTGTATGCTGCTTCATCTCTTTGTAGCGATAGGGGTGGTGTTGCTGCGCTCTGCGCGTATGTATCATGCCTTAGGTGTGTGTGCGTGTGTTATGATGGGGTGAGTATTTTATGGGAGATTTGCCTTGCTGGGCAGGATGTATCTGTTGCTCGGGAGGTCGCTCTTAACAAGATAAAATAAGATATACACGACTAAGTATATGCTTCGAGCTTTGACTTTCAGAGGATTAAGTGGATGATACTCCTGTGCAAATGCTTTGGGGGCTTGGGATTCCACTAGAGAACAGACTTGTTCCCCTCGCAAGTGGTTCAGGACAGAGTTCATATGAGCCTAGGGAATAAGTTCAGAAAAGTTAAAAACATATATAGCATTGAGGAATATGGGTGATGGAGGGGATCAAGAGGGCTGGACCGCTGGAGGGGATCTCCATAGCATTAAGAACATCCATGATCCGAGTTTCAAAAAAAAAAGAACATCCATGATCCGAAGGAACAAGAGGGCAGGAGGAAATTATCTTGGATTGATCGTCCCCACATGAATGATCTTCGATTCACCATAGCTTATTCAACATAGGGCTAACCTGCAACGCAAGAGCCTTTGGTGAAAATCTTACTAGCTAAAACATGAATCAGACTAATGGGTCGGAAGACCATGACCCGCGCTGTCTGGTCGTAGATGGATGAGTTTTTGCGCAGATCTTCATACAAATCCACGTTGGCATTGTCTGGCCATAGATGGCTGAGTTTCGACGCGGATCTTCATTCTAATCCACATAGCCTCTACACTGTGTGTCAGAGTTTTGGTTTTCGGTTTATTTTTCTTTTGGCCCAGGCCGAGATGGCTGAATTCCAGTCATTTAGAAAATTTCAACAAAATCTCGAATGAAATTGCAACATTGGAATTTATATTTTGAATGAAATTTGACCAATTTTTTTACTAGGCTGAATTCCGCCCCAAGCCGAGATGGCTGAAATTCGGTTGAAATTGGAACTTTTCGGCCGAAAATCAAAATTGTGGTGTGCGTCGAGTCGACGATCGTCTATGGTGTAGTCGTGTGCTCAAGATTCTGGATGGCGATAATGCCTCTAGGGGAGAAACGATGACGATGTTGAGGCCTTCTTTGGAGGGGCGTGCATGGGTTATCTATTTTTTCGAAAAGGGGAATATATTAATATCGCGCAGATACACCCAGCCTCTCCACCTACAAGGTGTCTCAACGACATCCAGGTTGCACACAGCCAAAGTAAAATAAAAAATAAAGAAAAAACGATGGTCCCGCCACAGCGATCAGCTTCTCTCAGCAGTCGCACACAAACCACCATCAAATACAACACACGGAAAACATAAAAGGCCTCCAAAAGCAACACCTTCAAGAAGGAAACAGTGCACAAGCACCATCGTTGCCTGATCCAAGATCTTAGCTTTTTACCTTGGAGAAGTCCGAGCTCTCAAAACAATTCCTTCAGCAAGGCAATTGCCAGGCACAACCAGCGAAGGCCAGACCTTAGTTTTTCACCATGAAAGTCACGGCTCGGCACCCGAGAACACCACCAAAAATGAATTCCTTCAGTGTTGCCGCCCCCACTTGACACTGTTGCTGCTGAGAGTTACCAAACACCTGCTGGCTCCATCACCTCGAAGGCTCCGTCTGTCTAACTCATCATCCGATCTCAGCCACCATGACCTTCTCCACAGTTGTCTATACCATAAAAATCGAGAAGCCGACATGTCCCGTGGTGTCAACAAATAATAGAGCTTCGTGCCATGTCGTCATGAAACCTCATAGGATGGTATGGCATGCACGACCGAATTCTATCCGATCCAGATATCTTGGGCAGGATCTCTGGCAGCAGTTCCGAAACACGTCGATGATCAAATCGAGGAGAACCAATCATGTAGGATGTTGCCATGATGCGAAAAGAGCACGAGAACAACCACCATTATTTTCACGACGACAGACCCCACGCCGCCCCAATCCAGCCCACCGCCGCCTGCCTGCCAACATCCATGGCCTGAAGCCTGCCGACCAGAGCCCCAAGTTGCATCAGCCGACGAGGCAGACGGCTGACCGCAGCTTTGGGCCGAGCTCCACCAACCAACCCAGATCAGGTCGGAGGGATCTGCAACCCAAGCCATCGCTGCAAGCCGGGGCACACCACCAAGCCAAGCACCCCATCACACCCATCACCGACCAGCGCCGCCGCCGCCAGACCGAAGCCTCGCCGCTGCCAGATTGGAGGGAGAGGAGCCGCGCCCATGGAAGACCCCGCCAATGCCGGCACTGCCTGGGCTTCGCCCGACAGTGACCCTCGGCAGCGGCGACTGAGAGGTGCTGGAGGCCGACGGCTGGCAGGACTAGGTTTCCCCCGAGCCGTCACTACGAGCGACACGGGGTCAGCTCATGGTTTATCTATGTGTGTTGCTCAGCAATTGTGATGGTTTCGCTTGGTTTTCACTAATAACTGGGCAATCTGGTTTTCGCTTGGTTATTTAACTGAGCAACTTTTTTTCCTTAATTAATGCAGAAATCCTGCCATTAAAAAAAGTTAACTCGTACTAATAAATTGCAAAAACGTCTTACATTATGAGACGGAGGGAGTACGTTGTAACTGGTAGCACATCCCTACTTAAAAGCAACAAGACTGGAGCAACATATACCAATCGTACTAGAATGATACTTCCATTGTCCTATAATGTAACATGTTTTTTGACATTAGTATAGTGTTAAAAACCATCTTATATTGTAAGACAGAGGGAGTAGTTTTTACTCATAATTCACAACACAACACTAATATCAGACGGAAGGAAGACACCAGCAAAATAAAACTAGTAGTTGCACGGCCTCCATCCATCTCAACGAAGACGTAGACACAAATGTAGGGAGCACTCATTCGCAACCTTGTAGTCCGCCAAGGTGCCGCTCTCCAGCTGCCTGGCAGCAAAGATGAGGCGTTGCTCCTTGGGGAAAGGGGCGTAGTTCCTCTCATAGATCTTCACCTTGACACTATCGACGGTGTCCAAGCTCCCTATTAGATAATAACGAGAATAAACGAGACACGAGAGACACGGATTTTTACGTGGAAACCCTTGCGGGAGAAAACCACGGACGCACGAAGGCGCAATCACTATGAGGAGGAGTATTACAAGCACGAGACGACAGGCCGTCTTAGGTGCGACTACATGGGGTATATATTGAGGGCAATACATAAGAGTCCTTGGAGGACAAGTAAACGAGTTGTACTCGTACACGTTGACGTCAACGGAAAAAAGCCCACACCTGTTGTACTACGTCTAGTCCAACATGGTATAATTTGGATCACAATTTAACAATCTCCACCTTGATCCAAATTCCCTCCAGTAGTCGAAGAAAATGAATAACTCCATCCAAATCAGCATAAACACCTTGTGCGTCAAAGTCCATAGGACTAGTGAGAAATACCAACTAAGCCTGAGCAAAGCTCAAACTTATTGGTTGGAACTGGCTTTGTCATCATATCAGCAGGATTATCATGAGTACTTATCTTGCATACCTTCAAATCACCTTCAGCAACAACATCTCGAATATAGTGAAATCTGACATCAATGTGCTTCGTTCTCTCATGATACATTGGATTCTTTGTAAGATATATAGCACTTTGACTGTCACTAAATACGGTAGGGCAAGATAAATCTCCACAAAGCTCAGCGTACAAACCTTTCAACCAGATAGCTTCTTTGCATGCCTCAGAAATAGCCATATACTCGGCATCAGTAGTGGAACAAGCCACAATAGACTGCAAAGTTGCTCTCCAACTCACAGCACAACCACCAATGGTGAAAACATAACCTGTGAGCGATCTTCTCTTATCCAAATCACCAGCAAAATCAGAATCAACAAAACCAACAAGTCCATCTCTAGTTTTCCCAAACTGTAAACAAGCATTAGAAGTACCTCGCAGGTATCTGAAAATCCACTGAACTGCTTTCCAATGCTCTTTTCCAGAATTAGCCATGTATCTACTGACAACACTCAATGCATATGATAAATCCGGACGGGAACAAACCATGGCATACATAAGTGAACCAACTGCACTCGAATAGGGAACTCTAGACATGTACTCAATATCTGCATCTGACTTAGGACATAAAGCTGATGATAATTTGAAGTGTGCAGCTAACGGAGTACTTACTGGCTTGGCATTATGCATATTAAAACGACGAAGAACTTTATCAATATATCCCTTCTGACTTAGATATACCTTTCCAGACGGCCTATCTCTGGATATTTCCATGCCAAGAATTTTCTTTGCTGCACCCAAATCCTTCATCTCAAATTCATTACTCAATTGCTTCTTTAGTTCATCAACATCTGACATACTCTTTGCAGCAATAAGCATATCATCAACATAAAGGAGCAAATAAATAGTTGAACCTTTGACAGTTTTCAAATAAACACAACTATCATAATTAGACCTTTTGAAACCTTGAGAGAGCATAAAAGTGTCAAATCTCTTGTACCACTGTCTAGGGGATTGTTTTAATCCATAAAGAGATTTCCTTAACTTGCAGACAAGCTTTTCTTTTCCAGGAATAACAAAACCTTCAGGTTGTTCCATATAAATATCCTCTTCTAATTCTCCATGTAAGAATGCAGTTTTAACATCCAATTGTTCAAGCTCAAAATCATTCATGGCAACAATACTGAGTAAAGTGCGAATAGAGCTATGCTTCACAACAGGAGAAAAGACTTCGTTATAGTCAATACCT
This sequence comes from Secale cereale, assembly GCA_902687465.1. Classification (NCBI taxonomy): domain Eukaryota; kingdom Viridiplantae; phylum Streptophyta; class Magnoliopsida; order Poales; family Poaceae; genus Secale; species Secale cereale. Next base: position 764,595,402 of record LR738714.1, read on the forward strand.
GGAATCTGGCTATAACCTTTAGCAACTAACCTTGCTTTATATCTTGTCTCATCATTAGGAGAAACACCTTCTTTCCTCTTGAAAACCCACTTGCAACGAATAGGTTTCTTCTCTCTCGGTAATTTTACTAAATCCCAAGTGCCATTCTTTTCAAGTGATTCCATCTCATCATGCATAGCGGTCATCCACTTATTACTATCACGAGAAATAATAGCCTCGGAATATGAAGAAGGCTCAGCATTACCTTCAATTTCCTCTGCAACAGATAAAGCAAAAGAAACAATATTGCACTCTTCAATTAACCTTTTAGGTTTATCAATACCCCGCCTAACTCTGTCACGTGCAAGATTCCAACCGGGTGGAACAATAGGCTGATTTGGAGTGGAAGTGACATGTTCATCATCAACGACGGGATCATCATGTGCATCAACATTTTCATTACCGGATGTATCATCTGAATCAATAACATGCTCCACCTGAACAGTAGGATGCTGAAGAGTAGCCTGCTGTTCACTCTCAACAGGAACATTAGTAGATGGAACATCATGTAACATAGCAGATTCATTAAAGATAACGTTTCTGCTAATAGCAACCTTCTGGGTTTCAGGATTCCACAATTTAAAACCTTTAACACCAGACTTATAACCAAGAAAGATGCACTTAACAGCCCTAGGCTCCAATTTTCCATTATCAACATGAGCATAAGCAGTGCAACCAAAAACTCTCAGCTGTGAATAATCAGCAGGTGAACCAGACCATACCTCAATTGGAGTTTTCTTATTAAGAGCAATAGATGGTGAACGGTTAATGAGATAACAAGCAGTGGAAGCAGCCTCAGCCCAAAAACGCTTATGCAAACCTGCATTAGACAACATGCAACGGGCTCTGGAAATAATGGTCCTGTTCATACGCTCAGCAACACCGTTTTGTTGAGGAGTATAAGGAACGGTGTAGTGTCTGACAATGCCTTCAGACTTGCAATAATTCTTAAATTGCTTAGAACAGAATTCCATACCATTATCAGTGCGAAGTATTTTTACCTTCCTTTCAGTTTGTTTTTCAATCATAATCTTCCACTCCTTGAATGCTGAAAATGCTTGCCATTTATGCTTCAAGAAATAAGGCCAAACTTTTCTTGAATAATCATCAATTATAGTCAGCATGTAACTAGCACCACCTAGTGACTTCTTGCGAGACGGTCCCCATAAATCAGAATGCACATAATCAAGAATACCTTCAGTTGTATGAGTCGAAGTATTGAACTTCACCCTCTTGTGCTTGCCGAAAATACAATGCTCGCAAAATTTCAATTTACCAGTTTCGTATCCTTTAAGAAGACCTCTCTTATTTAACTCTGCCAAACCAAGTTCACTCATATGTCCAAGACGCATATGCCAAAGGTTAGCAGCATCACAATCAGAATTCTTTGAAATAACTGGAGTAGCTTTACCTGAAACGGTAGAACCTCGAAGGTAATAAAGACCATTGGTCGAACTTAAGTCACCTTTCATCACAATAAGGGAACCTCTAGTAACTTTCAAAACACTATCTCCACCTGAATACTTGTAGCCCTTTGCATCAAGGGCACTCATAGAGATAAGATTTCTCTTCATCTTCGGAATATACCGAACATCTGTCAAAGTTCTGATTGTGCCATCAAACATCTTAATTCGAACGGAACCTATGCCTTCAATCTTGCATGGTGAATTATCAAAACCCAAAACGGAACCAGCAGCAGTAGTGGAATCAAAAGTAGTAAACCAATCTCTATGCGGGCACATATGAAAAGTACATGCAGTGTCAAGTACCCACTCATCATTGGTCTCAGCACATCCAGCAGTAACGACAAGAGCATCATCGGAACTATCATCACGAGCAACGTTAGCAGAATTTTCAACTTGTTTATTACCTTTTCTCTTTTCCTTGTTCTGCAACTTGAAACACTCTGAGATGTCATGCCCGTCTCTCTTGCAATATCTGCAATACTTCTTGTCTCTGGATTGCGACCGGCCCCTGTGGTCGTTCTTACTTTTGCCTCTGTTTCCATTATTGGAGTTCTTCTCCTTTATCCTGCCACGAACAGATAATCCCTCGGCTTGGGATGAACTCGAACCATCATGAGGCACCATTAATTTCATCTTCTCCTTAGAGTTCAAAGCTTCATAAACTTCATTAAGTGTGAGAGTATCACGACTGTATAATATGGTGTCTCTAAAATTGGTATAAGAACTTGGCAGTGAACAAAGTAACATTAAAGAAGTATCTTCCTCTTCATACTTAACCTCCATTGCAGCTAGATCGGATATGATCTCTTTAAATTCAGAAATATGATTTAAAACATTACCTCCCTCGGGTAACCTGTGTAGGAATAATTTTTGCTTCAGATGCATCTTGCTGGTAAGATCTTTTGTCATGCAAATGCTTTCCAGCTTTAACCATAGAGCGGCGGCAGTTTTCTCGCTCAAAACTTTCTGCAAAATATTATTATGCAAATGGAGTTGAATTTGTGACAAAGCCTTACGATCCCTTCTTTTCTCATCAGTTGTCCAGTCCTGAATTCGGTCCTTTCCAAAACTATCCAGTGCATCATCATAGTCGGCCTGTGCCAACAACGCCCGCATCTTGACTTGCCATAAGGTAAACCTTGTGTCACGGTCCAACAGCGGAAGATCGTACTTCATGGAAGCCATGAGTAGATTAATCTGTGTACACAAAGTAGTACAAGCCGGTAGAAAATTCTTGGCAGAATTTAATTTGCGGAGCAAAAAAAAATAAACTAGAACAGATAGCACCTGGTAGTCCTCGGGTGTGGACGTAGCAACAGGAGACTTAACCAATAAACAGATTTTGGCTTCACCTGGAAGTAGTAGCTCACGTTGTGGATCTGAGGTGAATTAAACTAGTACTAGTACTTTGCTTCTGGTCGACGAGTAGTACTAGTAGTAGCGATTAAATCAAATCAGGTTTACACCTCGTGGCTTGAACCTTGTGATCCCACGTCAGCAAAGCAACTTTGGTTGATGGAGTAATTGCAGCGTAGGCTGATGTGATCTCTGGACTGCAGTTTCGCAGACGTGACCGCGGCGTTGTTGCTTTTGACGACCGCAGGGGTAAGCCGCCTCGGGACTTGAAGCTTGCACCGATGAATCTCAATTTGATCTGGACACGGACGACTGCTTCGCGTAGGAAACTCTTGTCGGTCTCGGTTTCAACGGCAGCAGGAGAAATCGATCTGCCCTTGGATTGACAGATCGTGTGCAGGGACGGCGGACAGACCGCAACCCTAATCTCTCGTCTCAAAAATCTCGTATCTGCAAACCTCAGCTCTGTATACCACTTGTTAGATAATAACGAGAATAAACGAGACACGAGAGACACGGATTTTTACGTGGAAACCCTTGCGGGAGAAAACCACGGACGCACGAAGACGCAATCACTATGAGGAGGAGTATTACAAGCACAAGACGACAGGCCGTCTTAGGTGCGACTACATGGGGTATATATTGAGGGCAATACATAAGAGTCCTTGGAGGACAAGTAAACGAGTTGTACTCGTACACGTTGACGTCAACGGAAAAAAGCCCACACCTGTTGTACTACGTCTAGTCCAACATGGTATAATTTGGATCACAATTTAACACTCCCAACCTTGAGAGTGATGGTCTTCCCAGTAAGCACCTTCACGAAGATGTCGATCATGTCTCCTCTCGGAATACACGGGTGGAGGACAAGAAGTATTGTGGACTCCTTGCTGATGTTGTGGTCTGCCAAGGTGCGGTTCCCCTTCTCTAGACGCTTGCCAGCGAAGATGAGGCACTGCTGATCTATGGGGAAGCCCTCGAGGCCATAGATCTTGGACTTCACGCGGTCGATAGTGTCTTGGACGTCAATGTCAAGGTTGTTGATGATCCTGCCCATCAGTGTCTCCATCACGTAGATCTGCGTCTTCTCTTCAAGGTCAAGAGTGAAGTCCTGCTGGATGTTGTAATCGGCCAGTGTACTGTCATCCTGTAGCTGCACCCCATTGAAGATGAGGTGATACTGCTTCTGAATCTTCTCCTTGACGGAACGGAAGGTGTCTGATGGGTGAACCCAGACCCGGATCGTTGTTCCGGTGGGGTTCTTGACAAAGATGTTCATTGTTCTGGATGAGCAAAAACCGAACACCGGCAGTCGTTAGACACTTATATATTTAGGCTATGGAGCAATGCACAAAAACGTCGATCAATTCCAGCTGGTACGTAGTTAAGCAACAGGAGAAATCTAGTCACAAGGTGGAGCAGTACATATAAGATAGTTTCTTCCCAAGAAAAGTTAATGATGAACAGTTTATAGCATGATATTGTAAGGTGGAGGGAGTAACTGAGATGATCAGATGAACAACAATTTACATCAGGCAACCATCCAATGTTATACTAGGAAACATCGACATGAGATCCTCGCACCAGTAGCATAGAATATCTATATGACGCCCAAAACAACAATAAACAGCTCCGTACCTTGAAGGGGATCCACTACATGTCGATCGATCGGGAGGAGTACAAGAGTTAGGGTTGGGGATAGATGGCGTTGTTTTTATAGGCTCCAGTCCAATCGATTACGTCTTACAATACCATCGCACATATATATACCCTTCGTTAATTTCTGTCACAAAATTGGAATATCATTTTATTTTTCTTGTACGGATCCCAGTCATTTTGGCCGATTGTTAATAGGTCTCCTGACCCCAGTTTTCCTTCGCTCCTGGAAAAAAGTCTAAGATAAACCTTGAATTTGTACTCGAAGTCTGAACCAAACCTTAACCTTCTAATCCCTGGAATCAGCACCCTGTATTTATCAACCCCGATCGATCTTTGCCCTAAGCCTGTTTGTCATGCCGGAAAAAGCACAATCTCGGCGGGGATTACTCACTTCTCTTGTGACTATACAAGGTCACATGCCATCTCCATCTTTTTCCTCACCACAATCAAAGCCACGTTGCCGGCTGCCGCGAACACGTGCACGTACATGTTACGAAGCTGGCTATCTGAGCAGATCGGTTGATTGTACGTGAGCAGGGGCGGAGCTAGGATTTGATCATAGGAGGGGCGAAGAAGTCAATGAACACATTAAAAATATAAAATCCCCTGATAATGATTATACGAAGAGGACACAAGATAATATGTATTTTGCAATTAGAAAATGTATTTTTTTTTCATTAGTTTGAATGTGGCGTCAGTCGTGCCGTATCGTCCGATGGATGAAATTTGAAATCTGGATGATAGAATCAGTGCGACTAATTTACAATACCTACTTTTGATAATAGAATAAGAAACTGCTACCCCTAATAAATTTTCGCCTAAAACAAGCAGACACGGATCAGTTCGTTAGTATTGCACATAGACACACCGCAGGATTATTATGCCATCGGCGCCGGCGCTGATCTTTTGTGCGGATGGCCTCGTTCAACTTCCCTAGGCGGCGACCCACAGCAAGCGAGCATGCCCTCGAGGCCTCGATCCTGGCCCCTGGGCAGCTCGGAGAAGGCTGTTTGTTTCCTCTGGTGTGGGCTGGTTAACTTGCAAAGTTCCTGGGCTTATAAGCCTTAAGACCGTTGTTGAGGGGGGCCACGCCCCCGCTCGTCCCCCCGTAGCTCCGCCCAGGTAGCCGATTGCTTTTTTTCGCGAAATCGCGAGGAAGTTTGCCCCAGCGGTACTTTGTATCGTTGAAACTCAAATCAGTGGTGAACGGGTAGAAGCTCTTGCTAGTACACTAGGGTACGAGAAATCTTATGCAATTGGCAGTCAGGGGAGAAGTGGCGGTATTGGCATGTTCTGGAATAACAGCAGCAATATTGAGATCTTGGGAGATTCTTGTTATCATATAGATGCCAAGGTACAGGAGGAGGGGCAGGAACCATGGAGGATTACATGTATATATGGCGAATCCCAAACCCACCTCAGGCACCAGACCTGGGACTTGATGAAGGGGATCTCAACCATGAGCGCCCTGCCATGGCTTTGTTTGGGCGATTTTAATGAAGTACTACGCCCTGAAGAGCATCAAGGGATAGCTGTCCGCAGTAATGCGCAAATCCAAGCGTTCCGAGATGCAGTGGATGTTTGCATGCTTGAAGATTTGGGCTACCAGGGAAGACCGTGGACATTTGAGAAAAGGGTCGCAGGAGGATCTTACACGCGAGTACGCCTTGATAGGGCGCTAGCCTCCCCTAGCTGGATGGCGCGGTTCCCTTTAGCCTCTCTGGTTCACTTAACTGCAGCATCTTCAGACCATGCACCGATATTGCTTAATACCACGACACCTCAGCCGGACAGGAGGAGAAAGGACTTCCGGTACGAGGTGATGTGGGAATCTCATGAGGAGTGGCGGGAAACCATAACTTCTAAGTGGAACTGAAGGAAATATGCCCTAGAGGCAATAATAAAGTTGTTATTTATATTTCCTAATATCATGATAAATGTTTATTATTCATGCTAGAATTGTATTAACCGGAAACTTAGTACATGTGTGAATACATAGACAAAACAGAGTGTCCCTAGTATGCCTCTACTAGACTAGCTCATTGATCAAAGATGGTTATGTTTCCTAACCATAGACATGAGTTGTCATTTGATCAACGGGATCACATCATTAGGAGAATGATGTGATGGACAAGACCCATCTGTTAGCTTAGCACTATGATCGTTTAGTTTTACTGCTATTGCTTTCTTCATGACTTATACATGTTCCTATAACTATGAGATTATGCAACTCCCGAATACCGTAGGAACACCTTGTGTGCTATCAAACGTCACAACGTAACTGGGTGATCATAAAGATGCTCTACAGGTGTCTCTAAAAGTGTTCGTGGTGTTGGCATAGATCAAGACTAGGATTTGTCACTCCGAGTGTCGGAGAGGTATCTCTGGGCCCTCTCGGTAATGCACATCATAATAAGCCTTGCAAGCAAAAGACTAATGAGTTAGTCACGAGATGATGTATTACGGAACGAGTAAAGAGACTTGCCGGTAACGAGATTGAACTAGGTATTGAGATACCGACGATCGAATCTCGGGCAAGTAACATACCGATGACAAAGGGAACAACGTATGTTGTTATGCGGTTTGACCGATAAAGATCTTCGTAGAATATGTAGGAGCCAATATGAGCATCCAGGTTCCGCTATGAGTCTCGGTCATGTCTACATAGTTCTCGAACCCGTAGGGTCCGCACGCTTAACGTTTGATGACGATCGGTATTATGAGTTTATGAGTTTTGATGTACCGAAGGAGTTCGGAGTCCCGGATGAGACCGGGGACATGACGAGGAGTCTCGAAATGGTCGAGACGTAAAGATCGATATATTGGACGACTATATTCGGACATCGGAAAGGTTCCGAGTGATTCGGGTATTTTTCGGAATATATGGGCCTTATTGGGCCATACGGGAATAGAGGAGAAAGGCCAAATGGAAGGAGGCGCGCGGCCCCCCTCTGGTCCGAATTGGACAAGGGGTGCAGCCCCCTTTTCCTTCTCCCTCTCCACCTCTTTCCTTCTCTCCTACTCCGGAAAGGAAAGGGGAATCCTACTAGGACTTGGGAGTCCTAGTAGGACTCCCCACACTTGGCGCGCCCCCTCTAGGGCCGGCCTCTCCCTTGCTCCTTTATATACGAGGGCAGGGGGCACCCAAAGACACACAAGTTGAATTGTATTAGCCGTGTGCGGTGCCCCCCTCCATAGAAACACACCTCGGTCATACCGTTGCAGTGCTTAGGCGAAGCCCTGCGCCGGTGAATACATCATATTCGTCACCACGCCGTCGTGCTGACGAAACTCTCCCGTGAAGCTCAACTGGATCAGGAGCTCGTGGGACGTCATCAAGCTGAACGTGTGCTGAACGCGGAGGTGCCGTACGTTAGGTGCTTGATCGGTTGGATCGCGAAGAAGTTCGACAACATCAACCGCGTCACTTGACGCTTCCGCTCCCAGTCTACGAGGGTACGTAGACACACTCTCCCCTCTCGTTGCTATGCATCTAGTAGATAGATCTTGCATGATCGTAGGAAAATTTTAAAATACTACGTTCCCCAACAGTGGCATCATGAGCCAGGTCTATGCGTAGATGATATGCACGAGTAGAACACAATGAGTTGTGGGCGATACTAGTCATACTGCTTACCAGCATGTCATACTTTGCTTCGGCGGTATTGTGAGATGAAGCGGCCCGGACCGACATTACGCGTACGCTTACGCGAGACTGGTTTCACCGTTATGAGCACTCGTTGCTTAAAGGTGACTGGCGGGTGTCTGTCTCTCTCACTTTAGCTGAATCAAGTGTGGCTACGCCCGGTCCTTGTGAAGGTTAAAACATCACATACTTGACGAAACATCGTTGTGGTTTTGTATGCGTAGGTAAGAACGGTTCTTGCTAAGCCCGTAGCAGCCACGTAAAACTTGCAACAACAAAGTAGAGGACGTCTAACTTGTTTTTGCAGGGCATGTTGTGATGTGATATGGTCAAGACATGATGAGTTATACGGTTTTTGTATGAGATGATCATGTTTTGTAATGTTATCGGCAACTGGCAGGAGCCATATGGTTGTCGCTTTATTGTATGAAATGCAATCGCCATGTAATTGCTTTACTTTATCACTAAGCGGTAGCGATAGTCGTAGAAGCAATAGTTGGCGAGACGACAATGATGCTACGATGGAGATCAAGGTGTCGCGCCGGTGATGAATGTGATCATGACGGTGCTTTGGAGATGGAGATCAAAAGCACAAGATGATGATGGCCATATCATGTCACATATTTTGATTGCATGTGATGTTTATCTTATTATGCTTCTTATTTTGCTTAGAACGACGGTAGCATTATAAGATGATCTCTTACTAAATTTCAAGGTATAAGTGTTCTCCCTGAGTATGCACCGTTGCGAAAGTTCGTCGTGCCGAGACACCACGTGATGATCGGGTGTGATAAGCTCTACGTTCAAATACAACGGGTGTAAGCCAGTTTTGCACACGCAGAATACTCGGGTTAAACTTGACGAGCCTAGCATATGCAGATATGGCCTCGGAACACTGGAGACCGAAAGGTCGAGCGTGAATCATATAGTAGATATGATCAACATAAGATGTTCACCATTGAAACTACTTCATCTCACGTGATGATCGGACATGGTTTAGTTGATTTGGATCACGTGATCATTTAGATGACCGGAGGGATGTCTATCTAAGTGGGAGTTCTTAAGTAATATGATTAATTGAACTTTAATTTATCATGAACTTAGTCCTGGTAGTATTAGCATATCTATGTTGTAGATCAATAGCTCGCGATGTTGCTCCACGTTTATTTTTTATATGTTCCTAGAGAAAACCAAGTTGAAAGATGTTAGTAGCAATGATGCGGAATTGTTCCGTGATCTGAGGATTATCCTCATTGCTGCACAGAAGAATTATGTCCTTGATGCACCGCTAGGTGACAGACCTATTGTAGGAGCAGATGTAGACGTTATGAACGTTTTGACAAAAGCTCGATATGATGACTACTTGATAGTTTAGTGCACCATACTTTACGGCTTATAACCGGGACTTCAAAAACGTTTTGAAACACCACGGAGCATATGAGATGTTCCAAGAGTTGAAATTAGTATTTCATACTCCTGCCCATGTCGAGAGGTATAAGACCTCTGACAGTACTTTGCCTACAAGATGGAGGAGAATAGCTCAACCAGTGAGCATGTGCTCAGATTGTCTGGGTAGTACAATTGCTTGAATCAAGTGGGAGTTAATCTTCCAGATAAGATAGTAATTGACAAAGTTCTCTAGACACTATCACCAAGTTAGTAGAACTTCGTGATGAACTATAAAATGCAAGGGATGACGAAAGTAATTCCCGAGATCTTCACGATGCTGAAATCGGCGAAGGTAGAAATCAAGAAAGAGCATCAAGTGTTGATGGTTAACCAGACCACTTGTTTCAAGTAAAGGGCAAAGGGATAGAAGGGGAACTTCAAGAAGAATGACAAGCAAGTTGTCACTCCCGTGAAGAAACCCAAAGCTAAACTCAAGCCTGAAACTAAGTGCTTCTACTGCAAAGGAAAAGGTCACTGGAAGTGGAACTACCCTAGATATTTGGTGGATAAGAAGGATGGCAAAGTGAACAAAGGTATATTTAATATACAGATTATTGATGTGTATTTTAATAGTGTTCATAGCAACCCCTCGGTATTTGATACTGGTTCAGTTGCTAAAGAGTAGTAAACTCGAAATGGGAGTTGCATAATGAACAGAAACTAGTTAAAGGTAAAAGTGTGTTGGAAGTGGTTCCAAGATTGATATGATCATCATCGCACACTCCCTATACTTTCGGGATTAGTGTTGAACCTAAATAAGTGTTATTTGGTGTTTGTGTTGAGCATGAATATGATTTGATCATGTTTATTGCAATACGGTTATTCATGTAAGTTAGAGAATAATTGTTGTTTTGTTTACATGAATAAAACCTTCTATGGTCATACACCCAATGAAAATGGTTTGTTGGATCTCGATCGTGTGATACACATATTCATAATATTGAAGCCAAAAGACGCAAGGTTAATAATGATAGTGCAACTTATTTGTGGCACTGCCGTTTAGGTCATAATGGTGTAAAGCGCATGAAGAAACTCCATAGTGATGGACTTTTGGAATCACTTGATTATGAATCACTTGGTGCTTGCGAACCATGCCTCATGGGCAAGATGACTAAAACTCCGTTCTCCGGAACAATGGAGCGAGCAACAGATTTGTTGGAGATCATACATACAGATGTATGTGGACCAATGAGTGTTGAAGCTCGCGGCAGGTATCGTTATTTTCTGACTTTCACTGATGATTTGAGCAGATATGGGTATATCTACTTAATGAAGCACAAGTCTGAAACATTTGAAAAGTTCAAAGAATTTCAGAGTGAAGTGGAGAATCATCGTAACAAGAAAATAAGAGTTTCTACGATATGATCGTAGAGGTAAAATATTTGAGTTAGCGAGTTTGGCCTTCAGTATAAACAATGTGAAATGGTTTCACTACTCACGCCACCTGGAACACCACAGTGTAATGGTGTGTCCGAACGTCATAACTGTACTTTATTAGATATGGTGCGATCGATGATGTCTCTTACCGATCTACCACTATCGCTTTGGGGGTTATGCATTAGAGACAACTACATTCACGTTAAATAGGGCACCATCTAAATCCGTGGAGATGACACCGTATGAACTGTGGTTTGACGAGAAACCTAAGCTGTCATTTCTTTAAGTCTGGGACTACGATGCTTATATGCAAAAGTTTCAACATGATAAGCTCGAACCCAAATCGGAGAAGTAAATCTTCATAGGATACCCAAAAGAAACTGTTGGGTACACCTTCTATCACAGATCCGAAGTCAAGGTCTTTGTTGCTAAGAGTGGATACTTTCTAGAGAAGGAGTTTCTCTCGAAAGAAGTGAGTGGGAGGAAAGTGGAACTTGATGAGGTAATTGTACCTTCTCCCGAATTGGATAGTAGTACATCACAGAAACTGGTTTCAGTGATTCCTACACCAATTAGCGAGGAAGCTAATGATGATGATCATGAAACTTCGAATCAAGTTACTGCTGAACTTCGTAGATCAACCAGAGTACGTTCCGCACCAGAGTGGTACGGCAACCCGGTTCTGGAAGTCATGTTACTGGACCATGATGAACCTACGAACTATGAGGAAGCGATGATGAGCCCAGATTCCGCAAAATGGCTTGAGACCATGAAATCTGAGATGGGATCCATGTATGAGAACAAAGTGTGGACTTTGGTTGACTTGCCCGATGGTCGGCAAGCCATCGAAAATAAATGGATCTTCAAGAGGAAGACTGACGCTGACAGTAATGTTACTGTTTACAAAGCTCGACTTGTTGCGAAATGTTTTCGACAAGTTCAAGGAGTTGACTACGATGAGACTTTCTCACCCGTAGCGATGCTTTCTGTCTGAATCATGTTAGCAATTGCCGCATTTTATGAAATCTGGCAAATGGACAATAAAACTGCATTCTTTAATGGATTTATTAAAGAAGAACTGTATATGATGCAACCAGAAGGTTTTGTCAATCCTAAAGGTGCTAACAAAATGTGCAAGCTCCAGCGATCCATCTATGGACTGGTGCAAGCATCTCGGAGTTGGAATATACGCTTTGATAAGTTGATCAAAGCATATAGATTTATACAGACTTGCGGTGAAGCCTGTATTTACAAGAAGTGAGTGGGAGCACTACAACCTTTCTGATAAGTATATGTGAATGACATATTGTCGATCAGAAATGATGTAGAATTTTCTGGAAAGCACAAAGGAGTGTTTGAAAGGAGTTTTTCAATGAAAGACCTTGGTGAAGCTGCTTACATATTGGGCATCAAGATATATAGAGATAGATCAAGACGCTTGATAAGACTTTCGATGAGTACATACCTTGATAAGATTTTGAAGTAGTTCAAAATGGATCAGTCAAAGAAGGAGTTCTTGCCTGACTTGTAAGGTGTGAAGTTGAGTAAGACTCAAAGCCAGACCACGGCAGAAAAATATAGAGAGAATGAAAGTCATTCCCTATGCCTCAGCCATAGGTTCTATAAAGTATGCCATGCTGTGTACCAAACATGTTGTATACCTTGCCATGAGTTTGTCAAGGGGGTACAATAGTGATCCAGGAGTAGATCACTGTACAGCGGTCAAAATTATCCTTAGTAACTGGATGACTAAGGAAATGTTTCTCGATTATGGAGGTGATAAAGAGCTTGTCGTAAAGGGTTACGCCGATGCAAGCTTTGACACTAAATCCAGATGACTCTAAGTATCAATCTGGATGCGTATTGAAAGTGGGAGCAATTAGCTAGAGTAGCTCCATGCAGAGCATTGTAGACATAGAAATTTGCGAAATACATAAGGATCTGAATGTGACAGACCCGTTGACTAAACTTCTCTCACGAAGCAAAACATGATCACACCTTAGTACTCTTTGGGTGTTAATCACATAGCGATGTGAACTAGATTATTGACTCTAGTAAACCCTTTGGGTGTTAATCACATGACGATGTGAACTATCGGTGTTAAATCACATGGCGATGTGAACTAGATTATTGACTCTAGTGCAAGTGGGAGACTGAAGGAAATATGCCCTAGAGGCAATAATAAAGTTGTTATTTATATTTCCTTATATCATGATAAATGTTTATTATTCATGCTAGAATTGTATTAACCGGAAACTTAGTACATGTGTGAATACATAGACAAAACAGAGTGTCCCTAGTATGCCTCTACTAGACTAGCTCATTGATCAAAGATGGTTATGTTTCCTAACCATAGACATGAGTTGTCATTTGATCAACAGGATCACATCATTAGGAGAATGATGTGATGGACAAGACCCATCTGTTAGCTTAGCACTATGATCGTTTAGTTTTACTGCTATTGCTTTCTTCATGACTTATACATGTTCCTATAACTATGAGATTATGCAACTCCCGAATACCGTAGGAACACCTTGTGTGCTATCAAACGTCACAACGTAACTGGGTGATCATAAAGATGCTCTACAGGTGTCTCTGAAAGTGTTCGTGGTGTTGGCATAGATCAAGACTAGGATTTGTCACTCCAAGTGTCGGAGAGGTATCTCTGGGCCCTCTCGGTAATGCACATCATAATAAGCCTTGCAAGCAAAAGACTAATGAGTTAGTCACGAGATGATGTATTACGGAACGAGTAAAGAGACTTGCCGGTAACGAGATTGAACTAGGTATTGAGATACCGACGATCGAATCTCGGGCAAGTAACATACCGATGACAAAGGGAACAACGTATGTTGTTATGCGGTTTGACCGATAAAGATCTTCGTAGAATATGTAGGAGCCAATATGAGCATCCAGGTTCCGCTATTGGTTATTGACCGGAGATGTCTACATAGTTCTCGAACCCGTAGGGTCCGCACGCTTAACGTTTGATGACGATCGATATTATGAGTTTATGAGTTTTGATGTACCGAAGGAGTTCGGAGTCCCGGATGAGACCGGGGACATGACGAAGAGTCTCGAAATGGTCGAGACGTAAAGATCGATATATTGGACGACTATATTCGGACATCGGAAAGGTTCCGAGTGATTCGGGTATTTTTCGGAGTATATGGGCCTTATTGGGCCATACGGGAATAGAGGAGAAAGGCCAAAAGGAAGGAGGCGCGCGGCCCCCCTCTGGTCCGAATTGGACAAGGGGTGCAGCCCCCTTTTCCTTCTCCCTCTCCACCTCTTTCCTTCTCTCCTACTCCGGAAAGGAAAGGGGGATCCTACTAGGACTTGGGAGTCCTAGTAGGACTCCCCACACTTGGCGCGCCCCCTCTAGGGCCGGCCTCTCCCTTGCTCCTTTATATACGAGGGCAGGAGGCACCCAAAGACACACAAGTTGAATTGTTTTAGCCGTGTGCGGTGCCCCCCTCCACAGAAACACACCTCGGTCATACCGTTGCAGTGCTTAGGCGAAGCCCTGCGCCGGTGAATACATCATATCCGTCACCACGCCGTCGTGCTGAAGAAACTCTCCCGTGAAGCTCAATTGGATCAGGAGCTCGTGGGACGTCATCAAGCTGAACGTGTGCTGAACGCGGAGGTGCCGTACGTTCGGTGCTTGATCGGTTGGATCGCGAAGAAGTTCGACAACATCAACCGCGTCACTTGACGCTTCCGCTCCCGGTCTACGAGGGTACGTAGACACACTCTTCCCTCTCGTTGCTATGCATCTAGTAGATAGATCTTGCGTGATCGTAGGAAAATTTTAAAATACTACGTTCCCCAACAGGAACGCAGTCTCTCCGGGCTATAGTGTTGGCGATTTTCGGGATAAACTTCTGGCCTTATCGAGGGATCTGTCAGGTTGGAGCAAGGAGTCATTTGGTAATGTCCGCAATGAAATAAAACAACTCAATACTCATATAGAGCAGCTGCGCAATGATCCAGCCAGAACGGGTCCATCACATGTGGAACTGAAAATTAATGAGCGGCTAGTTGAACTGTACCATCGTGAGGAACTTATGTGGCGGCAGAGGTCGCGGCTGCAGTGGCTTTCGGCGGGTGACAAAAATACCAAATTTTTCCACATGCGGGCGAGTATGAGACGGAAGAAAAACATGATAAAAGCTCTCTATAATTCTCTTGGAATATTCACAGAGAACCAGTCTGAGTTAAAGGAGATGGTGCTGGATTTCTACAAGTCCCTATATACATCCGAGGGAGTGACGGATATTGATGAGGTATTATCGCATGTGCCATGCAAGGTCACCCCAGCCATGAACGAGGTTCTATGTGCACCATACACAAACAAGGAGGTTAAGGAAGCTCTTTTTCAGATGTTCCCTACCAAGGCACCAGGTCCTGATGGCTTTCCAGCGCATTTTTATCAGAGGCATTGGGACATATGTGGGGATGAAATTACCTCGGTTGTACTTCGCATTATCCGAGGAGGGGATAGCCCAGAGAGTATTAATGACACTGTATTGGTGCTAATTCCTAAGGTAATCTCCCATACTCAGCTCACTCAGTTTAGGCCGATTAGCCTCTGCAATGTCCTGTTTAAAATTGCATCAAAGGTTATAGCTAACAGACTCAAGGTCATCTTACCTGAAATTATCTCTGAGGAACAGTCATCGTTTGTACTTGGCAGACTAATAACAGATAACATTATTTGTGCGTATGAGTGCCTCCATTTTATTAAAAGGAATAAATCAAAGAGCAATAGCTTTTGTGCACTGAAGCTTGACATGATGAAGGCTTATGATCGGCTCGAGTGGGACTATTTACAAGCCATTATGGGGAAGCTTGGGTTTGCAGCCCCCTGGATCCATATTGTGATGACCCTAGTTAGGTCTGTTTCTTTCTCTGTGTTGTTTAACGGGGAAAAGCTCGAACGTTTCAATCCGACAAGAGGCATTCGACAGGGAGATCCTATCTCCCCCTATCTATTCTTACTTGCAGCAGAGGGCCTTTCGTGCCTTTTAACAACCAGTTCTCAGTCATCGGCGCTTGGAGTAAAGGTGGCACCGACAGCTCCAGTTGTTAACCACCTTTTGTTTGCAGATGACAACCTGTTGCTTTTTAAGTCTAGTGTGGAGGGAGCTAATGCAGTTTCAAACCTGTTGGATACATATTGTTCGGCCTCGGGGCAGAGGATTAATCATGACAAATCTTCCATATTCTTCAGCAAGGGATGCCCGGAACATATCAGACAAGGGGTGAAAAATTGTCTCAATGTGCAGAATGAGTCTTTGAGTGAGAAATATCTGGGATTACCTACTGAAGTTGGTCAATCAAAGAGTGGCACTTTCAAATACCTTCGTGACAGAGTCTGGGAGAAGGTTAAGGGGTGGCTGGAAAAACTCCTGTCTGCAGGCGGAAAAGAGATCTTGATTAAAGCGGTGGCACAAGCAATCCCGGTGTTTTCTATGTCATGTTTTAGGCTGACAAGGGGGCTATGTGAGAGCATTACATCTATCATTCGCCAATTCTGGTGGGGTAGCAAGCAAGGAAAAAGAAGACCATGTTGGGTCTCGTGGGATGTGATGACAAAACCGAAGAGCCTTGGTGGTTTGGGCTTTCGAGACATGGAGATGTTTAACTTAGCTCTTTTGTCCAGACAGGCATGGCGTTTGCTTCAGGAACCAAACTCCCTCAGTGCACGTTTGCTAAAGGCGATTTACTACCCTTATACCTCAATTCTTGAAGCCGAACTGGGGTCACGACCTTCTCAAATATGGCGTGCAATGATAGATGGCCGAAACATATTGAAGCAAGGCATCATCATGCAGATAGGGGATGGTTCATCGACAAACATATGGACTCACAACTGGATTCCTAGGGAGGGTTTCTCAACACCCGTGACGTCTCTGGTGGCTAACCCGCCGAGGATAGTGGCTGAATTAATAGACCACAACATGGCAGCATGGCGGGAGGAGTTAGTCAGGCAGGTGTTCGTTCCTGTAGATGCAGAGGCCATCCTAAAGATACCAATCTGTACAAGGCCAGTTCGGGATTTCTGGGTGTGGGCGGAAGACCCCAAAGGCCGCTACTCTGTCCGATCAGCTTACAATATGATCTTTCGTATAAAGACAGGAAGAGAGGCCTGGCTAGAGAACGTAGAAGAGGGGTCCAGTAGCAGTGCCGAACGCAAGGGGTGGTCGACTGTCTGGGGCATGCAAGTGCCGTCGAAGCTAAAGGTATTTGTCTGGCGCCTTGCACAACATTCTCTCCCAACTAGTGATATCTTGCAGCATCGGAACATGTCTACAATGAGCGAATGTGCTATATGCGGGGCAGACGACAACTGGCGTCATTCCATGCTAGACTGCACCATGTCGAGGAGTGTTTGGGCCCTGACAAATCCAGATCTTGTGGAACACATGTGCACGAACACGGACGACAGTGCCAAGGGCTGGTTGTTCGCTATGAGTGAGTCTATATCGCAGGAAGAGTTCACCACATTAGTTGTTACACTTTGGGCAATTTGGCACGCTCGCCGGAAGCTGATACATGAAGGAATCTTCCAAACTCCTTTCTCAACACAAGCTTTCATCAAGAGCTACATGTGTGACCTGCAACTTATCTTCAAAGCCCATAGCAGAGGACGAACCGAAGCACAGAAGAAACCTACGACCTGGCTTCCACCACGGGAGGGGTACTCCAAGCTTAATGTGGATGCAGCAGTGCCCAGGACAGGGGGTTTTGGAGCAGTGGGAGCGATCTGCAGAGATGCCGCAGGTCTATTTTTGGGTGCATCCGCCGTTGTGTTCAGAAACATTGACCAGCCAGAGATACTGGAAAGCCTTGCCATCAGAGAGTCTCTAGCCCTTGCTGACGATCTATATATTCAGAAAATACAAATCGCCTCTGACTGCAAGTCAGCGGTTGAAGCGATCCAGCGCGGAACCTCTTCGGCTTATGGTGCAGTAGTGCAGGAGATCAAGGAACATTCTAGTTGTTTTACTTCCTGTTTATTTAGACATGAGTTTAGAACCTCAAATGTCGAGGCACACAAACTAGCAAAGCATGCTTTAACTCTCGGGACCGGTCGCCGTGTTTGGTTAGGCCACCCGGGAGATCTTTCTTTCGTCTCTGTAAGCGTGACGGGTCAATAATAAAGCTTTGCGAGTTTGTCTCAAAAAAAAGGTAGCCGATTGCTTTGAGGATTGAGGTACACATGTATGCAGTACTGCACGTACGTAAACACGTACTAGTAATAACATAGATCAACTTATTATTCCAGCTCACCGATCATGCTAAATCTGTACTTGTACTACAACTGCGTGCACTCATCCCGTTGGACTATCTGTTGTTCAGGCAGAACAAGGAGGGGCGTGCCTCATGTTGAGTAAATAGGCAATTTTCCGATTAATTTAATCCACGAATTAATTACTAGCATGGCATTGACACAAATAATAGCATACTGATATTCAATCATGTGAGCACATACTACGCTAATTGTAGACAGATCTACGTATAACGCTAGCATGCCTAAAATAGAAAACAGAAGGAGCGGGATAAACGAATTATACCCTCTAGTAGGCCACGCAGAGGCCGCGGCAGCGGTGGCGGCAGCAGCGTCCTCGGCTGCCTTCTTATCGGCTTCGATCTTCTGGGCGGCGGCACGTTCGGCGTCAGTGGCCATGGTGATGACGAGGGCGACGCGGACGTAGAGGAAGTAGATGAACGGCGAGCAGTCGCGTAGTCGCTTCCCAAAAACCTATTCGCCCCTCTCCCGTACAGGATCCAGAGAGGCGAGGCTTCGGAGACCTGCTCTCCCGTCGACCGTGTACGCGGCGGACGGGATGGAGTCACCGGCGGCAGCAGCAGCAAAGGGACGACGGCGGGCGTGGAGGCAGATGCATTCTGTGTTGCGGCGGCTAGGGTTGGCAGCGCCCCATATATATATGTGCGGCTGCGCGTGGAGAAACGTGGGCCGAACCCACGTCCAAGTCGGTAGCCCACGATCCGACGTCTCAGATCGTGGCCCTACCTGTCAAAGACTCTCCGTTCCTGACCGGCAAAAAGAAGCGCATAGGAGTGAGCTCGGCTCGGCTCAATCCCGCAACCCGCGGCGCGTCGTGACGAGGCGTGGCGTGGCGAGGCGAGCGGAGGAGGAGGAGTGCGCGAGGGCCTCATCTCTTCTCAAGCTCCAATAGCATGAGGGAGAGAATCCCTTATAAACCACTCCAACTCTCCTTCCACTAGCATGGTGGGACTAAACTTCCCACCACTTTGTCATGCCACCTACATGGGCCCTTGGAGATCAAATCTGAAATTGTCATATGGGCTCTAGGCCCATCTCAGATTTCAACAATCCCCCACCAGATCTCGAGGGCTCATTGTGTCCTCTGTTCCAATTACTGTTTCGATATACCAGTGTTTCAGCGAAGACCTGTTAAGGTTGAGCTTCACCTAGAGCAAGTAGCTACACTCCTTCACAACTGAACAATGGACTAAGCCTTGAATTGTCAGTTTGGCGTAAAGAAGTTTCACCACATGTCTTACTGATACTAGGCGGCCGAAGGCTGACCCCTCGGGTGGAGCATATAAGTCACACTCCTGGCCTGTTCATGAGCTTACTAGAGATCACCCCAATCTCATAGACTGTGACCAGCAGTCGGGCTCATATAGGTGTGTTCCTCCAAAGATCGCTCTGTAGGATAGCATCTTGCTTATACATATAAGCCTTGGAACACATTAAGACAGTAGTCATCCTCCCATACAGTATTGAGAGTATTGCATCTCCAGCGGAGTGGGTTAGTATAGTTACTCTCCTCAGTTCACCACTGGCTTTTTTTCCCAGGTCCTACTTCACGGGATCTCCGATCACATAGGTTGGGTTACCACCATGGCAACTCATGTGGGTCTCATGCCCATCTCCCTCGATGCATTATCTATCACAACACGTGATAGCCCTTTTGTAAAGGGATCTGCCAGATTCTTAGCCGTATGGACATATTCCAACGCTATCACTCCGGAGTTTCTCAATTTTCTGACAGCTTTTAATCTCATTCTTATGTGTTTGTTGGACTTCATGTTGTCCTTTGAACTCTTCACCTTGGTGATGACGGTCTGATTGTCACAGTTCATAAGGATAGCCGGAACCGGTTTATCAACCAATGGCAAGTCCAACAAGAGATCTCGAAGCCATCCTGCTTCGACACCAGATGTGTCTAATGCTGTTAATTCTGCTTCCATTGTCGATCTCGTTAAGATCGTTTGCTTGCAAGACTTCCAGGAAACAGCGCCACCTCCAAGAGTAGACATATACCCAGTTGTGGCCTTCATCTCATCAGCATCAGAGATCCAATTCGCATCACTATACCCTTCAAGTACCGACGGGTATCCGGTATAGTGAAGTCCATAGTTCATAGTACCCTTCAGATAACGCATAACTCTTTCAACAGCATACCAATGTACATCACCCGGTTTTGATACAAACCGACTCAGTTTGCTCACAGCAAAAGCGATGTCAGGCCTCGTAGCGCTAGCTAGGTACATCAGTGAACCAATGATTTGAGAGTATCTCAATTGATCTATAGCCGTGCCTTTGGATTTTCGAATCAACACGCTAGGATCATATGGTGTTTGAGATGGTGTGCAGTCCGAGTATCCAAAACGACTCAACACCTTCTCAACATAATGGGATTGCAAAAGTGTAATCCCACCCTCATTATCTCTCAGTAGCTTGATGTTCAAGATAACATCAGCCACACCAAGGTCTTTCATCTCAAAGTTCTGAGATAGAAACGACTTGACCTCCTCAATTACTTTGAGGTTGGTTCCGAATATCAGTATGTCATCAACATACAAGCACAGTATAACTCCTTCGCCCCCACCATGGCGATAGTATACACATTTGTCAGCTTCATTAACAACGAAGCCAACAGATGTCAGTGTTGTATTAAACTTATCATGCCATTGCTTAGGTGCTTGTTTCAGGCCATATAAAGATTTTATCAACCTACACACTTTTCCTTCCTGACCATCTATCACAAAGCCATCTGGCTGTTGCATGTAGATTTCCTCGTTTAGCTCTCCATTAAGGAAAGCTGTCTTAACATCCATCTGGTGGACGAGAAGACCATGCGAGGCCGCCAACGAGAGTAATACTCGAATGGTGGTCAGTCTGGCCACAGGTGAATAAGTATCAAAGAAATCTTCCTCTTCCTTTTGGTCATAGCCCTTGGCCACAAGCCTAGCCTTGTACTTTTCAATCGTACCATCGGGCCTAAGCTTCTTTTTGAACACCCACTTACATCCCAATGGTTTGCAACCATAGGGACGCTCAGTAATCTCCCATGTCCCGTTAGCCATGATGGAATCCATCTCGCTACGGACCGCTTCCTTCCAGTAGTCAGATTCTGGAGAGGCATACGCTTCTGAAATAGAAGTGGGAGCATCATCCACGAGGTACACGAAGAAATCATCACCAAAGGTCTTTGCAGTCCTTTGTCTCTTTCCCCTACCAAGGGTTTCCTCGTCATCCTTCTCAGGATTTTCATCATGTGTTCGTTCATAGTATTCCATAGGAATGGCAGGCTCAGGAGTCTCCTCAGATTCCTGTCTAGAAGTGCTTTGCCTATCTCTCATAGGAAATATATCCTCGAAGAATGTAGCATCCTTAGACTCCATAATTGTACCAACCTTTTGGTCAGGTACCTCAGATTTCACTACTAGAAATCTATAGCCAACGCTATTCTTAGCGTAGCCCAAATTAACGCAGTCCACGGTCTTCGGTCCAAGCTTGCGCTTTTTGGGGATCGGCACATTGACTTTCGTCAAACAGCCCCAAGTACGCAAGTACGAGAGTGTTGTCCTTCTCTTCGCCCATTTCTCATAGGGAGTGATCTCATTGTCCTTTGTCGGAACTTTATTCAGGACATGACATGCCGTCAATATAGCCTCCCCCCACCATGCCTTGGATAAACCCGACGTATCTAACATGGCGTTAACCAAATCAGTTAGAGTACGGTTTTTCCGCTCGGCAACCCCGTTTGACTGGGGTGAATAGGGAGGCGTCCTCTCATGAATAATGCCGTGTTCCGCACAAAAGGAGTCAAACTCACTCGAGAAGTACTCTCCACCACGATCTGACCGGACTCGTTTAATTTGTTTTTCAAGTTGTTTCTCAACTTCTGCCTTATAGATTTTAAAGTAGTGTAGAGCCTCATCTTTAGTATTTAACAGATAAACATAGCAATATCTAGTGGAATCATCTATCAATGTCATGAAGTATTTCTTTCCACCTTTAGTCAACACACCATTCATCTCACAAAGATCAGAATGTATGAGTTCTAATGGTGCCAAGTGTCTCTCCTCCGCGGCCTTGTGAGGCTTGCGAGGTTGCTTAGCTTGCACACATGAAAGGCACTTAGAACCTTTGGCTAAAGTGAAACTCGGGATTAAATCCAACTTAGCTAGCCGCGTCATAACACCGAAACTAATGTGACAAAGACGTGAATGCCAAACTTCTGATTCATTAACATTCGAATGAATATGGTTCACGACTTTATTACAAAGATCTGTGAGGGAAAGGCGGAACATTCCTCCGCTCTCATAACCTTTTCCAACAAAGAGTCCATATTTCGTAACAACTAATTTATTAGACTCGAAAACCAACTTAAACCCTTCTCTACATAGAAGGGCGCCACTAACGAGGTTCTTCTTGATGGCGGGGACATGCTGCACGTTCTTCAGCTGCACGATCCTTCCCGAAGTAAACTTCATGATCGACCGTGCCAACACCATGAACAGAAGCACTCGCGCCATTCCCCATCAATACGGACCCGTGGCCTGTGACCTGGTAAGAAGTGAACAATGAAATGTCAGCACACACATGAACTCCTGCACCTGTGTCCACCCACCAATCGTTGGGCTGAAACACTGAAAAAACAGTAAATAAATTACCGTACCCAGATGCACCATTGTCATTGTTGCCCACAATCATGTTGACAGACTTGGAGTCCTGTCCTGGCTTCTTGTACTTGTTTGGGCACTTGTTGGCCCAATGTTCAGCCGAACCACAAGTAAAGCAGCCCTCATCCTTCTTGTTCTTCTTGAAGGTCTTCTTACCCTTCTTCTTAAAGTCGGCATTGTGTTGGACACCGTTCTTTCCCTTGGGCTTGTGGGAGTTGGAGTTCCTCTGGTTCACCATGTTGGCGACAGAAGTCCCCTCAACCGCTTTCCCGTTCGAGTCCTTTGCCCTTGAGTTCTGCTCAACACTCAGATGGCCAATGACATCCTCCACTGAGAATTCACGCCTCTGATGTTTCAGAGTAGTGGCAAAGTTCCTCCAGGAATTAGGGAGCTTAGCGATTATGCAGCCCGCGACAAACTTGCCCGGTAACTCGCACTTCAGAAGCTCAAGCTCCTTAACAATGCATATTATCTCATGAGCCTGCTCCAACACAAGACGGTTTTCAACCATCTTGTAATCGTGGAACTGCTCTATAATATACATCTCACTCCCAGCATCGGTGGCCCCGAATTTAGATTCGAGCGCCTCCCACAAGTCCTTGGCGACATGCACATGTAAATATGCGTCGACCATTTTATCTCCGATCACGCTAAGAAGTGCTCCGAGAAATACGACGGTGGCCTCTCTGAACGCCTTCTCCTGTTCAGGAGCAATCGTTCCCGTGGGCACACCGGCGACCCAGAACACGTTCATAGCCGTGAGCCATAAAGTGGTCTTAGTCTGCCAACGCTTAAAATATGTACCGGTAAACTTATCCGGTTTCAGTGCAGCGGCAAAGCCACTTGTCGAAAAATTCCTACACATAATAGGTTTTTGGATTGTTGAGTAAATAGGCAATTTTCCGATTAATTTAATCCACGAATTAATTACTAGCATGGCATTGACACAAATAATAGCATACTGATATTCAATCATGTGAGCACATACTACACTAATTGTAGACAGATCTACGTATAACGCTAGCATGCCTAAAATAGAAAACAGAAGGAGCGGGATAAACGAATTATACCCTCCAGTAGGCCACGCAGAGGCCGCGGCAGCGGTGGCGGCAGCAGCGTCCTCGGATGCCTTCTTATCGGCTTCGATCTTCTGGGCGGCGGCACGTTCGGCGTCAGTGGCCATGGTGATGACGAGGGCGACGCGGACGTAGAGGAAGTAGATGAACGGCGAGCAGTCGCGTAGTCGCTTCCCAAAAACCTATTCGCCCCTCTCCCGTACAGGATCCAGAGAGGCGAGGCTTCGGAGACCTGCTCTCCCGTCGACCGTGTACGCGGCGGACGGGATGGAGTCACCGGCGGCAGCAGCAGCAAAGGGACGACGGCGGGCGTGGAGGCAGATGCGTTCTGTGTTGCGGCGGCTAGGGTTGGCAGCGCCCCATATATATATGTGCGGCTGCGCGTGGAGAAACGTGGGCCGAACCCACGTCCAAGTCGGTAGCCCACGATCCGACGTCTCAGATCGTGGCCCTACCTGTCAATGACTCTCCGTTCCTGACCGGCAAAAAGAAGCGCATAGGAGTGAGCTCGGCTCGGCTCAATCCCGCAACCCGCGGCGCGGCGCGGCGCGTCGTGACGAGGCGTGGCGTGGCGAGGCGAGCGGAGGAGGAGGAGTGCGCGAGGGCCTCATCTCTTCTCAAGCTCCAATAGCATGAGGAAGAGAATCCCTTATAAACCACTCCAACTCTCCTTCCACTAGCATGGTGGGACTAAA
The DNA here is from genome assembly GCA_902687465.1 of Secale cereale. Lineage (NCBI taxonomy): Eukaryota > Viridiplantae > Streptophyta > Magnoliopsida > Poales > Poaceae > Secale > Secale cereale. The sequence continues at coordinate 764,620,138 of LR738714.1, forward strand.
CTTCCCACCACTTTGTCATGCCACCTACATGGGCCCTTGGAGATCAAATCTGAAATTGTCATATGGGCTCTAGGCCCATCTCAGATTTCAACACCTCAACGTGTCAGCAATGGCGACGGAGATCAGGTGGCTGTACAAGGGTGACGCATCCATCAAACCCACCTCTTAGTTTTCATGTATAGTTGAGGTTATGGCCCCGTCTTGTACATCACATATATGTGCCTAGTGCACCCGATCAATGTATTAAGAGTTGCACGGCCCAAACCTCATCTTCTACACTGACAAAGCTGAGATGTACGTACACAACAGCAATTGTAGCCAACTCCAACGCACGCGCGACCCTAAACGGACGTCTGTTTGATCCGAATTTGGTCCGTTTGGGGTGACAAAACAGATGCCCATGTCCGGTTTGATCCGCCGTACAGTTGGGGCACCCAACGCGCAACTGCGTCCCAAAGTTGTCCGAGCACATGCTGTGCAGGCGGCGGGGGCGGCGGTGGTGATGGTGGTGATCACGGCGCCCATGCACGCTCCTCCGTGGCCTCCTCATTCACGTCCAGCTTGACGTCCAACTCGAGCATCTCCGGCAGGCCCTCCCACTCCTCCTCCTCCTGTTGGCGCATGTACTCCCGCTCGGAGTTCCCCATGACAACCTGCATGAGACCTCCTCCTCCTCGGCCATGACGGTGGGATGTTGCGGGGTTGGCAGCGACGGGGAGGTAGACGGCATCGATGTCAGGCCGTGCACCCGCATGCGGTCGCGCGCTCATGGTGGGCTCGGTGCGCGTACACGAGACGCACGGGGCGCACTCTGGGACACATGGGGCGGGCTATGAACACAGTTGACAAAAAAGGTTTGCCGACGCATGTCGTGCCCGTCCTCGAACCATGTGTCCCAGAGGGGCGAGTCGACGTCGTACCTATGATCGACGAGGAGCTGGCGCGGAATCCTGGTGCGACGACGGGCGATCTCCTGGAGGCGGGCACGGCCGCTCGCCGCGATGGGGAAATGGGCACCCGATCCGGGCTCAGATGGCACCCATTGGGGAGGTGGGCATCTGACCACGGCAGCGGGGTGCCGGTCTCCCAGTACCGGCAGCAGACTTCGACCTTCACGTATGGCATGTAGCATGGCGCAACCGCTGGAGGGGAGATGGAGAAAGACATCGAGGAGGTGGAGTGGCTAGCCGCACTTCCAGACGAGGCGAACGACGACCCCGCCTCGTGGTCGTGCTTGGTCTTCTTGCCGGGGTGCCACTTCCAGGAGCGAGGTGGACGTCGGCTAGGGTTTCGTGTCTCCGATGGAGGGGGCAATGGTGGGGAAGTGGATGGGGATGTGGAAGTGAAAGTGGCAGGGAAGTCCATAACCTCTCCATAAAAAAAGACATTGCCGCGGGCCGTTTGGGTGGCTGACGTGCGGGCCCAGCCATCTGTGTGCATTGAGTAGAGTCGGTGGGAGGTTATTGAACGACCGACACGAAGCTCGAGGCAGACGCCGCGTACCCGTCCATTCGTTGTCTGTGTGGCCGCAAAGCTCGCTCAACTATGCGCCTGGAATGGGTCAAGCCGGACAAAAAACGAACACAACTTAAGAATGAGGATGCGCGCTGGACCGACTCGTGTGTCCGTTTGGGCCCAAATGGACGGGACTGGACCATTTGGGGGTCTGCGTTGGAGTTGGCTTGTCCTGCTCCAGCGTGTCCGCATGTTAATTGCCAAAGAAACAACAAATCAGACACTGTGGAGGATCATATTCCCTCTGTTTTTAAATATAAGTCTTTCTGGTGATTCTGATATGTAGTTCATAGTAAAATCTACGCTCTAAACTACGGCTATATACATTCGTATGTAATTCATAGTAAAATCTCTAATTAGAAACAAAGAAAGTATAATTAAAAACAATCAGTTGAACGAACACATACACACATATGCACAGCCGTCACCGCGCGTGGTCGGAGCCACTTTCTCCTCGATCCTGAAGGTTTGATTTAGACTTTTCTTTCTACTTTTCTTTTTGAGTTAATACCACAATTGATACATAAACTTGTAGGGGTGGGAACAGATTCATACATAAACTAAAAAACACCACAAAAGTGCCCCTCCAACTCTACTGCCGTAACAAATTCATACAAAACGGCTTTGGAGGTGACATTTGGCATGCCACGTTGGATTATGTTAGGTGGTGGTGTTTTTGCAGAAAGCTCCTGCAATTTGTATGATATGTTGTTGTGGTCCCTTCCTCTGCCTGAAACACACGGAACCATGCAAACATCCATTCCCCATTCTCCAAATCCCTAGACCCCAGGTCGCCGCCCCCAGCTCCACCACCACCAACTCGCGATGCCGCTTTGTTCGTCATCTTAGACAAGTGCAACATGAAGGGGTGGGCATCGTCTACCGGGAAGCAGCAGGTTGGCTGCCGTGGGGCAAGGGCGGTGTCGCCGTCGATCCATCCTCGCTCGCTGCATGGCCATGACCTCACCGGCACCGATAAGACAAAGGACAGCGAACCGTGGGCCAAGGTCACCGGCGAGGTGCGGTACATGGATGTTGATTTTTGCAAGGTGCCATGTCTTCTCCTCTATTTACTATTGCAAGGTTGATTCTTTAGGCCGATTCTTAGGGTAACTCATGGTAGTTCATTCATGTGTCCTATCCTGATTGTATGAATGTAGTGGACAGAAGAACTACCTGAATTTGACTAGAGCATACATGTTTCCTCTCCTGATGATGTCTTCAAGGGCACTGACAGTAGTGACAAATGTTGTCATTTTATGAACCCAACACGAAGAGTTTGCTCTGAAGGATACGATTATGGTCATAGGTTTCTTGTCTGTCCTATTGAGTTAAATCAACTACTGAACTTTGGAAGATGGCATTGCAAAAATTCAGTTAAGAATTGTGCTATCTATTACTGAATGGGTGTTGCAAAAATGTTGGTTTTTATGTTTTCAGGGTTATAACACATGTGCTTATCTGAAGTGGGTGGACAAAGATGCTGAATATGAGATGGGCTTTGGGCCCATTTAGCAATTACAGAAAAAATCCCTAAGGGCCCATGCTGCGGGTTGCGGGAATCTCGCCGAGCCGATGTGTTCTTTTTGTCACGCAGGATTGGAATTTGAACAGTCAACTGAAAACGATTAATGGAAAATGAATACGAGCTGAAACGTTTCGTCTTAAGTACGGCCGTTACCAGAATTCATTGTGATTCATTATGTGCGGTCTTAAGTACGGCCGTTACCAGAATTCATTGTGATTCATCATGTGCGGTCTTAAGTACGGCCGTTACCAGAATTCATTGTGATTCATTATGTGCGTTTATGCTGGACCGTTTGTCTCCTCCTCTGCGCCTATATAAGAGAGGTCGCTCCTCTCCAGAGAACATACATATCACATCTGCTCTGCCACCACCACCTCTGTCGTTCCTCTCGCTGCTGCTGTCGCCGGTGACTCCATCCCGTCTTCCGCGTACACGGCCGACGGGAGAGCAGGCCTCCGAAACCCCACCTCTCCAGATCCTGTACGGGAGAGGGGCGATTAGGTTTTTGGGGAGCGTCTTCTACGCGACTGCTCGCCTCGGTTCGACTGCTTCCTCTACGTCGACTACATCTTCGTCCGCGTCGCCTTCGTCTTCACCATGAGCACCAGCACCGACGCTGACAAGGCTGCTGCCGACAAGGCCGCCTCCGACAAGCGCATCGCCGACGAGGCTGCCGCCTCTGCTGTTGATCCGGCCAACTGGCCTACTGGAGGGTATAACATGCTTACCCTTATCCTGATTATTTCCATGTGTGCAGTACTAGTAGTTTGCGTAGATGTTTCTACTATATGTCTAGTATGTGCGTACATCATGAATTTTCAGTATGTCATTAGCTCTGTCTATATCATGTTCATGATTCATTCTTGGATTAAATTAATCGAACAATTGCTTAATTTCTCAACAATCCAAAAACCTAATTTGTGTAGGCAATTTTCGATCCATGGTTTTGCTGCTGCACTGAAACCTGCCCCGTTTACGGGGACGTACTTTAAGCGTTGGCAGACCAAAACCGTCTTATGGCTCACGGCGATGAACGTGTTCTGGGTCGCCGGTGTGACTCCCACGGGAACGATTGCTCCTGAACAGGAGAAGGCGTTCAGGGAGGCCACCGTCGTCTTTGTTGGATGCGTTCTGAGCGTGATCGGAGATAAGTTGGTTGATGCATATTTACATATGCGGGTTGCCAAGGACTTGTGGGAGGCGCTCGAATCTAAATTCGGCGCAACCGATGCTGGAAGCGAGATGTATATTATGGAGCAGTTCCACGATTACAAGATGGTGGAAAACCGTCCTGTATTGGAACAGGCTCATGAGATACAGTGCATCGCTAAGGAACTTGAGGTTCTGAAGTGTGTGCTGCCGGGCAAATTTGTCGCGGGATGCATCATCGCTAAGCTACCCAATTCCTGGAGGAATTTTGCTACCACTCTGAAACATCAGAGGCGTGAATTCTCAGTTGAGGATGTCATTGGCCATCTGAGTGTTGAGCAGAACTCGAGAGCAAAGGACTCGAATGGAAAAGGGAACGAAGGGACCTCTGTCGCCAACATGGTGCAGAAGAACTTCAACCCCCACAAGCTCAAGGGAAAGACTGGTGTCCAACAGAATACCGAGTTTAAGAAGAAGGGCAAGAAGCCTTTCAAGAAGGATAAGAAGAAGGGTGGCTGTTTCACTTGTGGTTCTGATGAACATTGGGCTGTCAAGTGCCCACACAAGTTCAAGAAGCCAGGACAGGACTCCAAGACTGTCAACATGATTGTGAGCAACAATGAGAGTGGGCCATCTGGGTACGGTAATTTGTTTACTGTATTTTCAGTTTGCCAGTCTACCGATTGGTGGATTGACACAGGTGCAAATATTCATGTGTGTGCTGACATTTCATTGTTTTCTTCTTATCAGGCCACAGGAAACGGGTCCGTACTGATGGGGAATGGCGCGAGTGCTTCTGTTCATGGTGTTGGCACGGTCGATCTGAAGTTTACTTCGGGAAGGATCGTGCAACTGAAGAACATGCAGCATGTCCCCGCCATCAAGAAGAATCTCGTTAGTGGTTCCCTTCTATGTAGAGAAGGGTTTAAGCTGGTATTCGAGTCTAATAAAATAGTTGTTACGAAATATGGACTGTTTGTTGGAAAAGGTTATGAATGTGGAGGTCTATTCCGCTTTTCCCTCGCTGATTTTTGTAATAAAGTCGTGAACAATATTCATTCAAATGTTAATGAAACAGAAGTTTGGCATTCACGTCTTTGTCACATTGGTTTTGGTTGTATGACGCGGTTAGCAAAGTTAAATTTAATCCCAAGTTTCACTTTAGCCAAAGGTTCTAAGTGCCATTCGTGTGTGCAAGCAAAGCAACCTCGCAAGCCCCATAAGGCTGCGGAGGAGAGACACTTGGCGCCATTAGAACTCATACATTCTGATCTTTGTGAGATGAATGGTGTGTTGACTAAAGGTGGAAAGAGATACTTCATGACACCGATAGATGATTCTACTAGATACTTCTATGTATATCTTTTAAACACTAAAGATGAGGCTCTACACTACTTTAAAATCTATAAGGCAGAAGTTGAGAATCAACTTGAAAAGAAAATAAAACGAGTCCGGTCAGATCGTGGTGGAGAGTATTTCTCTAATGAGTTTGATTCCTTTTGTGCAGAACATGGTATTATTCATGAGAGGACGCCTCCCTACTCACCTCAGTCAAATGGGGTTGCCGAACGGAAAAAACCGTACTCTAACTGATTTGGTTAACGCCATGTTAGATACATCGGGTTTATCCAAGGCATGGTGGGGGGAGGCTATATTGACATCATGTCATGTCCTGAATAAAGTTCCGACAAAAGACAATGAGATCACTCCCTATGAACAATGGGAAAAGAGAATAACAACACTCTCATACTTACGTACTTGGGGCTGTTTGGCGAAAGTCAATGTGCCGATCCCCAAAAAGCGTAAGCTTGGACCAAAGACTGTGGATTGCGTTAATTTGGGCTACGCTAAGAATAGCGGCGGCTATAGATTTCTAGTAGTGAAATCTGAGGTACCTGACATGAAAGTCGGTACGATTATGGAGTCTAAAGATGCTACATTCTTTGAGGATATTTTTCCTATGAGAGATATGCAAAGCACTTCTAGACTGGAATCTGATGAGACTCCTGAACCTGCCATTCCGATGGAATATTATGAACAAACACATGATGAAAATCCTGAGGAGGAGGACAAGGAAACCCTTGGTAGGGGCAAGAGACAGAGGACTGCAAAGTCCTTTGGTGATGATTTCCTTGTGTACCTTGTGGATGATACTCCCACTTCTATTTCAGAAGCTTATGCGTCTCCGGATGCTGACTACTGGAAAGAAGCGGTCCATAGCGAGATGGACTCCATCTTTGCTAATGGGACATGGGAAATCACAGAACGTCCCTATGGCTGTAAACCATTGGGATGTAAGTGGGTGTTCAAAAAGAAGCTTAGGCCTGATGGTACGATTGAAAAATACAAGGCTAGGCTTGTGGCCAAGGGTTATTCCCAGAAAGAAGATGAGGATTTCTTCGATACTTATTCACCTATGGCCAGACTGACCACCAGTCGAGTATTACTCTCGTTGGCGGCCTCGCATGGTCTTCTCGTCCACCAGATGGATGTTAAGACAGCTTTCCTGAATGGAGAGCTAAACGAGGAAATCTACATGCAACAGCCAGATAGCTTTGTGATAGATGGTCAGGAAGGAAAAGTGTGTAGGTTGATAAAATCTTTATATGGTCTGAAACAAGCACCTAAGCAATGGCATGATAAGTTTAATACAACACTGACAAATGTGTATACTATCGCCATGGTGGGGGCGAAGGAGTTATATTGTGCTTGTATGTTGATGACATACTGATATTCGGAACCAACCTCAAAGTAATTGAGGAGGTCAAGTCGTTTCTATCTCAGAACTTTGAGATGAAAGACCTTGGTGTGGCTGATGTTATCTTGAACATCAAGCTACTGAGAGATAATGAGGGTGGGATTACACTCTTGCAATCCCATTATGTTGAGAAGGTGTTGAGTCGTTTTGGATACTCGAACTGCACACCATCTCAAACACCATATGATCCTAGCGTGTTGATTCGAAAATCCAAAGGCACGACTATAGATCAATTGAGATACTCTCAAATCATTGGTTCACTGATGTACCTAGCTAGCGCTACGAGGCCTGACATCACTTTTGCTGTGAGCAAACTGAGTCGGTTTGTATCAAAACCGGGTGATGTACATTGGCATGCTGTTGAAAGAGTTATGCGTTATCTAAAGGGTACTATGAACTATGGACTTCACTATACCGGATACCCGTCGGTACTTGAAGGGTATAGTGATGCGAATTGGATCTCTGATGCTGATGAGATGAAGGCCACAACTGGGGTATATGTTTACTCTTGGAGGTGGCGTTGTTTCCTGGAAGTCTTGCAAGCAAACGATCTTAACGAGATCGACAATGGAAGCAGAATTAACAGCATTAGACACATCTGGTGTCGAAGCGGGATGGCTTCGAGATCTCTTGATGGACTTGCCATTGGTTGATAAACCGGTTCCGGCTATCCTTATGAACTGTGACAATCAGACCGTCATCACCAAGGTGAAGAGTTCAAAGGACAACATGAAGTCCAACAAACACATAAGAATGAGATTAAAAGCTGTCAGAAAATTGAGAAACTCCGGGGTGATAGCGTTGGAATATGTCCATACGGCTAAGAATCTGGCAGATCCCTTCACAAAAGGGCTATCACGTGTTGTGATAGATAATGCATCGAGGGAGATGGGCATGAAACCCACATGAGTTGCCATGGTGGTAACCCAACCTATGTGATCGGAGATCCCGTGAAGTAGGACCTGGGAAAACAAGCCAGTGGTGAACTGAGGAGAGTAACTATACTAACCCACTCCGCTGGAGATGCAATACTCTCAACACTGTATGGGAGGATGACTACTGTCTTAATGTGTTCCAAGGCTTATATGTATAAGCAAGATGCTATCCTACAGAGCGATCTTTGGAGGAACACACCTATATGAGCCCGACTGCTGGTCACAGTCTATGAGATTGGGGTGATCTCTAGTAAGCTCATGAACAGGCCAGGAGTGTGACTTATATGCTCCACCCGAGGGGTCAGCCTTCGGCAGCCTAGTATCAGTAAGACATGTGGTGAAACCTCTTTACGCCAAACTGACAATTCAAGGCTTAGTCCATTGTTCAGTTGTGGAGGGGTGTAGCTATTTGCTCTAGGTGGATGTTCAATCTTAACAGGTCTCCACTGAAATACTGGTATATCAAAACAGAGTTTGGAACAGAGGACAACACCATGGGCCTTTGGGATCTGGTGGGGGATTGCTGAATATGAGATGGGCTTTGGGCCCATTTAGCAATTACAGAAAAAATCCCTAAGGGCCCATGCTGCGGGTTGCGGGAATCTCGCTGAGCCGATGTGTTCTTTTTATCACGCAGGATTGGAATTTGAACAGTCAACTGAAAACGATTAATGGAAAATGAATACGAGCTGAAACGTTTCGTCTTAAGTACGGCCGTTACCAGAATTCATTGTGATTCATTATGTGCGGTCTTAAGTACGGCCGTTACCAGAATTCATTGTGATTCATTATGTACGGTCTTAAGTACGGCCGTTACCAGAATTCATTGTGATTCATTATGTGCGTTTATGCTGGACCGTTTGTCTCCTCCTCTGCGCCTATATAAGAGAGGTCGCTCCTCTCCAGAGAACATACATATCACATCTGCTCTGCCACCACCACCTCTGTCGTTCCTCTCGCTGCTGCTGTCGCCGGTGACTCCATCCCGTCTTCCGCGTACACGGCCGACGGGAGAGCAGGCCTCCGAAACCCCGCCTCTCCAGATCCTGTATGGGAGAGGGGCGATTAGGTTTTTGGGGAGCGTCTTCTACGCGACTGCTCGCCTCGGTTCGACTGCTTCCTCTACGTCGACTACATCTTCGTCCGCGTCGCCTTCGTCTTCACCATGAGCACCAGCACCGACGCTGACAAGGCTGCTGCCGACAAGGCCGCCTCCGACAAGCGCATCGCCGACGAGGCTGCCGCCTCTGCTGTTGATCCGGCCAGCTGGCCTACTGGAGGGTATAACATGCTTACCCTTATCCTGATTATTTCCATGTGTGCAGTACTAGTAGTTTGCGTAGATCTTTCTACTATATGTCTAGTATGTGCGTACATCATGAATTTTCAGTATGTCATTAGCTCTGTCTATATCATGTTCATGATTCATTCTTGGATTAAATTAATCGAACAATTGCTTAATTTCTCAACAAAAGAGTGGCAGGGGAGGCCTAGGGAGGTTATTGGCAAACTTGCTGAAGAGAATTTAGCTTTGCAAAAATCTGTCTTTGACAAGGATGCTGAAATTGTGAGGCTGAAGGCAGAGAGGAAGGCCATGAAGATGAAGCAAAAGAAGGAGATGAAGAGTAGGGATAGTAGGGATCTTTGGTTAGCATGTTTGGTATGCTGCTCTGCAGTGTTGTATGTTGTTGTATCTCTGATGACAAGAGGTTTTGTGTAGGAATGTAATGTAACATTTGGCCAGTTAAGTGTTGTTTGCTGAAAAATTGTACCTCTGCAACCATTTGCAAGTTGTACTGATTAGCTAAATGTTCAGTGTAGTAAAACATTCCTTGTTGGTTGCTGAAAACATTTGCAGCAAAAGTTGTTGTTTGAAAAAATTGCACCGTTAAGTGTTGTTGTGATTTACTTTTGAAACTGTATTTTGATTGAAAAAAGTTGAAGTTAACTGAATGTTGAAACTGAGTTTGACAGACAAGGTTATGAAAAACTGAAGTTGACAGCACACGGATTCGTTTTGATTCACAACATCAAAGGCACACAGATTCGTTTTGATTGACAACATAAAAGGCACAGGGATGCGTTTTGATAGACAACATTACAATGGCACATCAAATGCATAATCTGTGTGAATAAAGGCACATCTCTTATTCTGTCAGGCTTGGCCGTGGAGACAGAAACAACAGAGGATCCACGTATTCAGTCTCCGGTGGTGCCATGGTCTGCATCCAACCTATTAGGCACCGCCACCTCTCCTTGCCCGTTGGCATTCTCGCGGGTTTCCTTCGTCATGGCTCCATGGCGCCCTCTCTCGTGGGCAATGAGCTCCACGGCCACGCCGCCGCCTCGCCTTGGAGACGTCAAGGAGGAGGAACAGGGGAGACCGAAAAAGAAAGGCAAGGTTTTGGTAGGGGTTTGCATCGGGGGCGTTGATTGGGGGATTGTGTAGATAGAGGCGCGGCACATGTGGGAAATTAGAAGAAGGCGAGGGGGTTTGTGCAAAAACGCGATCCGGGCCCAACAAAGACCACCTGGCGCGCCACGTGTGTAGTTTGGACTGGTTTTGTATGAATTTGTTACGGTAGTAAAGTTGGAGGGGCACTTTTGTGGGGGTTTTTAGTTTATGTATGGATCTGTTCCCACCCCTACAAGTTTATGTACCAATTGTGGTATTAACTCTTTCTTTTTCTGGATTCATGCTGCGTCTTTCGCCGGGGTTTTTGCCTTTCTTTTCTTTCGCCTCCTTTTTTCTATTTCCTTCGTTTTCCTGTTTTTTTTTATATATTTAACAAAATGCATGAATATTTTTTAAAAATCATGCATTTTTTTTTACCAAATCTCACGGTTTATTGTAACTTGGAACTCGATTTTTAATTTATGTTTTTTAATTCATAAAGATCCTAAATTCTATTAAAAAATGCTTTTCTGAAAGAGGAGTTACTCGCTTTTAAACCGTTTTTTTTTTGCTGAATTCGGTTTCCTTTTGGAGGCAACGCTGCAGTGCAATTCGTCCTGGCCCACCATGAGTTGTGGGCGATGCCATGCTATTATTATTTTTCGAATTTTTATTTTTATTCTTTAGAAAATGGTTGTCACAATCCCACATATATGGTTACTTTCCCAGAAAATTAATAAATACTATTCTTAGTTTATTTTTGATTTTTTCCCTGGAGGCTTTTCAGTTTCTAAGCGAAGTGCATCACAATTTTTCCGCAACTCTCTAATTTTTAACCACACACCCTATGGGCATGCCATGTGACCGAGCCAAGTTTCTTCTTTTTTAGAATTCACTACGCCAAGCCAGTACGGCTGTGTTTGTTTGAGCTTTGGTTTCAGCAGTTTCAGCTGTGGACTTGCTGTGCCGGCAAAACTGCTGTGCTGAGGAAATAGCTGTAGTGAAGGTTAGCTGTTTGGCAACGCAGCTGTGGAAACGACTGTGAGCTGGTGAAAACGCTATGTTTCAGGAGGAGGGGGGCGAACGTAGAGATATGTCATGCCTACGGTGACATTTACGACATAATTATGACCAAACGCCAAAGATAGAGGGGCTAGGGAAACAGTTTTGGCCCAAAAGTACACCGAGACCAGCTTTAGGCTGTTACACTGAAAATCTCCCGAAACAGTTTTGGGTTGTGGTTCCACAGCTGTTCTAAATAACCTGTTTGTTTCAGCTTCAGCTTTTTTCAATCCTAAAACTGCTCCAAAAGCTGAAACAAACACAGCCGTAGTATACCGTGCAATCAAGCTCCGACATGGATGAAAATTGGCATAGTGTCTTCATAGGACCCCTGTTGTAAAAATTGAGAGCAGCACGACAAAAAGTTGATGCACTTCTTATACAAACCGAACACTCTCTGACGAAGTGTGAGGGTTTCAAACGGAAACCGCCACGTACCACACCGAAGTCGATTTTTATAAATCAATTCAACTTCATTTTTTTTCTCCATGAGTAACACATACCATTAGAAGCCCCATGGTCAAATTTGACCACTTTTTTAGTTGGTTTGCTATTTTCGGACCATTAACTGATTTACCGGCCACTAAAAAGGCCAGAACCCAATTTCGTTTAGCATACTGTGCAAACGAGCTTCGAAATTGATGTAAATTGGCATGGTGTCTTCATTGGACCCCTTAAGGATGTGTAAAAATATGAGAGCGTTACCGCAAAAACTTGATGTGCTGCATGTATAAACTGAAAACTATCCAACTAAGTGTAAGGGTTTCAAACGGAAACCTCCACCTGCCACACGGAAGTCAATTTTTATACATCAATTCAACTTTGAACTTTTTCCATGATTAACACAGACCATTAGAAGCCCGGTGGTCAAATTTGAGCATTTTTTTGAGTTGGTTCACTATTTTTGTAAGTATTAACTGATTTACAGGCCACTAAAACGGTCATACCGTGAAAACGAGTTCCATACTTGGATCATATGCACTTATGATCCAAACTCTAGCAAGCATCCGCAATTACCAAAGATCATTAAGATAAAACTCAACCATAGCATTAAGTATGAAGTCCTCTTTACTCCCATACGAAACAACCCCTTACTCGGGCATGTGTTACCGTCACTCACGCCACCCACAATAAGCGAATCATGAACGTATTGCAACACCCTAGAGCGGGAATCCTACATGCTTGCACAACACGAAGGGCATCATAGGACAACACCGAAATAAAACATGCCACTCAAACCAATCACGATCATCAATCAACCCATAGGATAAAACGAACATACTCAAAATAATATGTAGCATTAAGCACCCATTTTAGATAGAGACTACAACAATGCTCGTGCGTTGCAACATGATATAAATATTCTAATACGTTACCTTGTGATTACCTATCAATAATAATGCGATTGTGTAAATAAATGTTCATCAAATTCTAACAGTGCATTACCTTATATTTTGATTAGAAGTTTGATAAGTAAATTAATATGGAATTGATTCAGAAGATAAGTAAACTAAGGTGATTGATTATCATATACATGAAAGGTTGGACGAAGGGAGGACGTCAATGTGGATGGCTAATACTTGGGGGAGATGAAGTGGGCCTTTTTATAGCCCACATAAAATCTTCCTGTTGAGGTGTCGGAACACGTCCGTGAGGATACGGCATGAACCTCTGAAATGTCCGAGAATCCAGAATTTACTCCGGAGCATGTAAGCTCCAATAGGCACCATATGCCTCTAATGTCTGCCGGATATAACACTGGAGCTAGGGGCAGATTCTCGAAGTGTCGTATTTCGGAGCCAATCCCGGGAAGCCCTGATTGCGGGACTGACTCTGCAGCTATATTTAGTTGGAGACGATGTTAGTCGGAGTCTACTTCAGATGTAGGACCAGATTCTGGGCCATCTTGGAGAGGGGTATCCAAAGATTATTGATTTCCTCATCCTATTTTCTCCCAAGCATCCCTCCTTCTCTCTCATCTTCTCATGCTTGTTTTCCAATTCAGTACCTTATGCATGGACGATCCTCGTCCCCGTTAGGCATGGGCGTCCTTTATGTGTCTCGTCTATCACTCTCCTCATGCGCGTTCTATTGTACGAATGAATAGACACAGACAAATTAAATTCAAAATATGCTCCTCATTAGGTTACAGAAAAGTGGGTACACCCATGCCTTAGTATGTCATCATCTGACGTGTGACCACCCACCACCCTAAAGAACCGGCCAAGTCACCCCCCTCGCCGCTGGAGGAACCTCCGGATGGCAGCGACGAGGCATCTCTTTCGCTCCAATGTCTATCTACCAAAGCACCCCTCCTTCTTCCGTCTCTATATTATCATGCTTGTTTTCCAATCCAGTACCTTTCGCACCGACGATTTGCCTTGAGGGTGTTGGTCCTATGGCAACAACTGGGGCGGTTGTTGTTGCGTCTTCATTGGGCAGACGATGCTTTATCTTCCCGAGTGTCTCGTCTATCACTTCCCTCGTGCGTGTTCTGCGGTGGCGGGTGCGCAGTGTGGGCCCGATCTACTCTCGGCGGGCCTGCTAGCGGTCCCTACGGGGTGACACATGGTCTTTAGCACATTATGAAGATCGCTCTCTTAGATATATGTTACAGTTTTTACTAACACCATCTTTTTAGCTTGACATTGAATGAACTAAGCTTCGGTGCCGTAACTATAGGTGCCTTTGGGTCGATGACATGTGGGTCCTTACTGCACCGAAGCAGCGTCCACCTTGGACAAGAAGAGAGCGGGGAGGACCTGTTGACCCGCCACGTCACCGTCTCGTCTCTTCGCCCTCGCGACGCCGCCTCTATAAATAATCCTCCCGCATTCTCCGCCTCCCGGTACTGCCCCTCACCACACCTCACCTCACCTCACTTGGAGCGCGCCGCGGGAAAACCCTCGATCGATCGAGCTTCCAGATGCTTCCAGAAGTTTCCAGACGAGGGCGCCGCCCCGAGATGGCCCCGTGCTCCGCCTCCGCGGCCCCTCCCGTCGGCGCGCGCTGCGCCGTGTGCCGCGGCGTCGACATCTCCCTCCCCCACCAGGCCAACTGCTCCCACTGGTTCTGCGGTAAGCACCACCTCGCCCTTCCCCTCCCCTATCCCTCCCTCCGCCCGCTAGGTAGGTCTCTCCGCCCGCGTTCGCTCCTGGGCTGCTCCGTGCGCCGCCGCGCCCGCGCGCGCTCGATTTGGCTCCTCGATTTCGCGTCCGTGTCGCATATGCTTCGTTGCGATGCGGGGCTTGCGTTCGGTTTGGGGTTGGTTGAAATGTGTCGCTCCCTCTCGATTGGCGTTGTGGTCTGCCGATTTGAAACGGATTGCTTGGTTCCGGTAGTTGTTGCCTAGCTATTGTGATGTTTTGGGGGAGGATTTCATGCCGGTTCGTTCGGGGGCGCGCGTTTGTTCATAAATTCCAGCGGATTGTTTGGTTGGTGGCCCATCTGCTTAGTTCCGTGGCTTGTAATGTGCCGGTTTTAGTTAAATTGCTTAGTTCCGATAGTTGCTTGGCTGTGCTGCCTTGTGTGATTTCCTTGGTTTTGGGGAGAATTTGATGCCACATTGTCCGGGGCCGTGCGTTTGGTTCTGTAGATGTGTTACTATGATGCAGGGTTTGCAGCTCGGATCATGTTTGTTCGTGATTGTGACGTGGCATGTTTGATCGTTTGTTATATGTATGGACTATGTGCGCTTGTTCAACTTCAGATGCTTGTCCATGTAAGTCTAGTGCATTAATTCGTGCAATGATTGAGTCCATGGCAATGTCAGTTGCTGGCACTGGAATGCTCAATTATGCTGCCTTGCTTCCTTCGGTTTGATGCTCGACTCGGCGTTGTTGTGTTTTTGGCTGCTGGCTAGTTTGACTGCTGTGCTGGCGAACGTTTTGGTCCTCCTGGACAATTGATGAACAAAATTTCTCACTGCTGGCATTGCCATTTGTTTGTGTACAGGACATTGCATTGTGGGGGTGTGGCTACAGGGATCTGTCCTTCGGCCATCCGGTTGCCCTGTTTGTCGTCGCCCCATAACGCTGCTGGTACCTTCTGAAGTTGCTTCCCTGCTGCGTGATGAGCCAGAAATCGCTCCTGTCATGAACCGAATTGAGCAGTACAATGGCCGTTTTGCTGGAGTACCTCACAGTATGATTCAGGTATACCTGCCATCTCTTCTGGATAGACCCTTCTACCTATACCAAGTGCAATTACAGTCTGGATTACATCAGTGGAAAAGGCCGAAGTGCACTTGGTTAGAGATCAGTACATGATTTCTTTTTCCTTGGCTTCTTTCTCATGTATAAATTTTAGACATTTTCAAATGAAATCTTGCTTCATCTCTGAAAATATAACTAAACAGAGTTGTACTATTTTAGATTTGTTTGATGAAATCCTGTCAATTTATCTAGATCAGTCTGTAGAAGCAGTTCTATTATCTCCGCATACTTGTACAGTCCAATGTCCTAAAAGTTTTAACAGTAACCCTTCGAATTTGCTTTCAATAAATCCAAGTACTGCGACTCAAATGTCTATCAGAGGGTAGTAGTACGGTACAATTGAAACTCGGTTGTTGATATACTGCAGTCACACCTAACTAATTGAGCGATGTAAATTATCAGAGACAATTCTTGGTTAAATGGCTTGTGCAACATTATTTGAGTTGAGAGATTATGTTAAATTGTTTCTGTATGTCAATATGTAAAGACAACTGTTCTGTCCAGCTAGAAAGTCTGCACCCATTCATGTTAGTCTATTAGAAGTAAGAGTACGTGTAATCCTCACCATGCTGCGAAACTCATGGTCTTCAACTTTGAGTGTTTGTTGTCCAATAGTGAAGTCAAACAAGTAATTACCAAATAGTTCTCTATCTGGAATTGAGTAGGCAATTGTTAGACATAATCAAACGCAGATGCATGTTGTATATGAATCACAAGCTAAGAGTCAAAAGCATGCTCTTATCACATAAAACTGTATGGTTGTTTTTCTTTTCATCTCATCTAATGCCAGGCAATGCTTTGCATTTGCTGTGTATCTGACTATCTGTGTTTGCAGTGGTTGCTGGACCAGCCCTTTTATATTAGGAGAATGCTGACAGAATTCAGAGACACACGCCAAGGACCTCCCTCGTCCTTCAAAATCCAAGTCGCATTTGCAGTAAGTCCTTCCATATGTCCATTAGTCCAGTTCTGCCATCTTCATTTATCATGCGATGCTGTTGGGCCTGACATTAAGTGGATAATGGTAATTAGGGAGCAGATAGCATAGTCGTGCTGCAGTGAGCTATTTACTAGATTCTGGATGGTGTTAGTGAACAAGTAGATCGATATCAGAATTCCAAAATCCTAGTTAATTACTTCATACTGTTCTGAGTCGTCGCTTGTAGATTACTAGTTTACCAACTGAAAGTCGATTCTTTGGTTGCTACATTCTAAAAGGAGTTACAGAGCCTTCCAATGTCAAACACCCAAATTCGTAGGTCGAATTTACTTTTGGTTGTATATATTTCTGAATTTCATTTCCTGGATGCAAGTCGATTCTTGGCATGCGGTGATTTAGAAATTACTTGATAAGAATTAGGAAAATATGGTTTAGTTCCGAAAGCCCAACTCATTCAGCATATCACCACCAGTCATTGCATATAGAAACCCGTGTAGCTTTCTGAGTTAATTACTTTCATAATATTCTGAGTTATCTTGCTTGGATAATGGCATATACTCTGCTGAAAACCCACCATGCAAAGCTTTTGAAATTGAACATAGAATATCATGTTGCTGTTAAGGTTTAAACTGTCTTGACAATGAAATGAACTATGATCATGTCTTGAAGAATCATAGACAACCATCCACCGAATTTTCTTGTCAGTGTTGGTCTGTTTAGGCCATTGTAGGATCTTGTTTTACTCTGTCATGATCTGCTCTAGGTCTGGGCCATCGGTCGGATTAGATAGGATATGTTATCTTGTCTGATTTCAGTTACTACTTTTCTGTGTGAACCTTGTACTACTTGTTTAGCTTCGGCCACTGAGTTTACTGTTAGCAATGTTTCAGTTTTACCAATAACTAACAGCATTACAATATAACATCATTTTGATTGTTTAAAATCTTGGTATTCTAAACCCTCTTTGTTGGATGGCCTGCAGGCAACCCTCGCTCTGCTCTACCTCGCGAGCCCTATCGATCTTTTCCCTGAAGGTAAGGCAGCTAGTTGGTTCAGTCATCTTGCTTCACTGCTCTGGCAAACAATCTCTACGAATTCCAAGAGCGTCTGTATATGATTACGCTGTTTTGTTTCCAGCTTTCCTGGGGTACCGTGGTCTGCTGGACGACATCCTGGTGCTCATCATCGCCTACGCCTTCATCTCCGCCGCCTACCGGGACATCCTCGTTGCCCGACACGCCGCGTGAACTGGTTGGTTGGTATGATGCCAGCAGTTACTGACTGACGGATACAGGGAACTGAACTTGGTGAAAGCAACATAGTGAGTGATGTATACAGCACATATACTTTGCCTCAGGGAGGTAATCTGGTTCTGGTAGATACGTACCCACGACACGATCCGTCAGAAGTTATATACTTTGACTGAGGGTGGTAATCTGGTTGTGCTATAGTGCTGGGTTAGGGTCTTGGGGCCGAGGTTCGCATGCCATGCTCATGTCCGAATACTCGAATGTTAGGTCAGGAGATATATGGTTAGATATGTTTGACAGTATGCGTGTTTCCTGAATGACTTGTTGTAACCATCCCAGCTCATGCCATAGTACTACTGTTGGATCTTAGGATCGAGCGCATGCCATTGTAATATTGAATGATATGTCTGTTGGACAGTATAGTGTCCAAATATTGCGGGTTTCTAAATCTACTTTGTACTAGTGCCCTATGCTGTAAGCTGGATAGTGTTAGTGTGAACCTGATCTCGTTGCATTTTGTGAGATTGATTGCATTCCAAAGCCTGAACCTTCTTCTTTTCTGAAAGAACTCAACGTTAGTGTGAACCTGATCTCGTTGGTGTGGACTCAGATGTCGATTATTGCCTGATGTGATCCGATTGATCAGATCAGATCCACCGGAGAGATCCTATCCCATGGTTTGACAATCACAATCGGACGGCAAAGGCATCTTTTGATTTGATTAGGGTTTATTTACCATCCCCATATAAACTTACCATATTAGTAGATGCTATGCACGGTCCTTATATATATGTACCCCTGCAGCCATCAGCCGTCCTTAATTTACGCCAACACTTAAACATCGGCCGGCAAGCTAGGACGCCATGGGGGACCAGGAGCCGGAGAGGCCAAGCAAGAAGGCGCGCGGGTCGTCGCCGCCACCGGCCATGGGCTCCGACGGCCTGACGGCGTTCGCGCTCCGCCTGGCCAAGAAGCTCGCCGAGGGAGAAGACACCAGGGGCAGCAACATCGCCTTCTCGCCGCTGTCCCTCTACACCACGCTCGGCCTGGTGGCCGCCGGAGCCCGCTGCAGAACCCTGGATCAGCTCCTAGCCCTGCTCGGCGCCGCGTCGTCCGACGAGCTCGCCGGGTTCGTGCGCGGCCTCGCCGCCGACCCTTCCGGCTCCGGTGGGCCGGTCATCACCTACGCCTATGGTGTGTTCCACCAGGAACGCATGGAGCTGACGCCGGCTTACCTCCAAACCGCCGCCGAGTCCTACAACGCTGAGATACGCGCCGTCGACTTCGCCGAGGTCAGCACCACAAGCACTTAATATTTGCCGTCGATCACCAGTTGACATAGGGCCTGTTTGTTTGTTTGAGCTTTTGCTTATGCTTTTGCAGCCTTTTCATTTTGACCAAAAAACCATAAAAAGATTGTGAATAGATGTTTTTGGATATTTTATGTCTTTTGACGAATCAATATATCAATATTTAGCTCCAAAAGATATAAAAGCTCTAAAAGCACCTATTTAGGAGATTTTATGGCTTTTTGGTCAAAGTGAAAAAGCTGCAAAAGCAAAAGCCCAAGGAAACAGGGCCATAAACTTGTTAAACTGTTACACGACGTGCGTGCTTGTGCTTGCAGGGTGATAGGAAGAAGATCAGGAAAGAGATCAACAAGTGGGCGGCGGCAGCCACGAACAATCTCATCTCGGAGATCCTGCCGGAGGGGTCATTGTCCGAACTTTCAAGGTTCGTGCTCACTAACGCCATCTACTTCAAGGGCGTCTGGGAGACCCGCTTCCCCGAAAAGCTCACCGTGAACCGTGAGTTCCACCGCCTCGGCGAAGCCCACCCAGTCCACGTCCCCTTCATGACCCTGCCGGGAGAATGCAAGCTCTTCGCCTCACACGGCAAAGGCTTCAAGGTGCTCAAACTCCCGTACAAGGCCGGCGATTCCTCCGCCTCCCCTGCCGCCATGTCGTCGCGGTACTCCATGTGTGTCTTCCTCCCGAACGACGATGACGGGCTGCATGCCATGGTCAGCACTCTGGCGAAGGTGGGCAGCTCTCTGCTCGACCACGTGCCCAAGCACCGTAGCAGCGTGAGGAAGCTAATGCTGCCCAAGTTCAAGATGTCATTCTTCTGCCGTCTCGCCAAAGTCCTACAAGGCCTCGGACTCCGGGATGCGTTCAGCGAGAATGCTGATCTCTCCGGCCTCGCGAGGAAGATGGACTGCGACGTGCGCCTGGACGAGGTGTTCCACAAGGCGGTCGTCGAGGTGAACGAGGAAGGCACCGTGGCTGCAGCCTGCACGGCCCTCACTGGACGTGTCAAGCAGACTGCAAGGCCAAGGAGGCCGTTGGAGTTCATCGCCGACCACCCGTTCGCGTTTTATATAGTAGAGGAGGTCTCAGGGGCCGTGGTCTTTGCGGGTCATGTCCTTGACCCTTCTAGCTCACAGTAGTAATAAGGAGTATTTAAGTCTCAAACAACAATAATAGATGAGTAGAAAATAAACTAAACTAGTCGACTATGAATCGACAATACTTAATTATAAGTATGGATAGACATCCATCTCCTCATTTTGTTAAGCTCAACGATGATGCATCCCTTTTTGTTTATCACGACCGGATGGATGCACTGCAAGAAAATCACGTTGCGGCGTGACAATATTAAGACAAGTACAGAAACACGGGTACTAGGCTTACATTGACATAAGCCGAGTATGGAATGGAAAACGCACAACAACGTCCAAGTGCGTCGAAAAAACTAGGGAAACGCTTGTGACCGGAGCGCCGGCCGAACGCTGTGCCCGTCACGTCTCGCTCTCTCGCGCATGACTTACACATATGCCCGTACATCCACGTGGCCAAGGTCCCACGCACCGCTGATCTCAACCTCCCTCCTTTTTCACCGTACAAAGCCTATCTCTTCACGAAGCGCTGGTCGTCATCCACTTCTTTTCCACGGGAGAGAAAGGAAAAGCATGCATGGCCGTCGTTGTGCTTGCCCAGCTACGCGGTGCTTGCGGCGGCTGCACTCCAGCGGGAAACCTGCTCGCGCGCGCCACTCCCGTTCCCGTCGGCATCCGCTCAAGACCCGTCAACATCTGCTTCAAAGGGTGCCCGGCAGCCATGGGTTGATGAGGTGCGGCGAGCGACACCGCTAGGTGCTGAACGGCAACTGCGGCCTGAAGAAAAATGCTGCAACCGGCGCCACGTTTGCTGGAACCAGCTTAACCAGGAGATACAACGAGCCTGCGGTGGTGCGCCAAGGGGGCGAGAGGTTGTGTTGTGTTAATGCTGGAACCGGCGTCGAGATTTGCTGGAACCAGGACCAGCATCTCGATTTGTTGGAACCAGCAATCACATTTGCTGGAACCGCTTCGCGAGTGTGTCGATTTGCTGCAACTAGCTGCGACGATTGCTGGAACGGGATTCTCTCCTTCAACGGTGGCCACGGTGACCATGGTGATCACGGTGCTTTTTTGCTACAACCAGCCGTGGCGTACAGAATTTGCTAGAACGGGCTTCTCTCCTTCTACGGTGACCACGAGTGCCCATGATGCTTCTTTTGCTGCAACGAGCCGTGACGATTGCTAGAACCGGCATACAAAATTGTAGGAACCGGCTTGTTCCTTCGACGGCGACAACGGGGCCGGAGATTCTGCGAGCGCGGCGAGCAGCGGCGAATCCCGGCGGTGTGGTGCTGTTTGGAGCTCGGTCAGTTCCCGTCATGGCTATGGTGGGGTGCCGGTGGCGCTCAGGCACTACAATTTCTTTTTGGGGAGAAACGAGTCAGGAGGAGGACGAAGCAGGGATAGATCTGACCGCTTCCAGCGGTTGCATAGTACGATTGTGCCGGCCGAAACCGGCGCATATCACTCCCCAAAAAACTATTCTTGCTTTACATACAAAACTCAGCATGTAGGAAAAAGAAACTCGGCTTACAGCTAGGCTCAAAAACGGTTTTGCCATGTGGCAATCAAGGAGACGATGGACGACTCCGTGACGTTGCAGGCTTGCTTACACGTGGCATGTTTTTTCCAAATCTATTTGTAGTGTAAAAATTTATTCTTAATGTGGTGCATTGCAATTCTATTTACTTATTATTGCAGTTTATTTCTTTTATGCTTTTCTCACCATTTTGTCTGGGCTAATTTTCATCGCTCTTTTTGATGCCCCTATTATATCTCTCTAATTAATTACCATCATTTTGCCACTTCAAAGTTGTGGGGTATTGCCTTGTACTCTTCACACCCTGCAGTGTATCGATCCATATTAAGATCACAAGGAAAAGGATAGGTTGTTCCGAACCTTAACGTGATTTGAATAATCTCTTGTTCGCTAATTTAAAAAAAAAATACTGCCCGAGCTTCGCCACCACCTCCACCACATATAGTACCGAATACTACCCGGAGCAACTACCCTGGAAGCGTGCGTACGAATGACGAACAGCGGTCTTCAATCACCAGAACCGGAGTCGGAAACTCCGCCACACTGCCCGAGCTTCACCACCACCACCTCCACCTACACCGCCGCCACAACCTCCACCATCGTGCTAAAAAAAAGCTCCAAGAAAATGCTCACCACGAGCTACCCCATCAGTAGATCGAGGTATCCCTTGTCTCCCCTAACTGTCTAGAACGCATCCACGGTGCCAAACTCGAAAAAAACCCGGCTCAGATTGGTGTACAGATTAGAGGATGTTTGTGGAAGAAAGAGGAGAAAGAAGAACAGAGAAGAGCACGCACGAGCTGGAGAAAGGAGGAAGAGAAGGGTAGAAGGAGCCGGCCACGTGGTGGGGCCCGCACCCTGTCAGCTAGTAGCAAGCCGATCGGCCAACAGTTGGCCGACAGGGGCGCCCGTGACCGACAGGCCACTCCGCCACGTGGCCTAGCCACTTATCGGCCGGCACGTGGCTGACCAGCCACCTGTAGGCCAGTGGTTGGCGGACAGCATCCAGTCGGCCTACTGCGGGCGGACAAGTCCCAGTCGGCCTACTGCACGTCGACTATGTGATAATTTTCGGCGTAATATTTCTGATATTTAATAAAAAATGTATTACTTAGAAAAAAAAAAGCCTCTTATTCGGCAAGCCCGCAAATGTCCACCCCTTGCTTTTCTTCCGAAGGGGTGATTCCATCTGCACTATCCTATTTCCCTGTGTTAAAAGTTGTTACACGACCATTAGAAAATCGCTATGACCTACGGGACTATCCGGCAGGAAGGTTCAGGTTTTCTCTAAAAGGTGATGCTGAAAATTGGTATACTCGATTATCTGAAGAAAGTATAACCAGCTGGTTGATGTGTGCTGAAAGATTTATTTTTCCTGGTTCAAAGTTTACTAAACTTCGAAGAAACATCAACTTGTTCGTTCAAGAAGATGGTGAAAGTTTACATGGAGCCTGGGGAAGATATTCTAAATTCTTGAATATGTGCCCTAACTATGGTTATGCTGACCATGTTATATATCATATGATTTCTCATGGAATTAATAATGAATCAAAATATATTCTTGATCTGAGTGCAGGAGGATGGCTCATGTCTTTGACTCTTGAAGAAGGAAGAGAACTTATAGAGAAGATAATGAATGGTAAACAGCAGTGGAAATGTTGAGGAGCCAACGAAGCCCATTGAAAAAATACACCTGCATCTTCGCCGCCTACCGGGACATGGAACATCCTCGTTTCCTGACCCGTTGGTTGGTATGATGCCAGTAGTTACTGGCTGACGGATACAGTGAACTAAACTTGGTGAAGCTACATAGTGAGTGATGTATACAACATATATACTATGGGTGGTAAACTGGTAATCTGATTCCGGTAGGTACATACGCACGAACCGTCGGGTCATACTGTAGTGCTGGGTTCGGTTTTTGGGGATCGAGATTCACATGCCATTTGCTTGTGTTGAATGCTAGGTCAGGGGATAGATAAAGGACCCTGTTTGACAGTATGCGTGTTCCTGAATGACTTGTAACCATCCCAGCTCATGTCATGTTGCTGCATTTACGATCTTATTAGGGATCCAAAATTATCAGGCATTTCATGTTATCCACATGCCAACTTAATGTCGAATCTTAGGTCAGTAGATATATAGATCTGTTGGATAATATAATGTCTCCAAACATTGCATGTATTTTAATCTGCTATTTCGTGTATAGTGTCAGGATCATGCTCGCTCACTCACCAATTAGAGTGAATTGCAAAACACCGTCACATTTCAAGTTCATATCCGATTTTGCTACCAGGTTCCTTGGGAGCTCCAAAAATCTATCAGTTTCCTTCCTAATTTTCTCAATAAACACCGATGACCGATTAAGGGCGATTTAATACAATTCCTAACACCCTAGGCCCGCGGTCAGGTCCACATGACACTATTTGTGTTGACTGTTTGCGTTGATTGTTAAATCAGAGATGGCGCCATGTTGCTCCCAGTCGGGCACCTCCTCCTACCTCGGACCTCGCCATCGCACACCCAACAGCTCAGGTTTCCCGCACATAGCGTCGTCCGTTCCGGCCGGCCGACATGTCCACCATCGTGAGCGCTGCGGGCACGCGGGTATGGATGAGCATGGCCACGCGGAGCTGGGCAGAGAAGAGGCCGGAAGAAAGATGACAGTTGGTCAGAGGAGAGCCATGGGCTGCCGGTGCTATGAGGCGGCGCGCCATGGCCGTGAGTGCACATGACCTCAAGGCGGCTCAGGGCGTCGCGCAGGAGGCTGGGAAGTAGCAGAAGGAGGTGAAGAGGTTTGGGGG
>LR738714.1:764644738-764743833 GCA_902687465.1 Secale cereale
GGTGTCGCCGGAGGCTGGCGGGAGGAGGCTTCGTGGCGGCGCGCCGCCGTCGAGCGCGCATGCGACGGTCTCCCTGGTGGTTGTGCGATTTGGTCAGGGTTAGGGTTAAGATGGAGGTGGGCTGCTGGCTTAGTGGGCTGGCTGGAAAACTGGCTGGTTGATGGATGGGCCCTCCATCAAAACTAACAGCCAACAAACATAGTTGATAATTTTCTGCCATGTCAGCGTTTACAGCGGGTTCGGGCTGTCAGAAATTGGATTAAGTCATCCCAAATCGGTCATCAATGTTTATTGAGAAAATTAGCAAGGAAAATGGTAGATTTTTAGGGGCGCTAAGAAATGTGGTAGCAAATTCGGATATGTACTTGAAATGTGGTTGTTTTTTGCAATTCACTCCACCAGTTACTTAAGGATTCAATCGCTAGCCTGGAATTCAGAGAGGAGTCTAGCTAGGGTTTATATTGCAAAGGGAATTTAGAGGCCAACTAGTCCAGTGGCTGCTAGGGTTTACAACCCGATTTCATTCGATGCCTTGTTGAGGAGGGATCCAAGGCTTTATACAGAGCTATTACATTACTGAAAGGTAAAAAGAGAAGGGAAGATGACAGCGACTTGATTAAAAGGCCCCAGCAGGGTACTTGAATGCCGGCTATTGGATAGAGATCAGAGGTGGGAGTGGGCACTATCTGAACCAGCGGCGGATCCAGGAATTGAACTTAGCTGGGGCGGAACATTTGAGTATAAATTTTTTGATTGGCAAATGCAAGTCCGCTGAACCAAATCTCATAAAATTCAGAATTTTCGACCACACGCAATCAGTGGGAGAAGACGTTCTCATCGACGACGAGGTTCCTACGGTGATTTTGTAAATTTTAAGATGATATACCGGCTCAGTCATTCGGAGGTGCTCACAGGTGTAATGTGTGCATGTGTGCGTTTATAGAGATGAATGTATGCGTGTGTGTATATGAGCGTTTGCATTTGTACTATGCTAAAAATAAACTTTAATACAACTTTGTACTAGGAAGTATTTAAGAATTAAATGGGACTACATGTACGTGTTCGCTGGATTTCATGTCTGCCGGGTTAACTACTGGAGCTATGGGCTGCTACGGGCTTGTGTGTGACCCAATCCCATGCAAATTCTCACATATATCAGTCTATGTATACAAAACGAATCGTATTTTCGTATACGGGATTCGGCTACCCGGGGCGGCCGACATACTAATGGCGCACTACGTAGAAGTGCGCCATTACTATTTTTTTCAATTTTTTTTATTTTTTTTTCTTAATCTCAGATCATTATGGCTTAATCTGGGGTCAATTTGCTTAATCTCAAGTCAAATTGCACTCTGTGGTCAAACTTCCCATAAGGTCACCCATCCTCACACTACTCCAGCCCGAGCACGCTTAACTTCGTAGTTCTATCCAACCCCAGCACCAGCTCACTTCACACGCAATTGTTGATATATCTATCATATCAATCCTATTAACCCTTCTTGATGTCTAGGAGTTTGTTAATGTTTATGAGTATGATGAAATTTTCAAAATATATTTCAAACTTCCCGGTCATATTACGTATCATATTTTTGAAAAAAAATTATAAAATATTTTTTATGAAAATTTTATATTATTTTTTTCTGTTACTAGTGGCGCACCTAGCAAACGGTGCGCCACTAGTAAGTTTGAAATTTTTTGAATTTTTTTGCCTGTAGATCTTCAAAGCCCCGTAACTTTTTTTCTATTAGGTTTTTGGGGATTTAGAAAATGTTTAACGGGGTTCCCCCTGTTAAATTCGGGTGTAACTTTTCGAGTAGATGATTTTTCATATAAAAAACTTTTTAATCCGAGTTCGTATGCAAAAGTTATACCCGTTTTACTAAATTCCAGAGATATTTTGCAAATAAAGTCAAAATTCATATTTGTAAATTTTCCCAACTAGTAGATGTTGGGGAACGTAGTATTTTAAAATTTTCTACGATCACGCAAGATCTATCTACCAGATGCATAGCAACGAGAGGGGAGAGTGTGTCTACGTACCCTCGTAGACCGGGAGCGGAAGCGTCAAGTGACGTGGTTGATGTTGTCGAACTTCTTCGCGATCCAACCGATCAAGCACCGAACGTACGGCACCTCCGCGTTCAGCACACGTTCAGCTTGATGACGTCCCACGAGCTCTTGATCCAGTTGAGCTTCACGGGAGAGTTTCGTCAGCACGACGGCGTGGTGACGGATATGATGTGTTCACCGGCGCAGGGCTTCGCCTAAGCTCCGCGACGGTATGACTGAGGTGTGATTCTGTGGAGGGGGCACCGCACACGGCTAAAACAATTCAACTTGTGTGTCTTTGGGTGCCCCCCTGCCCCCGTATATAAAGGAGCAGGGGAGGGAGGCCGGCCGGCCCTTCCTGGTGCGACTAGGGAAGGAGTCCTACTAGGAATAGGATTGCAATCCTATTCCTAGTAGGATTCACCGAAAGGAAGAAGGGGGAAAGGAATAGGAGAGGTGGCGCCCCCCCCCCCAATCCTAGTCCAACTAGGAACCCTAGGTGGGGGCGCCGGCCAGCCCTATGGGCTGCCCCTCTATTTCCCTTTAGGCCCACTATGGACCATCCCCTCTCGTAGGGGGTTCCGGTAACCCCCTCCGGCATTCCCGATAAATCCGAAACTTTTCCGGTATACTTCCGGTGTCCGAATATAGCCGTCCAATATATCAATCTTTATGTCTCGGACATTCCGAGACTCCTCGTCATGTCCGTGATCTCATCCGGGACTCCGAACTACCTTCGGTACATCAATACTCAAAAACTCATAATACCGATCGTCATCAAACGTTAAGCGTGCGGACCCTACGGGTTCGAGAACTATGTAGACATGACCGAGACTCATCTCCGGTCAATAACCAATAGCGGAACCTGGATGTTCATATTGGCTCCTACATATTCTACGAAGATCTTTTATCGGTCAGAACCGCATAACAACATACGTTGTTCCTTTTGTCATCGGTATGTTACTTGTCCGAGATTCGATCGTCGGTATCTCCATACCTAGTTCAATCTCGTTACCGGCAAGTCTCTTTACTCGTTCCGTAACACATCATCTCGTGACTAACTCATTAGTCTTTTTGCTTGCAAGGCTTATTGTGATGTGTGTTACCGAGAGGGCCCAGAGATACCTCTCCGACACTCGGAGTGACAAATCCTAATCTTGATCTATGCCAACACCACGAATACTTTCGGAGACACCTGTAGAGAATCTTTATGATCACCCAGTTACGTTGTGACGTTTGATAGCACACAAGGTGTTCCTACGGTATTCGGGAGTTGCATAATCTCATAGTCATAGGAACATGTATAAGTCATGAAGAAAGCAATAGCAGTAAAACTAAACGATCATAGTGCTATGCTAACGGATGGGTCTTGTCCATCACATCATTCTCCTAATGATGTGATCCCGTTGATCAAATGACAACTCATGTCTATGGCTAGGAAACATAACCATCTTTGATCAATGAGCTAGTCTAGTAGAGGCATACTAGGGACTTACTGTTTTGTCTATGTATCCACACATGTACTAAGTTTCCGGTTAATACAATTCTAGCATGAATAAAAGACATTTATCATGATATAAGGAAATACAAATAACAACGTTATTATTGCCTCTAGGGCATATTTCCTTCACGTGCTTGGTCGACGCTACATATATACTACACATACGTATATGGAGGACTAGAGTCACGCTAGCTAGCTAGCTAGCTGCTAGCTATACTAAGCAAACGAAGGAACAGAAGATCTCGTATATATAATCAACATATATATATATATATATGCATACAGAGAGATGTAATATCGACCACCTCTCCTTCTCCGAGAGATTGGTCGAACAACAAGTTCTCGTATATCGTCTATCCCGACACTACCGGGCACATATATACAATAATTATCTCTTACAAAAATAATCTCCTAACACATGGATGCATGGTCCACATAGTATTCTCCGTCTTCAGCGATCACGTGTTCAAGGAAGAATGCCGCCAATTCCTCTTGAATTGCTCGCAGACGATCTGGTGTTAGGAGTTCATCCCGCATCCGAAACATCTAATTTGAAGTAGGGGGTCAATACATGAAATGATGCTATAAATTTGTGAATATTATTGATTGCTTACGCACTTCAAATTGTTCATCAGTGTAGCCCCGCTCACAGGTCGTGTGGCGGATGGACTCGCAAATGTAGTATCCACAATAATCATTCCCGGGTTCCTGCCACAACCACTTTACAAGAAATAGAGCTCAATCAAACTGATAAGCAAGAATGCCAAATTGGTATTGATGAAACTAGCGCTTGAATCAAGATATAGGAGATGCGCGTGCGGAACATGCTACTATATAGTACTTACTTTCGGGTATCTTCAATTGTAGCTTCTTCGGCAGTCCCGGAGCTTTTTTGATGAATTTTTTCCAAGCCCTGCCAGACAAAGGAAACAATTGTTGGGGAACGTAGTATTTTAAAATTTTCCTACGATCACGCAAGATCTATCTACCAGATGCATAGCAACGAGAAGGGAGAGTGTGTCTACGTACCCTCGTAGACCGGGAGCGGAAGCGTCAAGTGACGCGGTTGATGTTGTCGAACTTCTTCGCGATTCAACCGATCAAGCACCGAACGTACGGCACCTCCGCGTTCAGCACACGTTCAGCTTGATGACGTCCCACGAGCTCTTGATCCAGTTGAGCTTCACGGGGGAGTTTCGTCAGCACGACGGCGTGGTGACGGATATGATGTGAACACCGGCGCAGGGCTTCTCCTAAGCTTCGCGACGGTACGACCGAGGTGTGATTCTGTGGAGGGGGGCACCGCACACGGCTAAAACAATTCAACTTGTGTGTCTTTGGGTGCCCCCCTGCCCCCGTATATCAAGGAGCAAGGGAGGAGGGGCCGGCCACCTCCTATGGTGCGGCTAGGGAGGGGACTCCTACTAGGAATAGGATTGCAATCCTATTCCTAGTAGGATTCACCGAAAGGAAGAAGGGGGAAAGGAATAGGAGAGGTGGCGCCCCCCCAATCCTAGTCCAACTAGGATTCCTAGGTGGGGGCGCCGGCCAGCCCTATGGGCTGCCTCTCTCTCACCCTTTAGGCCCACTATGGACCATCCCCTCTCGTAGGGGGTTCCGGTAACCCCCTCCGGCATTCCCGATAAATCCGAAACTTTTCCGGTATACTTCCGGTGTCCGAATATAGCCGTCCAATATATCAATCTTTATGTCTCGGACATTCCGAGACTCCTCGTTATGTCCGTGATCTCATCCGGGACTCCGAACTACCTTTGGTACATCAATACTCAAAAACTCATAATACCGATCGTCATCAAACGTTAAGCGTGCGGACCCTACGGGTTCGAGAACTATGTAGACATGACCGAGACTCATCTCCGGTCAATAACCAATAGCGGAACCTGGATGTTCATATTGGCTCCTACATATTCTACGAAGATCTTTTATCGGTCAGAACCGCATAACAACATACGTTGTTCCTTTTGTCAAACGGTATGTTACTTGCCCGAGATTCGATCGTCGGTATCTTTATACCTAGTTCAATCTCGTTACCGGCAAGTCTCTTTACTCGTTCCGTAACACATCATCTCGTGACTAACTCATTAGTCTTTTGCTTGCAAGGCTTATTATGATGTGTGTTACCGAGAGGGCCCAGAGATACCTCTCCGACATTCGGAGTGACAAATCCTAATCTTGATCTATGCCAACACCACGAATACTTTCGGAGACACCTGTAGAGCATCTTTATGATCACCCAGTTACGTTGTGACGTTTGATAGCACACAAGGTGTTCCTACGGTATTCGGGAGTTGCATAATCTCATAGTCATAGGAACATGTATAAGTCATGAAGAAAGCAATAGCAGTTTAAACTAAACGATCATAGTGCTATGCTAACGGATGGGTCTTGTCCATCACATAATTCTCCTAATGATGTGATCCCGTTGATCAAATGACAACTCATGTCTATGTCTAGGAAACATAACCATCTTTGATCAATGAGCTAGTCTAGTAGAGGCATACTAGGGACATACTGTTTTGTCTATGTATCCACACATGTACTAAGTTTCCGGTTAATACAATTCTAGCATGAATAAAAGACATTTATCATGATATAAGGAAATACAAATAACATCTTTATTATTGCCTCTAGGGCATATTTCCTTCAGTCTCCCACTTGAACTAGAGTCAATAATCTAGCTCACATCGCCATGTGATTTAATACCGATAGTTCACATCGTTATGTGAATAACACCCAAAGGGTTTACTAGAGTCAATAATCTAGTTCACATCGATATGTGATTAATACCCAAGAGTAATAAGGTGTGATCATGTTTTGCTTGTGAGAGAAGTTTTAGTCAATGGGTCTGTCATATACAGATCCCTATGTATTTCGCAAATTTCTATGTCTACAATGCTCTGCATGGAGCTACTCTAGCAAATTGCTCCCACTTTCAATACGCATCCAGATTGATACTTAGAGTCATCTGGATTTAGTGTCAAAGCTTGCATCGGCGTAACCCTTTACGACGAACTCTTTATCACCTCCATAATCGAGAAATATTTCCTTAGTCATCCAATTACTAAGGATAATTTTGACCGCTGTACAGTGATCTACTCCTGGATCAATATTGTACCTCCCTGTCAAACTCTTGGCAAGGTACACAACGTGTTTTGTACACAGCATGGCATACTTTATAGAACCTATGGCTGAGGCATAGGGAATGACTTTCATTCTCTCTATATTTTTCTGCCGTGGTCTGGCTTTGAGTCTTACTCAACTTCACACCTTACAAATCAGGCAAGAACTTCTTCTTTGACTGATCCGTTTTGAACTACTTCAAAATCTTATCAAGGTATGTACTCATCGAAAGTCTTATCAAGCGTCTTGATCTATCTATATAGATTCTTGATGCTCAATATGTAAGCAGCTTCACTGAGGTCTTTCTTTGAAAAACTCCTTTCAAACACTCCTTTATGCTTTCTAGAAAAATTCTACATCATTTCCGATCGACAATATGTCATTCACATATACTTGTCAGAAAGGTTGTAGTGCTCCCACTCACTTCTTGTAAATACAGGCTTCTCCAAAAGTCTGTATAAAACCATATGCTTTGATCACCTCATCAAAGCGTATATTCCAACTCCGAGATGCTTGCACCAGTCCATAGATGGATCGCTGGAGCTTGCATAATTTGTTAGCACCTTTTGGATCGACAAAACCTTCTGGTTGTATCATATACAACTCTTCTTTGAGATATCCATTCAGGAATGTAGTTTTGACATCCATTTGCCAGATTTCATAATCATAAAATGCAGCAATTGCTAACATGATTCGGACAGACTTAAGCATCGCTACAGGTGAGAGAGTCTCATCGTAGTCAACTCCTTGAACTTGTCGAAAACCTTTCGCAACAAGTCGAGCTTTGTAAACAGTAATATTACCGTCTGCGTCGGTCTTCCTCTTGAAGATCCATTTATTTTCGATGGCTTGCCGATCATCGGGCAAGTCAACCAAAGTCCATAATTTGTTCTCATACATGGATCCCATCTCAGATTTCATGGCTTCAAGCCATTTTGCGGAATCTGGGCTCATCATCGCTTCCTCATAGTTCGTAGGTTCATCATGGTCTAGCAACATTATTTCCAGAACTGGGTTGCCGTACCACTCTGGTGCGGAACGTACTCTGGTTGATCTACGACGTTCTGTAGAAACTTGATCTGAAGTTTTATGATCATTATCATTAACTTCCTCACTAATTGGTGTAGGAATCACTGGAACAATTTCCTGTGATGTACTATTTTCCAATCCGGGAGAAGGTACAATTACCTCATCAAGTTCTACTTTCCTCCCACTCACTTCTTTCGAGAGAAACTCTTTTTCTAGAAAGGATCCGTTTTTAGCAACGAATATTTTGCCTTCGGATCTGTGATAGAAGGTGTACCCAACAGTTTCTTTTGGGTATCCTATGAAGATTTACTTCTCCGAATTGGGTTCGAGCTTATCATGTTGAAACTTTTTCACATGAGCATCGCAGTCCCAAACTTAAAGAAACAACAACTTTGGTTTCTTGCCAAACCACAGTTCTTAAGGCGTTGTCTCAATGGATTCAGATGAGGCCCTTATTTAACGTGAATGCAGCTGTCTCTAATGCATGACCCAAAACGATAGTGGTAAATCGGTAAGAGACATCATAGATCGCACCATATCCAATAAAGTACAGTTACGACATTCGGACACACCATTATGCTGTGGTGTTCCGGGTGGCGTGAGCTGTGAAACTATTTCACATTGTTTCAAATGAAGACCAAACTCGTAACTCAAATATTCTCCTCCACGATCAGATCGTAGAAACTTTATTTTCTTGTTACGATGATTCTCTACTTCACTCTGAAATTCTTTGAACTTTTGAAATGTTTCAGACTTGTGTTTCATTAAGTAGATATACTCATATCTGCTCAAATCATCAGTGAAGGTCAGAAAATAACGATACCCGCCGCGAGCTTCAACACTCATTGGTCCGCATACATCAGTATGTATGATTTTCAACAAATATGTTGCTCGCTCCATAGTTCCGGAGAACGGAGTTTTAGTCATCTTGCCCATGAGGCATGGTTCGCAAGCACCAAGTGATTCATAATCAAGTGATTCCAAAAGTCCATCATTATGGAGTTTCTTCATGCGTTTTACACCAATATGACCTAAACGGCAGTGCCACAAATAAGTTGCACTATCATTATTAACCTTGCATCTTTTGGCTTCAATATTATGAATATGTGTATCACACGATCAAGATCCAACAAACTATTTTCATTGGGTGTATGACCATAGAAGGTTTTATTCATGTAAACAGAACAACAATTATTCTCTAACTTACATGAATAACCGTATTGCAATAAACATGATCAAATCATATTCATGCTCAACACAAACACCAAATAACACTTATTTAGGTTCAATACTAATCCCGAAAGTATAGGGAGTGTGTGATGATGATCATATCAGTCTTGGAACTGCTTCCAATACACATCGTCACTTCATCCTTTAACTAGTTTATGTTCATTATGCAACTCCCACTTCGAGTTACTACTCTTTAGCAACTGAACCAATATCAAATACTGAGGGGTTGCTATGAACACTAGTAAAATACACATCAATAATCTGTATATCAAATATACCTTTGTTCACTTTGCCATCCTTCTTATCCGCCAAATATCTAGGGCAGTTCCACTTCTAGTGACCATTTCCTTTGCAGTATAAGCACTTGTTTCAGGCTTGAGTTTAGCTTTGGGTTTCTTCACGGGAGTGACAACTTGCTTGTTATTCTTCTTGAAGTTCCCCTTCTATCCCTTTGCCCTTTACTTGAAACAAGTGGTCTTGTTAACCATCAACACTTGATGCTTTTTCATGATTTCTACCTTCGCCTACTTCAGTATCGCGAAGAGCTGGGAATTCCTTTCGTCATCCCTTGCATAGTATAGTTCATCACGAAGTTCTACTAACTTGGTGATAGTGACTAGAGAACTTTGTCAATTACTATCTTATCTGGAAGATTAACTCCCACTTGATTAAAGTAATTGTAGTACCCAGACAATCTGAGCACATGCTCACTGGTTGAGCTATTCTCCTCCATCTTGTAGGCAAAGTACTGTCAGAGGTCTTATACCTCTCGACACGGGCATGAGTATGAAATACTAATTTCAACTCTTGGAACATCTTATATGCTCCGTGGCGTTCAAAACGTTTTTGAAGTCCCGGTTCTAAGCCGTAAAGCACGGTGCACTTAAACTATCAAGTAGTCATCATATCGAGCTTTTGTCAAAACGTTCATAACGTCTATATCTGCTCCTGCAATAGGTCTTTCACCTAGCAGTGCATCAAGGACATAATTCTTCTGTGCAGCAATGAGGATAATCCTCAGATCACGGAACAATTCCGCATCATTGCTACTTACATCTTTCAACTTGGTTTTCTCTAGGAACATATGAAAAATAAACTGGGAGCAACATCGCGAGCTATTGATCTACAACATAGATATGCTAATACTACCAGGACTAAGTTCATGATAAAATAAAGTTCAATTAATCATATTACTTAAGAACTCCCACTTAGATAGACATCCCTCTGGTCATCTAAATGATCACGTGATCCAAATCAACTAAACCATGTCCGATCATCACGTGAGATGGAGTAGTTTCAATGGTGAACATCTTATGTTGATCATATCTACTATATGATTCACGCTCGACCTTTCGGTCTCCAGTGTTCCGAGGCCATATCTGTATATGCTAGGCTCGTCAAGTTTAACCCGAGTATTTTGCGTGTGCAAAACTGGCTTACACCCGTTGTATTTGAACGTAGAGCTTATCACACCCGATCATCACGTGGTGTCTCGGCACGACGAACTTTCGCAACGGTGCATACTCAGAGAGAACACTTATACCTTGAAATTTAGTAAGGGATCATCTTATAATGCTACCGTCGTCCTAAGCAAAATAAGAAGCATAATAAGATAAACATCACATGCAATCAAAATATGTGACATGATATGGCCATCATCATCTTGTGCTTTTGATCTCTATCTCCAAAGCACCGTCATGATCACCTTCGTCACCGGCTTGACACCTTGATCTTCATCGTAGCATCGTTGTCGTCTCGCCAACTATTGCTTCTACGACTATCGCTACCGCTTAGTGATAAAGTAAAGCAATTACATGGCGATTGCATTTCATACAATAAAGCGACAACCATATGGCTCCTGCCAGTTGCCGATAACTTTACAAAACATGATCATCTCATACAAAACCGTATAACTCATCATGTCTTGACCATATCACATCACAACATGCCCTGCAAAAACAAGTTAGACGTCCTCTACTTTGTTGTTGCAAGTTTTACGTGGCTGCTATGGGCTTAGCAAGAACCGTTCTTACCTACGCATACAAAACCACAACGATGTTTCATCAAGTATGTGCTGTTTTAACCTTCACAAGGACCGGGCGTAGCCACACTTGATTCAGCTAAAGTGAGAGAGACAGACACCCGCCAGTCACCTTTAAGCAACGAGTGCTCATAACGGTGAAACCAGTCTCGCGTAAGCGTACGCGTAATGTCGGTCCGGGCCGCTTCATCTCACAATACCGCCGAAGCAAAGTATGACATGCTGGTAAGCAGTATGACTAGTATCGTCCACAATCTCATTGTGTTCTACTCGTGCATATCATCTACGCATAGACCTGGCTCATGATGCCACTGTTGGGGAACGTAGTATTTTAAAATTTTCCTACGATCACGCAAGATCTATCTACCAGATGCATAGCAACGAGAGGGGAGAGTGTGTCTACGTACCCTCGTAGACCGGGAGCGGAAGCGTCAAGTGACGCGGTTGATGTTGTCGAACTTCTTCGCGATCTAACCGATCAAGCACCGAACGTACGGCACCTCCGCGTTCAGCACACGTTCAGCTTGATGACGTCCCACGAGCTCTTGATCCAGTTGAGCTTCACGGGAGAGTTTCGTCAGCACGACGGCGTGGTGACGGATATGATGTGTTCATCGGCGCAGGGCTTCGCCTAAGCTCCGCGACGGTATGACCGAGGTGTGATTCTGTGGAGGGGGGCACCGTACACGGCTAAAACAATTCAACTTGTGTGTCTTTGGGTGCCCCCTGCCCCCGTATATAAAGGAGCAGGGGAGGGAGGCCGGCCGGCCCTTCCTGGTGCGGCTAGGGAAGGAGTCCTACTAGGAATAGGATTGCAATCCTATTCCTAATAGGATTCACCGAAAGGAAGAAGGGGGAAAGGAATAGGAGAGGTGGCGCCCCCCCAATCCTAGTCCAACTAGGAACCCTAGGTGGGGGCGCCGGCCAGCCCTATGGGCTGCCCCTCTCTTTCCCTTTAGGCCCACTATGGACCATCCCCTCTCGTAGGGGGTTCCGGTAACCCCCTCCGGCATTCCCGATAAATCCGAAACTTTTCCGGTATACTTCCGGTGTCCGAATATAGCCGTCCAATATATCAATCTTTATGTCTCGGACATTCCGAGACTCCTCGTCATGTCCGTGATCTCATCCGGGACTCCGAACTACCTTCGGTACATCAATACTCAAAAACTCATAATACCGATCGTCATCAAACGTTAAGCGTGCGGACCCTACGGGTTCGAGAACTATGTAGACATGACCGAGACTCATCTCCGGTCAATAACCAATAGCGGAACCTGGATGTTCATATTGGTTCCTACATATTCTACGAAGATCTTTTATCGGTCAGAACCGCATAACAACATACGTTGTTCCTTTTGTCAAACGGTATGTTACTTGCCCGAGATTCGATCGTCGGTATCTTTATACCTAGTTCAATCTCGTTACCGGCAAGTCTCTTTACTCGTTCCGTAACACATCATCTCGTGACTAACTCATTAGTCTTTTGCTTGCAAGGCTTATTATGATGTGTGTTACCGAGAGGGCCCAGAGATACCTCTCCGACATTCGGAGTGACAAATCCTAATCTTGATCTATGCCAACACCACGAATACTTTCGGAGACACCTGTAGAGCATCTTTATGATCACCCAGTTACGTTGTGACGTTTGATAGCACACAAGGTGTTCCTACGGTATTCGGGAGTTGCATAATCTCATAGTCATAGGAACATGTATAAGTCATGAAGAAAGCAATAGCAGTTTAAACTAAACGATCATAGTGCTATGCTAACGGATGGGTCTTGTCCATCACATAATTCTCCTAATGATGTGATCCCGTTGATCAAATGACAACTCATGTCTATGTCTAGGAAACATAACCATCTTTGATCAATGAGCTAGTCTAGTAGAGGCATACTAGGGACATACTGTTTTGTCTATGTATCCACACATGTACTAAGTTTCCGGTTAATACAATTCTAGCATGAATAAAAGACATTTATCATGATATAAGGAAATACAAATAACATCTTTATTATTGCCTCTAGGGCATATTTCCTTCAGTCTCCCACTTGAACTAGAGTCAATAATCTAGCTCACATCGCCATGTGATTTAATACCGATAGTTCACATCGTTATGTGAATAACACCCAAAGGGTTTACTAGAGTCAATAATCTAGTTCACATCGATATGTGATTAATACCCAAGAGTAATAAGGTGTGATCATGTTTTGCTTGTGAGAGAAGTTTTAGTCAATGGGTCTGTCATATACAGATCCCTATGTATTTCGCAAATTTCTATGTCTACAATGCTCTGCATGGAGCTACTCTAGCAAATTGCTCCCACTTTCAATACGCATCCAGATTGATACTTAGAGTCATCTGGATTTAGTGTCAAAGCTTGCATCGGCGTAACCCTTTACGACGAACTCTTTATCACCTCCATAATCGAGAAATATTTCCTTAGTCATCCAATTACTAAGGATAATTTTGACCGCTGTACAGTGATCTACTCCTGGATCAATATTGTACCTCCCTGTCAAACTCTTGGCAAGGTACACAACGTGTTTTGTGTTGGGGAACGTTGCATGGGAAACAAAAATTTTCCTACCGTTCACCAAGATCAATCTAGGAGATGCTACTACGAGAGGAGAGTTGGATCTACGTACCCTTGTAGATCGCTAAGCGGAAGCGTTAAGAACGCGGTTGATGGAGTCGTACTCGCCGCGATTCAGATCGCTGAAGATCCAAGCACCGAAGCAACGGTGCCTCCGCGTTCTTCACACGTACGGCTCGGGGACGTCTCCTCCTTCTTGATCCAGCAAGGGGTGGAGGAGAGGTTGATGGAGAACCGGCAGCACGACGGCGTGGTGGTGATGGTGGAGAAGAACTCCAGCAGGGCTTCGCCTAAGCACCGCGGGAGAAGAAGATGTTACGGGAGAGGGAGGGCAGCACCGAGGCACGAACTTGTGTTTGCTGCCCTCCCTTTGCCTCACTATATATAGGGGGGGTGGAGAGGTGAGGGGCGCCCTAGGGTTTCCCCTAGGGGGCCGGCGGCCAGGGCAAGGGGAGGGGGCGGCGGCCAAGGCTGGCCCTAGGGTTTCCCCCCCTAGGTGCCTTGCCCCCCAAGGCTAAGGGGGTGCGGCCACCCTAGGGGGTCCCACCTCCCTTGGCGCACAAGGAGAGGGCCCAGGGGGGGGCGCACAGCCCCCTGAGGGCTGTGGTGTCCCCCCTTGTGGCCCATTAGGCCCAGAACTTCTTCCGGACCCCCCGAAACCCTTTCCGGTACTCCGCCGATTTCCCGATGCTCCCCGGAACACTTCCGGACTCCGAAACCTTTCATCCTATATATCAATCTTCGTCTCCGGACCATTCCGGAGACCCTCGTCATGTCCGGGATCTCATCCGGGACTCCGAACAACCTTCGGTAACCATACACTTTTCTCACTAACAACCCTAGCGTCACCGAACGTTAAGTGTGTAGACCCTGCGGGTTCGGAAACCATGTAGACATGACCGAGACACTCCCAGGTCAATAACCAATAGCGGGATCTGGATACCCATATTGGTTCCCACATGTTTCTCGATGATCTCATCGGATGAACCACGATGTCAAGGATTCAGGCAATCCTGTATACAGTTCCCTTTGTCTCGTCGGTATGTTACTTGCCCGAGATTCGATCGTCGGTATCTCTATACCTAGTTCAATCTCGTTACCGGCAAGTCTCTTTACTCGTTACCGTAATACATAATCCCGTGACCAACTACTTAGTCACTTTGAGCTCATTGAGATGACGTATTACCGAGTGGGCCCGGAGATAGCTCTCCGTCACACGGAGTGACAAATCCCAGTCTCGATCCATGTCAACTCAACAGACACCCTCGGAGATACCTGTAGAGTACCTTTATAGTCACCCAGTTACGTTGTGACGTTTGGCACACACAAAGCACTCCTACGGTGTCAGTGAGTTACATGATCTCATGGTCATAGGAACTTATACTTGACATGCAGAAAACTATAGCGATAACTGATACGATCAAAAGCTATGTTAACGTTTGGGTCTCGTCCATCACATCATTCTCCTAATGATGTGATCCCGTTATCAAATGACAACTCATGTCTATGACCTGGAAACCGCGGTCATCTTTGATCAACGAGCTAGTCCTGTAGAGGCTCACTAGGGACACAAAGTCTGTCTATTCATCCACACGTGTATTTGAGTTTCCAATCAATACAGTTATAGCATGGATAATAAACGATTATCATGAACAAGGAAATATAATAATAACTCTTTTATTATTGCCTCTAGGGCATATTTCCAACAGTCTCCCACTTGCACTAGAGTCAATAATCTAGCATTACAAGGTAATGAATCTAACACCCATAGAGTCTTGGTGTTGATCGTGCTTAGCCCGTGGAAGAGGCTTAGTCAACGGATCTGCAACATTCAAATCCGTGTGTACTTTGCAAATGTTTATGTCCTCCTCCTTGACTGAATCGCGAATGGAATTGAAGCGTCGCTTTATGTGTCTGGTCCTCTTGTGAAACCTTGGTTCCTTGGCTAGAGCAATGGCACCAGTGTTGTCACAGAACAGAGTCATTGGGTTCAGTGCACTAGGCACAACTCCAAGATCTGTCATGAACTCCTTCATCCAGACACCTTCCTTAGCCGCCTCCGAGGCAGCTATATACTCCGCTTCACATGTAGAATCAGCTACCACGCTCTGCTTGGAACTGCACCAGCTTACCGCTCCCCCGTTGAGAATATATACGTATCCGGTTTGTGACTTAGAGTCATCCGGATCAGTGTCAAAGCTTGCATCGACGTAACCCTTTACGACGAGCTCTTGATCACCTCCATAAACGAGAAACATATCCTTAGTCCTTTTCAGGTACTTCAGGATATTCTTGACCGCTGTCCAGTGATCCATACCAGGATTACTTTGAAACCTTCCGGCCATACTTATGGCAAGGCTGACATCTGGTCTTGTGCACAGCATTGCATACATGATAGAGCCTATGGCTAAAGCATAGGGGACGACACTCATCTTTTCTCTATCTTCCGCAGTCACTGGGCATTGAGTCTTACTCAACTTTGTACCTTGCAATACCGGCAAGAACCCCTTCTTGGATTGATCCATTTTGAACTTCTTCAAAACTTTATCAAGGTACGTGCTTTGTGAAAGTCCTATCAAGCGTCTTGATCTATCTCTATAGATCTTGATGCCCAATATGAAAGCAGCTTCACCGAGATCTTTCATCGAAAAACTCTTGTTCAAATACCCCTTCACGCTATCCAAAAATTCTATATTGTTTCCAATCAGCAATATGTCATCCACATATAATATTAGAAACGCTATAGAGCTCCCACTCACTTTCTTGTAAATACAAGCTTCATTGTAAACTTGTATAAACCCAAACGCTTTGATCACCTCATCAAAGCGAAGATTCCAACTCCGAGATGCTTGCACCAGCCCATAAATGGAACGCTGGAGCTTGCATACTTTGTCAGCATTCTCTGGATCGACAAAACCTTCTGGTTGCATCATATACAACTCTTCCTTAAGAAAACCGTTAAGGAACGCTGTTTTGACATCCATCTGCCAAATTTCATAATCGAAATATGCAGCTATTGCTAACATGATTCGAACGGATTTAAGCATCGCTACGGGTGAGAAAGTCTCATCGTAGTCAATCCCTTGAACTTGTGAAAAACCCTTTGCCACAAGTCGAGCTTTATACACAGTGACATTACCGTCAGCGTCCGTCTTCCTCTTAAAAATCCATTTATTCTGAATGGCCTTCCGCCCTTCAGGTAATACTTCCAAAGTCCATACTTTGTTTTCATACATGGATCCCATCTCGGATTTCATGGCCTCTAACCATTTGTCGGAATCTGGGCCCACCATCGCTTCTCCATAGCTCGTAGGTTCACCGTTGTCTAACAACATGACCTCCAAGACAGGGTTACCATACCACTCAGGTGCAGTGCGTACCCTTGTCGACCTACGAGGTTCGGTAGTAACTTGATCAGAAGCTTCTTGATCATCATCATTGGCTTCCTCTTCAACCTCTGCAGGCTCCACAAAAACATCTTTCTGTGCTGCGCTACTCTCTGGTTGAAGCAGAGGTTCAATAACCTCATCAAGTTCTACCTTCCTCCCACTCAATTCTTTCGAGAGAAACTCCTTCTCGAGAAAGGACCCGTTCTTAGCGACAAACACTTTGCCCTCGGATCTGGGATAGAAGGTGTACCCAACAGTTTCTTTTGGGTATCCTATGAAGACACATTTGTCCGCTTTGGGTTCGAGCTTTTCTGGCTGAAGCCGTTTGACATAAGCATCGCAGCCCCAAACCTTGAGAAAAGACAACTTCGGTTTCTTACTAAACCATAGTTCATACGGTGTTGTCTCAACGGACTTAGATGGAGCCCTATTTAAAGTGAACGCAGCTGTCTCTAACGCATATCCCCAAAACGATAGTGGCAAATCGGCAAGAGACATCATAGAACGCACCATATCTAATAGGGTTCGATTACGACGTTCGGACACACCATTACGCTGTGGTGTTCCAGGTGGCGTCAACTGTGAAACAATTCCACATTTTCTTAAGTGATCACCAAACTCATAACTCAGATATTCTCCCCCTCGATCAGATCGTAGGAACTTGATCTTCTTGTTACGATGATTTTCTACTTCACTCTGAAATTGCTTGAACTTTTCAAAAGTTTCAGACTTATGCTTCATCAAGTAAATATACCCATATCTACTTAAGTCGTCAGTGAAGGTGAGAAAATAACGATATCCACCGCGCGCCGTTACACTCATCGGACCGCACACATCAGTATGTATGATTTCCAATAAGTCACTTGCCCGTTCCATTGTCCCTGAAAACGGGGTCCTTGTCATCTTGCCCATGAGGCACGGCTCGCACGTGTCAAGTGATTCAAAATCAAGAGACTCCAAAAGTCCATCAGCATGGAGCTTCCTCATGCGTTTCACGCCGATATGACCGAGACGGCAGTGCCACAAGAAAGTGGTATTATCATTATCTACTCTACATCTTTTGGCATCAATGTTCTGAACATGTGTATCATCACTATCGAGATTCAATAAGAATAAACCCCTAACTTCGGGTGCATGACCATAAAAGATATTACTCATATAAATAGAACAACCATTATTCTCTGACTTAAATGAGTAACCGTCTCGCAATAAACAAGATCAAGATATAATGTTCATGCTTAACGCAGGCACTAAATAACAATTATTCAGGTTCATAACTAATCCCGATGGTAATCGAAGAGCGAGCGTGCCGACGGCGATCACATCAACCTTGGAACCATTTCCCACGCGCATCGTCACTTCGTCCTTCGCCAGCCTCCGTTTATTCCGCAGTTCCTGTTTAGAGTTGCAAATGTGAGCAACCGAACCGGTATCAAATACCCAGGCACTACAACGAGAGTTGGTAAGGTACACATCAATAACATGTATATCACATATACCTTTGTTGTTGTTGGCCCCCTTCTCGTCCGCCAGATACTTGGGGCAGTTCCGCTTCCAGTGGCCGTTCCCCTTGCAATAGAAACACTCAGTCTCTGGCTTGGGCCCAGCCTTGGGTTTCTTCACTGGATTAGCAACTGCTTTGCCACCCTTCTTAGAGTTACCCCTCTTGCCCTTGCCATTCTTCTTGAAACTGGTGGTTTTATTGACCATCAACACTTGATACTCCTTCTGGATGTCTGCCTCAGCGACTTTCAGCATCGAAAACAGCTCGGCGATGGTCTTGTTCATCCCTTGCATGTTATACTGCTGCACGAAGCTCTTGTAGCTTGGAGGGAGTGACTGGAGAATTCTGTCAATGATAGCCTCATCCGGGAACACAAGTCCCAGATCAGCTATGCGGGTATAGTACCCAGACATCTTCAGTAAGTGCTCACTGACAGACGAATTCTCCTCCATCTTGCAAGCGAAGAATTTATCGGTGGTCTCATACCTCTCGATCTTAGCATTCTTCTCAAAGATGAACTTCAACTCCTGGTACATCTCATATGCACCATGACGTTCAAAACGCCTTTGAAGTCCTCCTTCCAAGCCGTACAACATGGCACACTGCACTATCGAATAGTCATCCGAACGCGTCTGCCAGACGTTCATAACGTCCGCAGAGGCTCCAGGAGCGGGGGGTTCACCTAGCGGTGCATTTAGGACATAAACCTTTTGGGCAGCTGTGAGGATGATCCTCAGATTGCGGAGCCAGTCCACAAAGTTGCTCCCGTCATCTTTCAGTTTAGCTTTCTCTAGGAACGCA
The DNA here is from genome assembly GCA_902687465.1 of Secale cereale. Taxonomy (NCBI): domain Eukaryota; kingdom Viridiplantae; phylum Streptophyta; class Magnoliopsida; order Poales; family Poaceae; genus Secale; species Secale cereale. The sequence goes on from LR738714.1 coordinate 764,664,021, forward strand.
TTAAAATTCAGGGGTGCTACTGCGCGAGCCATCTACAACCAAAATTTGCAAAGACATTTTAGACTATTGTTCATGATAAGTGAGTTATTACCTAATCAAATTAATTATAACTCCCACTCAAATTGACATCCTTCCGGTCATTCGAGCGTGACATGATCCAAATTCACCAACCCAAGTCCGATCATCACGTGAGATGAGGTGGTGTCAATGGTGAACATCAACATGTTGATCATATCTACTATATGACTCATGCTCGACCTTTCGGTCCTCCGTGTTCCGAGGCCATGTCTGTACATGCTAGGCTCGTCAAGTCTAACCCGAGTGTTCTGCACGTGCAAAACTGGCTTGCACCCGTTGTATGCGAACGTAGAGTCTATCACAGCCGATCATCACGTGGTGCTTCGAAACGACGAACCTTCGCAACGGCGCACACTCGGGGGGAACACAATTTTATCTTGAAATTTTAGTGAAGGATCACCTTATAATGCTACCGTCGTCCTAAGCAAAATAAGATGCATAAAAGGATTAACATCACATGCAAATCATAAGTGACATGATATGGCCATCAACTCGTGCTTTTGATCTCCATCTCCAAAGCACCGGCATGATCTCCATCGTCACCGGCGCCACACCATGATCTCCATCATCATGATCTCCATCATCGTTTTGCCATCGGGGTTGTCGGCGCCCCACCATGCTCTTACTACTATTGCTACCGTTTAGCGATAAAGTAAAGCATTACAAAGCGCTTAATGATTGACACGCAGGTCATACAAAAAATAAAGACAACCCTATGGCTCCTGCCGGTTGCCGTATGCATCGACATGCAAGTCGATGTTAACTATTACAACATGATCATCTCATACATCAAAATATATTTCATCATGTCATTGGCCATATCATATCACATACATACCCTGCAAAAACAAGTTAGACGTCCTCTAATTTGTTGTTGCATGTTTTACGTGGCTGCTATGGGTATCTAGCAAGAACGCTTCTTACCTACGCAAAACCACAACGGTGATATTCAAGTTGCTATTTAACCTTCTACAAGGACCGCCTTGTTCTATTCCGATTCAACTAAGATAGGAGAGACAGACACCCGCCAGCCATCTTATGCAACAAAAGTCACATGTCTGTCGATGGAACCGGTCTCATGTACGTGGACATGTAAAGTTGGTCCGAGCCGCTTCATCCTATAATACCGCTGAATCAAGAAAGACTAAGGAGGGCAGCAATTTAAACATCAACGCCACAAACTTCTTTGTGTTCTACTCGAGAAAGCATCTACGCAAGATCCTAGCTCATGATGCCACTGTTGGGGAACGTTGCATGGGAAACAAAAATTTTCCTACCGTTCACCAAGATCAATCTAGTAGAAGCAACTACGAGAGGGGAGTGTGATCTACGTACCCTTGTAGATCGCTAAGCGGAAGCGTTATGAACGCGGATGATGGAGTCGTACTCGTCGCGATTCAGATCGCCGAAGACCTAGCACCGAAGCAACGGTGCCTCCGCGTTCTTCACACGTACGGCTCGGGGACGTCTCCTCCTTCTTGATCCAGCAAGGGGTGGAGGAGAGGTTGATGGAGAACCGGCAGCACGACGGCGTGGTGGTGATGGTGGAGAAGAACTCCGGCAGGGCTTCGCCTAAGCACTGCGGGAGGAGAAGATATGACGGGAGAGGGAGGGCAGCACCGAGGCACGAACTGTGTTGGCTGCCCTCCCTTTGCCCCACTATATATAGGGGGGGTGGAGAGGCTAGGGCGCCCTAGGGTTTCCCCTTAGGGGCCGGCGGCCAGGGCAAGGGGAGGCGCCCAGGCCCTAGGGTTTCCCCCCTAGGTGCCTTGCCCCCCAAGTCCCAAGGGGTGCGGCCAGCCCTAGGGGGTCCCACCCCCTTAGCCGCATGGGGAGAGGGCCCAGGGGGGGCGCACAGCCCCCTGAGGGCTGTGGTGTCCCCCCTTGTGGCCCAATAGGCCCAGAACACCTTCCGGACCCCCCGAAAACCTTCCCGGTACTCCGCTGATTTCCCGATGCTCCCCGGAACACTTCCGGTACTCCGAAACCTTTCATCCTATATATCAATCTTCGTCTCCGGACCATTCCGGAGACCCTCGTCATGTCCGGGATCTCATCCGGGACTCCGAACAACCTTCGGTAACCATGCACTCTTCTCACTAACAACCCTAGCGTCACCGAACGTTAAGTGTGTAGACCCTGCGGGTTCGGAAACCATGTAGACATGACCGAGACACTCCCAGGTCAATAACCAATAGCGGGATCTGGATACCCATATTGGCTCCTACATGTTTCTCGATGATCTCATCGGATGAACCACGATGTCAAGGATTCAGGCAATCCAGTATACAGTTCCCTTTGTCTCGTCGGTATGTTACTTGCCCGAGATTCGATCGTCGGTATCTCTATACCTAGTTCAATCTCGTTACCGGCAAGTCTCTTTACTCGTTACCGTAATACATAATCCCGTGACCAACTACTTAGTCACTTTGAGCTCATTGAGATGACGTATTACCGAGTGGGCCCGGAGATACCTCTCCGTCACACGGAGTGACAAATCCCAGTCTCAATCCATGTCAACTCAACAGACACCCTCGGAGATACCTGTAGAGTACCTTTATAGTCACCCAGTTACGTTGCGACGTTTGGCACACACAAAGCACTCCTACGGTGTCAGTGAGTTACATGATCTCATGGTCATAGGAACTTATACTTGACATGCAGAAAACTATAGCGATAACTGACACGATCAAAAGCTATGTTTAACGTTTGGGTCTCGTCCATCACATCATTCTCCTAATGATGTGATCCCGTTATCAAATGACAACTCGTGTCTATGACCTGGAAACCGCGGTCATCTTTGATCAACGAGCTAGTCCTGTAGAGGCTCACTAGGGACACAAAGTCTGTCTATTTATCCACACATGTATTTGAGTTTCCAATCAATACAATTATAGCATGGATAATAAACGATTATCATGAACAAGGAAATATAATAATAACTCTTTTATTATTGCCTCTAGGGCATATTTCCAACAGTCTCCCACTTGCACTAGAGTCAATAATCTAGCATTACAAGGTAATGAATCTAACACCCATAGAGTCTTGGTGTTGATCGTGCTTAGCCCGTGGAAGAGGCTTAGTCAACGGATCTGCAACATTCAAATCCGTGTGTACTTTGCAAATGTTTATGTCCTCCTCCTTGACCGAATCGCGGATGGAATTGAAGCGTCGCTTTATGTGTCTGGTCCTCTTGTGAAACCTTGGTTCCTTGGCTAGAGCAATGGCACCAGTGTTGTCACAGAACAGAGTCATTGGGTTCAGTGCACTAGGCACAACTCCAAGATCTGTCATGAACTCCTTCATCCAGACACCTTCCTTTGCCGCCTCCGAGGCAGCTATATACTCCGCTTCACATGTAGAATCAGCTACCACGCTCTGCTTGGAACTGCACCAGCTTACCCCTCCCCCGTTGAGAATATATACGTATCCGGTTTGAGACTTAGAGTCATCCGGATCAGTGTCAAAGCTTGCATCGACGTAACCCTTTACGACGAGCTCTTGATCACCTCCATAAACGAGAAACATATCCTTAGTCCTTTTCAGGTACTTTAGGATATTCTTGACCGCTGTCCAGTGATCCATACCAGGATTACTTTGAAACCTTCCGGCCATACTTATGGCAAGGCTGACATCTGGTCTCGTGCACAGCATTGCATACATGATAGAGCCTATGGCTGAAGCATAGGGGACGACACTCATCTTTTCTCTATCTTCCGCAGTCACTGGGCACTGAGTCTTACTCAACTTTGTACCTTGCAATACCGGCAAGAACCCCTTCTTGGATTGATCCATTTTGAACTTCTTCAAAACTTTATCAAGGTATGTGCTTTGTGAAAGTCCTATCAAGCGTCTTGATCTATCTCTATAGATCTTGATGCCCAATATGAAAGCAGCTTCACCGAGATCCTTCATCGAAAAACTCTTGTTCAAATACCCCTTCATGCTATCCAAAAATTCTATATTGTTTCCAATCAGCAATATGTCATCCACATATAATATTAGAAACGCTATAGAGCTCCCACTCACTTTCTTGTAAATACAAGCTTCATTGTAAACTTGTATAAACCCAAACGCTTTGATCACCTCATCAAAACGAAGATTCCAACTCCGAGATGCTTGCACCAGCCCATAAATGGAACGCTGGAGCTTGCATACTTTGTCAGCATTCTCTGGATCGACAAAACCTTCTGGTTGCATCATATACAACTCTTCCTTAAGAAAACCGTTAAGGAACGCTGTTTTGACATCCATCTGCCAAATTTCATAATCGAAATATGCAGCTATTGCTAACATGATTCGGACGGATTTAAGCATCGCTACGGGTGAGAAAGTCTCATCGTAGTCAATCCCTTGAACTTGTGAAAAACCCTTTGCCACAAGTCGAGCTTTATACACGGTGACATTACCGTCAGCGTCCGTCTTCTTCTTAAAAATCCATTTATTCTGAATGGCCTTCCGCCCTTCAGGTAATACTTCCAAAGTCCATACTTTGTTTTCATACATGGATCCCATCTCGGATTTCATGGCCTCTAACCATTTGTCGGAATCCGGGCCCACCATCGCTTCTCCATAGCTCGTAGGTTCACCGTTGTCTAACAACATGACCTCCAAGACAGGGTTACCATACCACTCAGGTGCAGTGCGTACCCTTGTCGACCTACGAGGTTCGGTAGTAACTTGATCAGAAGCTCCTTGATCATTATCATTAGCTTCCTCTTCAACCTCTGCAGGCTCCACAAAAACATCTTTCTGTGCTGCGCTACTCTCTGGTTGAAGCAGAGGTTCAATAACCTCATCAAGTTCTACCTTCCTCCCACTCAATTCTTTCGAGAGAAACTCTTTCTCGAGGAAGGACCCGTTCTTAGCGACAAACACTTTGCCCTTGGATCTGAGATAGAAGGTGTACCCAACTGTTTCTTTTGGGTATCCTATGAAGACACATTTGTCCGCTTTGGGTTCGAGCTTTTCTGGCTGAAGCCTTTTGACATAAGCATCGCAACCCCAAACCTTGAGAAAAGACAACTTAGGTTTCTTACCAAACCACAGTTCATACGGTGTTGTCTCAACGGACTTAGATGGATCCCTATTTAAAGTGAATGCAGCTGTCTCTAACGCATATCCCCAAAACGATAGTGGCAAATCGGCAAGAGACATCATAGAACGTACCATATCCAATAGGGTTCGATTACGACGTTCGGACACACCATTACGCTGTGGTGTTCCAGGTGGCGTCAACTGTGAAACAATTCCACATTTTCTTAAATGATCACCAAACTCATAACTCAGATATTCTCCCCCTCGATCAGATCGTAGGAACTTGATCTTCTTGTTACGATGATTTTCAACTTCACTCTGAAATTGCTTGAACTTTTCAAAAGTTTCAGACTTGTGCTTAATCAAGTAAATATACCCATATCTACTTAAGTCGTCAGTGAAGGTGAGAAAATAACGATATCCACCACGCGCCGTTACACTCATCGGACCGCACACATCAGTATGTATGATTTCCAATAAGTCACTTGCCCGTTCCATTGTCCCTGAAAACGGGGTCCTTGTCATCTTGCCCATGAGGCACGGCTCGCACGTGTCAAGTGATTCAAAATCAAGAGACTCCAAAAGTCCATCAGCATGGAGCTTCCTCATGCGTTTCACGCCGATATGACCGAGACGACAGTGCCACAAGAAAGTGGTATTATCATTATCTACTCTACATCTTTTGGCATCAATGTTATGAACATGTGTATCATCACTATCGAGATTCAATAAGAATAAACCCCTAACTTCGGGTGCATGACCATAAAAGATATTACTCATATAAATAGAACAACCTTTATTCTCCGATTTAAATGAGTAACCGTCTCGCAATAAACAAGATCCAGATATAATGTTCATGCTTAACGCAGGCACTAAATAACAATTATTCAGGTTCATAACTAATCCCGATGGTAATCGAAGAGCGAGCGTGCCGACGGCGATCACATCAACCTTGGAACCATTTCCCACGCGCATCGTCACTTCGTCCTTCGCCAGCCTCCGTTTATTCCGCAGTTCCTGTTTAGAGTTGCAAATGTGAGCAACCGAACCGGTATCAAATACCCAGGCACTACAACGAGAGTTGGTAAGGTACACATCAATAACATGTATATCACATATACCTTTGTTGTTGTTGTTGGCCCCCTTCTTGTCTGCCAGATACTTGGGGCAGTTCCGCTTCCAGTGGCCGTTCCCCTTGCAATAGAAACACTCAGTCTCTGGCTTGGGCCCAGCCTTGGGTTTCTTCACTAGATTAGCAACTGCTTTGCCACCCTTCTTAGAGTTACCCTTCCTGCCCTTGCCATTCTTCTTGAAACTGGTGGTTTTATTGACCATCAACACTTGATACTCCTTCTGGATGTCTGCCTCAGCGACTTTCAGCATTGAAAACAGCTCGGCGATGGTTTTATTCATCCCTTGCATGTTGTACTGCTGCACGAAGCTCTTGTAGCTTGGCGGGAGTGACTGGAGAATTCTGTCAATGATAGCCTCATCCGGGAACACAAGTCCCAGATCAGCTATGCGGGTATAGTACCCAGACATCTTCAGTAAGTGTTCACTGACAGACGAATTCTCCTCCATCTTGCAAGCAAAGAATTTATCGGTGGTCTCATACCTCTCGATCTTAGCATTCTTTTCAAAGATGAACTTCAACTCCTGGTACATCTCATATGCACCATGACGTTCAAAACGCCTTTGAAGTCCTCCTTCCAAGCCGTACAACATGGCACACTGCACTATCGAATAGTCATCCGAACGCGACTGCCAGGCGTTCAAAACGTCTGCAGTGGCTGTAGGAGCGGGGGGGTCACCTAGCGGTGCATTTAGGACATAAACCTTTTGGGCAGCTGTGAGGATGATCCTCAGATTGCGGAGCCAGTCCACAAAGTTGCTCCCATCATCTTTCAGTTTAGCTTTCTCTAGGAACGCATTAAAATTCAGGGGAGCTACTGTGCGAGCCATCTACAACAAAAGATTTGCAAAGACATTTTAGACTATTGTTCACGATAAGTGAGTTATTACCTAATCAAATTATTTATAACTCCCACTCAAATTGACATCCCTCTGGTCATTCGAGCGTGACATGATCCAGATCCACCAACCCAAGTCCGATCATCACGTGAGATGAGGTGGTGTCAATGGTGAACATCTACATGTTGATCATATCTACTATATGACTCATGCTCGACCTTTCGGTCTTCCGTGTTCCGAGGCCATGTCTGTACATGCTAGGCTCGTCAAGTCTAACCCGAGTGTTCTGCATGTGCAAAACTGGCTTGCACCCGTTGTATGCGAACATAGAGTCTATCACACCCGATCATCACGTGGTGCTTCGAAACGACGAACCTTCGCAACGGCGCACACTCGGGGGGAACACAATTTTATCTTGAAATTTTAGTGAAGGATCATCTTATAATGCTACCGTCGTCCTAAGCAAAATAAGATGCATAAAGGATTAACATCACATGCAAATCATAAGTGACATGATATGGCCATCAACTCGTGCTTTTGATCTCCATCTCCAAAGCACCGGCATGATCTCCATCGTCACCGGCGCCACACCATGATCCCCATCATCATGATCTCCATCATCGTGTTGCCATCGGGGTTGTCGCGCGCCCACCATGCTCTTACTACTATTGCTACCGTTTAGCGATAAAGTAAAGCATTACAAAGCGCTTAATGATTGACACGCAGGTCATACAAAAATTAAAGACAACCCTATGGCTCCTGCCGGTTGCCGTATACATCGACATGCAAGTCGATATTAACTATTACAACATGATCATCTCATACATCAAATATATTTCATCATGTCATTGGCCATATCATATCACATACATACCCGGCAAAAACAAGTTAGACGTCCTCTAATTTGTTGTTGCATGTTTTACGTGGCTGCTATGGGTATCTAGCAAGAACGCTTCTTACCTACGCAAAGCCACAACGGTGATATTTAAGTTGCTATTTAACCTTCTACAAGGACCGCCTTGTTCTGTTCCGATTCAACTAAGATAGGAGAGACAGACACCCGCCAGCCATCTTATGCAACAAAAGTCACATGTCTGTCGATGGAACCGGTCTCCTGTACGTGGACATGTAAAGTTGGTCCGGGCCGCTTCATCCCATAATACCGCTGAATCAAGAAAGACTAAGGAGGGAAGCAATCTAAACATCAACGTCCACAAACCCTTTTGTGTTCTACTCGTGAAAGCATCTACGCAAGATCCTAGCTCATGATGCCACTGTAGGGGAACGTTGCATGGGAAACAAAAAAAAATTCTTACGTTCACCAAGATCAATCTAGGAGATGCATCTACGAGGGGAGAGTTGGATCCACATACCCTTGTAGATCGCTAAGCGGAAGCGTTCAAGAACGCGGTTGATGGAGTCGTACTCGCCGCGATTCAGATCGCCGAAGATCCTAGCACCGAAGCAACGGTGCCTCCGCGTTCTTCACACGTACAGCTCGGGGACGTCTCCTCCTTCTTGATCCAGCAAGGGGGAAGGAGAGGTTGATGGAGACACCGGCAGCACGACGGCGTGGTGGAGATGGTGGTGGAGGATTCCTGCAGGGCTTCGCCAAGCACTGCGGAGTTCGCGAAGATGGATGTGGGAGAGGGAGGGCAGCGCCGAGGCACGAACGTGTGTGGCTGCCCTCCCTCTGCCTCTCTTTATATAGGGGGAGTAGAGGGGAGGGGGCGCCCTAGGGTTCACCCCTAGGGGCGGCGGCCAAGTGGAGATGGGGGGGGCGGCGGCCAGGGCTGCGCCAGGGTTAGGGCTCCCCCCCCCCAGGTGCCTTGCCCCCCAAGCTAGGGGGTGCGGCAGCCCTAGGAGGGGCCAGCCCCCCTTGCGCATGAGGAGAGGGCCCTAGGGGGGGCGCACAGCCCTATGAGGGCTGTTGCGTCTCCCCTTTGTGGCCCATTAGGCCCGAAACTCTTTCCGGGACCCCGAAAACCCTTTTCGGTCATCCGCCGTCTTCCCGATACTCCCCGGAACACTTCCGGACTCCGAACACTCTCATCCTATATATCAATCTTCGTCCCCGGACCATTTCGGAGACCCACGTCACGTCTGGGATCTCATCCGGGACTCCGAACAACCTTCGGTAACCATGCACTGTTCTCACTAACAACCCTAGCGTCACCGAACCTTAAGTGTGTAGACCCTGCGGGTTCGGAAACTATGCAGACATGACCGAGACACTCCCAGGCCAATAACCAATAGCGGGATCTGGATACCCATATTGGTTCCCACACGTTCCTCGATGATCTCATCGGATGAACCACGATGTCAAGGATTCAGGCAATCCCGTATACAGTTCCCTTTGTCTCGTCGGTATGTTACTTGCCCGAGATTCGATCGTCGGTATCTCTATACCTAGTTCAATCTCGTTACCGGCAAGTCTCTTTACTCGTTACTGTAATACATAATCCCGTGACTAACTACTTAATCACTTTGAGCTCATTGAGATGATGTATTACCGAGTGGGCCCGGAGATACCTCTCCGTCACACGGAGTGACAAATCCCAGTCTCGATCCATGTCAACTCAACAGACACCTTCGGAGATACCTGTAGAGTACCTTTATAGTCACCCAGTTACGTTGCGACGTTTGGCACACACAAAGCACTCCTACGGTGTCAGTGAGTTACATGATCTCATGGTCATAGGAACTTATACTTGACATGCAGAAAACTATAGCGATAACTGATACGATCAAAAGCTATGTTTAACGTTTGGGTCTTGTCCATCACATCATTCTCCTAATGATGTGATCCCGTTATCAAATGACAACTCATGTCTATGGCTAGGAAACCGTAGCCATCTTTGATCAACGAGCTAGTCTAGTAGAGGCTCACTAGGGACACGGTGTTGTCTATGTATCCACACATGTATCTTAGTTTCCTATCAATACAATTCTAGCATGGATAATAAACGATTATCATGAACAAGGAAATATAATAATAACCAATTTATTATTGCCTCTAGGGCATATTTCCAACAGCATCATATACAACTCTTCTTTGAGATATCCATTTAGGAATGCAGTTTTGACATCCATTTGCCAGATTTCATAATCATAAAATGCGGCAATTGCTAACATGATTCGGACTGACTTAAGCATCGCTACAGGTGAGAAAGTCTCATCGTAGTCAACTCCTTGAACTTGTCGAAAACCTTTTGCAACAAGTCGAGCTTTGTAAACAGTAATATTACCGTCTGCGTCAGTCTTCCTCTTGAAGATCCATTTATTTTCGATGGCTTGCCGATCATCGGGCAAGTCAACCAAAGTCCATACTTTGTTCTCATACATGGATCCCATCTCAGATTTCATGGCTTCAAGCCATTTTGCGGAATCTGGGCTCATCATCGCTTCCTCATAGTTCGTAGGTTCATCATGGTCTAGTAACATGATTTCCAGAACTGGGTTGCCGTACCACTCTGGTGCGGAACGTACTCTGGTTGATCTACGACGTTCAGTAGAAACTTGATCCGAAGTTTCATGATCATTATCATTAACTTCCTCACTAACTGGTGTAGGAATCACTGGAACAATTTCCTGTGATGTACTACTTTCCAATCCGGGAGAAGGTACAATTACCTCATCAAGTTCTACTTTCCTCCCACTCACTTCTTTCGAGAGAAACTCTTTTTCTAGAAAGGATCCGTTCTTAGCAACGAATATTTTGCCTTCGGATCTGTGATAGAAGGTGTACCCAACAGTCTCTTTTGGGTATCCTATGAAGACACATTTTTCCGACTTGGGTTCGAGCTTATCAGGTTGAAGTGTTTTCACATAAGCATCGCAGCCCCAAACTTTAAGAAACGACAACTTTGGTTTCTTGCCAAACCATAGTTCATAAGGCGTCGTATCAACGGATTTAGATGGTGCCCTATTTAACGTGAATGCAGCTGTCTCTAAAGCATAACCCCAAAACAATAGTGGTAAATCGGTAAGAGACATCATAGATCGCACCATATCTAATAAAGTACGGTTACGACGTTCGGACACACCATTACGCTGTGGTGTTCCAGGTGGCGTGAGTTGTGAAACTATTCCACATTGTTTCAAATGAAGACCAAACTCGTAACTCAAATATTCTCCTCCACGATCAGATCGTAGAAACTTTATTTTCTTGTTACGATGATTCTCTACTTCACTCTGAAATTCTTTGAACTTTTCAAATGTTTCAGACTTGTGTTTCATTAAGTAGATATACCCATATCTGCTCAAATCATCAGTGAAGGTCAGAAAATAACGATACCCGCCGCGAGCATCAACACTCATTGGTCCACATACATCAGTATGTATGATTTCCAACAAATCTGTTGCTCGCTCCATAGTTCCGGAGAACGGAGTTTTAGTCATCTTGCCCATGAGGCATGGTTCGCAAGCACCAAGTGATTCATAATCAAGTGATTCCAAAAGTCCATCATTATGGAGTTTCTTCATGCGTTTTACACCAATATGACTTAAACGGCAGTGCCACAAATAAGTTGCACTATCATTATTAACCTTGCATCTTTTGGCTTCAATATTATGAATATGTGTATCACACGATCGAGATCCAACAAACTATCTTCATTGGGTGTATGACCATAGAAGGTTTTATTCATGTAAACAGAACAACAATTATTCTCTAACTTACATGAACAACCGTATTGCAATAAACATGATCAAATCACATTCATGCTCAACACAAACACCAAATAACAGTTATTTAGGTTCAACACTAATCCCGAAAGTATAGGGAGTGTGCGATGATGATCATATCAATCTTGGAACTGCTTCCAATACACATCGTCACTTCATCCTTTAACTAGTTTATGTTCATTATGCAACTCCCACTTCGAGTTACTACTCTTTAGCAACTGAACCAATATCAAATACCGAGGGGTTGCTATGAACACTAGTAAAATACACATTAATAATCTGTATATCAAATATACCTTTGTTCACTTTGCCATCCTCCTTATCCGCCAAGTATCTAGGGCAGTTCCACTTTTAGTGACCATTTTCTTTGCAGTATAAGCACTTGTTTCAGGCTTGAGTTTAGCTTTGGGTTTCTTCACGGGAGTGACAACTTGCTTGTCATTCTTCTTGAAGTTCCCCTTCTATCCCTTTGCCCTTTACTTGAAACAAGTGGTCTTGTTAACCATCAACACTTGATGCTTTTTCATGATTTCTACCTTCGCCTACTTCAGTATCGCGAAGAGCTGGGAATTCCTTTCGTCATCCCTTGCATAGTATAGTTCATCACGAAGTTCTACTAACTTGGTGATAGTGACTAGAGAACTTTGTCAATTACTATCTTATCTGGAAGATTAACTCCCACTTGATTAAAGTAATTGTAGTACCCAGACAATCTGAGCACATGCTCACTGGTTGAGCTATTCTCCTCCATCTTGTAGGCAAAGTACTGTCAGAGGTCTTATACCTCTCGACACGGGCATGAGTATGAAATACTAATTTCAACTCTTGGAACATCTTATATGCTCCGTGGCGTTCAAAACGTTTTTGAAGTCCCGGTTCTAAGCCGTAAAGCACGGTGCACTTAAACTATCAAGTAGTCATCATATCGAGCTTTTGTCAAAACGTTCATAACGTCTATATCTGCTCCTGCAATAGGTCTGTCACCTAGCAGTGCATCAAGGACATAATTCTTCTGTGCAGCAATGAGGATAATCCTCAGATCACGGAACAATTCCGCATCATTGCTACTTACATCTTTCAACTTGGTTTTCTCTAGGAACATATGAAAAATAAACTGGGAGCAACATCGCGAGCTATTGATCTACAACATAGATATGCTAATACTACCAGGACTAAGTTCATGATAAAATAAAGTTCAATTAATCATATTACTTAAGAACTCCCACTTAGATAGACATCCCTCTGGTCATCTAAATGATCACGTGATCCAAATCAACTAAACCATGTCCGATCATCACGTGAGATGGAGTAGTTTCAATGGTGAACATCTTATGTTGATCATATCTACTATATGATTCACGCTCGACCTTTCGGTCTCCAGTGTTCCGAGGCCATATCTGTATATGCTAGGCTCGTCAAGTTTAACCCGAGTATTTTGCGTGTGCAAAACTGGCTTACACCCGTTGTATTTGAACGTAGAGCTTATCACACCCGATCATCACGTGGTGTCTCGGCACGACGAACTTTCGCAACGGTGCATACTCAGGGAGAACACTTATACCTTGAAATTTAGTAAGGGATCATCTTATAATGCTACCGTCGTTCTAAGCAAAATAAGAAGCATAATAAGATAAGCATCACATGCAATCAAAATATGTGACATGATATGGCCATCATCATCTTGTGCTTTTGATCTCCATCTCCAAAGCACCGTCATGATCACCTTCGTCACCGGCGCGACACCTTGATCTCCATCGTAGCATCGTTGTCGTCTCGCCAACTATTGCTTCTACGACTATCGCTACCGCTTAGTGATAAAGTAAAGCAATTACATGGCGATTGCATTTCATACAATAAAGCGACAACCATATGGCTCCAGCCAGTTGCCGATAACATTACAAAACATGATCATCTCATACAAAACCGTATAACTCATCATGTCTTGACCATATCACATCACAACATGCCCTGCAAAAACAAGTTAGACGTCCTCTACTTTGTTGTTGCAAGTTTTACGTGGCTGCTACGGGCTTAGCAAGAACCGTTCTTACCTACGCATACAAAAACCACAACGATGTTTCGTCAAGTATGTGCTGTTTTAACCTTCACAAGGACCGGGCGTAGCCACACTTGATTCAGCTAAAGTGAGAGAGACAGACACCCGCCAGTCACCTTTAAGCAACAAGTGCTCGTAACGGTGAAACCAGTCTCGCGTAAGCGTACGCGTAATGTCGGTCCGGGCCGCTTCATCTCACAATACCGCCGAAGCAAAGTATGACATGCTGGTAAGCAGTATGACTAGTATCGCCCACAACTCATTGTGTTCTACTCGTGCATATCATCTACGCATAGACCTGGCTCTGATGCCACTGTTGGGTAACGTAGTATTTTAAAATTTTCCTACGATCACGCAAGATCTATCTACCAGATGCATAGCAACGAGAGGGGAGAGTGTGTCTACGTACCCTCGTAGACCGGGAGCGGAATCGTCAAGTGACGCGGTTGATGTTGTCGAACTTCTTCGCGATCCAACCAATCAAGCACCGAACGTACGGCACCTCCGCGTTCAGCACACGTTCAGCTTGATGACGTCCCACGAGCTCTTGATCCAGTTGAGCTTCACGGGAGAGTTTTGTCAGCACGACGGCTGTTGGGGAACGTTGCATGGGAAAACAAAAATTTTCCTACCGTTCACCAAGATCAATCTAGTAGAAGCAACTACGAGAGGGGAGTGTGATCTACGTACCCTTGTAGATCGCTAAGCGGAAGCGTTATGAACGCGGATGATGGAGTCGTACTCGTCGCGATTCAGATCGCCGAAGACCTAGCACCGAAGCAACGGTGCCTCCGCGTTCTTCACACGTACGGCTCGGGGGCGTCTCCTCCTTCTTGATCCAGCAAGGGGTGGAGGAGAGGTTGATGGAGAACCGGCAGCACGACGGCGTGGTGGTGATGGTGGAGAAGAACTCCAGCAGGGCTTCGCCTAAGCACTGCGGGAGGAGAAGATATGACGGGAGAGGGAGGGCAGCACCGAGGCACAAACTGTGTTGGCTGCCCTCCCTTTGCCCCACTATATATAGGGGGGGTGGAGAGGTTAGGGCGCCCTAGGGTTTCCCCCTAGGGGCCGGCGGCCAGGGCAAGGGGAGGGGGCGGCGGCCAGGGCAGGGGGAGGCGCCCAGGCCCTAGGGTTTCCCCCTTAGGTGCCTTGCCCCCCAAGCCCAAGGGGTGCGGCCAGCCCTAGGGGGTCCCACCCCCTTAGCCGCATGGGGAGAGGGCCCAGGGGGGGCGCACAGCCCCCTGAGGGCTGTGGTGTCCCCCCTTGTGGCCCAATAGGCCCAGAACACCTTCCGGACCCCCCGAAAACCTTCCCGGTACTCCGCCGATTTCCCGATGCTCCCCGGAACACTTCCGGTACTCCGAAACCTTTCATCCTATATATCAATCTTCGTCTCCGGACCATTCCGGAGTCCCTCGTCATGTCCGGGATCTCATCCGGGACTCCGAACAACCTTCGGTAACCATGCACTCTTCTCACTAACAACCCTAGCGTCACCGAACGTTAAGTGTGTAGACCCTGCGGGTTCGGAAACCATGTAGACATGACCGAGACACTCCCAGGTCAATAACCAATAGCGGGATCTGGATACCCATATTGGCTCCTACATGTTTCTCGATGATCTCATCGGATGAACCACGATGTCAAGGATTCAGGCAATCCCGTATACAGTTCCCTTTGTCTCGTCGGTATGTTACTTGCCCGAGACTCGATCGTCGGTATCTCTATACCTAGTTCAATCTCGTTACCGGCAAGTCTCTTTACTCGTTACCGTAATACATAATCCCGTGACCAACTACTTAGTCACTTTGAGCTCATTGAGATGACGTATTACCGAGTGGGCCCGGAGATACCTCTCCGTCACACGGAGTGACAAATCCCAGTCTCGATCCATGTCAACTCAACAGACACCCTCGGAGATACCTGTAGAGTACCTTTATAGTCACCCAGTTACGTTGTGACGTTTGGCACACACAAAGCACTCCTACGGTGTCAGTGAGTTACATGATCTCATGGTCATAGGAACTTATACTTGACATGCAGAAAACTATAGCGATAACTGATACGATCAAAAGCTATGTTAACGTTTGGGTCTCGTCCATCACATCATTCTCCTAATGATGTGATCCCGTTATCAAATGACAACTCATGTCTATGACCTGGAAACCGCGGTCATCTTTGATCAACGAGCTAGTCCTGTAGAGGCTCACTAGGGACGCAAAGTCTGTCTATTCATCCACACGTGTATTTGAGTTTCCAATCAATACAGTTATAGCATGGATAATAAACGATTATCATGAACAAGGAAATATAATAATAACTCTTTTATTATTGCCTCTAGGGCATATTTCCAACATTTTGTACACAGCATGGCATACTTTATAGAACCTATGGCTGAGGCATAGGGAATGACTTTCATTCTCTCTATATTTTTCTGCCGTGGTCTGGCTTTGAGTCTTACTCAACTTCACACCTTACAAATCAGGCAAGAACTTCTTCTTTGACTGATCCGTTTTGAACTACTTCAAAATCTTATCAAGGTATGTACTCATCGAAAGTCTTATCAAGCGTCTTGATCTATCTATATAGATTCTTGATGCTCAATATGTAAGCAGCTTCACTGAGGTCTTTCTTTGAAAAACTCCTTTCAAACACTCCTTTATGCTTTCCAGAAAAATTCTACATCATTTCCGATCGACAATATGTCATTCACATATACTTGTCAGAAAGGTTGTAGTGCTCCCACTCACTTCTTGTAAATACAGGCTTCTCCAAAAGTCTGTATAAAACCATATGCTTTGATCACCTCATCAAAGCGTATATTCCAACTCCGAGATGCTTGCACCAGTCCATAGATGGATCGCTGGAGCTTGCATAATTTGTTAGCACCTTTTGGATCGACAAAACCTTCTGGTTGTATCATATACAACTCTTCTTTGAGATATCCATTCAGGAATGTAGTTTTGACATCCATTTGCCAGATTTCATAATCATAAAATGCAGCAATTGCTAACATGATTCGGACAGACTTAAGCATCGCTACAGGTGAGAGAGTCTCATCGTAGTCAACTCCTTGAACTTGTCGAAAACCTTTCGCAACAAGTCGAGCTTTGTAAACAGTAATATTACCGTCTGCGTCGGTCTTCCTCTTGAAGATCCATTTATTTTCGATGGCTTGCCGATCATCGGGCAAGTCAACCAAAGTCCATAATTTGTTCTCATACATGGATCCCATCTCAGATTTCAATGCTTCAAGCCATTTTGCGGAATCTGGGCTCATCATCGCTTCCTCATAGTTCGTAGGTTCATCATGGTCTAGCAACATTATTTCTAGAACTGGGTTGCCGTACCACTCTGGTGCGGAACGTACTCTGGTTGATCTACGACGTTCTGTAGAAACTTGATCTGAAGTTTTATGATCATTATCATTAACTTCCTCACTAATTGGTGTAGGAATCACTGGAACAATTTCCTGTGATGTACTATTTTCCAATCCGGGAGAAGGTACAATTACCTCATCAAGTTCTACTTTCCTCCCACTAACTTCTTTTGAGAGAAACTCTTTTTCTAGAAAGGATCCGTTTTTAGCAACGAATATTTTGCCTTCGGATCTGTGATAGAAGGTGTACCCAACAGTTTCTTTTGGGTATCCTATGAAGATTTACTTCTCCGAATTGGGTTCGAGCTTATCATGTTGAAACTTTTTCACATGAGCATCGCAGTCCCAAACTTAAAGAAACAACAACTTTGGTTTCTTGCCAAACCACAGTTCTTAAGGCGTTGTCTCAACGGATTCAGATGAGGCCCTTATTTAACGTGAATGCAGCTGTCTCTAATGCATGACCCAAAACGATAGTGGTAAATCGGTAAGAGACATCATAGATCGCACCATATCCAATAAAGTACAGTTACGACGTTCGGACACACCATTATGCTGTGGTGTTCCGGGTGGCGTGAGCTGTGAAACTATTTCACATTGTTTCAAATGAAGACCAAACTCGTAACTCAAATATTCTCCTCCACGATCAGATCGTAGAAACTTTATTTTCTTGTTACGATGATTCTCTACTTCACTCTGAAATTCTTTGAACTTTTGAAAAGTTTCAGACTTGTGTTTCATTAAGTAGATATACTCATATCTGCTCAAATCATCAGTGAAGGTCAGAAAATAACGATACCCGCCGCGAGCTTCAACACTCATTGGTCCGCATACATCAGTATGTATGATTTTCAACAAATATGTTGCTCGCTCCATAGTTCCGGAGAACGGAGTTTTAGTCATCTTGCCCATGAGGCATGGTTCGCAAGCACCAAGTGATTCATAATCAAGTGATTCCAAAAGTCCATCATTATGGAGTTTCTTCATGCGTTTTACACCAATATGACCTAAACGGCAGTGCCACAAATAAGTTGCACTATCATTATTAACCTTGCATCTTTTGGCTTCAATATTATGAATATGTGTATCACACGATCAAGATCCAACAAACTATTTTCATTGGGTGTATGACCATAGAAGGTTTTATTCATGTAAACAGAACAACAATTATTCTCTAACTTACATGAATAACCGTATTGCAATAAACATGATCAAATCATATTCATGCTCAACACAAACACCAAATAACACTTATTTAGGTTCAATACTAATCCCGAAAGTATAGGGAGTGTGCGATGATGATCATATCAGTCTTGGAACTGCTTCCAATACACATCGTCACTTCATCCTTTAACTAGTTTATGTTCATTATGCAACTCCCACTTCGAGTTACTACTCTTTAGCAACTGAACCAATATCAAATACCGAGGGGTTGCTATGAACACTAGTAAAATACACATCAATAATCTGTATATCAAATATACCTTTGTTCACTTTGCCATCCTTCTTATCCGCCAAATATCTAGGGCAGTTCCACTTCTAGTGACCATTTCCTTTGCAGTATAAGCACTTGTTTCAGGCTTGAGTTTAGCTTTGGGTTTCTTCACGGGAGTGACAACTTGCTTGTCATTCTTCTTGAAGTTCCCCTTCTATCCCTTTGCCCTTTACTTGAAACAAGTGGTCTTGTTAACCATCAACACTTGATGCTTTTTCATGATTTCTACCTTCGCCTACTTCAGTATCGCGAAGAGCTGGGAATTCCTTTCGTCATCCCTTGCATAGTATAGTTCATCACGAAGTTCTACTAACTTGGTGATAGTGACTAGAGAACTTTGTCAATTACTATCTTATCTGGAAGATTAACTCCCATTTGATTAAGGTAATTGTAGTACCCAGACAATCTGAGCACATGCTTACTGGTTGAGCCATTCTCCTCCATCTTGTAGGCAAAGTACTGTCAGAGGTCTTATACCTCTCGACACGGGCATGAGTATGAAATATTAATTTCAACTCTTGGAACATCTTATATGCTCCATGGCGTTCAAAACCTTTTTGAAGTCCCGGTTCTAAGCCGTAAAGCATGGTGCACTTAAACTATCAAGTAGTCATCATATCGAGCTTTTGTCAAAACGTTCATAACGTCTACATCTGCTCCTGCAATAGGTCTGTCACCTAGCGGTGCATCAAGGACATAATTCTTCTGTGCAGCAATGAGGATAATCCTCAGATCACGGAACAATTCCGCATCATTGCTACTAACATCTTTCAACTTGGTTTTCTCTAGGAACATATGAAAAATAAACGGGAAGCAACATCGCGAGCTATTGATCTACAACATAGATATGCTAATACTACCAGGACTAAGTTCATGATAAATTAAAGTTCAATTAATCATATTACTTAAGAACTCCCACTTAGATAGACATCCCTCCGGTCATCTAAATGATCACGTGATCCAAATCAACTAAACCATGTCCGATCATCACGTGAGATGGAGTAGTTTCAATGGTGAACATCTTATGTTGATCATATCTACTATATGATTCACGCTCGACCTTTCGGTCTCCAGTGTTCCGAGGCCATATCTGTATATGCTAGGCTCGTCAAGTTTAACCCGAGTATTCTGCGTGTGCAAAACTGGCTTACACCCATTGTATTTGAACGTAGAGCTTATCACACCCGATCATCACGTGGTGTCTCGGCACGACGAACTTTCGCAACGGTGCATACTCAGGGAGAACACTTATACCTTGAAATTTAGTAAGGGATCATCTTATAATGCTACCGTCAATCTAAGCAAAATAAGAAGCATAATAAGATAAACATCACATGCAATCAAAATATGTGACATGATATGGCCATCATCATCTTGTGCTTTTGATCTCCATCTCCAAAGCACCGTCATGATCACCCTCACAAAACATGATCATCTCATACAAAAACCGTATAACTCATCATGTCTTGACCATATCACATCACAACATGCCCTGCAAAAACAAGTTAGACGTCCTCTACTTTGTTTGTTGCAAGTTTTACGTGGCTGCTACGGGCTTTAGCAAGAACCGTTCTTACCTACGCATACAAAACCACAACGATGTTTCGTCAAGTATGTGCTGTTTTAACCTTCACAAGGACCGGGCGTAGCCACACTTGATTCAGCTAAAGTGAGAGAGACAGACACCCGCCAGTCACCTTTAAGCAACGAGTGCTCGTAACGGTGAAACCAGTCTCGCGTAAGCGTACGCGTAATGTCGGTCCGGGCCGCTTCATCTCACAATACCGCCGAAGCAAAGTATGACATGCTGGTAAGCAGTATGACTAGTATCGTCCACAATCTCATTGTGTTCTACTCGTGCATATCATCTACGCATAGACCTGGCTCTGATACCACTGTTGGGGAACGTAGTATTTTAAAATTTTCCTACAATCACGCAAGATCTATCTACCAGATGCATAGCAACGAGAGGGGAGAGTGTGTCTACGTACCCTCGTAGACCGGGAGCGGAAGCGTCAAGTGACGCGGTTGATGTTATCGAACTTCTTCGCGATCCAACCGATCAAGCACCGAACGTACGGCACCTCCGCGTTCAGCACACGTTCAGCTTGATGACGTCCCACGAGCTCTTGATCCAGTTGAGCTTCACGGGAGAGTTTCGTCAGCACGACGGCGTGGTGATGGATATGATGTGTTCACCGGCGCAGGGCTTCGCCTAAGCTCCGCGACGGTACGACCGAGGTGTGATTCTGTGGAGGGGGGCACCGCACACGGCTAAAACAATTCAACTTGTGTGTCTTTGGGTGCCCCCTGCCCCCGTATATAAAGGAGCAGGGGAGGGAGGCCGGCCGGCCCTTCCTGGTGCGGCTAGAGAGGGAGTCCTACTAGGAATAGGATTGCAATCCTATTCCTAGTAGGATTCACCGAAAGGAAGAAGGGGGAAAGGAATAGGAGAGGTGGCGCCCCCTCCAATCCTAGCCCAACTAGGAATGCTAGGTGGGGGCGCCGGCCAGCCCTATGGGCTGCCCCTCTCTTTCCCTTTAGGCCCACTATGGACCACCCTCTCTCGTAGGGGGTTCCGGTAACCCCCTCCGGCATTCCCGATAAATCCGAAACTTTTCCGGTATACTTCCGGTGTCCGAATATAGCCGTCCAATATATCAATCTTTATGTCTCGGACATTCCGAGACTCCTCGTCATGTCCGTGATCTCATCCGGGACTCCGAACTACCTTCGGTACATCAATACTCAAAAACTCATAATACCGATCGTCATCAAACGTTAAGCGTGCGGACCCTACGGGTTCGAGAACTATGTAGACATGACCGAGACTCATCTCCGGTCAATAACCAATAGCGGAACCTGGATGTTCATATTGGCTCCTACATATTCTACGAAGATCTTTTATCGGTCAGAACCGCATAACAACATACGTTGTTCCTTTTGTCAAACGGTATGTTACTTGCCCGAGATTCGATCGTCGGTATCTTTATACCTAGTTCAATCTCGTTACCGGCAAGTCTCTTTACTCGTTCCGTAACACATCATCTCGTGACTAACTCATTAGTCTTTTGCTTGCAAGGCTTATTATGATGTGTGTTACCGAGAGGGCCCAGAGATACCTCTCCGACATTCGGAGTGACAAATCCTAATCTTGATCTATGCCAACACCACGAATACTTTCAGAGACACCTGTAGAGCATCTTTATGATCACCCAGTTACGTTGTGACGTTTGATAGCACACAAGGTGTTCCTACGGTATTCGGGAGTTGCATAATCTCATAGTCATAGGAACATGTATAAGTCATGAAGAAAGCAATAGCAGTTTAAACTAAACGATCATAGTGCTATGCTAACGGATGGGTCTTGTCCATCACATAATTCTCCTAATGATGTGATCCCGTTGATCAAATGACAACTCATGTCTATGGCTAGGAAATATAACCATCTTTGATCAATGAGCTAGTCTAGTAGAGGCATACTAGGGACATACTGTTTTGTCTATGTATCCACACATGTACTAAGTTTCCGGTTAATACAATTCTAGCATGAATAAAAGACATTTATCATGATATAAGGAAATACAAATAACATCTTTATTATTGCCTCTAGGGCATATTTCCTTCAGTAGACCACATATCACATGGGAAACTTATTTTCTTTTATTTTTTTGACATTTACATCATTTTCTTTTATTTTTTTTTGAACTGAAAAAGGCGGTCCAGGGGAGGTGGAGTAATGGCCAAGTTACTAATGGCGCACCGTGGTAGTGATGCGGTGCGCCATTAGTAGTTCAACTACTAATGGCGCACCACACCCACGGTGCGCCATTATGCGCCATTAGTAGTTGAACTACTAATGGCGCACCGCACCCATGGTGCGCCATTAGTAGTTGAACTACTAATGGCGCACCGCACCCATGGTGCGCCATTAGTATTTAAAAAAAAAAATGAAAACAAAATAAAAACAAAATATGAAAAAAAACTAATGGCGCACCGTGGGAGTGGTGCGCCATTAGTAGTTCAACTACTAATGGCACACCACTCCCACGGTGCGCCATTAGTATTTTTTGAAAAAAAAATAAAAACAAAATTTGAAAAATAATTACTAATGGCGCACCGTGGATGTGGTGCGCCATTAGTAGTTTTGTGAAAAATATATAAAAAAAATTGTTACTAATGGCGCACCACGTCAACGGTTCGCCATTAGTATTTGGATACTAATGGCGCACCAGCACATGGTGCGTCATTAGTGTCAATTCCATCTATAGCCCTTTTCCTAGTAGTGATGGTCGCCCCTACCGTGGCGCCGCCACTGATCTGAACCCAGGGCATCTGCATTCACTTTTACAAAACTACATTTTAAGCCTGTTTTGAAATGTCAGAAAATATAACAGAAAATTTTATGCGTACATGTTTCCACATGTGCGTGTGCGGCATAAATTTTTATGAAAAAAAAAATGTCTTTTTGGTTTGCCTTCATAAAAAAGACAAATTCTAGTGCTTCTAAATAGGGTTTCACGACACAATTTTTTTTCTTTTTGCACAGACCATAAAAAAAGCTATTTTTCCGTGAAACTTTGTGCACGCACAAAGAATATGAAGACGTACCCGTGCAACCTTTTTCTGATTTTTTTTAGCATTTAGAAATGTGTTTTTCAAAGTGGGTTCATATGTATCCAGGTTCATCCATGCACTTCCCTCGGAGGTGGAGCACTGGAGCCTGACATATAGCTGCATCTAATTGAACAGCTAATTCAGAGTGGAGCCTGACATATACGTAGTTGCATCTGCAGTTGGCTAGTTGTATTTTGTCAGATGCGTTGCGTCCCAAAGCCTGAACCCTCATCCGCAGATATCAACGTCTGAACCCAGCACTATGCCATGCTGATATCGAATGTTTTAGGTCAGAACATATATAGAGACCATCCAAAGGCCGTCCAAGCCTGAACGTTTTTGTTTTTGTTTTGCTGATTCTGAAACCCTGAGTCTGAATCTGATCTGGTTGGCCTCAACTCGGACGGTCATTATTGACTGATCATATAGATAAGATCAGAACTTCAAAATTTTTTTTTTAATAAGATCAGATCCAACGGAGAGATCACATCCAATTGTTTGACAAGCAAAATCCGACGGCCAAAACATCTTTTTAGTTAGGGTTTTAGCATCCACATACTTACCATATTATGCACCGTTTTTATATATAGTCCCGTAGTCATCCGCCGTCTTATTTGTAACTCACGCCAACACTTGTAAACATCGTCAATGGGAGACCAGGAGGAAGCGAGGCCAACCAAGAAGGCACGCGGGTCCTCGCCGCCGCCCGCCATGGGCTCCGGTAGCCTGACGGCGTTCACGCTCTGCCTGGCTAAGAAGCTCGCTGAGGGTGACGACAACAAGGACAGCAACATTGCCTTCTCGCCGCTGTCCCTCTACACCACGCTTGGTCTGGTGGCCGCCGGAGCCCGCGGCAAAACCCTGGATGAGCTCCTAGCCCTGCTAGGCGCCACATCGGCTGACGAGGTCGCCAGATTCGTATGCAGCCTCGCCGCTGACCCGTCCGGATCCGGTGGGCCGATCATCACCTACGCCTATGGTGTGTTTCACCAGAAACACATGGAGCTCACGCCGGACTTCCTCCACACCGCCACCGAGTCCTACAGTGCCGAAATACGCGCCGTCGAATTTGCTAAGGTAGCAATTGACTCAACTATTACATCCATCCCAAAATTCTCATTTTAGATTTGTCTAGAGTCTAGACACCATAGGTATGTATCTAACACTAAAACGTGACTAGATACTTCCTATCTGTATCTAGAAACACAAAGTTTTTGGGACAAATTTTTTTGGGACGGAGGGAGTATTTTGATCGCGGTTTCACATTGGCAATGGTACAGGTCCTTCATTGACTGTTAGAACGTTCATGTGTAGGATGAGGTCAGGGAGGAGACCAGGAAGGAGATCAACCTGTGGGCGGCGGCGACGACGAACAATCTCATCTCGGAGATTCTGCCCGAGGGTTCATTGACCGACCTCTCGAGGTTCGTGCTCACCAACGCGATCTACTTCAAGGGTGCGTGGGAGACCCGCTTTCCCAAGAAGCTTACTGAAAACGGCGAGTTCTACCGCCTTGACGGCGCTGATCCCGTGGAAGTCCCCTTCATGACCCTGCCAGGAGAATGCCAGCTCTTCGTCTCATACAATGAAGGCTTCAAGGTGCTCAAGCTCCCGTACAAGGATGGTGACGATGCCATGTCGCGGTACTGCATGTGTGTCTTCCTCCCGGACGAGGAAGACGGGTTGCTTGACATGGTCCGCACTCTAGAGGAGGTGGGCGGCTCCCTGCTCGACCACGTGCCGGACTACCTTAGCAGCGTGAGTGAGATTCTGTTGCCCAAGTTCAAGTTGTCATTCTTCTGCAGTCTCTCCAAAGTCCTTCGAGGCCTAGGA
Organism: Secale cereale; assembly: GCA_902687465.1. Classification (NCBI taxonomy): domain Eukaryota; kingdom Viridiplantae; phylum Streptophyta; class Magnoliopsida; order Poales; family Poaceae; genus Secale; species Secale cereale. The sequence goes on from LR738714.1 coordinate 764,689,173, forward strand.
GTCCTGGAGGCATTCAGCAAGGAGGCCGACCTGTCCGGTATCGTGGAGAAGAACGTCTGCGACGTGTGCTTGGACGAGGTGTTCCACAAGGCCGTCGTCGAAGTGAACGAGGAAGGCACCGTGGCAGCGGCCTGCACTGCCGTCGTTGGCCGCAAGAAGCAATGTGCAAGGACATCGTTGAAGTTCATCGCCGACCACCCGTTCGCGTTTTATATCGTGGAGGAGGTGTCAGGGGCCGTGGTCTTTGCCGGTCATGTACTCGACCCTTCTAGCTCACAGTAATAATAAGCAGTAGTAATTTTATTCGAGCTCCTAGTTAAGTACTACTATTCTGCCTCAAATAAGATAATCGCCAATAAATTAAACAATTCGGCTATATATTTTCTGTTGTGAATTCACGCTTTATTTGGCCCCTTTGTTTGCTTTTCTGTCATTATTAAAATATCGATGGTCATCCATCTCTGCATTTTGGTAAGCTCAACGTTGATACATCCTCCCATCATGACCTGATGGATGCATCCATAAGTGAGTGTGGTGCTGAGAGATATCACGGTTTTATTGCCGCAAGTAACATGATGACAAGACGGAACGGTTGCAGCGTCACTTTTCAACAGATCAAGGTTTCAATCTTCTTGCGTAGACTAAGGATTCCCTAATATTTGACCCATGTAGTTTCAAGAGTACACGACGTCGATTTTCTTCAGCGGTAATCTCAACTCTTTGCTCTTCCAACATAGGCGATGGCTTTGTTTTGAGGGGTACACCACTGAGAAATTCATGTTTGCGAGTTGGAAGTCGATTGTAGCGTATCCTCTACCTTACACAGGAAGCGCAATGGATAGGTTCCTTTGGGGATCCAAAGTGACTTTATAGTCATCACTGCCGGGGTTGGCTAGGTCACAGCCAAGCACCCCATAATTGGCTGGGTTGCACACAAATGGACCCCGACGAGTGCCCACAACATACTATCGACCTGCATTGAGTAGCCACTCTGTCTAAACCTGCGCTGCCTACACCAAGCTCGGCCCCGAGAGTGGTGCACTCGAAACAAATGGAAACAACACGCCTAGCCTATCAATAATCCGTAAAACTGATCAATCAGGTCCACTAGGGCCCACCACCACCACACAACATGAGAGCGAGGGAAACCATAGATCCCATCTGAAATGATTGATGGCTCGCGACCCCAGGTGACCAGAGCACAACTGCTTGCGCCCATCAGCAACGAAGAACTCTAGCCACCACCCGTTCATCTCCTAGGTGCAGGGGCCTACGGCGACATCAGGATTGAGGGTAGAGAAGCAGATCTGCCTCCATCCCACCCAGACTAAGAATCAGTGAGAGTGTGAACCGAGATCCACGGGCACCAGGAGAAAAAGGCCTACCGCTTACTCTTGTGGGTGACCTGTTCTGTGCCGCTCCAACGATTTTTGCCATGGGTGGAAGCAGTATCAACTTGCCTACCAAGCCAGCACCGAGCTTCGTGCAGAAGCAAAATAGAGAGCCTCTTCACCATTTGACTCACCATCATCGCACACAAGGGTCGATATCCGGCCTCCCTTACCCCCACCAGTGAGGGAAGTGGAGAGCCTAGTGCCCAAGCCGACCCGCGACTCAGACCTTCACGACTAGCTCGTTGTTTAAAATCTATGATACATGCACCAGACTCTGCCGAGAGAGTGTTGTGACCAAGACAGATGGAAAGAACCCACATGCCCTTTCACTGGCCCATGAAACTAGCCCATTTGGTCAACTAGCACTAGTAGAAAACAGGGCATTGGTCCAGCTCATTAGCCCCGGTTCAATCTAGAACCGGGACCAATGGGGGTACTGGACCCGGTTCGTTAGCCCAGGGGGCCGGCCGGGCCACGTGGGCCATTGGTCCCGGTTCGTCTGGACCTATTGGTCCCGGTTGGAGCTAAAAACCGGGACCAATGGCTCTTGCTCCTGTCCCACCACTATTGGTCCCGGTTGGTGTTATGAACCGGGACCAAAGGCACCCCTTTAGTCCCGGTTTGTAGCACCAACCGGGACCAGTGAGTTGCCTATATAAACCCCCTCACTCAAGAGCAGAGCTCACTGCTCTGTTTTTTTTTCTGGCCGAGGGGGAGAGGGGTTAGTGGTGCTCTAGCTCACCTCCTATGCACACAACGTGTTCGGTGGAATGCCCGAGCCACACTAGTTAAGCTTTTCTCCTCTCGAAGCTCTATTTTCTCCGAGATTTGTCTAGGTTTAGCGGTCCGTCACGTCCCGTCCCCGTCTTCGCCGCCGTCGATCGCCCCCGCCGATCTCGTCACCGGCACCACCGTGGTGAGCCTCTTGTTATGTCCATGCTTTTCTTACGTTTATTATTGCTTTAGATAGATATTTGTCTAATTTTCTTACGTTTATTGTTGCTTGTTATTATATAGTGCGATGGTTTTGATATCCGCCCACGTGGGCCCTCGTCCGGTCTACGATTCGGATGTGGTATATTATCTTTAATTTATAACTATTTGTTTTAGTGCTTATGATAGTTATGCCGACCATCCTGACATGCATAGATGTTTTATTATGTCTAGGAGGTAGTTGAACCGGAAATTCCAACCGACCCTCTTGTGGAGAGGTTAAACTTAGTTGAAGAGGAAAACATTTCGTTAAAGAAAAAATTGGAAAAAATGGAGGAGGAGAAGATGGAATTGGAGTTGCATGTTGCGGAAGTTATCGATGATCACAAGATCAAGATGGACCCTATTGTCGAGAGGTTAAATTTAGTTGAAGAAGAAAACAAATTCTTGAAGGAAAAAATAAAAAAAATTGTGGACGAGAAGATGATATTGGAGTTGCATGTTGCGGATGTCGTCGATGATCACAAGATCAAGATGGATGCAATGCGGTTGAAGATTAAAAAGATTAGAAAATATGCCATTAATACCGAGGCTTGGTATCATTATGCCGTTGGATCAATTGTTACCTTGGTTGCGATTATGATAGCATTTGTTTTCGCGTTGAAATGTTTTACATAGTTTCGATGTGTATGGAGAGCTATATGTTGTTAGATGAGAACTATATATGTATGTACTTTGGTTTTAATGTGATGATGAACTTTTATCCATTTGGTCACTTAATTATCTATTTATGATGTTCTGTAATGGTTTTTGACACACTTAATTATATATAAATGCACGCAGATGAACCGCCAATGGATGTACGGTGACAGACACACCTCCGAGTACATTAAGGGCGTGCGTGAGTTTCTAAATGCGGCAGAGGCAAACAAGCAGAATGGTTTTATGTGTTGTCCATGCACTAAATGTGTGAATACGATGTCTTGCTCTAACCGAAAAATCCTTCACTCCCACCTGCTTTACAAGGGTTTCATGCCACACTATAATGTTTGGACGAGGCACGGAGAAATAGGGGTTATGATGGAAGACGGCGAAGAAGAAGAGTACGATGACAACTATGTGCCCCCTGAATACGGTGATGCTGCAATGGGGGGAGCTGGTGAAGATCAAGAGGAACCAGACGATGTGCCCAATGATGCTGCAACGGGTGAAGCTGCTGAAGATCAAGAGGAACCAAATGATGATCTTCGTCGGGTCATTGTCGATGCAAGGACACAATGCGAAAGTCAAAAGGAGAAGCTGAAGTTCGATCGCATGTTAGAGGATCACAAAAAAGGGTTGTACCCCAATTGCGAAGATGGCAACACAAAGCTCGGTACCGTACTGGAATTGCTGCAGTGGAAGGCAGAGAATGTTGTGGCTGACAAAGGATTTGAGAAGCTACTGAAAATATTGAAGAAGAAGCTTCCGAAGGATAACGAATTGCCCGACAGTACATACGCAGCAAAGAAGGTCGTATGCCCTCTAGGATTGGAGGTGCAGAAGATACATGCATGCCCTAATGACTGCATCCTCTACCGCGGTGCATACAACGATCTGAACGCATGCCCGGTATGCGGTGCATTGCGGTATAAGATCAGACGAGATGACCCTGGTGATGTTGATGGCGAGCCCGCCAGGAAGAGGGTTCCTGCGAAGGTGATGTGGTATGCTCCTATAATACCACGGTTGAAACGTTTGTTTAGAAACAGAGAGCATGCCAAGTTGATGCGATGGCACAGTGAGGACAGTAAGAAAGACGGGAAGTTGAGAGCACCCGCTGACGGGTCGCAATGGAGAAAAATCGAGAGAAAGTACTGGGAGGAGTTTGCAAAGGACGCAAGGAACGTATGGTTTGCTTTAAGCGCGGATGGCATTAATCCTTTCGGGGAGCAGAGCAGCAATCACAGCACCTGGCCCGTGACTCTATGTATGTATAACCTTCCTCCTTGGATGTGCATGAAGCGGAAGTTCATTATGATGCCAGTTCTCATCCAAGGCCCTAAGCAACCCGGCAACGACATTGATGTGTACCTAAGGCCATTAGTTGAAGAACTTTTACAGCTGTGGAATGGAAACGGTGTACGTGCGTGGGATGAGCACAAACAGGAGGAATTTGACCTAAAGGCGTTGCTGTTCGTGACCATCAACGATTGGCCCGCTCTTAGTAACCTTTCAGGACAGACAAACAAAGGATACCACGCATGCACGCACTGTTTAGATGACACTGAAAGTATATACCTGGACAAGTGCAGGAAGAATGTGTACCTGGGCCATCGTCGATTTCTTCCGACCAACCATCAATGTCTAAAGAAAGGCAAGCATTTCAAAGGCGAGGCAGATCACCGAAAGAAGCCCGCCATGCGTACCGGTGATCACGTACTTGCTATGGTCAATGATTTACATGTAATCTTCGGAAAGGGCCCCGGCGCACTAGCTGTTCCGAATGACGATGAGGGACATGCACCCATGTGGAAGAAGAAATCTATATTTTGGGACCTACCCTACTGGAAAGACCTAGAGGTCCGCTCTTCAATCGACGTGATGCACGTGACGAAGAACCTTTGCGTGAACCTGCTAGGCTTCTTGGGCGTGTATGGAAAGACAAAAGATACAACTGAGGCACGGGAGGACCTGCAACGTTTGCACGAAAAAGACGGCATCCCTCCGAAGCAGTATGAAGGTCCTGCCAGCTATGCTCTTACGAAAGAAGAGAAAGAAATCTTCTTTGAATGCCTTCTCAGTATGAAGGTCCCGACTGGCTTCTCGTCGAATATAAAGGGAATAATAAATATGGCAGAGAAAAAGTTCCAGAACCTAAAGTCTCATGACTGCCATGTGATTATGACGCAACTGCTTCCGGTTGCATTGAGGGGGCTTCTACCGGAAAACGTCCGATTAGCCATTGTGAAACTATGTGCATTCCTCAATGTAATCTCTCAGAAGGTGATCGATCCAGAAATCGTACCAAGGCTAAGGAGTGATGTGGCGCAATGTCTTGTCAGTTTCGAGCTTGTGTTCCCACCATCCTTCTTCAATATCATGACACACGTCCTAGTTCATCTAGTCGACGAGATTGTCATTCTGGGGCCCGTATTTCTACACAATATGTTCCCCTTTGAGAGGTTCATGGGAGTCCTCAAGAAATATGTCCGTAACCGCGCAAGGCCAGAAGGAAGCATCTCCATGGGCCATCAAACAGAGGATGTCATCGGGTTTTGTGTTGACTTCATTCCTGGCCTTAATAAGATAGGTCTCCCTAAATCGCGGTACGAGGGGAGACTGACTGGAAAAGGCACGCTTGGAAGGGACTCAATAATATGCAGGGACGGTTATTCTTGGTCTCAAGCACACTACACAGTTCTACAGAACTCTACATTGGTGACCCCGTATGTCGATGAACACAAGAACAGTCTGCGCTCCAAACACCCGGAGCAGTGTGACGACTGGATTACACGTGAACACATCAGGACTTTCAGCAGTTGGTTGGAAACACGTCTTAGAGGTGACAACACTGTTTGTGATGAGTTGTACTTGTTGTCCAGGGGACCATCTTCGACTGTATTGATTTACAAAGGATACGAGATAAATGGGAATACATTTTACACGATTGTCCAAGATCAAAAGAGCACCAACCAAAACAGCGGTGTCCGCTTTGATGCAACAACCGAGAGGGGAAAGGACACATATTATGGTTACATAGTGGACATATTGGAACTTGACTACGGACATGATTTTAAGGTCCCTTTGTTTAAGTGTAAATGGGTCAATCTGTCAGGAGGCGGGGTACAGGTAGACCCACAGTACGGAATGACAACAGTGGATCTGAAAAATCTTGGATACACTGACGAACCGTTCGTCCTAGCCAATGATGTGGCACAGGTTATCTATGTGAAGGACATGTCTACCAGACCGAGAAAAAGAAAAGATAAGGAAGCGAATACATCATACGATGAGCCAAAGCGCCACATAGTTCTTTCAGGAAAAAGGGACATCCTGGGAGTGGAGGGCAAGACAGACATGTCTGAAGATTATGAAAAGTTTCATGAAATTCCTCCCTTCAAAGTCAAGGCTGACCCAAGCATCCTGATAAACGATGAAGATTATCCATGGTTACGGCGCAATAAGCAAATGACACAAGCGAAGAAAAAGTGAAGAGTTATTTCCGCAACTATTATGATGATACCATGCCAACTTTATAACAAACGAGTACGATACCATTGTCCGTTTGTATTATTCAAATTTCAATACTACTTGCACTAACAAAACAAAACAAAACAAAACAAACTTGAAAAATAAATAGCAACAATAAGTATTTTGTTGTAAGTATAAACAAAATAAAATAAATAAAGCAACAAAGAAAATAAATAAATAAAGTAAAATAAATAAAACAACTCTAAATACAGCAAAAAACAACTTAGAAATAAGTAAAGAAAATAAAATAAATAAAGCAACTCTAAATACAGCAAAAAACAACTTAGAAATAAATAGCAACAATAAGTATTTTGTTGTAAGTATAAATAAAATAAAATAAATAAAGCAACAAAGAAAATAAATAAAGGAAGTAAAATAAATAAAGCAACTCTAAATACAGCAAAAAACAACTTAGAAATAAACAAAGAAAATAAAATAAATAAAGCAACTCTAAATACAGCAAAAAACAACTTAGAAATAAATAAAGCAAAAAAGGAAAAAAAAATTTGGGCGCTGCCCAGTGAGCCTGCAAGGCCTATAGCACAGGATCCACCTGTAATATAAGGCCCAGCAAGCTCACAGGGCAGCGCGCAGAGTTAGGCCCAGAAGCCTGCATTTGAGAGGAGCTCGAGAGGGTGGGAGCAGCAGCCCTTATAAACCACTCTCGAGCTCCCTCAGCTAGCGAGGTGGGACTAAACATCCCACCACACCCGCGCCAGCACAGGGCCTTTGGTCCCGGTTGGTGGCACCAACCGGGACTAAAGGGAGGCATTAGTCCCGGTTGGTGGCTGAAACCGGGACTAATGACCCCGTTTAGTCCCGGTTGCTGCCACCAACCGGGACTAAAGGCCCCTCCTTCCCGCCCTTTGGGCTGCTGAAAAGGGACCTTTAGTCCCGGTTGTTGGCAGCAACCGGGACTAAAGGGTGGCATTAGTCCCGGTATCAGCCACCAACCGGGACTAATGCCCCTCCTATATAACCAACACTTGCGAAAATTTAGGCAGTTTTCTTCTTCCCCGCCCCGACGCCTCCCTCGATGTGCTCTCCTTCCCCGTCGCCGTCGCCGTCGCCCCCGTCGCCCCGTCGCCGTCGCCGTCGCCCCCGACGCCGCCTCGTCGCCCCGCCCCGCGCCGTCGCCGCGCCCCGCGCCGTCGCCCCGCCCCGCGCCGTCGCCGCGCCCCGGCCGGCCCGTCGCCCCGCGCCGCCGCGCGCCCCGCCCCGCCGCCGTCGCGCCGCCGCGCCCCGACGCCGCCTCGTCGCCGCCCCGCCCCGCCGCCGTCGCGCCGCCCAGCCCTGCCGATGTGAGGGGCTCCCTTTTTTTATGTTTAATATTGCTGTATATATATATATAGTTGCTGTGTATATATGTATATATGTGTATATTTTTTTTATGTTTATATAAATTGCAGTATATATAGTTGCTGTATATATAGTTGCTGTATTTATATGTATGTGTATATCTTTTTTTTCTTAGGAATTTGCTAAATATATATGTTAAATATATATTTATGTGTATATAAATATATTTTTTCTTAGGAAGTTGCTGTATATATGTGATGTGTGTATATGTGATGTATATATATATGTGTATGTGGCTATATAGTTTTTTGTTTATATATGCTAAATATATATAGAAAGTTTTATATATGCAAAAGTTACAAATTTAGAAAAAGAAGGATAGGAAAGAAGAAAATAAGAAAGAGGAAAGAAAGAAGAAAATAAGAAAGAGGAAAGAAAGAAGAAGAGGAGAGGAAGAAGAGGAGAAATAAATAAGAAGAAGAAAAAAAGAAAAAAAGAGGAGAAGAAGAAAGGACTAGAGGAGAAGAAGAGAAATTTTCTCTTCTTCTCCTCTATTCCTTTCTTCTTCTCCTTTTTTTTCTTTTTTTTCTTCGATCTTCTCCTCTAGCGGTTCCTTTTTTCTTCTTCTTCCTCTATTTTTATCGGATATGTCTATGTCGATATACAACCTCCCCGATAACTTCGACATTAGGGGGGGCCGGGGTCGAGGGTCGTCGAGGGACCGAGAGGCCAAAGGTCGAGGGGTCGAGGGTCGTCGAGGGACCGAGAGGCCGAAGGGCGAGGGGTCGAGAGGTTGCCTAGCAGTCGGGGGTCTAGGGTTGTGGATCGCCGAGCAGTCGGGGGTCAAAGTATTGAAGAATTCCATGACTTCATCATTTGCCAGAAGTAACCGGGGCATTTTAGTACAAAGTTATGCAAAGATATTTTGGAACGGAGTTCCTGATAGAATAATCCGTCTTTTGTTACGAATTATCCTATCTGGGACTCCGTTCCAAAATAACTTTGGAGAGCTTCGTACCATCATGCTACTGTTACTTTCGCCTAATGATGAAGTATTGGTTTTGTTGAATCCTTTGACACTCGACAAAATGTGACATGAGGGGGTCTAGGGTTGTGGATCGCCGAGCAGTCGGGGGTCGAGGGGTCGAGAAAGGTTGCCTAGCTAGTGTCAAAGTATTGAAGAATTCCATGACTTCATCATTTGCCAGAAGTAACCGGGGCATGTTGGTACGAAGTTATGCAAAGATGTTCTGGAACGGAGTTCCTGATAGGATAATCCGTCTTTTGTTACGGATTATCTTATCTGGGACTTCGTTCCAAAACAACTTTGGAGAGCTTCGTACCATCATGCTACTGTTACTTTCGCCTAATGATGAAGTATTGGTTTGTTGAATCCTTTGACACTAGACAAAATGTGACATGAGGGGGTCTAGGGTTGTGGATCGCCGAGAAGTCGGGGGGGTCGAGAGGTTGCCTAGCTAGTGTCAAAGTATTGAAGAATTCCATGACTTCATCATTTGCCAGAAGTAACCGGGGCATGTTGGTACGAAGTTATGCAAAGATGTTCTGGAACGGAGTTCCTGATAGGATAATCCGTCTTTTGTTACGGATTATCTTATCTGGGACTTCGTTCCAAAACAACTTTGGAGAGCTTCGTACCATCATGCTACTGTTACTTTCGCCTAATGATGAAGTATTGGTTTTGTTGAATCCTTTGACACTAGCTAGACAAAATGTGACATGAGGGGGTCTAGGGTTTGTGGATCGCCGAGCAGTCGAGGGTTGAAGCTAGTTCTACGTTTGCCATTAATATATCCATCTGTCATGTTTGAATAATAATTGGCCTGTTGTAAATATTTGTAGAAACAATGGACGACAACACCCGAGACCTAGCACAAGAAGCGATGTTGATGGACATAATCGCACACGGACAAAATGCCGTCAGGTCGTATCTCAATGACACCGATGAGCAGGTCGAACAAGAGCTGCGGCTGGAAGATCTAGGCTATGATATTGATGAATTCGGTGACCCAATGCACATGGAAGAAGTAGACCGTGAGGACGGCTCCGGTGACCCAATGCCGGTGCAAGAAGGAGACCGTGATGCTGGCTCCGGTGACCGAACCGAGTCCGGCCAGGAGGTATATATGTTAGTTAAGCATGTGCTGACTAGTTAATTGATTCATTCATTAACTCTCGTCTTTGTTCCTTTTCTAGCCCTCCGGATCGAGCAAATCTTCGGTAAAGAGACGAGGAGCGAAGAAAAAGTTGAGGCCGGATGAAAAGTTTGAGATCTCAGAAATCTCGCGCTCCGGCGAGCCGATTGCACCCATCCGCACAAAGAACGCATTTGTTAATCAGTGCGGGGTTCTGGTTAGGGACAAGATCCCGATCAGCATCCATCAATGGTTAAAGCCGGCTGCAAACGACGCTCAGGTGACTTATGTCACTGATATGCAGAAAGAAGATCTTTGGACTGAGCTGAAGTCAAATTTCGTCCTACCGCGAGAGGTTGATCCGGCGAACCCAGTTATAGAGGAGTTAATCAAGTCTGCTGCACTTTCGAAGATGGCAGACCAATTCAGGGCATGGAAGAAAAAACTGAATACGTTTGTCAGAGAAAAAACGACTCCAGAATTCGTGGGCATATATGAGAAGATCAAAGATGACTGGCCCGCATTTGTGGCCCATAAGAAGTCGGAAAAGAGTCAGAAGATGTCGGAGAGAAACCGGATAAATGCTGCGAAGAAGAAGCATCACCATCGCACGGGGTCGGGCGGCTACCTCGTAGCCCGGCCTAAGTGGGCCAAGGCTGAGAATGATCTGCTTCAGAAAGGGATCGAACCAGAGACAATGCACTGGCCAGAACGTTGCCGGACTTGGTTCTTCGGGGCTGGCGGAACCTTGGACCCTGTAACAGGGTGGTGCATTTGGACGGACAAGCAATTGGAAACACCACTCAGAAAGATGCGGCAGTATATCAAAGCAGCGCATGAAGGGACGTTCTTCCCCGACAGAGAGAACGACGAGCTGACAATGGCCCTCGGGAATCCTGAGCACCCTGGACGGACACGAGGCACGCCAGGCTCCCTTCCGTGGCGTGCTGGGTTTCCGGACGCAGGAGGCTACAAATGCCACGACAGGAGGAAGAAAATGGAGATGACCGAAATCCAGGCGCTGCGGGCCAGAATACAAGCGATAGAGGAACGGGAAGCAAATCGGGAGAAAAGAATTGCCGAAGCTTCCCCCGAAGCTACCCCGCCATCTCAGCGGAGAAGCAGCGTGGCTTCCACCGACCTGCCAGAGCCTGCCTTGACGGCTACTGCCAGGAATCCTGTGGATGCTATCACGCAGGCACAAAATTGCCACCTTATGGCACAGTGGATGAATCTGAAGGTCAAGGCGGCTGCTGGCTCTGTTTATCCTTCTGGACCCGACGACACTTTTCACTGCCGGCCGATTCCAGAAGGATATGCTAGGGTGATGGTCGACGAAATAACGGAGAGATTTGAGGAGCTCCAGCTTGACCACCCTACCGGTGAAGGGGAGACTCGGCTGGGTTCTTCACTGAAGACTCCATGCCTATGGCGGAAGGACCTAATCAACATTCTCAACTGGACGCCTCCGCCTCCTCCTCCTCCTCCGACGAGTCAGGGCACTCCGCCTCCTCCACCGCCTCCTCCTCCGGCGAGTGACCATCAGGGCACTCCGGCTCCTTCTCCGGCGAGTGACCATCAGGGCACTCTGGCTCCTTCTCCGGCGCGTGGCGGCACTCCGCCTCCTTCGCCGCCGGCGCGCCCGAGCAGACAGCCTGCTCCTCCTTCTCCGCCTAATCAGCAAGGGCGGAAGAGACCTGCCGCCGCTCCGGCTGCTCCTGCTCCGGCGCCTAAGCAAGTAAAAAAGACAGTCGCTTCGTCTGGTCCGACGACATCTACCAGTACAGCCAGAGGCGGGAGGCGATGCAGATTCGGTCCTTCTCTCACGCCTCTAGAGAAGTTACCGTACGAGAGGTCCGACGAGGAAAACACGAAGATCGCTGAAGGCGAAGTGAAGGACTTTTTTGAAGGGTTGAAAGCAGAAAGACATCCACCTCCGGAGGAGAAGATAGATGCGGTGAAAGCAAAGCGCACTCTTGCTGCCCTGAAGCAACCAGCGAAAAGTAAGCCGAAGGGCAACTATGACCGCATTATTCAAAAGACATTTCAAGATGCCAAGCGGTCCGGAAGTACAAAAAGTGATCAGAGGTTAGCAGAAGGACGAGCTGGGAAACAAATTGCCCAGCTCGGCGAACAAGCGAACCAATCATGCCCCCCGCTCAAGGTGTCTAGCGACATGGTCGCTAATGATCCGAGGATGGTGCCCGATTATACCAATCTTGCAGATTACGCGTCCGACGATGTACACTATGATTTTTTGGAAGTGCAGATACAAAGATACGAGTACGGGAAGCCTCTCGTCAAAAATGAAAGATCTCTATCAACGAATATGCGAAGATTGCATGATTGGTACTTGAAAATCTGCAGAGAGTCTGGGGGGAGGAATAACTTGTATTTGAGAGTTAATCCGGAGCATGACCTCGTTGGAATTGACCTGTTGCCTGTTCCATTTGAGGAGTTCTATCAATTTTTCAATCAATTGGCCCTCGATAAAACAACGGTCACCTGCTACTGTCTGTAAGTAGTACTACTTCTGTCATTAAGTTTCTCTATATAGCTGATCTTCATTGCATGTATTTATAATTATCCTCACTATATTATGCAGATTGAAGATCGTCGAATTGAAGAAAAGACAAGTAGGTGATATTGGGTTTATTAACACATACCTCATAGATGCAACCGAGGTTAAATTGCGTCCCGGCGATACCGAGACCAACTTGCTACGATCGTTGGTGGTAAATGAAAACAAAGATATAATACTCTTCCCTTACAACTTCAAGTGAGTGTTAATGTCTTGTGCATATTTGGATTCCCTTATATATCAGTCAAGGTTACAGTGATGTAATTGATGATCTCATGCATTCGTGCGCAGCTACCACTATATTCTCTTAGAGATTAAGCTTGAGAAGGGAGTAGTAACTGTCTTCGACTCTAAACGTAAAGATCCCGAGGAGTATGCGGACATGACTCAAATGCTAGCCAGGTAAGTTAAATCGATCAATATTATCCACCATGCATATATATCAGCAACTTCATTTCTGATATCAACTAATTGTTTTCTTTGTCTGGCAGGGCTTGGAAAAAATTCACCAAAAAAGCTCCGGGACTGCCGAAGAAGCTACAATTTAGATACCCGAAAGTAAGTACTATATAGTAGCATGTTCCGCGCGCGCATCTCCTATATCTTGATTCAAGCGCTAGTTTCATCAATACCAATTTGGCATTCTTGCTTATCAGTTTGATTGACCTCTATTTCTTGTCAAGTGGTTGTGGCAGGAACCCGGGAATGATTATTGTGGATACTACATTTGCGAGTCCATCCGCCACACGACCTGTGAGCGGGGCTACACTGATGAACAATTTGAAGTGCGTAAGCAATCAATAATATTCACAAATTTATAGCATCATTTCATGTATTGACCCCCTACTTCAAATTAGATGTTTCGGATGCGGGATGAACTCCTAACACCAGATCGACTGCGAGCAATTCAAGAGGAATTGGCGGCATTCTTCCTTGAACACGTGATCGCTGAAGACGGAGAATACTATATGGACCATGCATCCATGTGTTAGGAGATTATTTTTGTAAGAGATAATTATTGTATATATGTGCCCGGTAGTGTCGGATAGATATACGAGAACTTGTTGTTCGACCAATCTCTCGGAGAAGGAGAGAGGTGGTCGATATTACTTCTCTCTGTATGCATATATATATATATGTTGATTATACGATCTTCTGTTTCCTTCATTTGCTTAGTAGCTAGCAGCTAGCTAGCTAGCTAGCGTGACTCTAGTCCTCTCTATATACGTATGTGTAGTATGTAGCGTCGACCAAGCACGGACATAAGAGAGAACACTTCTCTCTATTAATTAGCTAGCTAACACAATATATGAAACACCTAAATTAACCCCCCAAAACCTAAAACCCCCCCTCCCCTTTCAAAAAAAAAACAAAAACCACAGCCACAGAAATGCTGACGCGTGGAAGCCTTTTGGTCCCGGTTGGTACCACCAACCGGGACTAAAGCCCCTCCTGCCTGGACTCGGTGCACAGGCCACGTGGACACCCTTCTGCCCCGGTTCTGGATTGAACCGGGACTAAAGGGTCAGAGCATTAGTACCGACCCTCTTGTCCCGGTTCTGGAACCGGGGCTAAAGGCCCAAATGAACCGGGTCTGATCCCCCTTTATCTACTAGTGTAGGGCCCACCAGCTCCATACAATAGGTGAGCGGGCAAAACCCTAGATCCTATTCCGACATGATTGGCGGCTCGTGACCCCAGCATGATGAGGACAAAAGGGGGGGGCTATGATGACATCAGAATTGGGTCCCTACGAACAAGAGGACAACATAGGTAAATAAAGAAGTTTGAATACTAACCTAAATATCCACGTGTGAGCAGTACTAGAGCAAACCGCATGCCTGTGGCTTGTGGGGTTCGGGTGGACAATGGTCCTTAACCTTCCCTCTAAAGGAGCACACGGAAATCTCACTATGAAGAGGAGAACAAGGAACCAAGAGACTGGAACTGCTAGGGATGCACTACAAAAATCTTACACCTACAAAACCTTACGTAGTGTGTTACGTACAACCTTCCTCTAAATTCTCTCTCCCCCCCCTTTGATTTTCATGGGTATGGGGGCCCTCCTTCCCCTATATCAGAAAAGAGCAAGGAAAATTGTTAGCGACTAATAACCCGATAGCTCAAAATATGCAGGGCGGGCAGATTGTTGAGAGAGATGTGGGGAGGCGCGGTCATGGTGGTCTTCCGCTCGGGCTTGGGCACAAGCTCAGGTGAAGCCATGGATCTGGCCAACATGCTGCAGGGCGGTTGTCGGCCTAACAGTGGTCACCTAAGAGGACTTAAATTGTATGATATATGTCCATAAGCGAGGACGGCGGAGGCAGTGTCGCTGTCCTTTCTCCTTGTCAAGTTTTCTACGGATGGTAACGAGTGGCTCTTGTCAAGTCTCGTCAGCCAACATGTGAGGACGTGGTCATTGCTCGCCATAAGGAACGTGCACATATGCAAATATTGGATTGGTTATACCTAGGAATGGATGCGTTCTTTGCGACATTACCCTGATGATGGCATTGCTAAGACTTTGCTCGGAATTGATCTTGAAGGTGAAAACCAAGATCTGACCTTTGGTGGTTGGATCCGGGGACGGCGACACTTGTACGTCGTTCCCTTTCTAGAGGTGTCACTTTTGGAGAACCCTTCTCTTAGTCTTTGTGTTGTATTTCGTCAATTGTTGTTTTCATTGCTTACCTTTTATTTTCTTTCTCTCTGTGTAGGCATAGCATTGATCTTGCATGACTATGCGTTGTGCCAGTGTGATCATTTTCTGCTGATGTTGTGTTGATTGTGTGCATCTTAGTTATGTAGAAGCCGGTTATGTATTCATTATGAATGTATCCCTCGATGCTACATTACGAATCAATAAAAAAACACCCTTTATCAAAAGAAGAAAATCCCAATTTGATGAGATCCAACGGATGGAGCCTATCCCTTCGATTGACAATTACAATAATCGGAAGGTGTCCGCTGCCCAAACCTATTATTATTATGGTTTACCATTATGACTAATAATACCATGTAATTTACCACTACTGGAATCACCACCTTTGTCGAGTGCTGGGAACACTTCGCAAAGGGCCAATAACCGCCAGCAAAGCCTTTGCCGAGTGTTGCACTCGGCAAAGGCCACCCGGCGTACACCTCTCAGCCAAACAGGAATTTACCGAGAGCCAGGACACGGACAGTCGGCAAAGAGTTTGCCGAGAACCAAACAGTGCATCTTGGCAAAATAAAGTGACTTCACGGCCGCTGGTTCCGTCAGCTCTTTGCAAAGAGCGATGATGGACAAAGTTGCCATGGCCAACAGCCAGCTCCAGCGCATGCCACTTTGCCGAGAGCAACATTCGGTAAAGATCCGTTCCCAATCCAGTTTTCGCTGCTTTTCCCCCGGATCCCTGCATCAAAAATAGATATAAAATACACATACATGCATTTGAAGTCTCAAACTCTAACAACAAACTCACATAAGCATTATACAAAATAGTTCACACAAACTTCATTTCAAATCACAAAGTAGCTCTTTGATACAAGTGCCTACTTACTAAACAATAAAGTGATCAATGCATGTCTACATGCGAACCCATGATAAAAGCAACACAACAATTATGACGAACTGAAGGAGAATTATCAAGTTCTTCCATCCACTGAACCTGATAAGTTGTTTCTGGCCAGCACATCCACTGAACTCACTATTTAGATTTTCTTTCTGGTTAAGCACATACTGATTGTAATGATACTCTTCCTTCTCTCTGCTACTGAACGAGTTGTGGGAGCTGCCTTTGTAGCGAAGCACTTGTTCATTGCATCCAGACCATGAATCGTAGACTCGTGGCACCTACCTCTGTATAACGCATACCACTTCATCTACAAAGAAAGAGAAAAGGAGGCAGAGAAATAATGCAAGGTTAAAATATCACATCATACATAATCCACGTAAGCATTCATTACTCATACAATGTTAATCATCGCAAGTGAAAATCTAAGTCCATATCATCGGCTACATGACTATATAACTAAATCAATGCCAAACTATCAAGGTGGACTACTCCGAGGTGTAGTCGCTGAAACCAGTGATCATGGAGTCAGAACACGTGGGGCACCCCAACTACACCACAACACTACATCCCCAACAATTAGGTTGGTAGGAAATACAACTTCCGCCAACAAACAATTGGTCAGGAAAGAGTATTGCCGACTGAACTTGTCTGTTGGGGTAAGTCCAGATGGGAAAACCCTTTCCCGACCGACATAGCTTTCCTGACCAACATAGCTTTCCCGACCGACTGATTGATGGCAATGTTGTATCTTTCCGGACCAACAGTCTGTTAGGCCTGTCATGGGCCTTTCCCGACCAACAGTCCATTGGTATAGCCATGGGCCTTTACTGACCAATTATTTGACGGGCTATTCTTTCCCGACCAACAATCTGTTGGGCCTGGCGTTAGCCTTTCCCAACGTACTCTCAGAAGGGGTTGGTTTTGCCGACCAACAGTCAGACGGGGGTTTTCTTTTGCCAACAAATAGTTAATTGACAACTTTTGGCCAACCACATTTTTAATTAAGCTACGGTACTGATTGTCACATACATATATTTCATGTGTTCTAAGCATAATCACCAAGACACCATACATCAGGCTCACATCCAGGAGCACCAAACATTTTTTATTCCACGAACTAATTGCCACATACATACACTTCAGTCTGTTCTAACATAACCACCGAAACATCATACATCAGGTTCACAAAAGGACAGCTACAAGATGCATGTATGAGACATCAGTAGTACAAAATTAAAGCTAAAACATCTGGTTGACGTAGATCGCTGGCTTCATGGTTCCTTGTGACTGTAGTCCTTTTATTTGCTTCCTACAAAGTTAAAATAATACACTACTAGAAACTAGACTACAGTACCAAAATGTCAGCATAGAGGATCATCACATTCTCAAAAATATAAATAGTAACAAATAAAGATAATTCAGTAACCATGTGTTAACATCAACGTTGATCCTTGGCTGAGACCACCCCAGCCGGCCCACCATTTCCATAAGGAGTTGATAGGTCAGCAAAGGGGTTTGTTTCTTCTCTTTAAAAATAAGATAAATTAGTCTATTGTCATAGGCAAAAAACTGGAGTACGTCTGAGATGGAGGGAGCAGAACCGTTTAAAGCATCTATTTGTGTTTATACAATTACTACGTATTATATAAATCATTGATTATTCTACATTTGTAGTATTGTCAGCATCTCATCGAGATTATTTTCGCTTTTTGGCATTTGACAACTAATGAGCAATGCTTATCTAGCTATTTAATTTCAGTATCAACGACTACATTTGTACAAACTTATTATACAGATTTGTAGATCTTACTAAGAACAACTTAAGTAACTACGCTTAACGATGATGTACTTTCCATAGTAGATATGTACAATCATCCACCATACGTACAAAGATTAATTTGCCCTGAAAAGAATAATTTTCAAATTCAATCTGTTAAAAAACTTAGAAAATAGAATACAAACAATAATAGTGATAGAATGTTAGGGTTTGAACTTTACTACTTCAAGGACTTATGCTTCCATGAATCAAGGCATCACATTTATTTAAAGAGATTAAACTTACAACCAGGTAAAAAATCTGGTCCACCAACTGGAGTAGGAATCTGAACACATACAAACACACAGAGAGGTTACGATGATGTTTATGCCATGGATGGCTAGCTCCTCTTCTCCCGAAGTGCAGAGAGATGGGGACACCTACCAACATGCTTCTAATCGCCGGAAGCAGAGGCTGGCTGCCTCAGACCAGACCACCCGGAGTGAAGGTTTGTCCCACTTAGATCTAGATGGTCTGGGTTGGGGGCGGTGGAGCCATGAGAGAGAGAGAGAGAGAGAGAGAGAGAGAGAGATGGCATCACCGGCGCTTGGGTATGAACAAAAAGTGTCTCCGTTGGCACCTCTGTCAAGGCAGCACCGACACATGCCCACCTCGACGTGGGAAACTAGCAGCCATGTGGGGATAACGATGGAGGGGTGGGAGGAAGAGGGGAACAGTGCGGTGGCGACGTGTAGCCCCGCCGTCGGCCAGAGAGGTCACCTAGGGCGGCGGTGTGCGTGGTGGATCTGAGCAATGGAGCCAAAGGGGATAAGGTTTGGAGCGTGGGGTTGGGGTGAAGGAAAAGAAAAAAAGGGAGCCTTCGGGGGCTGAGCCAAATGTTGGTGCTAGAAAATTCTACACACGCGTCCACATTTTTGGGCCGGCCGACCATCAGTTGCGTGTAAGGTTATTGCCAACCGACTATTTGTTGGTACATATTTTAGCATTCCCGACCAACAATCGGTCGTTATGTATCAGTTTTCCCTACCCACGGTCTGTTAACTGTTTTTCTGATCAACAGTCGGTTGGCAATACCAATGTTTGCCAACACACATCAGTAGGGAATTCTGGTGCGTGGTGTAATGCCCCCATGGTGGAAGACCAGGCGTCGTCAGGAATGTAGGTCGGTGGACTCAATGGCATCGAGTCGTCACACTCCTTACATGGTGGGGCCTTCTTCTCCTTAGCTGGCGGATTCTTCTTGGCTAGATCCTCAAAATAATTTATTAGGATCAGCTGCGGGTTCTTCTCGATGAGTGCCGCCAAACGGTCCTCGGCGCGCCTCTCCTTGACCGCTATGTCGACCCTCATGGAAGTTGCGTCGGAGGAGGAAGCCATAGTCGCGAAATCGATTGGTGCTAACACCTTTCATCACACAATGAAAAAGAGCATAAGAATCAAATATCAAAGATGACTTCTAAGCAAATTAATCATGATGGGCATTCCTCATGGATATTTCGACTTTCGGTGATGGTCGAGCTGGGCGAGTCCATCGTGCGTGAAAAATGTATATCACAAGACGAACTCGCACAGATCAACCGCCATCTACAAAAGTCGATTTTCTTTCACCAAGAACAACTCTCATCTCTCTCAGGTATATATGGTGTAGTTCTCTCTGGTGGTGATATATATGGTGGAACTCTCTTCGGTTCTGATATATATGGTGGACACTCTCTCACAAGTATTTTGACTTTCGGTGATGGTCGAGCTGCGTGAGCCCATCCCGCGTTATCAAGATAACAAGAAGAGCTCACGTAGATCGACTGTCATCGTCAAAAGTCAATTTTCTTCCTCCAAGAACAACTCTCATCGACTGTCAGTGATGGTCACTCTTCCTGTATTCCTACTGCTTTGAAATATCACATAAGAGGAACAGAGGAAGCGTGACCCCCTACGACAACAATCGTTACATTCCTTCGAAAACATCTCCCATCTGTCGAATATATTCGTCACTCGCTCCATAGCATCCATACAAACAACAAAAACTAATACATGCGAAAAACATAAAATCCATAGATACATCCATCCATCCTTCTATGCATTAATATATCCTTTTATGCATCCATCTATCCTTCTATGCATCCATCTACATTATCCACAAAGTATCTACATTCATCCATCCTTCAATGCATCCATCTATTCTTTCCGACGTCCATCTATTGGTACATACAACAAACTACAAAAAATAATACAAAAAATAACCCATGCATAAAGTCATGCATCAATCCATGCACTAATACATACATATATACATCCATGCATCCATTCATCCATACATCCATGCATGCATACAAAATTCTATGCATCCATACATCCATGCAGCCATACAAGCTCGAAGGAGGACAAAGCTCACCGAGGAGGGAGGTATCTCGGGGGAGGGGCGCCAACGGGGTGGGAGGGTAGCCGGCGGGGTGGGGGGCGCCGTCTAGGTGTGGGGCGCCAGCGATGGCATGGAGTGCCAGAAAAGGCCTTTAGATTGGATCTCGTGGCTCTGGAACTTGTGGCAGCTAAAATAACTTTTCGTCGACACTTCTAGGGTTTCTGGAATATCTGAGTATTTATAGAGCGAAGAGGCGGTTAGGGAGACCTCCATGGGCCCACCACCCATCAAGGCGCGCTAGGGGCCTCTGGCGCTCCCTAGTGGGTGGTGGGCCCATCGACCTCTCCTTAGGTGCTTCCTTGACTCCCAAGCTTTCCTCTGGTTCAGAAAAAATCTCCAAAAAGTTTCGTGGCATTTGGACTCTGTTTGATAAGGATTTTCTGCGAAGGAAAAACAAGCAAAAAACAACAATTGGCGCACTGGGCACTATGTCAATAGGTTAGTCCCAAAAAATGATATAAAGTTGCTATAAATTGATTGTAAAACATCCAAGAATGATAATATAAGAGCATGAAAAAAACAATTATAGATACATTGAAGACGTATCAGGGGTGGGAGTAGAGCCCCTAGAGGAGGATGGGCCGGGGCCCGAAACTATGCTCTATGACTGACATAGGGGGGTGATCTTCGCGGCCCTCCTCTAATGAAGTACCCTCTGAGGAGGAGGAGGTTGGGGAGGAGTAGGATGAGGAGGATGCAGGTGAGGAGGATGGTGGTGGCGGGAAAGATGGTGGTGGCGAGGATGATGGTGGTGGCGAGCAGGTTCATGGCCGGGAGGGGGGTGGCAAGAAGAAGGGTTGGATGCATGGTATTGTGCGACTCGCTAGCCCTCCAACACCAAGGAGAAGAAGTGGCTCATTGAGCCCACGGGGAAAGAGTAAGTGCCCTTTAATCATATTTTAAACACTTACTAACATTTTGATTGTGCACATGCTAATCTTTTCATTCTTTTGTAGCAACTGGATAGTTCCTAAAGATGCTTGTCTTGCAAACGGCATCATGACTGTCCCGTTGAAGCTTTATTGGCCAAGGTTGCTCGATCCGGAGCCAGTTAGGCACCCGGAGCGCCTAATTTTTTTCCATGAGCTGGGAGCTCCTTGAGTCGAACTAGAGAGTTGCAACAGTCGTGGACCACATCCGTCGTATGACGGAGGTTAGTTTAGCCAACTTATAAGCAACGTAAATATTGCCTTTTATTTCTTTCGATCTTCATGTTTGCTTGGTCAACTAACATGCAACTTGTGTTTGCGTCTATGGCAAGTGGCATGGTTCCTACAATGGAACCATCACCACCACCTGCTGGACCACAGCCAGTGCTGCCTACGTAAGTTTGAACAATTTTTGGCACAACACAATTGGACTCCGGTTAGTACGTCACCAAACTATTCAAACACTAGTTATCGTTTATTTAACACAATTATATATCCCCTTACCAACTCTTTTCAAACATGCACGAAACCGATGGATCATCCGTTCGTGGTGCTACTGATGGTTTCACTCCCTAGTCATAGAGCTTAGTCACTCCGGTCTTGCGAGGTGGCAGTGGTGATCTTGGCGGTGGCGCTGTTTGGCGGTGGTGGTCTTGGCGCTTAAGCCTTTCAATTATTATGTTCATCTTTCATGGTTCATGACTTGTCGATATGATGCTCGTATGACCTTTGTGCATGATGACGATGATGACTTGTGTGCTTCTTTACATGATCTTCTTCAGTTTTCTTTGGCGATCTTGTGTACATGATGATGATGACGATGTTGGCTTGAGGATGTTGATATATATGTGATGTGCAGTTTATATTTGTGATGTGCTCCTATATTCTATATATGCTGTCAATTTGAATGGAAGATAAGCAGAAAATGTAACAAAAAAAACATAATAGAACTATATGCCGACAGCTAAACCGTACACATAAATAGCTATCGGGTTACGAGTATCTGAAATGTGGCCTCTATGCCGACGGTATGGTCGTCGGCATAGATTTTCAAATATGCCAACGGTCACACCGTCGGCATTGAGGCCACATTGCAACTCCTGATAATCCCTGGTGCATGGATAGGCCGACGGCCGCATCGTCGACATAGATCAGATATATGCCGATGGCCAGATTGTCGGCATACCCGTGCATGAGGGGTTACTAGGAGCTGCCACGTGGCCAAGATATGCCGACGGCCAGACCGTCGGCATTTCAGTGCACCAGGGGTTACTAGAAGCTACCATGTGTCCATGGTATGCCGACGGTAGGGCCGTCGGAAAAGGTTACACGTATCCCGACGGTCAGACCATCGGTATAGTATGGACATGGGGCAGTTTCTGATAGGTGACGGCTTGACGACGGCGCCGTCAACAACCGTCACATGTAGAATGTTGCCGACAATGTCTTTATGCCGACGGCCTGCATTGGATACGCCGACGTAGGATTTGCCGATGGGGCTTTGCCAATGGTCGCCATCGGCATAGGCCTATCCCGGCGGTGTTTGGTCCTATGCCGATGACCATGGGCCGTCGGCATAGTCTGTGATTCCGGTACTGTGTAGTTTACGGATGGACTGTAGAAGAGAGCAGCCTGATACTCTGGGTGTAACAAGCGCTTAGCTTTAGCCACGTTTGCATTGCGTGCATATCAAATTCTATGGTTACTTTTTATTTTAAGCATGGTAATTGATCGGTGATATTCAAGACATGGTTGCCAATCTCTCTAGTTTGGCATCGCTCAATTTTGTGCTTTCGATGATGATGAGACATGGTGGCCATTTATGTCTGTGAGCTCATGATGTAGTTCTGGGTTAGGGTCTTGAGGTCTAGATTCACATGCCATGCTAGTGTTGAATATTGGAATGACAGGTCAGGAGATATATAGTTAGATATCTTTGACAGTACTATGGGGTGTTTGATACGTCCAAAACGTATCTATAATTTCTGCTTGCTCCATGCCTCTTTTGTGTGATATTGCTATGATATT
The DNA here is from genome assembly GCA_902687465.1 of Secale cereale. Lineage (NCBI taxonomy): Eukaryota > Viridiplantae > Streptophyta > Magnoliopsida > Poales > Poaceae > Secale > Secale cereale. Next base: position 764,712,479 of record LR738714.1, read on the forward strand.
TATAAACTTCCATACACTTTTGATCATATTTGGACTAACCTATTAACTCAGTGCACCCCAGTGCTAGTTTTTGTTTTCTGCTCTTTTTGTATTTCAGGTTTTCCCACCACGTAAACTGGCAGAACAATCCCGGAAAAAATATATAAAAAATCAGCGTTTCGGAAGCTTCCTTGCGGCCAAAGTAGGGCCGGAGGGGGGCCACCAGGGCTCCAGGCGCCCTGGTGGCGCGCCCCCCCCTCCTGGCCGCGCCGGGGGGGCGCCTGGGCCCCCCAGGTCTCCGCTGATGCCCCCCTTTGGCATATATTTACACCGCGTCCCGAAACCGTCGAGAACGGAACCCTTTTTCGCGATCTCATCTCTGTTCCGCCGCCGCCGCGCTTCCAAGATCGGGAGCACCAGGAGAACTCTTCCCGGCACCCTGCCGGAGGGGAGGATCACCACCGGGAGCCTCTCCACCACCATGGACGCCTCCCAGATGAGTTGTGAGTAGTCTCCCTTGGACCATGGGTCCATGACCAGTAGCTATGTGATGTTCTCCTCCCCTTTTTGTTCTTCACTAATTAGACCTCGTGAGCTGCCCTACATGATCGAGGCACATATGTAATCCTTATGCCGTTGCTATGTTGAGTTTGCTGGGATCCGATGGATTGTGAGATTATGTTCAGATTGTGTGTGAGTAATATATTTGATTTACCTCTTTTATATTTATGTTCTTGAGTAATTCTTGCATGTTCTCCGTTGCTATTTATTGCTTTGGCCAAGTAGTAGGTAGTAACTCCAAGAGGGAACGTTATGCTTGATTGTGGGTTCATGCCCCTCGATGACTAGTTTGAGTGACAGAAACATGAGTCTAGGGGATGTGCTGTTGCCACAAGGGGGAAAACAACGGTGCTTGTACTCGCGGGTACAAGGATTGTTTACTTTACGCAAAGTTCTTTTAATGCAGTTGTCTGTTGCTTTGAGTTTACACTATGGGTGGGACTCGCAACTTAATACCAGCGAGATGCTCTGGATAGATATCTCAAGGTGGATGATTAGTAGTAGATGCAGATGGATTTCGGTCTACTTGCCTTGGCGTACCGCCCATGCTTTGAACCTCAACCTTTCTTGCAGCATAGTTAGCATTGGTTTGCGCACATAATTCTATCAATTGCCCAGCTGTAATTCGTTTACCTCACATAGCTGTTTTATCGTCTTTTGGGAGAGAGACATCACTAGTGAACATCACGGGACCCCGGTCCATATTACCATCACTGATCACATCCGCTATTTACTTTCTGTTTTTACTTACTAGATGCAATTATACCTATCACAATTATCTCTTGCGTTTGATCCTTTGTAAACGACAAGGCCGGAGGGATTGACAACCTCTCTGTACTCGTTGGGAGCAAAGTTATTTGTATCTGTGTGCAGGTCCAAGTTGATTGCTAAGTATCTGGCGCCGTTAGCAGTTGACACCTTCTTGTTGAACCTTGGAGTCTTAGGGGAATTCGATCCTTGGTATCTTTGCCAAGGGAAAACTACCGCTACACTGCATCTCAAACCTTCCACTTGGGGTAACCAACGAGGGGCGAGAAGCCATCAAGCAAAGTTTTCTGGCGCCGTTGCCAGGGACTCCACTCTTCAAGATAGGGGAGTTGCACGCTATCTTTTACCTTTGCTTTTTAGTCTTGTTAGTTTACCTTTCAGTTTTGCTTTAGCATCCTTTATCGAAAATCACAAAAATAGTTATCTTGCTTGCTTGCTGCTATGGGTTCCACCGAGAACACCAAGTTGTGTGACTTCACTAGTCATAACAACGATGACTTTATCTGCACATCTATCACTACAACTGCCACTTCAGCACCTTCTTATGAAATTAAACCTGCTTTACTGAACCTAGTTATGAAAGATCAATTCTCCGGTGCTAGAGATGATGCTGATTTACACTTGAACAACTTTGTTGAACTCTGTGATATGCAAAAGTACCAAGAAATAGATGGTAATATTGTTAAGCTTAAGCTTTTTTCCTTTCTCCTTGAGAGGAGGAGCTAAAATTTGGTTTCAATCCTTGCCTAGAAATAGCATAGATTCTTGGGACAAGTGCAAGGATGCTTTTATTGGAAAATACTATCCACCTGCTAAAATTATCCAACTAAGGAGTAACATAATGAATTTTAAACAATTGGATAATGAACACTTTGCCCAAGCTTGGGAACGCATGAAGTCTCTTGTCAAGAACTGCCCTACTCATGGTTTGACTACTTGGATGGTTATCCAAACTTTTTATGCAGGCTTGAACTTTACCTCGCGGAACTTGTTAGATTCGGCCGCGGGAGGAATCTTTATGTCAACTACACTTGGTGCTGCCACGAAGCTTCTCGATGAGATGATGACCAACTATTCCCAATGGCACACCGAACGCGCTCCAACAGGTAGGAAGGTAAACTCTGTCGAGGAGATTTCCTCCCTAAATGAAAAAGTTGACTTGATCATGTCTCTACTTTCGAAGCAATCTTCTATTGATCCTCGTGATGTTCCTTTATATTCTTTGATTGCTCAAGAACAAGTAGATGTGAACTTTATCTCTAGAAACAATTTCAATAACAATGCTTATAGGAGTAATTTTTGGTAGCAATCCTAGACCGTTCCCCTCTAATTCTTATGGGAACAACAATGCTTATCCTAGCACCAAGAACTCCACTTCTGAACTAGAGAGTATGCTTAAAGATTTCATCACTACCCAAAAAGCCTTCAACAAGAGTGTAGAAGAAAAACTAGCCAAACTAGATGATCTCTCTTCGAAGGTAGACAATTTAGCCCATGAGGTAGAATTGCTTAAAATTAGAACTTCTCCTCTTGAGGAGAGGAAGGTCACTCCTATGAATGCTATTCAAGTGCAAATTAATGAAAACATTAGGATGTTGGCTAAACTTAAAGAGAGATGGGCTAGAGAAAAGGAGGAAGAAGATAGAATTAAGAGCCTTCCTACCCACCACACTGTTGCTACTATCCAAGTTGTTGAGGATATCCAAACTCTTAGCACCCAATGCACTCCTGGTCCCATTGGACCTATTAACGGTGATGCTATGACCATAGAAACTACCAAACAAGTGAGCCTAAAGGACACCACTACCACTTTACTTGATAGTAGTGACCTTGATTTTGATAATTGCACCCTTACCGAAGTTATTGATTTCCTTCACCAGATGTCTAGAGATCCCCGCACTAGCACGCTTAACCTTGCCTTCACAGAGCATATCACTAATGCTCTCATCAAAGCTAGGGAGGAGAGACTTAGAGTAGAAGCGTCCATACCTAGAAAGCTAGAAGATGGTTGGGATCCTATGATTAAAATTAAGCTGAATAACTTCTCTTGCTATGCTTTATGTGATGTTGGAGCTAGTACCTCCGTTATGCCCAAAAGAATATCTGATATCCTTAAATTGAAACCTTTTGATTCTTGTTCTTTTGGTGTTCGTCTTGTTGATTCTTCCATAAAGAAACCTTTGGGGAGGATCGCCGATGTTCTTATCATTGTCAATGACAATTACGTTCCTGTTGATTTTACTATTACGGATATTGAATGTGAACCTTCTTGTCCAATTATTTTGGGACGTCCTTTCCTACGCACCGTTGGTGCTATCATTGACATGAAAGAGGGGAATATAAATTCCAATTTCCTCTCAAGAAAGGGATGGAACACTTCCCTAGAAAGAAGATTAAGTTACCGTTTGAGTCCGTTATACGGGCTAGCTATTCTTTTACTCTTGATAAAACTTGATCTCTTTGCATTATGCCTAGCTTAAAGGCATAAAAGAAAGCGCTTTTGGGAGGCAACCCACAATGAATAAAAATTTATTTTGCTTTTGTTGTGTCTTGATGTTGTTACTACAGTAGCATCATCATTGTATCTTTACTTTTCAACTTTGTGCCAAGTATAGCCTCTGATTGCAAGAAAGTTCAAAAGTTGTGACGTGCTGTCCAGGAAACAGATTCTGTCCTTGGATAGAAAAATTCGTATAAAATCACCAGATCATCTTTTTGGTCTGAATTTTTTCGACAGTGTGCTCTATACAATTGTCTTTCGGGCGTCTGTTCTGAGTTTTTTGATTTGAGTTGCAGAAGTGCCCCGAAAAAATCATTTACTACCTGCTGGTCTGTTTTTCACAGATTCTGTCCTGTTTTGCCTTTCCTTCATTTTGCAAACCTTGAGCTTGCTTTTTCTTTGCAAAAGCCTTTTGGCAATCTTGAGAAACAGTAGACCTTCAAGAATATCTTTATTTTCAGCAAGAAAAAATTATTTTATTAAGGGTACTAACCTCGCTAATCAGATTATGATGAGTTATGTATGAAGGGAGTTTTCAAGTGTGCGAGGGAAGATGATAAAAAGATTCAGGAGTGTCAAACGCTCAAGCTTGGAGATGCCCCCATGCACCCCAAGAAATATTCAAGAAGATTCAAGCGTCTAAGATTGGGGATGCCCCCGTGCATCCCCTTCTCCATCAACAATTATCAGTTCGTCTTTCGTTCCACTATATTTTTATCACTTCATGTGTTATGTGCTATGCTTGGAGCGTCTTGCTTTTAGTTTCCTTTTTAGTTTTCTTTAGCTTTGCTTGCTGTTCATAACGAGTTGGAACTCAGCTTTCTTTATGTGGGAGAGAAACACGCTCCACTTCAACCTAAAACAAAACATAGAATTTTCATGTCTATCTTTGCCGTGTGTGTTCTTTGTCTTTCAATAGCTACTGTCATGCTTAGCTCTTAGCTTTCATGCTTATCTTTTAAAGAGTTTTTGTTTAGTTGGTCGCTGGAACTCTCTTTATTTATCATGCTTATCTTGTTAAGAGAGTTGGCTTCTGTTGCACTGGTCGATATGTCTATGATAAAAATGCTACGTGCATAATGGTGCTTAGTAGTTCATATTTTCTTATGGTTAGTCTCAAATAGCCGGGGGGTTCCTAGTGTGTTATTGGAGTACCAACATGATTTGTTTGCCTATGATGTGGTATGGTTTAGTGATATCTTCCTTCAAGAATTTATTTTGATTGACTTGGCGTATGCTCACGCATATTTAAGACTGTAAAGAAAGTCTGTCAAGGCTTGATGATCTTTAGTTTCTGAGTAGCGATATAACTTCCATGCCTGATTCAATGTTGCTTTGTCGCTCTGCATGATTATGACCGTCATTGCTCTTTTAGTTGGTCGCTCCCAGTCTTTTGCTAACCTTCGCCTGTACTAAGCGGACTGACTGCTTGTGCATCCAAAATCCTTTAAACCAGTTATGCCACATGAGTCCACCATACCTTCCTATACATGGTATTTACCTGCCATTCCTAACGAAGACTTTCATGTACCATCTCGAAATTATTAAAAAAAAAGCATTTCTCTTTTGTGCCTCTGTTTTAGTTCATGAGGAAGTAGTAGTTAATTCATGATCTTTTTAAGTTGGACAAGCTTCACCTCGGGATTGCATGTCTAATGTGCAAACCCATAATACGAGAAGGAACTGGTAAAGAGTGCGCCCAACTCAAAAATAATATAACAAACAAACCCTCCTTCACGCTTTGTTCATGAGAAATCAGAAAACGTTGGCAGTGATAAACAAAGGAGATTAAGAGGATGTGATCGCCCTCATTCGGGAGCCGTTCCTCGAAACTTGTCCAGCTCAAGAAGTGATTGAGTTATCTGCTAGCATTCATTGACGAAACATGCATATTCTAAAAAATAATTATTACCTCTGTTTTTAAAACCAAGAGCTCTGGTACATGTTTAGTTTTTGTTTCCGATCACGGGTTTTCAACCTTGCCAACAAAAGCCACGGTTCGAGAGTCTCCACCTTCTTTAAAACACCAACTACTGAGAGCATGATTGTCATTCTGAGTGTAATGTGCATTGTCCCAAAGTAGCATTGTCTTTTGCATGATTATGATATCGTTTATTCTGAAATCATTGTATCTAGTCGTCACTTAAACCTTGGAGGTGCCCCTGCATTTATGTTTTGCTTCACTAAAGGGGGCAAGCGAGGTACCACTTTATCATATTTGCACACCATGCTCACTACAAATCTATTTGATGTTTCAGTATCATATTGTAAAATTTTGGTTCTTTGTGATTTTCTCATGAGACAACTTAATTACTACAGATTCATTGTCTCAGTAAGCTTTTGTCATGTGACTATGAAAGGTCCTTATATGGTTAATAGCATGTCACCACAGAAATTATGCTTGTTATCATTTACCTAATCGAGGACGAGCAGGAATTAAGCTTGGGGATGTTGATACGTCCAAAACGTATCTATAATATCTTCTTGCTCCATGCCTCTTTTGTGTGATATTGCTATGATATTTATACACTTCCATACACTTTTGATCATATTTGGACTAACCTATTAACTCAGTGCACCCCAGTGCCAGTTTCTGTTTTCTGCTGTTTTTGTATTTCAGATTTTCCCATCACGTAAACTGCCAGAAAAATCCCGGAAAAATTATATAAAAAATCAGCGTTCCGGAAGCTTCCTTGCGGCCAAAGTAGGGCCGGAGAGGGGCCACCAGGGCTCCAGGCGCCCTGGTGGCGCGGCCCCCCTCCTGGCCGCGCCGGGGGGGGCGCCTGGGCCCCCCAGGTCTCCGCTGATGCCCCCCTCTGGCATATATTTACACCGCGTCCCGAAACCCTCGAGAACGGAACCCTTTTTCGCGATCTCATCTTTGTTCCGCCGCCGCCGCGCTTCCAAGATCGGGAGCACCAGGAGAACTCTTCCCGGCACCCTGCCGGAGGGGAGGATCACCACCGGGAGCCTCTCCACCACCATGGACGCCTCCCGGATGAGTTATGAGTAGTCTCCCTTGGACCATGGGTCCATGACCAGTAGCTATGTGATGTTCTCCTCCCCTTTTTGTTCTTCACTAATTAGACCTCGTGAGCTGCCCTACATGATCGAGGCACATATGTAATCCTTATGCTGTTGCTATGTTGAGTTTGCTGGGATCCGATGGATTGTGAGATTATGTTCAGATTGTGTGTGAGTAACATATTTGATTTACCTCTTTTATATTTATGTTCTTGAGTAATTCTTGCATGTTCTCCATTGCTATTTATTGCTTTGGCCAAGTAGTAGGTAGTAACTCCAAGAGGAAACGTTATGCTTCATTGTGAGTTCATGCCCCTCGATGACTAGTTTGAGTGACAGAAACATGAGTCTAGGGGATGTGCTGTTGCCACAAGGGGGAAAACAACGGTGCTTGTACTCGCGGGTGCAAGGATTGTTTACTTTACCCAAAGTTCTTTTAATGCAGTTGTCTGTTGTTGTGAGTTTACACTATGGGTGGGACTCGCAACTTAATACCAGCGAGATGTTCTGGATAGATATCTCAAGGTGGATGATTAGTAGTAGATGCAGATGGATTTCGGTCTACTTGCCTTGGCGTACCGCCCATGCTTTGAACCTCAACCTTTCTTGCAGCATAGTCAGCATTGGTTTGCGCACATAATTCTGTCAATTGTCCAGCTGTAATTCGTTTACCTCACATAGCTGTTTTATCGTCTTTTGGGAGAGAGACATCACTAGTGAACATCATGGGACCCCGGTCCATATTACCATCACTGATCACATCCGCTATTTACTTTCTGTTTTTACTTACTAGTTGCAATTATACCTATCACTATTATCTCTTGCGTTTGATCTTTTGTAAACGACAAGGCCGGAGGGATTGACAACCTCTCTGTACTCGTTGGGAGCAAAGTTATTTGTATCTGTGTGCAGGTCCAAGTTGATTGCTAAGTATCTGGCGCCGTTAGCAGTTGACACCTTCTTGTTGAACCTTGGAGTCTCAGGGGAATTCGATCCTTGGTATCTTTGCCAAGGAAAAACTACCGCTACACTACATCTCAAACCTTCCACTTAGGGTAACCAACGAGGGGCGAGAAGCCATCAGTGTTCCATCAATGACTCGTAACCATCCAAGCTCATGTCATAGTGTTCTTGAGATTCATCATGGATCAATCACATTAAATCACGATGAACACCTATAAATAAACGGATAGCCAAGGGCTCTTGTCGTGCCCTTTGCTTTTCTTCTTTATTTTCTGCTTTTCTGGACTGTGTTCAAAACTTGAATGGGGCTATGGATATATATGCGCATGCAGCCATCGATCCAACAAGACCTAAACCTACACGGATGTGCACACTAGTCTAACTTCTTTTATTTTGTGAGAAAACTTTCGGTCTGTTCATCTTTAATCATGGCAGTACAATGAACAACAAAAATAATAAGAATTATATCGAGATCCGTAGACCACCTAGCGACGATTACAAGCCTGAAGCAAGCCGAAGGCGTGCCGCTGTCATCGCCCTCCCTCACCGGAGTCAGACACAACTTGCTGTAATAGACAGTCGAGAAGTCATCGTGCTAAGGGCTCATAGGACCAACGCACCATGTTCAACTTCAAGTCAGCCTAAGATACTTATTACTACTAGGACCCTACGTACACAAAGGACAACTACTAATCAACCTAGCCTAATTATTGCCGGACTCAACTAACACCACGCGGCTTCCTAACGTACACGACCAGCATGTACACCCCAAACCTATCTCGTGTAAGACTCCAGCACTAATACACACAAGATTATCTTTAATAATCTCTCCCTAATTTTGACTTATCATCGTCTTGTGCCTTCTGATCTGGTCTTGGCTTGTTGACAATCCGCGCGCCTTTATCGACTTCACCGTGACAAGTCAAATTGCCGGCTAGATTATTTGCAAGAAGAGCTACAGTGTATCTGAAGATTGCAAGTTTCTAAATCCAGATGGTACGATACAAGTGCCCTATATGATGTAAGCCAGAGAGTTGCATCTGCAGTTGGTTAATTGTGTTCTGTTAGGTGCATTGCGTCCCAAAGCCTGAATATTTTTCTTTTCTGATAAAATCAGCGGTAGTCTGAACCTGATCTCGCTGGTATCTTTACCTAATAATAAAGCACGGAACGAGTTTGTCGGGTTCACCGTCACAATACGCTTTCTTCTCATGTCATAATACGCTTTTACAATTTGTATTGACAAAATCGTAATATAAACAAGGTGGTACTAATTTGGGTGTTTTCCGTGCGTTTTATTATATTTATTTTAGGTTGATGTGCTGTCGATTGCGTCTCAGACTCAATTGGGCTGGGCCTTCCTTCCTCCCCCTAAGAAAAAACGTGATGCGTTGCCCAAAGCGGGTCCTCCTTCCTCTCTTATTTGATCGATCGATCTCCTTCTTCCTCTGGACATCCCCCACAGCAGCAGGAGACCCGGAGTCCTTCCTTTTCTTGATCCAACCCAATCTCCTTCTTCTTTTTTTATCCAAACACTTCCACTTTTAAATCCTTTCTATCTAATTCCTACGTCCATGGGTGTCCGGCAAGGACTCCTTTGGCCGTTCGATAGGCTGATGTCGCACATATAAATACACATCAACTCCATCGAAAGACCCCTCCTGAGAAGAAAAGCAGTGTCGTCCCCGGCCTCAGGTGACCGGCCGACGAGCCCACCACCGGAACACAACCAACTCACGCAGACAAAGCACCCAGCCTGCCTCCACGCTCTCGCTCAGGCCCGGTCGAGCGGGAGACGAATGCCCGCTCGACGGGAGCACCTAAGCGCCCGTGCCGCCCTGAGCCACCACCGGGGGAAGATCCGCCGCTCGCACGCGACTTGCCGGATCCCGCGACCCCAACGCCGCCGATCTGCCTGCATCCTCTCTCTATTTCTTCTTCCCCTTCTTCTCAGGATCTCTCTCATTTTTCTCTCTCTTTGTCCCGTAGCAAGAACAGCCGCTGGCGCTCGTGTCCGACCAACTCTGGTACCCCGCCTCACCATTGACGCCGGGAACCATCCCGTCGGTCAGATCTGACGCACAGCCACCACGCCGTTGCGCCGGCGTTACCCCTGCAATGGATCATCCGGCCCTCCGCCTCTTGTATACGTCGGGGAGACGACGAATGATCGTCCTCGAACATTGACCGTATACGTGGGCCGGGTGTTGGACCAATTTTCGTACATAACATCCAGAAGCTCAATCGCAGTCCAGGACAAGTGCAAGAAAACGTCGCCTCAAAAAAAGCGCAAATTGCGAGCCTACGCAGCCAACGGAACCCTAGCTCATGTATACCTTACCTCCTCCAGCGGATCGGTGTATCCTTCGCCGGGGCCATGCTTTGGAGGCTTGTGCTGCTCAGTATCCCTTGTCCAAATAATCCATCCGCGTCCTTCCTTCGGCTACACCTTCAGGATTCATACAGCACCAGTTTGAGGGATTAGGAGGCTTGTCGCTTGTTGTTGTGCTCTTTGCCGCTGTGCGCCAGGTTCAAACTTCAAAGAGGGAACATCGACAGGAGGAGAGCATGCAGCATGCATAAGTGTCCAGAAGGGGCATGCAAAAGTCAAGAGATAGAAAGAGAACTACCCCATGCAAAGCTTTTTGGGGAGTTTTTAAAGAGGTATTTTCACAAGATACATGCAAGTTGAGAGAGAGCTGGCAAAGTTTAGTGAAGGGAGAGAGAAACGTCCAGTTCTTCGAATTGACTGGTGATGTACTGCAGCACATGTTCTGACAAATTCGTGCGAAACAGTAACCTAGATAAGTATGCAACTGCCGCAAATGATCTGCAGTTGGACACAGCAACGCATCAATCCCAGCGTGCCCCGACAGATACGATAACCCGGAGTCCAGACGCCCCGGGAGCTACCACGATTTTTCAATCTATCATGAGGTGCCCATCACGCCATGCGTGACGCAGCATCATGGCCTCGTGCATTCGAGATGTTCGTGGTGAAAGAGTTTAGGTTTCTTGGAACTATTATTGGGCTTAATCTTACTAATATTCCTTTGACTACTAGAGCAATAGGCTTAAGCAAAAACTGCAATATAAATATAAATATAAATATATATATATATATATATATATATATATATATATATATATATATATGTATGTATACACACACATATATAATATATATATATATATATATAATATTGTAAGACATACTTTATTGTATTGCGTAATATTTCTATTCACATCAAAATACGTCCATCTGAGAATATTTTGCGGATATTTAATTTAGGATGTGAGATATTCACAGCGAAGGAGTTAATTCCCCCGTTGCAACCCATGGGCAATTTTCCTAGTAGACTCAAATATCGATTATTGACTGATGTGATCCGATTGATAAGATCGGAAGTTCGGAACCAACGGAGAGATCCTGTCCCATTGTTTTACAATCACAATCGGACGGCCAAAGCATCTTTTGATTTCATTAGGGTTTATTTAGCATCCACATAGAGGTCCCCCGCAGCCATCCGCCGTTGTTAATTTACGCCAACACTTGAGCACCGTCAATCGCATCGAACGACATGGGAGGCCAAGAGGCGGAGAGACCAGGCAAGCCACGGGCCATGGCCTCCGACGGCCTGACGGCGTTCGCGCTCCGCCTGGCCAAAAAGCTCGCCGAGGGAGACGACACCAGGGGCAGCAACATCGCCTTCTCGCCGCTGTCGCTCTACACCACGCTCGGCCTGGTGGCCGCCGGAGCCCGCAACAGAACCCTGGATGAGCTCCTAGCCCTGCTCGGCGCCGCGTCACCTGACGAGCTCGCCGGGTTCGTGCGCGGCCTCGCCGCGGACACGTCCGGCTCCGGTGGGCCGGTCATCACCTACGCCTACGGTGTGTTTCACCAGAAACACATGGAGCTCAGGCCGGACTTCCTCCACACCGTCACCGAGTCCTACCTCGCCGAGATACGCGCCGTCGACTTCGCTGAGGTAGCACTCAACTATTTCGATCGCCGTTTCACATTGGTAACGCATGGTACATAGTACTTCATTGACTGTTACACGTGCATGTGCAGGATGATGTCAGGGAGGAGACCAGGGAGGAGATCAACCAGTGGGCGGCCGATGCGACGAACAATCTCATCTCGGAGATCCTGCCGGAGGGTTCATTGGACGACCTCTCGAGGCTCGTGCTCACCAACGCCATCTACTTCAAGGGCACGTGGGAGACCTGCTTTCCCAAGAGTCTCACCGAGGACCACGAGTTCCGCCGCCTTGACGGTGCCGACACCGTCGACGTCCCCTTCATGACCCTGCCGGGAACATGCGAGCTCTTCGTCTCATACAATGAAGGCTTCAAGGTGCTCAAGCTCCCCTACAAGGCCGGTGATGATGCCATGTCGCGGTACTCCATGTGCGTCTTCCTCCCGGACGAGGACGACGGGCTGCACGCCATGGTCAGCACTCTTGCGGATATGGGCGGATCCCTGCTTGACCACGTGCCGAAGCACCGAAGCAGAGTGAGGGAGCTTATGCTGCCCAAGTTCAAGATGTCATTTTTCTGTCGTCTTGCCCAAGTCCTTCGAGGGCTAGGGCTTCGCGAGGCTTTCACCGAGGAGGCCGCTGACCTGTCTGGCATCATGGACAAGAGCGTCTGCGACGTGCGCTTGGACGAGGTGTTCCACAAGGCCGTCATCGAGGTGAACGAGGAGGGCACCGTGGCGGCTGCCTGTGCCGCCGTCATCGGCCGCAAGAAGAAAAGTGCAATGAGGTTGGAGTTCATCGCCGACCACCCGTTTGCGTTTTATATCGTGCAGGAGGTCTCAGGGGCCGTGGTCTTTGCCGGTCATGTAGTGGACCCTTCTAGCTCACAGTAATAATAAGCAGTAGTAATTTTATTAGAGCTCCTACTAGTGTAGTTAATTACTATTCTGCCTCGAACAACTATAGATAATCATCAATAAACTAACAGCTTTTCTAAGTCTCAGTCGACTAAGACTTCGTTATGTCTCAGTCGATATTATCTTCCTTTGATTTTGCATGAAGATTCGTGCAATTTTTTTTTCAGTTTTTCTTTTTTGTTCTTACATATTAAGTATATCACTTGACTATGACTTGGTTAGGTCTCAATCGACTAAGATCTAGCCACACCCATAAACTATACAAATCCACTGTATATTTTATGTTGCTATTTCGAGCTTTATTTGGCCCCTCTGTATGTTTTTCTGTCGTTAACATATCGATGATCATCCATCTCTGCATTTTGGTAAGCTCAACTTTGATGCATCCCATCATGGCCTGAGATATCAGGGTTTATTGGCGCAAGTAACGTACATGATGATAGATAGACTGGTCATGCAAGCAAGTGTGCTCATTGGTGCTCTCACCGTACGATTTGTACTGAATTGGTTGTTACTTGGTTGGGTTGGTGGAACCCATGCCGAGGAGAGCACTGGTTTCCACCTCGAAGAGTGAAACTTCATTGATCACTGTGACACGACGGAATGGTTGGATCATCAATTTTCATCAGATCAATGTTTCAATCTTCTTGCGGAGAGACTTAGGGCAGAATTTTTGGTACTGAGCAAAATTCCGAGCTTCCGCGGGGTTATCGCGATTACCGACCCCCCTCAAGAAACACTCGTACCGAGCAAAAAATCTCGAATAATTTGATTTTTTTTAATAATTTAATTTTTTAATTCAAACGTTCAGAGTATAGTTAAATATAGGCCATCTCTAGTTTAGCAACTCAATTTGTCTTGTTGTAGTGGTAAAGCTAACCTTTTCTTGGCAGAGAGACGCGACTTCGAGTCTGGGCTCTCACCTTTTTATTTCCTTTTGAGGATGCAAAAGTTAAAAAATGCTGCAAATTCATGGATCGAGCAGGGGTCCAACTCATGACGACTGAGTAAGTACCCACTAGGCCAGGGCAAGGTATGTGATATTTAAGAGTTAGACACCAATCTATATCGACTTCAAAAAATTTGATTACAAATTTTGTCCGAATTTCATTCGGAATTTGGTGGTTACTGTGGTAACCGCAAATTCTGTTGCCCCTCAAGAAAAAAGGCCTACTTAAGATCCAAAACCTTGACTTAGGGATTCCCTGCAATTTAACCCATCACCCATGACTTTTCAAAAGTACACTACAGCTTCTGCAAACACCACATCGATTTTCTTCGGCAGCAATCTCTATCCTAGCTCTTCAAACATAGGCGAAAGCTCTGTTTTGAGGGATACACTACCAAAAATCCATGTTTGTGAGTTGGACCACTTGCCAGTCCCCTCTGATTCCTCTAGTAAGTTCTTGATCTCATTGGACCACTTGTCGGTCCCATTTGGTTCCTCTTTTAAGTTCTTGATAGAAATATGCCCTAGAGGCAATAAGAAAAGGGTTATTATTATATGTTCTTAATCATGATAAAGGTTTACTATTCATGCTAGAATTATATTGACCGAAAACTTAAATACATTTATGGATACATAAACAAATACCGCGTCCCTAGTGAGCCTCTACTAGACTAGCTCGTTGATCAAAGATGGTTAAGATTTCCTAACCATAGAAATGAGTTGCCATTTGATAACGAGATCACATTATTAGGAGAATTATGTGATGGAAAAGACCCAACCATTAGCATAGCATATGATCGTTCGGTTTATTGCTAGTGCTTTCTTAATGTCTAATACATGTTTCTTGGACCATGAGATCATGCAACTCCCGGACTCCGGAGGAATGCATTGTGCCGTCAAACATCACAACGTAACTGGGTGATCATAAAAATGCTGTAGAGGTATCACAGAAGCTGTCTATTGAGTTGGCATGGATTAAGATTGGGATTTGTCGCTCCGTGTGACAGAGAGGTATCTCTGGGCCCTCTCAGTAATACAGAATCACAAGAAGCTTGCAAGCAAAGTGACTAAGGAGTTAGTTACGAAATGATGTATGACGGAAAGAGTAAAGAGACTTGCCGGTAACGAGATTGAACTAGGTATGGAGATACCGACGATCGAATCTCGGGCAAGTAACAATCTGGCAGACAAAGGGAACTACGTATGTTGTCATAAAGGTCAACTGATACAGATCTTCGTAGAATATATAGGAACCAATACGGGCATCTAGGTCCCACTATTGGTTATTGACCGGAGAAACGTCTCAGTCATGTCTACATCATTGTCGAACCCGTAGGGTCCGCACGCTTAACGTTCGTTGATGATATAGTATTATATGAGTTATGTGTGCTGGTGACCAAATGTTGTTCGGAGTCCCGGATGAGATCATGCATGGACATGCCAAGGAGCTCCGGAATGGTCTAGAGGTAATGATTGATATATGGGGTAATATTGTTTGGTCTCTGGAAGGGTTCCGGAATTCATCGGAAGGGTTTTCGGATATTTCATGAAATGTTCTAGTGCGAGAACACTTTATTTGGGCCAAGGGGTAAAGCCCACGGGGCTTTAGGAAGGAGCAAAAGGAATATTTGCGGAGGCCAGGGACCCTAGCGTCTGGGGCCAGACTGAAGGAAATATGCACTAGAGGCAATAATAAAATTGTTATTTATATTTCCTTATATAATGATAAAATATTTATTATTCATGCTAGAATTGTATTAACCGGAAACTTGATACATGTGTGAATACATAGACAAAACACCGTGTCCCTAGTAAGCCTCTACTAGACTAGCTTGTTAATCAAAGATGGTTAAGTTTCCTAACTATAGACATGTGTTGTCATTTGATGAACGGGATCACATCATTAGGAGAATGATGTGATGGACAAGACCCATCCGTTAGCTTAGCATAATGATCATTAAGTTTTATTGCTATTGCTTTCTTCATGTCATATACATATTCCTTTGACAATGAGATTATGCAACTCCCGGATACCGGAGGAATAACTTGTGTGCTATCAAACGTCACAACGTAACTGAGTGATTATAAAGATGCTCTACAGGAATCTCCGAAGGTGTTTGTTGAGTTAGCATAGATCGAGATTAGGATTTTTCACTCCAAGTATCGGAGAGGTATCTCCGGGCCCTCTCGGTAATACACATCATAATAAGCCTTGCAAGCAATGTGACTAATGAGTTAGTTGCGGGATGATGTATTACGGAACGAGTAAAGAGACATGCCGATAACGAGATTGAACTAGGTATGAAGATACCGATGCTCGAATCTCGGGCAAGTAACATACTGATAACAAAGGGAATAATGTATGTTGTCATTACGGTACGACCGATAAAGATCTTCGTAGAATATGTGGGAGCCAATATGAGCATTCAGGTTCCGCTGTTGGTTATTGACTGGAGAGGTGTCTCGATCATGTCTATATTGTTCTCGAACCCGTAGGGTCCGCACGCTTAACGTTCGATGATGATTTTTTATTATATGAGTTATGTGATTTGGTGACCGAATATTGTTCGGAGTCCCGGATGAGATCACTGACATGATGAGGAGTTTCGAAATGGTCAAGAGGTAAATATTCATATATAGGACGATGATATTCGGACACCGGAAGTGTTCTGAGGGTACCGGGTACATATCGGGTCACCGGAAAGGGGTTTCGGGTACCCCCAGCAAAGATATGGGCCTTATGGGCCAAGAGAGGGACAGACCAGCCCCTGGTGGGCTGGTGCGCCCCATACAGGCCGAAATAGGAACAGAAGGAAGGAGGGGAAGGGAGAAGGAAAGGGGGAGGTCGAATCCTCCCCTTTCCTTCTCTCCCACCTCTCTTTCCTCCCCCCTCATGAAAATAAGGAAGGGGGGCGAATTGGGGTGGCAATCCAAGTAGGATTCGACCTAATTGGGCGCCCCTTGGCTGCCTCTTCCCCCCTCCAACCAATATATATGTGGGGAGGGGCCGCCTAGAACATACAACAACATCTGTTAGCCGTGTGCAGCACGCCCCTCCACAGTTTACGCCTCCGGTCATATCTTCGTCATGCTTAGGTGAAGCCCTGCGTAGATCACTTCACCATCACCGTCACCATGTCGTCATGCTGACGGAAATCATCTTCCTCGACACCTTTGCTTGATCAAGAGTTCGAGGGAAGTCATCGAGCTGAACGTATGCAAAACTCGGACGTGCTGTGTGTTCGATGCATGATCGGTCAGAACGAAAAGAAGTTCGACTACATCAACCGCGTTGTTAAACACTTCCGCTTTCGGTCTACAAGGGTATGTGGACACACTCTCCCCCTCTCATTGCTATTCCTCTCCTAGATAGATCTTGCGTCAGGTTAGGATGTTTTTTGAAATTGCATGCTACATTCCCCAACACAGACACCGAGGGGACCCTGGCGTCTGGTCCTCGAGTCAGAGAAGGACTCTTTCCTTGCAGGCTAAACCGACTTTGAGGAGGTTCTTTCTCCAAGAAACGACCCCAGGGCTCAACATATAAATAGAGGGGTAGGGCTAGCACCCAGAACACATCAAGATTCACCAAGCCGTGTGCCAGCAACATCGCCCCCTCTAGTTTATCCTCTGTCATAGTTTTCGTTGTGATTGGCGAAGCCCTACGTAGATTCTTCCTCACCACCACCGTCACCATGCCGTCGTGCTGCCGGAACTCATCTACTAATTCGCCTCTTTTGCTGGATCGAGAAGGCGATGACGTCATCGAGCTGAACGTGTGCTGAACACGGAGGTGCCCTACGTTTGGTACTTGATTGGATGGATCGTGAAGGTGTACGACTACAACAACCGCGTTGATAAACACTTCCGCTTAGCGATCTTCAAGGGTATGAAGATGCTCCTCCCCTCTGGTAGCTATGCATATCCATGGATAGATCTTGCGTGTTCGTAGAATTTTTTTGTTTTCCATGCAACGTTCCCCAACAGTGGCATCATGAGCCAATTCTATGCGTAGATGATATGCATGAGTAGAACACAAAGGAGTTGTGGGCGGTGATATTCATACTGCTTACCACCAACATCTTATTTTGATTCGGCGGTATTGTGGTATGAAGCGGCCCGGACCAACCTTACATGTCCACGTACATGAGACCGGTTCCACCGACTGACATGCAATTTGTTTTGCATAAAGGTGGCTGGCGGGTGTCTGTTTATCCTACTTTGTTGAATCAATTTTGACTACGGACGGTACTTACAGAAGGTTAAAACAACAAACTTGATAATCACTGATGTGGCTTTGCGTAGGTAAGAACGGTTCTTGCTAGTTGCTCGTAGCAGCCACGTAAAACTCGCAACAACAAAGTAGAGGACGTCTAACTTGCTTTTGTAGGGCATGTTGTGACGTGATATGGTGATACGTCCAAAACGTATCTATAATTTCTGCTTGCTCCATGCCACTTTTGGGTGATATTGCTATGATATTCATACACTTCCATACACTTTTGATCATATTTGGACTAACTTACTAATCCAGTGCACCCCAGTGCCAGTTTCTGTTTTCGGCTGTTTTTGTATTTTAGGTTTTCACGTTTCGAGAACTGCCCAGAAAAATCCATAAAAATTATATAAAAAATCAGCGATCCGGAAACAACACTGCGTCCGAAGGGCCAATTTTCTTTAATGAGTTGATATTATATTAATTGAATATCATTTTTGTTTTACGAGATTTTTGC
The DNA here is from genome assembly GCA_902687465.1 of Secale cereale. Classification (NCBI taxonomy): domain Eukaryota; kingdom Viridiplantae; phylum Streptophyta; class Magnoliopsida; order Poales; family Poaceae; genus Secale; species Secale cereale. The sequence continues at coordinate 764,730,856 of LR738714.1, forward strand.
TAAAGTTTCATTTACGCCTAATTAGCCTGGGGGGGCCACCAGGGCTCCACGCGCCCTGGCGGCGCCCCCCCACCTGGGCCGCGCCGGGGGGGCGCCTGGGCCCCCCGAAGCCCGTCCGGTGCCCCCTTTGGCATATATTTAGAGGGACCTCCGAAACCCTCAGAACAGGAACTCTTTTCGCGATCCCATCTCTGTTCCGCCGCCGCCGCCGCTTCCAAGATCGAGAGCACCAGGAGAACTCTTCCCGGCACCCTGCCGGAGGGGAGGATCACCACCGGGAGCTTCTCCACCACCATGGACGCCTCCCGGATGACTCGTGAGTAGTCTCCCTTGGACCATGAGTCCATGACCAGTAGCTATGTGATGTTCTCCTCCCGTTCTTGTGCTTCACTAATTAGTCCTCGTGAGCTGCCCTACATGATCGAGGCACCTATGTAATCCTTATGCTGTTGCTATGTTGAGTTTGCTGGCATCCGATGGATTATGAGATTATGTTCAGATTGATCTTGAGTAATATATTTGATTCACCTCTTTTATATTTTAGTTCATAAGTAATTCTTGCATGTTCTCCGTTGTTACTTATTGCTTTGGCCGAGTAGTAGGTAGTGACTCCAAGAGGGAACGTTATGCTTGATTGTGGGTTCATGCCCCTCGATGACTAGCTTGAGTGACAGAAACATGAGTCTAGGGGATGTGCTGTTGCCACAAGGGGGAAAACAACGGTGCTTGTGCCCGCGGGTGCAAGGATTGTTTACTTTACGCAAAGTTCTTTTAATGCAGTTGTCTGTTGCATTGAGTTTACACTATGGGTGGGACTCGCAACTTAATACCAGCGAGATGTTCTGGATAGATATCTCAAGGTGGATGGTTAGTAGTAGATATTGATGGATTTCGGTCTACTTACTTTGGCGTACCGCCCATGCTTTGAACCTCAACCTTTCTTGCAATGTAGTCAGCATTGGTTTGCGTTCGTGGTCCTGTCAATTGCCCAGCTGTAATTGGTTTACCTCACATAGCTGTTTTATCGTCTTTTGGGGGAGAGACATCACTAGTGAACATCATGAGACTCCGGTCCTTATTACCATCATTGATCACATCCACTATTTACTTTCCGTTATTATTTACTATTGCAAAAACTATCTATCACTACTATCATTGCTTTTAACCCTTTGTGAACTACAAGGCCGGAGAGATTGACAACCTCTCTGTACTCGTTGGGAGCAAAGTTATTTGTATCTGTGTGCAGGTCCACGTTGGTTGCTTCTAATCTGGCGCCATAGCAATTGACACCTACTTGTTGAACCTAGGAGTCTCTGGGGAATCGATCCTTGGCATCTTTGCTAGGGGAAAACACTTCTACTTACTGCATCTTACACCTTCCACTTGGGGTAACCAACGAGGGGTTCGAGGTGAAGGAAATATGCCCTAGAGGCAATAATAAAGATGTTATTTGTATTTCCTTATATCATGATAAATGTCTTTTATTCATGCTAGAATTGTATTAACCGGAAACTTAGTACATGTGTGAATACATAGACAAAACAGTATGTCCCTAGTATGCCTCTACTAGACTAGCTCATTGATCAAAGATGGTTATGTTTCCTAGCCATAGACATGAGTTGTCATTTGATCAACGGGATCACATCATTAGGAGAATGATGTGATGGACAAGACCCATCCGTTAGCATAGCACTATGATCGTTTAGTTTTACTGCTATTGCTTCCTTCATAACTTATACATGTTCCTATGACTATGAGATTATGCAACTCCCGAATGCCGTAGGAACACCTTGTGTGCTATCAAATGTCACAACGTAACTGGGTGATCATAAAGATGCTCTACAGGTGTCTCCAAAAGTATTTGTGGTGTTGGCATAGATCAAGATTAGGATTTGTCACTCCGAGTGTCGGAGAGGTATCTCTGGGCCCTCTCGGTAACACACATCACAATAAGCCTTGCAAGCAAAAGACTAAATGAGTTAGTCACGAGATGATGAGTTACGGAACGAGTAAAGAGACTTGCCAGTAACGAGATTGAACTAGGTATAGAGATACCGACGATCGAATCTCGGGCAAGTAACATACCGTTGACAAAAGGAACAACGTATGTTGTTATGCGGTTCTGACCGATAATAGATCTTCGTAGAATATTTAGGAGCCAATATGAACATCCAGGTTCCGCTATTGGTTATTGATCGGAGATGAGTCTCGGTCATGTCTACATAGTTCTCGAACCCGTAGGGTCCGCACGCTTAACGTTTGATGACGATCGGTATTATGAGTTTATGAGTATTGATGTACCGAAGGTAGTTCGGAGTCCCGGATGAGATCACGGACATGACGAGGAGTCTCGGAATGTCCGAGACATAAAGATTGATATATTGGACGACTATATTCGGACACCGGAAGTGTTCCGGAAAAGTTTCGGATTTATCGGGATTGCCGGAGGGGGTTACTGGAACCCCCTACGAGAGGGGATGGTCCATCGTGGGCCTAAAGGGAAAGAGAGAGGCAGCCCATAGGGCTGGCCGGCGCCCCCACCTAGGGTTCCTAGTTGGACTAGGATTGGGGGGGCGCCACCTCTCCTATTCCTTTCCCTCTTCTTTGTTTTGCTGAATCCTACTAGGAATAGGATTGCAATCCTATTCCTAGTAGGACTCCTTCCCTAACCGCACCAGGAGGAGTTGGCCGGCCTCCCTCCCTTGCTCCTTTATATACGGGGGCAGGGGGGCACCCAAAGACACACAAGTTGAATTTTTTTAGCCGTGTGCGGTGCCCCCCTCCACAGAATCACACCTCGGTCATACCGTCGCGGAGCTTAGGCGAAGCCCTGCGCCGGTGAACACATCATATCCGTCACCACGCCGTCGTGCTGACGAAACTCTCTCGTGAAGCTCAACTGGATCAAGAGCTCGTGGGACGTCATCAAGCTGAACGTGTGCTGAACGCGGAGGTGCCGTACGTTCGGTGCTTGATCGGTTGGATCGCGAAGAAGTTCGACAACATCAACCGCGTCACTTGACGCTTCCGCTCCCGGTTTACGAGGGTACGTAGACACACTCTTCCCTCTCGTTGCTATACATCTGGTAGATAGATCTTGCGTGATCGTAGGAAAATTTTAAAATACTACGTTCCCCAACAGTGGTGTCAGAGCCAGGTCTATGCGTAGATGATATGCACGAGTAGAACACAATGAGTTGTGGGCGATACTAGTCATACTGCTTACCAGCATGTCATACTTTGCTTCGGCGGTATTGTGAGATGAAGCGGCCCGGACCGACATTACGCGTACGCTTACGCGAGACTGGTTTCACCGTTACGAGCACTCGTTGCTTAAAGGTGACTGGCGGGTGTCTGTCTCTCTCACTTTAGCTGAATCAAGTGTGGCTACGCCCGGTCCTTGTGAAGGTTAAAACAGCACATACTTGACGAAACATCGTTGTGGTTTTGTATGCGTAGGTAAGAACGGTTCTTGCTAAAGCCCGTAGCAGCCACGTAAAATTTGCAACAACAAAGTAGAGGACGTCTAACTTGTTTTTGCAGGGCATGTTGTGATGTGATATGGTCAAGACATGATGAGTTATACGATTTTGTATGAGATGATCATGTTTTGTAAAGTTATTGGCAACTGGCAGGAGCCATATGGTTGTCGCTTTATTGTATGAAATGCAATCGCCATGTAATTGCTTTACTTTATCACTAAGCGGTAGCGATAGTTGAGGAAGCAATAGTTGGCGAGACGACAACGATGCTACGATGGAGATCAAGGTGTCGCACCGGTGACGAAGGTGATCATGACGGTGCTTTGGAGATAGAGATAAAAAGCACAAGATGATGATGGCCATATCATGTCACATATTTTGATTGCATGTGATGTTTATCTTATTATGCTTCTTATTTTGCTTAGAACGACGGTAGCATTATAAGATGATCCCTTACTAAATTTCAAGGTATAAGTGTTCTCCCTGAGTATTCACCGTTGCGAAAGTTCGTCGTGCCGAGACACCACGTGATGATCGGGTGTGATAAGCTCTACGTTCAAATACAACGGGTGTAAGCCAGTTTTGCACACGCAGAATACTCGGGTTAAACTTGACGAGCCTAGCATATACAGATATGGCCTCGGAACACTGGAGACCGAAAGGTCGAGCGTGAATCATATAGTAGATATGATCAACATAAGATGTTCACCATTGAAACTACTCCATCTCACGTGATGATCGGACATGGTTTAGTTGATTTGGATCACGTGATCATTTAGATGACCAGAGGGATGTCTATCTAAGTGGGAGTTCTTTAAATTAATATGATTAAATTGAACTTTAATTTATCATGAACTTAGTCCTGATAGTTTTGCATATCTATGTCGTTGTAGATCAATGGCCCGTGCTACCCTTCCTTTGAATTTTAATGCATTCCTAGAGAAAGCTAAGTTGAAAGATGATGGTAGCAATTACACGGACTGGGTCCGTAACCTGAGGATTATCCTCATTGCTGCACAGAAGAATTATGTCCTTGAAGCACCGCTAGGTGACAAGCCCCCTCCCGCTAATGTAGACGCTTTGAACGTCTGGCAGTCGCGGTCTGATGACTACACGATAGTTCAGTGTGCCATGCTTTACGGCTTAGAACCGGGACTTCAACGACGTTTTGAACGTCATGGACCATATGAGATGTTCCAAGAGTTGAAGTTAATATTTCAAGCAAATGCCCGAATTGAGAAATATGAGATTTCCAATAAGTTCTACAGCTGCAAGATGGAGGAGAATAGTTCTATCAGTGAACACTTGCTCAGAATGTCTGGGTACTACAATCATATGACTCAACTTGGTTGCAAAGTTGACGAGGATAGTGTTATTGATAGAGTTCTTCAATCACTGCCACCAAGCTATAAAGGCTTCGTGATGAACTATAACATGCAAGGGATGCAAAAGACAATTCCCGAGCTCTTCGCTATGCTCAAAGCTGCGGAGGTAGAAATCAAAAAGGAGCATCAAGTGTTGATGGTTAACAAGACCACTAGTTTCAAGAAAAAGGGCAAGGGAAAGAAAGGGAACTTCAAAAAGAATAGGAAGTCAGTTGCTACTTCCACGAAGAAACCCAAATCTGGAGCCAAGCCTGAAACTGAGTGCTTCTACTGCAAGGGGACTGGACACTGGAAGCGGAACTGCCCCAAGTTTTTGGCGGATAAGAAGGATGGCAAGGTGAACAAAGGTATATGTGATATACATGTTATTGATGTGTACCTTACTAATACTCGTTGTAGTACCTGGGTATTTGATACCGGTTCGGTTGCTAATATTTGTAACTCGAAACAGGGACTACGGATTAAACGAAGATTAGCTAAGGACGAGGTGACGATGCGCGTGGGAAACGGTTCCAAAGTCGATGTGATCGCCGTCGGCACGCTACCTCTACATCTACCTTCGGGATTAGTTTTAGACCTAAATAATTGTTATTTGGTGCCAGCGTTAAGCATGAACATTATATCTGGATCTTGTTTAATGCGAGACGGTTATTCATTTAAATCAGAGAATAATGGTTGTTCCATTTTAATGAATAATATCTTTTATGGTCATGCACCCTTAAAGAGTGGTCTATTCTTATTGGATCTCGATTGTAGTGATACACATATTCATAATATTGAAACCAAAAGATGCAAGGTTAATAATGATAGTGCAACTTATTTGTGGCACTGCCGTTTAGGTCATATTGGTGTAAAACGCATGAAGAAACTCCATAATGATGGACTTTTGGAATCACTTGATTATGAATCACTTGGTGCTTGCGAACCATGCCTCATGGGCAAGATGAGTAAAACTCCGTTCTCCGGAACCATGGAGCGAGCAACAGATTTGTTGGAAATCATACATACTGATGTATGTGGACCAATGAGTGTTGATGCTCGCGGCGGGTATCGCTATTTTCTGACCTTCACTGATGATTTGAGCAGATATGGGTATATCTACTTAATGAAACACAAGTCTGAAACATTTGAAAAGTTCAAAGAATTTCAGAGTGAAGTAGAGAATCATCGTAACAAGAAAATAAAGTTTCTACGATCTGATCGTGGAGGAGAATATTTGAGTTACGAGTTTGGTCTTCATTTGAAACAATGTGGAATAGTTTCACAACTCACGCCACCTGGAACACCACAGCGTAATGGTGTGTCCGAACGTCGTAACCGTACTTTATTAGATATGGTACGATCTATGATGTCTCTTACCGATTTACCACTATCGTTTTGGGGTTATGCTTTAGAGACAGCTGCATTCACGTTAAATAGGGCACCATCTAAATCCGTTGATACGACACCTTATGAACTTTGGTTTATCAAGAAACCAAAGTTGTCGTTTCTTAAAGTTTGGGGCTGCGATGCTTATGTGAAAACACTTCAACCTGATAAGCTCGAACCCAAGTCGAAAAAATGTGTCTTCATAGGATACCCAAAAGAGACTGTTGGGTACACCTTCTATCACAGATCCGAAGGCAAAATATTCGTTGCTAAGAACGGATCCTTTCTAGAAAAAGAGTTTCTCTCGAAAGAAGTGAGTGGGAGGAAAGTAGAACTTGATGAGGTAATTGTACCTTCTCCCGGATTGGAAAGTAGTACATCATAGGAAATTGTTCAAGTGATTCCTACACCAATTAGTGAGGAAGTTAATGATAATGATCATGAAACTTCGGATCAAGTTTCTGCTGAACGTCGTAGATCAACCAGAGTACGTTCCGCACCAGAGTGGTACGGCAACCCAGTTCTGGAAATCATGTTACTAGACCATGATGAACCTACGAACTATGAGGAAGCGATGATGAGCCCAGATTCCGCAAAATGGCTTGAAGCCATGAAATCTGAGATGGGATCCATGTATGAGAACAAAGTGTGGACTTTGGTTGACTTGCCCGATGATCGGCAAGCCATCGAAAATAAATGGATCTTCAAGTGGAAGACCGACGCAGACGGTAATATTACTGTTTACAAAGCTCGACTTGTTGCGAAAGTTTTTCGACAAGTTCAAGGAGTTGACTAGATGAGACTTTCTCACCTGTAGCGATGCTTAAGTCTGTCCGAATCATGTTAGCAATTGCCGCATTTTATGATTATGAAATCTGGCAAATGGATGTCAAAACTGCATTCCTAAATGGATATCTCAAAGAAGAGTTGTATATGATGCAACCAGAAGGTTTTGTCGATCCAAAAGGTGCTAACAAAGTATGAAAGCTCCAGCGATCCATCTATGGACTGGTGCAAGCATCTCGGAGTTGGAATATACGCTTTGATGAGGTGATCAAAGCATATGGTTTTATACAGACTTTTGGAGAAGCCTGTATTTACAAGAAAGTGAGTGGGAGCTCTGTAGCATTTCTAATATTATATATAGATGACATATTGTTGATTGGAAATGATATAGAATTTCTGGATAGCATAAAAGGATACTTGAATAAAAGTTTTTCGATGAAAGACCTCGGAGAAGCTGCTTACATATTAGGCATCAAAATCTATAGAGATAGATCAAGACGCTTAATTGGACTTTCACAAAGCACATACCTTGATAAGATTTTGAAGAAGTTCAAAATGGATCAGTCAAAGAAAGGGTTCTTGCCTGTTTTACAAGGTATGAAATTGAGTAAGACTCACTGCCCGACCACTGCAGAAGATAGAGAGAAAATGAAAGTCATTCCCTATGCCTCAGCCATAGAATCTATCATGTATGCAATGCTGTGTACCAGGCCTGATGTGTGCCTTGCTATAAGTCTAGCAGGGAGGTACCAAAGTAATCCAGGAGTGGATCACTGGACAACGGTCAAAAACATCCTAAAGTATCTGAAAAGAACAAAGGATATGTTTCTCGTGTATGGAGGTGACAAAGAGCTTGTCGTAAACGGTTACGTCGATTCTAGCTTTGACACTAATCCGGATGACTCAAAGTCACAAACCGGATATGTATTTTTATTGAACGGTGGAGCTGTCAGTTGGTGCAGTTCCAAGCAGAGCGTCGTGGCGGGATCTACGTGTGAAGCGGAATACATAGCTGCTTCGGAAGCAGCAAATGAAGGAGTCTGGATGAAGGAGTTCATATCCGATCTAGGTGTAATACCTAATGCATCGGGTCCAATGAAAATCTTTTGTGACAACACTGGAGCCATAGCCTTGGCGAAGGAATCCAGGTTTCACAAGAGAACAAAGCACATCAAAAGACGCTTCAATTCCATCCGCGATCTAGTCAAGGAGGGAGACATAGAGATTTGCAAAATACATACGGATCTGAATGTTGCAGACCCGTTGACTAAGCCTCTTCCACGGGCAAAACATGATCAGCACCAAGACTCCATGGGTGTGAGGATCATCACTTTGTAATCTAGATTATTGACTCTAGTTCAAGTGGGAGACTGAAGGAAATATGCCCTAGAGGCAATAATAAAGATGTTATTTGTATTTCCTTATATCATGATAAATGTCTTTTATTCATGCTAGAATTGTATTAACCGGAAACTTAGTACATGTGTGAATACATAGACAAAACAGTATGTCCCTAGTATGCCTCTACTAGACTAGCTCATTGATCAAAGATGGTTATGTTTCCTAGCCATAGACATGAGTTGTCATTTGATCAACGGGATCACATCATTAGGAGAATGATGTGATGGACAAGACCCATCCGTTAGCATAGCACTATGATCGTTTAGTTTTACTGCTATTGCTTTCTTCATAACTTATACATGTTCCTATGACTATGAGATTATGCAACTCCCGAATGCCGTAGGAACACCTTGTGTGCTATCAAACGTCACAACGTAACTGGGTGATCATAAAGATGCTCTACAGGTGTCTCCGAAAGTATTTGTGGTGTTGGCATAGATCAAGATTAGGATTTGTCACTCCGAGTGTCGGAGAGGTATCTCTGGGCCCTCTCGGTAACACACATCACAATAAGCCTTGCAAGCAAAAGACTAAATGAGTTAGTCACGAGATGATGAGTTACGGAACGAGTTAAGAGACTTGCCAGTAACGAGATTGAACTAGGTATAGAGATACCGACGATCGAATCTCGGGCAAGTAACATACCGTTGACAAAAGGAACAACGTATGTTGTTATGCGGTTCTGACCGATAATAGATCTTCGTAGAATATGTAGGAGCCAATATGAACATCCAGGTTCCGCTATTGGTTATTGACCGAAGATGAGTCTCGGTCATGTCTACATAGTTCTCGAACCCGTAGGGTCCGCACGCTTAATGTTTGATGACGATCGGTATTATGAGTTTATGAGTATTGATGTACCGAAGGTAGTTCGGAGTCCCGGATGAGATCACGGACATGACGAGGAGTCTCGGAATGTCCGAGACATAAAGATTGATATATTGGACGACTATATTCGGACACCGGAAGTGTTCCGGAAAAGTTTCGGATTTATCGGGATTGCCGGAGGGGGTTACCGGAACCCCCTACGAGAGGGGATGGTCCATAGTGGGCCTAAAGGGAAAGAGAGAGGCAGCCCATAGGGCTGGCCGGCGCCCCCACCTAGGGTTCCTAGTTGGACTAGGATTGGGGGGGGGCGCCACCTCTCCTATTCCTTTCCCTCTTCTTTCTTTTGGTGAATCCTACTAGGAATAGGATTGCAATCCTATTCCTAGTAGGACTCCTTCCCTAGCCGCACCAGGAGGAGTTGGTCGGCCTCCCTCCCTTGCTCCTTTATATACGGGGGCAGGGGGGCACCCAAAGACACACAAGTTGAATTGTTTTAGCCGTGTGCGGTGCCCCCCTCCACAGAATCACACCTCGGTCATACCGTCGCGGAGCTTAGGCGAAGCCCTGCGCCGGTGAACACATCATATCCGTCACCACGCCGTCGTGCTGACGAAACTCTCCCGTGAAGCTCAACTGGATCAAGAGCTCGTGGGACGTCATCAAGCTGAACGTGTGCTGAACGCGGAGGTGTCGTACGTTCGGTGCTTGATCGGTTGGATCGCGAAGAAGTTCGACAACATCAACCGCGTCACTTGATGCTTCCGCTCCCGGTCTACGAGGGTACGTAGACACACTCTTCCCTCTCGTTGCTATACATCTGGTAGATAGATCTTGCGTGATCGTAGGAAAATTTTAAAATACTACGTTCCCCAACACGAGGCCCATCAAGGAGTATTTTCTGGCACCGTTGCCGGGGACTCCACTCTTCAGGATAGGGGAGTTGCATGCTATCTTTTACCTTTGCTTTTTAGTCTTGTTAGTTTACCTTTCATTTTTGCTTTAGTACCTTTTTATCGAAAATCACAAAAATAGTTATCTTGTTCTTTAGTTGTCATTATGTCGGGTCCTTTTGTCTTTGACGAGGCAGAAGTTCTCACCTTTAAACAAAGAGGTGGGGAAAGTTTGAAAGATGCTTGGTATAGAATTAATGATTCACAAAAAAGAGCCACCAAGAAGCAACCTACTACTATCTTACTTAGAAATTTTTATGTTGGAATTACTTCTTGGAATAGGTTTATTCTAGATACTGCTATCAATGGGAATTTCCTGGAGGCCCCAGTTTGGGAGTCTCTTAGTATTATTGAAAATCTTGTTGGGAGTCCCCCTGTTGTTAGCATTCAAGAGGACATCACCCTAGCTCACATTATGAAAAAACTTGAAAAAATAGAGCTAGAGATGCCAAGCACTAATAAAATGAATGAGTTGGATCGTAAGATCCAAGGGAATTTGAATAGACTTGATAGCTCCATGCATAAAATTTTCAAAATTTTGGAGACCGTCAAATTCCATGATTCTGACTTTTCTAGGATGGAAAAGATTGAGGAAATATTTGATACCTTAGGAACTACATTCTCCTCGATCAAAACCAAAAAGGTAGAAACTCTGGCAAAGAGGGAGCCTAAGTTCGTTCACGTTCCAAAGGCTCCCCGTTCTAAATGTAACCCACCTATTGCCAAACGGGTTGAAACCGTAAAGACTTTGGAAGAAACACTTATCTTTGATGAATTTATAAATGAATCTTCCCTTGACTTTTATCCTTTTGGTCTTCTACCTAGAAGTATCTCTATGAGGCCTTTGTTTGAGAGTCCTCTTAAGACTAGTTGTATTATTGAAGAGCTTTGTGATGATCTTGATGATGGTTCAATTGATACAACTTGATCTATGCATTATGCCTAGCTTAAAGGCATAAAAGAAAGCGCTTTTGGGAGGCAGCCCACATGAATAATTTTTTTTGCTTTTGTTGTGTCTTGATGTTGTTTACTTCTGTAGCATCATCATTGTATCTTTGCTTTTCATATTTGTGCCAAGTATAGCCTCCGATTGCTAGAAAGTTCAAAAGTTGTGAGGTGCTGTCCAGGAAACAGATTCTGTCCTTGGATAGAAAAATTCGTATAAAATCACCAGATCATCTTTTTGGTCTGAATTTTTTCGAAAGCGTTCTCTATATAATTGTCTTTCGTGCGTCAGTTCTGAGTTTTTTGATTTGAGTTGCAGAAGTATTCCGAACATGTCAATTACTGCCTGCTGTTCTGTTTTTCACAGATTCTGTCCTGTTTTGCCTTACCTTCACTTTGCAAATTAAGAACTTGTTTTTTCTTTGCAAAAACCTTTTGGCAATCTTGAGAAACAGTAGAACTTCAAGAATATCTTTATTTACAGCAAGGTATAATTATTTTATTAACGGTACTAACCTCGCTAATCAGATTATGATGAGTTATGTATGAAGGGAGTTTTCAAGTGTGCGAGGGAAGATGATAAAAAGATTCAGGAGTGTCAAGCGCTCAAGCTTGGGGATGCCCCCGTGCACCCCCAAGAAATATTCAAGGAGACTCAAGCGTCTAAGCTCGGGGATGCCCCCGTGCATCCCCTTCTCCATCAACATTATCAGTTCGTCTTTCGTTTCGCTATATTTTTATCACTTCATGTGTTATGTGCTATGCTTGGAGCGTCTTGCTTTTAGTTTTCTTTTTAGTTTTTCATAACGAGTCGGAACTCAGCATTCCTTTATGTGGGAGAGAAACACGCTCCACCTCTACCTAGAACATAACATAGAATTTTCATGTCTATCTTCGCTGTGTGTGTTCTTTGTCTTTTAAATAGCTACTATCGTGCTCTGCTCTTAGTATTCATGCTTATCTCACTACTAGAAAAAAGCTTATTAGTGGCGCACCACTTTTGGGTATTAGTGGCGCACCTCTGGTGCGCCACTATTACCACGCCACTAGTAATGTGTATTAGTGGCGCACCAGAGGTGCGCCATTACTAATCCAGATATCAGTGGCGCACCACCTGGTGCGCCACTACTAAGTATAAGGGTGCGCCACTGATATTTTTTTAGAATTTTTTTTTTCAAATTTTTTTTTCAAATTTTATTCCAGAATTGCTACAGGTGCGCCACTGATATTGCTACAGGTGCGCCACTAGTAATAATTTTTTTTTTCAATTTTTTTCAAATTTTTTTTTTCAATTTTTTTTTTAAATTTTTTTCCAGAAATTTTTTCAATTTTGGCGGGAATTTTTTTTCAATTTTTTTTTCCTTAATCTCGGGTCACTATGGCTTAATCTCGGGTCAATATGGCTTAATCTCGGGTCAAATCGCACTCCGTGGTCAAACTTCCCGGAAGGTCACCCATCCTACACTACTCCAGCCCAAGCACGCTTAACTTCTGAGTTCTATCCAACCCCAGCACCAGCTCACTTAGCAGGCACTTGTTGATATATCTATCATATCAATCCTATTAAGCCTTGTTGATGTCTAGGAGTTTGTTCATGTTCATGAGTGTGATGAAATTTTGAAAAAATATTTCAAACTTCCCGGTCATTTTACATATCATATTTTGAATTTTTTTAAAAAAAACTATTTTTTTAAAAAAAACCATTTTTTTTCAAAAAAACTATTTTTTTTCAAAAAAACATTTTTTCAAAAAAACCATTTTTTTCCCAAAAAAACACATTTTCAAAAAAAAATATTTATTCCAAAAAAAAATAGTTTTTCAAAAAAAAATTCA
>LR738714.1:764744177-764758221 GCA_902687465.1 Secale cereale
TTCAAAAAAAAAAATTCAAAAAAAAACTATATTAGTGGCGCACCACACCCACGGTGCGCCACTACTATTTTTGAATTTTCAAAAAAAAATATTTATTCCAAAAAAAATAGTTTTTCAAAAAAAAAATTCAAAAAAAAAACTATATTAGTGGCGCACCACACCCACGGTGCGCCACTACTATTTTTGAATTTTCAAAAAAAAATATTTATTCCAAAAAAAATAGTTTTTCAAAAAAAAAATTCAAAAAAAAAACTATATTAGTGGCGCACCACACCCACGGTGCGCCACTAATAGTTTTTGAATTTTGGACCACCATGCCCAGCCTTACCAGTGGCGCACCAGGGCAAGGTGCGCCACTACTATCAAAAATAGTAGTGGCGCACCTTGTCCTGGTGCGCCACTGGTAAGCCTGGGCATGGCTGGTTACTGTTCAAAAACATAGTAGTGGCGCACCCCACACCTGGTGCGCCACTAGTAATGTCACTATTAGTGGAGCACCTGTTTGTGGTGCGCCACTGCTATATAGTAGTGGCGCACCACATCTCTGGTGCGCCACTAACAGTGATATTACCTATAGCCTTTTTTCTAGTAGTGTCTTTTCAAAGAGCTTTTGTTTAGTTGGTTGCTTGAACTCTCTTTAATTATCATGCTCACCTTATTAAGAGAGTTTGCTTCCGTTGCATTGGTTAATGTGTCTATGATAAAGATGCTACTTGCATGATGGTGCTTAGTAGTTCAGGTTTTCTTATGGTTAATCTCAAAAAGCTGGGGGTTCCCAAAGTGTTATTGGAGTACCAACTTGGTTTGTTTGCCTATGATGTGGTATGGTTTAGTAATATCTTCCTTCAAGAATTTATTTTGATTGACTTGGCGTATGCTCACGCATATTTAAGACTGTAAAGAAAGTCTGTCAAGCCTTGATGATCTTTTATTTCTAAGTAGCGATATAACTAACATGCCTGATTCAATATTGCTTTGTCGCTCTGCATGATTATGACCGTCATTGCTCTCTTAGTTGGTCGCTCCCAGTCTTTTTGCTAACCTCCACCTGTACTAAGCAAACTAACCATGCAATACATAGCTCATGGGAAAGTAGCCTAAAAACTATTGTGGTAAAGAATATGTTGCTTATGTATCTTATTTCTTATAAGGTGCTTGCTGAGCGGTAACCATGTTTCTGGGGACGCCATCAACTGTCACACTTTTGTTGAATATCATGTGAGTTGCTATGCATGTTCGTCTTGTCTAAAGTAAGGGTGATTTACCGTGGGTTGAATCAATATGCATATTGTTAGAGAAGAACATTGGGCCGCCAACCAAAGCCATGCATCATGGTGGAAGTTTTAGCTTGGACCATAATCCTCAATCTCTCATGAGAATATGCCTATGCATTAAAGAGGAGTCCATCATCTATTTTCTATGTTGTCCTGGTATGGATGTCCTCAAGTTGTCTAGTGTAGTCTACTTTCCGCTGCATATAAATAGGATCAGTTCTATCGTCTGTCTTCGAAACTTCCATGTTTTGAAGACTTTCCGAAAAATCGCCTATTCACCCCCCCTCTAGTCGATATACAGCTTTTTCAATTGGTATCAGAGTAAGGTACTCCCTTGTTTTGTGTGATTCGGTTTAACCACCTGGAGTTTTAGCTATGTTGACTGCAGGGATAATCAAAGTCTCCGCTGCGTGCCCCGTCTTTGATGTCACTGAATACCCCTACTAGAAGAACAAGATGTGCATGCACCTTGAAGCCATTGATGTGGACCTCTGGAACGTCGTCAAGAACGGCGTTCCCAAGACTGGTGAAGGTGTCACCCTGCTGATGTCAAGAAGTTCGTTCAACTGGATTCCACTGCCAAGAACATCACTGTGGTTATCTGACCAAAGGACAGTATGGTCGTGTGAGTGCTGTGGAAACGTCGAAGCTAGTCTGGGACTGGCTCTCCAAGGTCAACGAAGGCGTATCAACCCAGAGAGATCAAAGGATCAGTGTCCCTCGCAACCTCTTCAATCGCTTCAAGAGACATGACAATGAGAATGTCCAGCTCACATTCGATCGCCTCACTGACATCACAAATGAGCTTCAGGCACTTGGCGCCACTGAGATCACCAAGCATGAAATCGTCAAGACACTCCTAAGATCACTTGACAGCTCATTTGACACCCTTGCCCTGATGATTCAAGAGCGCCCTGACTTCAAGAGTGTCGATCCGTCTGACATACTTGAGAGGTTCAACACACATGAGTTCCAGCTATCTGAGAAACATGACATCCATGGTCCCAACTATGGCCGAACTCGCGCTTTGAAGGCAAAGGCTCTTTCCTCATCTGAAGAAGAATCTGACGGCAGTTCTGGTGATTCTGAAGACATCGGAAAGGAGCTTGCCATGCTTGTGAAGAAGTTCCAGAAATTCACTAAGAAGAAAGCTTCAGAAAGTCTTCACGATCCAGCTCAAGAAATGATGAAGCTTCTACCCATGACCACAAGAAGAGAACATGTCACAAGTGCAAGAAACCTGGTCACAACATCTCTGAGTGTCCTCAATGGGACAATGAGAAGAAGAAAAAGAAGAGCAACGAATATGATTCTGATGACAAGAAAAAGAAGAAATCCTCAAAGTCCTCTTCCAAGTCTTCATCGAAGTCGTCATCACACAAGAAGAATTCATCTGGCAAGGCTCGTGCGTTTGTTGGCAAGGAGATGGATTCAGAGGAGGAGTCTGCTTCAGAAGAAGCGGAGGTGGAGTCTGAGGAGGAGTCCGATTCTGGTGTTGCAAGTCTGGCTCTAGCCACAACCTACGTTGGCAAGTCCATCTTCAACACTGAAGACAATGGCTCCGTCACCTATAATGATGATGATGATAACGACGACTCCGCTCCCACCTACTGCTTCATGGCATGCGGTGCCAAGGTAAAATCACGTGATGCTTTACATTCAAACATCCAGTGAAGATGACTCCGATTGTGAATCCAAACCTAGCTACAAAACACTTGCTAAAATTGTCACTGAACAACAGAAAGCTATGAAACATATTCAAAGACTATTAGACAAAAGCGATGACCTGTTGGACGTGGAAATGACCCGTTCTCAGTCCTTAATTGAAGACATAAAAAATCTTCATGTTAAGTACGAGGAACTTGAAAATCGTCATGAATCGCTCTCAAAAACTCATGAAAAGCTTTCCTACGATTATCTTCAAAGGAAGCAAGTACTTGAGAAATTGAAAGCGGTTCATGAAGATCTTCAAAAAGAAAATGAGTCACTCCGCGCTCAAGAGATCAGCTCCGCTTAGGAAGGATTTGAACCACCATGTCTAAAATGCATTAAGCGTGATAACGCTACATCTGTTGCTGAATGTTCTACTGCTGTCGCAATATCTTCAACTGCTGATGTGGTAACTAACCCCTCTGCTGAGGATACCACTACTATTGCTGATGAAAATGCTAGGTTGAAGACTTTGCTTGAAACAGGGATGTACAAAAGCCTCAAAGGGCATCAGACGTTATGTGATGTCCTCAAAAAACAAATTCTGAACCGAAACCCTAGGAAAGAGGGTGTAGGGTTTGAGAGGAAAATGAATGTTGATGGTTCATACTGGAAGCCTGAGCAGTACCCCAAAACCACATGGGTTGCTGCAAAGGAACCTTCAGTGGATCCGTCTACCTTATCTGGCTTCACTTGTGCTAATCCTATTATCATTGATGAATCCTTTGATGCAAACTATAAACTGTTTAAGAATCAGAATGGTGAAGTGTTTGCCAGGTATATTGGTACTAACTGCAGGAACGGGCCACCTATGAAGAAGATCTGGGTTCCCAAAAGCTTCCTTGAGAAGCTTCCAGTAAATGTCATCATGACACCACCTGGGAAGAAGACAAACCCCAGACCAAAGGCTTCATAAGGTCCTAAGGCTTCATACAGACAGAGGACTCACCTGAGTCACCCTAACGACAATGTTTTGCAGGGAAATTGTTCTCGGACCCATGAATATGAGCGTGTTTCCTCAAACCGCTATATTCACAAAACAAAGAACTTTTCTGCTTATTCTTATGAGTATTATTCTCCTCCTGCAAGGCTATTTTCTAGGGCTCCAAAGCCAAAATTCTCATATGTTGCACTTAGACTCATTGCTTCTAAGCCACCCCTGAAGATGTGGGTGGTTAAGAAGAATTAACTTTCTCTTGCAGGGAAAGGTCTCCAGCCGAAAATCAAAGGCGTTTGATGCTATTGCTGGGGACCTAAAACATCTTGTAGGGCGCAAGATCAAATGCCCAACTGGTCTTACTATGTATTTTGTTCCTGAATCACTTGCCAATCATCCTATCAGTCCAAAATTGGATCTAAGCTTTCATAATCCACTTGCTCGTCAAATGTTTATGCTTCACAATACTCTTCGTGAAGCCTATCCCCCTAACTGCACTGTAGGGTATAACACCAAAGACTTCAGAATGGATTATGGACAGCGGATGCACTAATCATATGACTGGTGATCGAAGTCTTCTTATGGACTCAACCTTACGTCCATCTGACAAGATTCACATCACATTTGCTGATATTGGTAAAAGCAAGGTATTGGGTCTAGGTAGAATTGCAATCTCAAAGGATCATCACATGGATAAAGTCATGCTTGTTGAATCCCTTGGTTTCAACTTAATGTCTGTCTCAATGCTTTGTGACTTAAACATGATTGTGATATTTGGAAAATATCGTTGCCTTGTGCTAATGGAATTAACAAGTCTCAAGTCTTTGAAGGATATCGGAAAGATGATCTGTATATGGTAGATTTCTCAGCAGGGCCACAGATGGCCGTATGTCTTCTAGCAAAAGCTTCAGAGTGCTGGCTTTGGCATCGGAAGCTAAGACATGCCGGCATGAGGAACTTGCACACTCTCGCGAAGAAGAAGCACATCGTAGGCATCGAGGGCGTCAAATTCAAGAAAGATCATCTGTGTGGTGCCTGCGAAGCTGGGAAGATGACTAGGGCCAAGCATCCCTCGAAGACAGTCATGACAACATCCCAACCCTTCGAGCTGCTTCACATGGACTTATTTGGCCCTACTCACTACTCTACGCTCACTACTACAGCTTGTCTCTATGGCTTCGTCATTGTTGATGATTATTCAAGATACACATGGGTGCACATAATTCTCTACAAGACTGAAGTGCAGGATGTCTTCAGGCGCTTCGCCAACCATGCCATGAACAACTATGGCGTCAAGATCAAGCATATCTGAAGTGACTATGGCACCGAGTTCAAGAATACCGGCCTTGATCTTTATCTGGATACAATGGAAATCACTCGTGAGTTCTCAGCTCCGTACACACCTCAGCAGAATGGCATCGTGGAGCGCAAGAACAGAACCCTGATTGAGATGGCTCGAACGATGCTCGATGAATACAAGACACCAAGAAAGTTCTGGCCCGAAGCTATTGATAGAGCATGCCATGTCATCAACCGTGTTTACCTTCACAGGCTTCTGAAGAAAATTTCCTATGAACTCCTTACTGGCAAGAAGCCAAATTTTAGTTACTTCAGGGTATTTGGAGCTAGGTCATGGATCAAGGATCCACATCACAAATCAAAATTTGCACCAAAAGCACATGAAGGTTTCATGCTCAGCTACGGAAAGGACTTGCACTCCTACAGAGTCTTCAACCTCTTTCTCTATAAAGTGGCTGAAACTGTGGATGTGCGGTTTCATGAAACGAATGGCTCACAAAGAGAGTTCCTGCCAAATGTGCTGGATGAAGCTCCACCCAGTGAATCTATCAAGCTAATGGGAACAGGTGAAATCATGCCTTCTGAAGCACAGCCTGACGAGGAACTCATCATTTCTGCTCCCAATAAACCTGAAGATAATGCTCAGCCTAAAGACAATCCTCCTAATGATGACTATGACCAGCAAGAGCAAAATCTTCGTCCAGTTCATCCTCGTGTTGCAAATGAAGTACAAGTTGAGAAGATAATTGACAACATCAATGCACCTGGTCCACTCACTCGTTCAAGAGCAACACAGCTAGCAAATTTCTGTGGGCACTTTGCATTTGTCTCGATATCTGAACCCAAGAAAGTTGCTGAAGCCTTCATGGAACCTGAATGGATTCAAGCTATGCAAGAAGAGCTTCAACAGTTTGAGCTGAACAACGTATGGGAACTTGTCAAGCGTCCTGACCCCCGCAAGCACAACATAATAGGCACAAAATGGATATTATCGCAACAAGCAAGATGAGCATGGTCAAGTTGTCAGAAACAAAGCTCGTCTCGTTGCTCAAGGATACACTCAAATTGAAGGGATTGACTTTGATGAAACATTTGCTCCTGTGGCTAGGCTTGAAGCTATTCGCATACTGCTAGCCTATGCAAACCATCACAACATCCTTCTGTATCAAATGGGTGTGAAGAGTGCCTTTCTCAATGGCAAGATTGAAGAAGAAGTGTATGCTGCACAACCACCTGGCTTTGAACATCCAAAACATCCTGATATGGTATACAAGCTCAACAAGGCACTGTATGGCCTCAAACAAGCCCCTCGTGCTTGGTATGACACACTCAAAGAGTTCCTGAAGAGAAACGGCTTCAAACCGGGTTCCCTGGATCCCACACTCTTCACGAAGACATGTGATGGTGAACTATTTGTTTGCCAAATCTATGTGGATGACATTATCTTCGGCTGCACTGACAAAAGATACAGTGATGAGTTCGCTCACATGATGCAAGAGAAATATCAGATGTCCATGATGGGTGAGCTGAAGGTCTTCCTTGGTCTTCAAATTCGTCATCAAAGCAACACCATCTTCATATCTCAAGAGAAATACCTCAAAGATTGCCTGAAGAAGTTTGGAATGCAAGACTGCAAAGGATACACGACGCCTATGCCAACTAAAAGTCATATGAGTCCCGACGCCAATGGTAAAAATTTTGATCAAAAGGTAGACCGCTCCATGATTGGTTCTTTACTTTATTTATGTGCATCTAGACCAGATATTATGCTTAGTGTTTTCATGTGTGCTCGATTCCAAGCGGCACCAAAGGAATCGCATCACTTAGCTGTGAAGCGAATTCTTTGATATTTGGCTTCCACCCCAACACTAGGATTATGGTATCCAAAGGGCTCAGAGTTTGATCTAGTTGGATTCTCAGATGATGATTATGCTGGTGACAAAGTTGATCGCAAGTCTACATCAGGCACATGTCACTTTCTGGGACGATCACTTGTCTGTTGGTCTTCAAAGAAGCAGAACTTTGTATCACTCTCCACTGTTGAATTTGAATACATTGCTGCTGGATCTTGCTGCGCTCAGCTTCTCTGGATGAAGCAAACTCTCAAGGACTATGGTGTTCATCTGAAGCATATGCCACTCTATTGCGACAATGAAAGCGCCATCAAGATTGCTAACAACCCAGTTCAGCACTCGAAGACAAGGCACATTGAAATTCGTCATCACTTTCTCATAGATCATGTCATGAAGGAAGATATTGATATCATACACGTCAACACTGAAGAGCAGCTGGCAGATATCTTCACAAAGCCCTTGGATGAGAAGATGTTTTGGAACTTGCGGTGTGAGCTAAATATCTTGGAATCCTCGAATGTCCTGTAATCAAGCACACATCCTAACACTTATGCATGTTGATGACTTAGATGTGCAACACACGAAGTAAAGTATATCTTCAATCAATGAAGACTTACATTCTGAGTGTGAATACATTAACGCAGAATTTGACTTCGGAGCGCCGCGATAATTGTGCACCGTGTCTGGGTCTAATACTTCCTATACGGTGGGTAACGCCACCACCAAATCTTTGCTTGAAGTGTTTCTCTTGGCGTTACATTTGCAAAATCTTCGCATTTGATTTATCATCATATGTGTCTTCTCTTTGTCAATTTGATCTTACTCAGATATATACATATATAGTCTTGTGTTCTGTCCTCTACAGCATTCACTTATAGCTATGTCTTCTTATTTGAATCTTTTGAACTAAGTGAATGTGATCAGACCCTAACCTCTCTATGCTTTCTACCTCAAACTCTATCTATCCAAATCATATGCATTCTGTTGGAACCGTCGAATGTCTTCTCTGCGCCTTGTCAGTAGAAGATACAGATACAAACATTAAATCTGCTTTTAATGCTCAATCCTTATTGCCTGAAACCCGAAGAAGCCAGAATGACCACCCCGACAATCCAGGCGTGCGTGGGAACATGGAACAACTCCCTATTTGTTGCATGTCCGCCACATGTCCCTCAGTTCTAAACCGCCAGGGGCACCTGCATAATTGCACTGTGCCGTCTCCCTTCCTTATAAATGCCCGTCCCATCACGGTCAAAACACTTCTACCACCTCTCCACCTCGACAAACCCTAGCGCCACCGCTAGCTCTTGACGACGCCGGCGACGAAGCGCTTAGCTGCTGCGACTCGTCGACGCCGTCTTCACGCCGGCAGCGGACATCGTCTTCTTCGCCGCCGCCATAGGTGTCCTCCATCGTCGCCGCCATAGGTGTCCTTCATCACGGAAGATCGAATTGCTCGGCCTCCACTTTGTCTCCATCTAGCAGTTCGTCGTGTGGTAAATTAAAACCCTCTTTTTACCGTCTTTTTGATCTGATAGATTCATCCTTTCTACCAAAAGAAGGTTCCGCCTCCACATATTTGGATGTACCCTGTCTGCATCACATACTTTGCGTAGTACATTCACTTATGCTTCACACATAGTTAGATTCCTCACTTGTACCTATTCTTGGATTTGTACAAATCTAGAACCAACTCTCAACATATAAGTGAATGTCTTCGCGCTATGAGGTCAATGTCTTCTAAACTGATTTATCTTCAAAATCTTCTAAGAATGCATATGACCTCTTCCCTTCCCTCGCATCTCTAATGCTGTCACAGGTACATGTCCGTGGGAGAATCCCTTGGTTTTCATAGTCTGCATTCATTTGCAGAATTCTTGCAGTGTCATATTAACTCTCCCGAAGCCAGTTCCTGTCTGACCAGCAGACGGAAGCCTTTGACAGTGTTGAAGCCCTTCAGTTTGAACCTCATGGCAATTGAGAAATCTGCTAGGAAGGGTGGCAGGCAGCGCCGTGGAAACACCTCCAAAGATTTGCCTCCTGACCTCTATGAGTTGTACAAGACTGATCCAGAGGAGGACTATAATCAGAGAAAAACTCGAATCCAATGGATTCGAAGATATTGGGCAGAACAGTGGTACAAGTACAGGTTTGTGACCCAGGAGTATGCTGAGAAGAATGCCATCAAGCGACCATGGGGAGACATTTTGTACAAAAATCTTCCACCCAGGTCCAGAGCTGAAGCCATTGAGCAAGGCTTCTATCCTAGCATGGTCCGAGGGCCACAACCAGCCGATGCCGACCCATCGTCATTGCTATGGTGTCGAGATGACAATCTGTTCAAGCGCAACCTCCAGTTTGCCAAGAACTCGGCCAAGGAGAACAAGAAATCTTGGGGATTAGACTTCAACCCTGGCCCCTCTGCGCTCGTGCCGATGGCTCACGCGAAGCTGAACCAAATCTTGTTGGGCCCTTCTACAACTTAGAAGGTCTCATCACTCATATAAGGGTTCAAGGGGCGGATGTGGATCAACCTGCAGAGGACGCTGACTCTGATGAAGCGCCTGCACCTCCGAAGCCGAAGAAGAAGAAGAAACCCAAGGCTTCGAAGCCTTCCACTCGACCAAAAGCTTCGAGAGTGAAGCCCTTGGCCACTGCTCCACCTGCACCAAGTGTGCAGTCTGAAGATCACTCTCGCATCTCCAAGACCAAGAAGCTAAAGAAGAAGCCCATGCACACCCCCAGTTCTGCTTTGACTCCTGCTGCAGTTTTGAGGAATGAGAATGACACCATTGATCTGTCAAGTGATGAAGATCTTGCTGATGATGCTCTTGAGCAACTGATAAAGAGCAAGCAAGAAGCAGAAATCTTCAATGACTTGCCTCTCTTTGACGTGGCTGTCATCAGCCACTTCATTGATGAGTGGTTTCACACCCCCAATCTCAGCTTTGATGATCTGCAACTTCCAATTGGGCTGAGCGTCTCATTCAAAGGTGCCATTGTTTCTGAGCTAGCTCTTGCTCAGAAAATTGTTGAGCTGAAGCACAAGATTGATTTTGAAAAGGCTCATTTCAAGAAGCATATGGCCAAGCTCAGCATCAAAGATGTCCAGAATTTTCAAGTCATGATGCATGAGCTCAAGGAAGCCTTTCACAAGAAGCGTGAAGAAGCTAAAGGTTCTCGTGAGCGCATAAAGGTTTTGGCTGCCAAGTGTGTTCAAGCGTACAATGAAGCTGAGAAGCGCAAGGCCCTTGGGCGTCCTGGCATTGACCCCAGGATGGCTGCCAAGAAGAAGAAGCCACTGTGGCCCCAGCTGAAGCATCAAGGCGGGAAGAACCTCACATTGTCTTCCCTACCAGCTTGACAGGCTCGAAGCCTAAGGTCCCCACAGTTGCTTCAGAACTCAAGATGACAAAGGTCGCTGAAGCTGAAGCCCGCATGTGCAAAACCAAGAACACCACTGATGATGCTCCACCCACCAAGAAACGCAAGACTAAGAAAGTCCGGGCTGCTCCCACAGAGCCCCTTATCGTCGAGCCAATTTCTGTTGCTCATCCTGCATTTGCACAACAAGAACATCGCCTGATTGTTCATGAGCCTGATACCACAGAGGCTCCTGAAGACATTCCAGCTGTTGACCCCACCGCAGCTGAAGACATTGGTCATCACGACAATGTTGAAGATGATGAAGTCCTTCCTCAGATTGAACACAATGTGGTATCATCGCCTGTTCTCACGAACAGCGAACACATCAGCATTGGTCGTCCTTTGACGCAATTGCTCAGGATGATTCGTGGGCTGATCACCCACAAGATTCCCACCGTGAAGCAGAAACACCTGTAACTCCCCCAACTCAAGTCACCAATCCAGTGATTGAAGATGAAGACTATGAGGCACAACCAACACCATCTCCGCAGGCGTCGCCAGCATTCCGCAGGCTTCGCAAAGGACCAAGGCCTCAAGTCGATCTATCAAGTGTTCCAGAAGGAGATGAACGCCAATCTGTTTCACGACAAGTGTTTCCTGAAGCCTCTCCAACTACGAACATCCCTGAGTCTGAAGCCAAAGCGGTTGAAGATATTCCGGCTGCATCAGCCGATGACCAAGAAGAAAAATCAAGAGAAGAAGAAGCACATGTTGCCACACCCCTACCAACCAAGTTGTTCTCACGGAGAACGTGTCTGACCCTCCAGCTCCTGAAGTGAAGGTTACAAATACTGAGGCGGCCACCAACACCAACACTGACGCCAATGACGTTGTCATGGCTGATGTTACTATGGCGCCTAGAGTTAATGTGGTACTCGAAGTGATAGCACCTGAAGTCAATGCTGCACCTGATGCAAATGTGCAGCCTGAAGTCACTGCCACTGCCACTACCACTGTTACTGCTCCTGTACCGCCTCCCAGGCCACACACTATTGAGCAAGCATACAACTATGGTCAGCTGGTCACTGTCAGATGGCCTATTCTGGTCCCTTCTCCTGCTGTTGGTCCTCAATTTGACTATCATGTTCAGCACAGGCCACAGGTCCAGAAGCCAAAGCCAAGACTGCCTAGGTTTCCAGGTACTGCCACTTCACCAGGGTCCTTCAATGCCAACGGCTTCATTGCGCACAACACCTTCTTTGATAGCGCCAAGAACCCCTATTCCAGACCAAGGATTTCATCAGATAGGTTCTGGAGCTATCAACAACGCAACTATTATTCACGTGTTCTCTATGATCAAGGGCGCATCTTCCCACATATGCGTCTTGACACTGAAGCCATTGCTGGGTTGCCTTGCCTTGAAGAAGCCCTTGATTGCTTCCGTGATGCTGGATTACTGAACTTCATGACTGATAAAGGGCATTGGAATGAAGAGTTGCTTCTGCAATTCTATGCAACCCTCCACATTCGCGGCTACAACAGGGATCCAAAAACATGGGTCCTTGAGTGGATGACAGGAAATGTCCATCATGAAGCCAAAGCCTTTGACATCATTGAGCTAACTGGCCTGCCCACTCCAGGAGAACTATATGAACCTGGTTGTCAACGTCACCGCGATGCTTTGGAGAGTATCTTTCAGAAGCCAGAGCCCAACATGAGCCAAATGTTGAGCATGATGAAGCCCTTGCCACACGATGCTTAGTACCCAAAGGAGTTCTTTGTCGAAGACCTTGAGTATCTGCCCCGCACTATATATCATATCATCAGGCAAATTCTATGGCCTGTCAAAGGACACTCTTCATCAGCCAAACTTGAAGGAACAATGAAGACATTGGTCTTCTATATCTTCAATGGCATTAGCTTCAATGCTCAAGACTTCTTTATCAGGCAGTTGGCTGTATCAGGCTCTGATCTCTTTGGACTTAAGTTCTCTCCATGGGACATGCGCCTCATTGAGCTTCATTCTGCTATCAACTATCAGCCTTCTGCTCCCAACCATCTCATATTCTTGCTAGAGGTTGATATGTCAGTTGAAGCCATATACCCAGAGCCTGCCAAAGAGCTTGTTTATCTTCACAATGTTGATCACCAAAGCTTCACTCAGCCCATTGAAGGCGCTCAAGCAGTCACTCGTGTTTATCCTCTGGCTGGACATATTCGCGTACCTCACCGTGCTCAGACTGAAGCTACTGAGAGCACCATTGCCCAAAGGCCTCGGAAGCGATCTCGTGTTCTCAATGACCGAGAACTTCTCATTGCCTTACATCAGAAACACGATAAGCATCACTACTGGCTGAAGCGCCAGATGCAAAGCCTCTTGGTGGACGTCAATCGTATTCGCAACCTTGCCACCAAGAATGCCTTTGTTGCACATGAAACCTGTCGGAGGTCATGGAAGAGTTTGACATTTCTGAGTGCTGAAGCAGATCTTCAAGACGATGGCTTCACTGAAAGATTCAAGTTTTACACCACTCCCCCAAGGAATGTTGTCTTGCGTCGAACTCTGTCTCTTGAAGACTCTGATTATTCCTCCTCCGCTGCAACGGTGAATGCCAGAATGATCGATGATCAAGATGATGCTACCTCATCACCTCCTCCTTCAGCACGTGTCGACACTGCTCCAAGTTCTTCTGCACCGCCAAACACCAACGCCGACCCTGCATCTTCTCCTACTCCTTCCGGGAACGAGTAGAGGCTATGTGTCTTCAAACCTTTTTGGTCCTTACTGACAAAAGGGGGTGAAGCATATGAGTTGATAGTCTTCATTCGGGTCCATATGGGCGCGGGTGCTTTATATTTTGCCTAGTGTTTACAACTCTCGCTTTTGTTACATTTGGTTCTTTGAGTTGTAACACTTGAACTTGATGGTCGTCTGCTACGTTTTCTGGTACTCTGTGATGCGATGATAAATTCCGCATGTGCGATGATAAATTCCGCACTTAGTCATTTTGCAGACGTCCATTTCTCATTATGCATATCATTATATTCGACATATCAATTGTGCATGATGAATTGTCTTCATAAGTTGAAGAGGATCTCCACAAGTACAACTTGTTATGTGCATTTGCATTCAAAAGCAAATTACTTATATGCACATCTTCAGGGGGAGCCTTTTGCGACTTATGACGACAATACCTTTATCCTTTACAATTTCACATACTTTTATCCCCGTTGAAAACTTCAACCAGTTTGTCATCAATCACCAAAAAGGGGGAGATTGTAAGTGCATGTAGTGCCACCCCTAGTTGGTTTTGGAGTATTGACGACAAACCTGGTTGAGGGACTAATGTGTTTGTGAGAATTGCATGATAACACAGGTAGTAGTCCCTCATTGATTCGGTTTACCTACCGGAGATGACCCCTAAAAATGAATGAAGACATTGACGACAATGGTGGTATATGAAGATATTCATATTGAAGACTATGACAAGAGAAGACATTGTGTGAAGACTATGGAGCACAAAGACTTAGACGTTTCGTTGTTTCCTTTTCTTCTTTGTTGAGTCATAGGAACCACCGTACTGTTAAGTGGGGTCCAAGTGAAC
>LR738714.1:764758231-764791865 GCA_902687465.1 Secale cereale
TTATCCCCGTTGAAAACTTCAACCAGTTTGTCATCAATCACCAAAAAGGGGGAGATTGTAAGTGCATGTAGTGCCACCCCTAGTTGGTTTTGGAGTATTGACGACAAACCTGGTTGAGGGACTAATGTGTTTGTGAGAATTGCATGATAACACAGGTAGTAGTCCCTCATTGATTCGGTTTACCTACCGGATATGACCCCTAAAAATGAATGAAGACATTGACGACAATGGTGGTATATGAAGATATTCATATTGAAGACTATGACAAGAGAAGACATTGTGTGAAGACTATGGAGCACAAAGACTTAGACGTTTCGTTGTTTCCTTTTCTTCTTTGTTGAGTCATAGGAACCACCGTACTGTTAAGTGGGGTCCAAGTGAACAAAGTCAGAGTGACTGAAGTGATGCTCAACCAAATCCTATGTCTTCGAGCAAAGACAATGAGAGCAAATCTTATCCAGAGCTGGATGAGTCAACTTTACTTGTAGCCCAAGTAAAGTTGTCGCGTGTGTTTGGAATCTGACCGTTGGAACACGTGTCAGTTCCTTAGTGACCCAGGGTCATTTTGGACAAATCAGGTCGGGTTGCCTAGTGGCTATAAATAGCCCACCCCCTACACCATAAATTGGGGGGCTGCTCAGAGTTAGTACACGGCTTTTGTCCTTTGATACGTCCAAAACGTATCTATAATTTCTGCTTGCTCCATGCCTCTTTTGGGTGATATTGCTATGATATTTATACACTTCCATACACTTTTGATCATATTTGGACAGTGCACCCCAGTGCCAGTTTCTGTTTTCTGTTGTTTTTGTATTTCAGGTTTTCCCATTACGAAAACTGCCAGAAAAATCCCGGAAAAATTATATAAAAAATCAGCGTTCCAGAAGCTTCCCGGCAGTCGAAGTAGGGCCGGAGGGGGGCCACCAGGGCTCCAGGCACCCTGGTGGCACGGCCCCCCTCCTGGCCGCGCCGGGGGGCGCCTTGGCCCCCAGGCCTCCGCTGATGCCCCCCTTTGGCATATATTTAACACGCGTCCCGAAACCCTCGAGACGGGAACCCTTTTTCGCGATCTCATCTCTGTTTCGCCACCGCCGCGCTTCCAAGATCGGGAGCACCAGGAGAACTCTTCCCGGTACCCTGCCGGAGGGGAGGATCACCACCGGGAGCCTCTCCACCACCATGGACGCCCCCTGGATGAGTTGTGAGTAGTCTCCCTTGGACCATGGGTCCATGACCAGTAGCTATGTGATGTTCTCCTCCCCTTCTTGTGCTTCACTAATTAGACCTTGTGAGCTGCCCTACATGATCGAGGCACATATGTAATCCTTATGCTATTGCTATGATGAGTTTGCTGGGATCCGATGGATTGTGAGATTATGTTCAGATTGTGTTTGAGTAATAT
This sequence comes from Secale cereale, assembly GCA_902687465.1. Taxonomy (NCBI): domain Eukaryota; kingdom Viridiplantae; phylum Streptophyta; class Magnoliopsida; order Poales; family Poaceae; genus Secale; species Secale cereale. Next base: position 764,759,634 of record LR738714.1, read on the forward strand.
ATTTGATTTACCTCTTTTATATTTATGTTCGTTAGTAATTCTTGCATGTTCTCCGTTGCTATTTATTGCTTTGGCCAAGTAGTAGGTAGTGACTCCAAGAGGGAACGTTATGCTCGATTGTGGGTTCATGCCCCTCGATGACTAGCTTGAGTGACAGAAACATGAGTCTAGGGGATGTGCTGTTGCCACAAGGGGGAAAACAACGGTGCTTGTGCCCGCGGGTGCAAGGATTGTTTACTTTACGCAAAGTTCTTTTAATGCAGTTGTCTGTTGCTTTGAGTTTACACTATGGTTGGGACTCGCAACTTAATACCAGCGAGATGTTCTGGATAGATATCTCAAGGTGGATGATTAGTAGTAGATGCAGATGGATTTTGGTCTACTTGCCTTGGCGTACCGACCATGCTTTGAACCTCTACCTTTCTTGCAACATAGTTAGCATTGGTTTGCGCACATAATTCTGTCAATTGCCCAGCTGTAATTCGTTTACCTCACATAGATGTTTTATCGTCTTTTGGGAGAGAGACATCACTAGTGAACATCATGGGACCCCGGTCCATATTACCATCACTGATCACATCCGTTATTTACTTTCCGCTTTTACTTACTATTTGCAGCAATACATATCACTATTATCTCTTGTGTTTGATCCTTTGTAAACGACAAGGCCGGAGGGATTGACAACCTTTCTGTACTCGTTGGGAGCAAAGTTATTTGTATCTGTGTGCAGGTCCACGTTGATTGCTAATATCTGGCGCCGTTAGCAGTTGACACCTTCTTGTTGAAACTAGGAGTCTCAGGGGAAATCGATCCTTGGTATCTTTGCCAAGGGAAAACTTCCGCTACACTGCATCTCAAACCTTCCACTTGGGGTAACCAACGAGGGGCGAGAAGCCATCAAGCAAAGTTTTCTGGCGCCGTTGCCGGGGACTCCACTCTTCAAGATAGGGGAGTTGCACGCTATCTTTTACCTTTGCTTTTTAGTCTTGTTAGTTTACCTTTCAGTTTTTGCTTTAGTATCTTTTATCGAAAATCACAAAAATACTTATCTTGCTTGCTTGCTGCTATGGGTTCCACCAAAAACACTAAGTGGGAGGAGTACACCCCTTCTTCCATCATGCCAATCACCACTGTCGGGATCTACAAAAGTAATAAACCTTGTGATTATGTTAGTCTTAATGGAGAGTTATGCCCATGGCATGGTCTTCCAGGAAAAGAGTATGAGCCTCAGTTTAAAGTTGCTCCTATGCTTCCCCAAACTTGGGAAGACGTTCAAACTCTTATAATAGAGAGCAATTCAAACAAAGAAGATGACACTACAATTCTGCTCAATAATGATACAATTGATTTTGATAATTGTAGTATCTCGGAAGTTGTCACTTTCTACAAAGAATGGCTAAAGATCCCCACACTACCACGCTTAACCTTGCCTTCACAGAGCATATCACTAATGCTCTCATCAAAGCTAGGGAGGAGAAACTTAGAGTAGAAGCCTCCATACCTAGAAAGCTAGAAGATGGTTGGGATCCTATGATTAAAATTAAGTTGAATAACTTCTCTTGCTATGCATTATGTGATGTTGGAGCTAGTACCTCTGTTATACCCAAAAGAATATATGATATGCTTAAATTGAAACCTTTAGATTCTTGTTCTTTTGGTGTTCGTCTCGTTGATTCTTCCATAAAGAAACCTTTGGGGAGGATCGACGATGTTCTTATCGTTGTCAATGACAATTATGTTCCCGTTGATTTTACTATTATGGACATTGAATGTGAACCTTCTTGTCCAATTATTTTGGGACGTCCTTTTCTACGCACCGTTGGTGCTATCATTGACATGAAAGAGGGGAATATAAGATTCCAATTTCCTCTCAAGAAAGGGATGGAACACTTCCCTCGAAAGAAGATTAAGTTACCTTTTGAGTCTGTTATACGGGCTAGCTATTCTTTTACTCTTGATAAAACTTGATCTTTTTGCATTATGCCTAGCTTAAAGGCATAAAAGAAAGCGCTTTTGGGAGGCAGCCCACATGAATAAATTTATTTTGCTTTTGTTGTGTCTTGATGTTGTTACTACAGTAGCATCAGCATTGTATCTTTGCTTTTCAACTTTGTGCCAAGTGTAGCCTCTGATTGCAAGAAAGTTCAAAAGTTGTGACGTGCTGTCCAGGAAACAGATTCTGTCCTTGGATAGAAAAATTCGTATAAAATCACCAGATCATCTTTTTGGTCTGAATTTTTTCGACAGCGTGCTCTATACAATTGTCTTTCGTGAGTCTGTTCTGAATTTTTTGATTAGAGTTGCAGAAGTGCCCCGAAAAAATCATTTACTACCTGCTGTTCTGTTTTTCACAGATTCAGTCCTGTTTTGCCTTTCCCTCATTTTGCAAACCTTGAGCTTGCTTTTTCTTTGCAAAAACCTTTTGGCAATCTTTAGAAACAGTAGACCTTCAAGAATATCCTTATTTCCAGCAAGGAACAATTATTTTATTAAGGTTACTAACCTCGCTAATCAGATTATGATGAGTTATGTATGATGGGAGTTTTCAAGTGTGCGAGGGAAGATGATAAAAAGATTCAGGAGTGTCAAACGCTCAAGCTTGGGGATGCCCCCATGCACCCCCAAGAAATATTCAAGGAGACTCAAGCGTCTAAGCTTGGGGATGCCCCCGTGCATCCCCTTCTCCATCAACATTATCAGTTCGTCTTTCGTTCCACTATATTTTTATCACTTCATGTGTTATGTGCTATGCTTGGAGCGTCTTGCTTTTAGTTTCCTTTTTAGTTTTCTTTAGTTTTTCATAACGAGTCGGAACTCATCTTTCTTTATGTGGGAGAGAAACACGCTCCACTTCTACCTAGAACATAACATAAAATGTTCATGTCTATCTTTGCTGTGTGTGTTCTTTGTCTTTCAATAGCTACTATCATGCTTAGCTCTTAGTTTTCATGCTTATCTTTTTAAAGAGCTTTTGTTTAGTTGGTTGCTTGAACTCTCTTTAGTTATCATGCTTATCTTATTAAGAGAGTTTGCTTCTGTTGCATTGGTCAATATGTCTATGATAAAAATGCTACGTGCATAATGGTGCTTAGTAGTTCATGTTTTCTTATGGTTAGTCTCAAATAGCTGGGGGGTTCCCAATGTGTTATTGGAGTACCAACATGATTTGTTTGCCTATGATGTGGTATGGTTTAGTAATATCTTCCTTCAAGAATTTATTTTGATTGACTTGGCGTATGCTCACGCATATTTAAGACTGTAAAGAAAGTCTGTCAATCTTTGATGATCTTTTGTTTCTGAGTAGCGATATAACTTCCATGCCTGATTCAATGTTGCTTTGTCGCTATGCATGATTATGACCGTCATTGCTATTTTAGTTGGTCGCTCCCAGTCTTTTGCTAACCTCCACCTGTACTAAGCGGACTGACTGCTTGTGCATCCAAAATCCTTTAAACCAGTTATGCCATATGAGTCCACCATACCTTCCTATACATGGTATTTACCTGCCATTCCTAACGGAGACTTTCATGTACCATCTCGAAATTATTCAAAAAAAAGCATTTCTGTTTTATGCCTCTGTTTTAGCTCATGAGGAAGTAGTAGTTAATTCATGATCTTTTTAAGTTGGACAAGCTTCACCCCGGGATTGCATGTCTAATGTGCAAACCCATAATACGAGAAGGAACTGGCAAAGAGTGCGCCCGGCTCAAAAATAATATAACAAACAAACCCTCCTTCACGCTTTGTTCATGAGAAATCAGAAAACTTTGGCAGTGATAAACAAAGGAGATTAAGAGGATGTGATCGTCCTCATTTGGGAGCCGTTCCTCGAAACTTGTCCATCTCAAGAAGTGATTGAGTTGTCTGCTAGCATTCGTTGACGGAACATGCATAATCTAAAAAAAATTATTACCTCTGTTTTTAAAACCAAGAGCTCTGGTACATGTTTTGTCTTTGTTTCCGACCACGGGTTTTCAACCTTGCCAACAAAAGCCACGGTTCGAGAGTCTCCACCTTCTCTTAAAGCACCAACTACTGGGAGCATGATTGTCATTCTGAGTGTAATGTGCATTGTCCCAAAGTAGCATTGTCTTTTGCATGATTATGATATCGTTTATTCTGAAATCATTGTATCTAGTCATCACTTAAACCTTGGAGGTGCCCCTGCATTTATGTTTTGCTTCACTAGAGGGGGCAAGCGAGATATCAACTTATCATATTTGCACATCATGCTCATTACAAATCTATTTGATGTTTTAGTATCATATTGTAAAACTTTCAGTTCTTTGTGATTTTCTCATGAGGCAACTTAATTACTACAGATTCATTGTCTCAGTAAGCTTTTGTCATATGACTATGAAAAGTTCCTATATGGTTAATAGCATGTCACCACAGAAATTATTCTTGTTATCATTTACCTACTCGAGGACGAGCAGGAATTAAGCTTGGGGATGTTGATACGTCCAAAACGTATCTATAATTTCTGCTTGCTCCATGCCTCTTTTGGGTGATATTGCTATGATATTTATACACTTCCATACAGTTTTGATCATATTTGGACTAACCTATTAACTCAGTGCACCCCAGTGCCAGTTTCTGTTTTCTGTTGTTTTTGTATTTCAGGTTTTCCCATTACGAAAACTGCCAGAAAAATCCCGTAACAATTATATAAAAAATCAGCATTCCAGAAGCTTCCCGACAGCCGAAGTAGGGCCGGAGGGGGGCCACCAGGGCTCCAGGCGCCCTGGTGGCGCGGCCCCCCTCCTGGCCGCGCCGGGGGGGCGCCTGGGCCCCCCAGGCCTCCGCTGATGCCCCCCTTTGGCATATATTTAACACGCGTCCCGAAACCCTTGAGACGGGAACCCTTTTTCGCGATCTCATCTCTGTTCCGCCGCCGCCGCGCTTCCAAGATCGGGAGCACCAGGAGAACTCTTCCCGGTACCCTGCTGGAGGGGAGGATCACCATCGGGAGCCTCTCCACTATTGGGGAACGTAGTATTTTAAAATTTTCCTACGATCACGCAAGATCTATCTACCAGATGCATAGCAATGAGAGGGAAGAGTGTGTCTACGTACCCTCGTAGACCGGGAGCGGAAGCGTCAAGTGACGCGGTTGATGTTGTCGAACTTCTTCGCGATTCAACCGATCAAGCACCGAACGTACGGCACCTCCGCGTTCAGCACACGTTCAGCTTGATGACGTCCCACGAGCTCTTGATCCAGTTGAGCTTCACGGGAGAGTTTCGTCAGCACGACGGCGTGGTGACGGATATGATGTGTTCACCGGCGCAGGGCTTCGCCTAAGCTCCGCGACGGTATGACCGAGGTGTGATTCTGTGGAGGGGGGCACCGCACATGGCTAAAACAATTCAACTTGTATGTCTTTGGGTGCCCCCCTGCCCCCGTATATAAAGGAGCAGGGGAGGGAGGCCGGCCGGCCCTTCCTGGTGCGGCTAGGGAAGGAGTCCTACTAGGAATAGGATTGCAATCCTATTCCTAGTAGGATTCACCGAAAGGACCATCCCCTCTCGTAGGGGGTTCCGGTAACCCCTTCCGGCATTCCCGATAAATCCGAAACTTTTCCGGTATACTTCCGGTGTCCGAATATAGCCGTCCAATATATCAATCTTTATGTCTCGGACATTCCGAGACTCCTCGTCATGTCCGTGATCTCATCCGGGACTCCTAACTACCTTCGGTACATCAATACTCAAAAACTCATAATACCGATCGTCATCAAACGTTAAGCGTGCGGACCCTACGGGTTCGAGAACTATGTAGACATGACCGAGACTCATCTCCGGTCAATAACCAATAGCGGAACCTGGATGTTCATATTGGCTCCTACATATTCTACGAAGATCTTTTATCGGTCAGAACCGCATAACAACATACGTTGTTCCTTTTGTCAAACGGTATGTTACTTGCCCGAGATTCGATCGTCGGTATCTTTATACCTATTTCAATCTCGTTACCGGCAAGTCTCTTTACTCGTTCCGTAACACATCATCTCGTGACTAACTCATTAGTCTTTTGCTTGCAAGGCTTATCATGATGTGTGTTACCGAGAGGGCCCAGAGATACCTCTCCGACACTCGGAGTGACAAATCCTAATCTTGATCTATGCCAACACCACGAATACTTTCGGAGACACCTGTAGAGCATCTTTATGATCACCCAGTTACGTTGTGATGTTTGATAGCACACAAGGTGTTCCTACGGTATTCGGGAGTTGCATAATTTCATAGTCATAGGAACATGTATAAGTCATGAAGAAAGCAATAGCAGTTAAACTAAACGATCATAGTGCTATGCTAACGGATGGGTCTTGTCCATCACATCATTCTCCTAATGATGTGATCCCGTTGATCAAATGACAACTCATGTCTATGGCTAGGAAACATAACCATCTTTGATCAATGAGCTAGTCTAGTAGAGGCATACTAGGGACATATTGTTTTGTCTATGTATCCACACATGCACTAAGTTTCCGGTTAATACAATTCTAGCATGAATAAAAGACATTTATCATGATATAAGGAAATAAATAATAACTTTATTATTGCCTCTAGGGCATATTTCCTTCAGTCTCCCACTTGCACTAGAGTCAATAATCTAGCTCACATCGCCATGTGATTTAATACCGATAGTTCACATCGTTATGTGACCAACACCCAAAGGGTTTACTAGAGTTAATAATCTAGTTCACATCGCTATGTGATTAATACCCAAGAGTAATAAGGTGTGATCATATTTTGCTTGTGAGAGAAGTTTAGTCAACGGGTCTGTCATATACAGATCCCTATGTATTTCGCGAATTTCTATGTCTACAATGCTCTGTATGGAGCTACTCTAGCTAATTGCTCCCACTTTCAATACGCATCCAGATTGATACTTAGAGTCATCTGGATTTAGTGTCAAAGTTTGCATCGGCGTAACCCTTTACGACGAACTCTTTATCACCTCCATAATCGAGAAATATTTCCTTAGTCATCCAATTACTAAGGATAATTTTGACCGCTGTACAGTGATCCACTCCTGGATTACTTTGGTACCTCCCTGCTAGACTTATAGCAAGGCACACATCAGGTCTGGTACACAGCATTGCATACATGATAGATCCTATGGCTGAGGCATAGGGAATGACTTTCATTTTCTCTCTATCTTCTGCAGTGGTCGGGCATTGAGTCTTACTCAACTTCATACCTTGTAAAACAGGCAAGAATCCTTTCTTTGACTGATCCATTTTGAACTTCTTCAAAATCTTATCAAGGTATGTGCTTTGTGAAAGTCCAAATAAGCGTCTTGATCTATCTCTATAGATTTTGATGCCTAATATGTAAGCAGCTTCTCCGAGGTCTTTCATTGAAAAACTTTTATTCAAGTATCCTTTTATGCTATCCAGAAATTCTATATCATTTCCAATCAACAATATGTCATCTACATATAATATTAGAAATGCTACAGAGCTCCCACTCACTTTCTTGTAAATACAGGCTTCTCCAATGTATAAAACCATATGCTTTGATCACCTCATCAAAGCGTATATTCCAACTCCGAGATGCTTGCACTAGTCCATAGATGGATCGCTGGAGTTTGCACATTTTTGTTAGCACCTTTAGGATTGACAAAACCTTCAGGTTGCATCATATGCAATTTTTCTTTAATAAATTCATTAAAGAATGCAGTTTTGTTATCCATTTGCCAGATTTCATAAAATGTGGCAATTGCTAACATGATTCGGACAGACTTAAGCATCGCTACGGATGAGAAAGTCTCATCGTAGTCAACTCCTTGAACTTGTCGAAAACCTTTCGCAACAAGTCGAGCTTAGTAAACAGTAACATTACCGTCAGCGTCGGTCTTCCTCTTGAAGATCCATTTATTTTCGATGGCTTGCCGACCATCGGGCAAGTCAACCAAAGTCCATACTTTGTTTTCATATATGGATCCCATCTCAGATTTCATGGCTCAAGCCATTTTGTGGAATCTGGGCTCATCATCGCTTCCTCATAGTTCGTAGGTTCATCATGGTCTAGTAACATGATTTCCAGAACTGGGTTGCCGTACCACTCTAGTGCGGAACGTACTCTGGTTGATCTACGACGTTCAGCAGAAACTTGATCCGAAGTTTCATGATCATTATCATTAACTTCCTCACTAATTGGTGTAGGAATCACTGGAACAATTTCCTGTGATGTACTACTTTCCAATGTGGGAGAAGGTACAATTACCTCATCAAGTTCTACTTTCCTCCCACTCACTTCTTTCGAGAGAAACTCCTTCTCTAGAAAGGATCCATTTTTAGCAACGAATATCTTGCCTTCGGATCTGTGATAGAAGGTGTACCCAACAGTCTCTTTTGGGTATCCTATGAAGATTTTTTTTCTCCGGTTTGGGTTCGAGCTTATCATGTTGAAACTTTTTCACATAAGCATCGCAGTCCCAAACTTTAAGAAACAACAACTTTGGTTTCTTGCCAAACCACAGTTCTTAAGGCGTTGTCTCAACGGATTCAGATGAGGCCCTTATTTAACGTGAATGCAGCTGTCTCTAATGCATGACCCAAAATGATAGTGGTAAATCGGTAAGAGACATCACAGATCGCACCATATCCAATAAAGTACGGTTTACGATGTTCGGACACACCATTATGCTGTGGTGTTCTGGGTGGCGTGAGCTGTGAAACTATTCCACATTGTTTCAAATGAAGACCAAACTCGTAACTCAAATATTTTCCTCCACGATCAGATCGTAGAAACTTTATTTTCTTGTTACGATGATTCTCTACTTCACTCTGAAATTCTTTGAACTTTTCAAATATTTCAGACTTGTGCTTCATTAAGTAGATATACCTATATCTGCTCAAATCATCAGTGAAGGTCAGAAAATAACGATACCCGCCGCGAGCTTCAACAATCATTGGTCCGCATACATCAGTATGTATGATTTCCAACAAATACGTTACTCGCTCCATAGTTCCGGAGAACGGAGTTTTAGTCATCTTGCCCATGAGGTATGGTTCGCAAGCACCAAGTGATTCATAATCAAGTGATTCCAAAAGTACATCATTATGGAGTTTCTTCATGCGTTTTACACCAATATGACTTAAACGGCAGTGCCACAAATAAGTTGCACTATCATTATTAACCTTGCATCTTTTGGCTTCAATATTATGAATATGTGTATCACACGATCGAGATCCAATAAACTATTTTCATTGGGTGTATGACCATAGAAGGTTTTATTCATGTAAACAGAACAATAATTATTCTCTAACTTACATGAATAACCGTATTGCAATAAACATGATCAAATCACATTCATGCTCAACACAAACACCAAATAACAGTTATTTAGGTTCAACACTAATCCCGAAAGTATAGGGAGTGTGCGATGATGATCATATCAATCTTGGAACTGCTTCCAATATACATCGTCAATTCATCCTTTAACTAGTTTCTGTTCATTATGCAACTCCCATTTCGAGTTACTACTCTTTAGCAACTGAACCAATATCAAATACCGAGGGGTTGCTATGAACACTAGTAAAATACACATTAATAATCTGTATATCAAATATACCTTTGTTCACTTTCCCATCCTCCTTATCCGCCAAGTATCTAGGGCAGTTCCACTTTTAGTGACCATTTCCTTTGCAGTATAAGCACTTGTTTCAGGCTTGAGTTTAGCTTTGGGTTTCTTCATGGGAGTGACAACTTGCTTGTCATTCTTCTTGAAGTTCCCCTTTTATCCCTTTGCCCTTTACTTGAAACAAGTGGTCTTGTTAACCATCAACACTTGATGCTTTTTCATGATTTCTACCTTCGCCTACTTCATTATCGCGAAGAGCTGGGAATTCCTTTCATCATCCCTTGCATATTTATAGTTCATCACGAAGTTCTACTAACTTGGTGATAGTGACTAGAGAACTTTGTCAATTACTATCTTATCTGGAAGATTAACTCCCACTTGATTAAAGTAATTGTAGTACCCAGACAATCTGAGTACATGCTCACTAGTTGAGCTATTCTCCTCCATCTTGTAGGCAAAGTACTGTCAGAGGTCTTATACCTCTCGACACGGGCATGAGTATGAAATACTAATTTCAACTCTTGGAACATCTTATATGCTCCGTGGCGTTCAAAACGTTTTTGAAGTCCCGATTCTAAGCCGTAAGTATGGTGCACTAAACTATCAAGTAGTCATCATATCGAGCTTTTGTCAAAACGTTCATAACGTCTGCATCTGCTCCTGCAATAGGTCTGTCACCTAGCGGTGCGTCAAGGACATAATTCTTCTGTGCATCAATGAGGATAATCCTCAGATCACGGAACAATTCCGCATCATTGCTACTAACATCTTTCAACTTGGTTTTCTCTAGGAACATATGAAAAAAAAACGGGGAGCAACATCGCGAGCTATTGATCTACAACATAGATATGCTAATACTACCAGGACTAAGTTCATGACAAATTAAAGTTCAATTAATCATATTACTTAAGAACTCCCACTTAGATAGACATCCCTCTGGTCATCTAAATGATCACGTGATCCAAATCAACTAAACCATGTCCGATCATCACGTGAGATGGAGTAGTTTCAATGGTGAACATCTTATGTTGATCATATCTACTATATGATTCATGCTCGACCTTTCGGTCTCCAGTGTTCCGAGGCCATATCTGTATATGCTAGGCTCGTCAAGTTTAACCCGAGTATTCTGCGTGTGCAAAACTGGCTTACACCCATTGTATTTGAACGTAGAGCTTATCACACCCGATCATCACGTGGTGTCTCGGCACGACGAACTTTCGCAACGGTGCATACTCAGGGAGAACACTTATACCTTGAAATTTAGTCAGGGATCATCTTATAATGCTACCGTCGTTCTAAGCAAAATAAGAAGCATAATAAGATAGACATCACATGCAATCAAAATATGTGACATGATATGGCCATCATCATCTTGTGCTTTTGATCTCTATCTCCAAAGCACCGTCATGATCACCTTCGTCACCGGCTTGACACCTTGATCTTCATCGTAGCATCGTTGTCGTCTCGCCAACTATTGCTTCTACGACTATCGCTACCGCTTAGTGATAAAGTAAAGCAATTACATGGCGATTGCATTTCATACAATAAAGCGACAACCATATGGCTCCTGCCAGTTGCCGATAACTTTACAAAACATTATTATCTCATACAAAACCGTATAACTCATCATGTCTTGACCATATCACATCACAACATGCCCTGCAAAAACAAGTTAGACGTCCTCTACTTTGTTGTTGCAAGTTTTACGTGGCTGCTACGGGCATAGCAAGAACTGTTCTTACCTACGCATACAAAACCACAACGATGTTTCGTCAAGTATGTGTTGTTTTAACCTTCACAAGGACCGGGCGTAGCCACACTTGATTCAGCTAAAGTGAGAGAGACAGACACCCGCCAGTCACCTTTAAGCAACGAGTGCTCGTAACGGTGAAACCAGTCTCGCGTAAGCGTACGCGTAATGTCGGTCCGGGCCGCTTCATCTCACAATACCGCCGAAGCAAAGTATGACATGCTGGTAAGCAGTATGACTAGTATCGTCCACAATCTCATTGTGTTCTACTCGTGCATATCATCTACGCATAGACCTGGCTCAAGATGCCACTGTTGGGGAACGTAGTATTTTAAAATTTTCCTACGATCACGCAAGATCTATCTACCAGATGCATAGCAACGAGAGGGAAGAGTGTGTCTACGTACCCTCGTAGACCGGGAGCGGAAGCGTCAAGTGACGCGGTTGATGTTGTCGAACTTCTTCGCGATCCAACCGATCAAGCACCAAACGTACGGCACCTCCGCGTTCAGCACACGTTCAGCTTGATGACGTCCCACGAGCTCTTGATCCAGTTGAGCTTCACGGGAGAGTTTCGTCAACACGACGGCGTGGTGACGGATATGATGTGTTCACCGGCGCAGGGCTTCGCCTAAGCTCCGCGACGGTATGACCGAGGTGTGATTCTGTGGAGGGGGGCACCGCACATGGCTAAAACAATTCAACTTGTATGTCTTTGGGTGCCCCCCTGCCCCCGTATATAAAGGAGCAGGGGAGGGAGGCCGGCCGGCCCTTCCTGGTGCGGCTAGGGAAGGAGTCCTACTAGGAATAGGATTGCAATCCTATTCCTAGTAGGATTCACCGAAAGGAAGAAGGGGGAAAGGAATAGGAGAGGTGGCGCCCCCCCAATCCTAGTCCAACTAGGAACCCTAGGTGGGGGCGCCGGCCAGCCCTATGGGCTGCCTCTCTCTTTCCCTTTAGGCCCACTATGGACCATCCCCTCTCGTAGGGGGTTCCGGTAACCCCTTCCGGCATTCCCGATAAATCCGAAACTTTTCCGGTATACTTCCGGTGTCCGAATATAGCCGTCCAATATATCAATCTTTATGTCTCGGACATTCCGAGACTCCTCGTCATGTCCGTGATCTCATCCGGGACTCCGAACTACCTTCGGTACATCAATACTCAAAAACTCATAATACCGATCGTCATCAAACGTTAAGCATGCGGACCCTACGGGTTCGAGAACTATGTAGACATGACCGAGACTCATCTCCGGTCAATAACCAATAGCGGAACCTGGATGTTCATATTGGCTCCTACATATTCTACGAAGATCTTTTATCGGTCAGAACCGCATAACAACATACGTTGTTCCTTTTGTCAAACGGTATGTTACTTGCCCGAGATTCGATCGTCGGTATCTCTATACCTAGTTCAATCTCGTTACCGGTAAGTCTCTTTACTCGTTCCGTAACACATCATCTCGTGACTAACTCATTAGTCTTTTGCTTGCAAGGCTTATTGTGATGTGTGTTACCGAGAGGGCCCAGAGATACCTCTCCGACACTCGGAGTGACAAATCATAATCTTGATCTATGCCAACACCACGAATACTTTCGGAGACACCTGTAGAGCATCTTTATGATCACCCAGTTACGTTGTGACGTTTGATAGCACACAAGGTGTTCCTACGGTATTCGGGAGTTGCATAATCTCATAGTCATAGGAACATGTATAAGTCATGAAGAAAGCAATAGCAGTAAAACTAAACGATCATAGTGCTATGCTAACGGATGGGTCTTGTCCATCACATCATTCTCCTAATGATGTGATCCCGTTGATCAAATGACAACTCATGTCTATGGCTAGGAAACATAACCATCTTTGATCAATGAGCTAGTCTAGTAGAGGCATACTAGGGACTTACTGTTTTGTCTATGTATCCACACATGTACTAAGTTTCCGGTTAATACAATTCTAGCATGAATAAAAGACATTTATCATGATATAAGGAAATACAAATAACAACGTTATTATTGCCTCTAGGGCATATTTCCTTCACGTGCTTGGTCGACGCTACATATATACTACACATACGTATATGGAGGACTAGAGTCACGCTAGCTAGCTAGCTAGCTGCTAGCTATACTAAGCAAACGAAGGAACAGAAGATCTCGTATATATAATCAACATATATATATATATATATGCATACAGAGAGATGTAATATCGACCACCTCTCCTTCTCCGAGAGATTGGTCGAACAACAAGTTCTCGTATATCGTCTATCCCGACACTACCGGGCACATATATACAATAATTATCTCTTACAAAAATAATCTCCTAACACATGGATGCATGGTCCACATAGTATTCTCCGTCTTCAGCGATCACGTGTTCAAGGAAGAATGCCGCCAATTCCTCTTGAATTGCTCGCAGACGATCTGGTGTTAGGAGTTCATCCCGCATCCGAAACATCTAATTTGAAGTAGGGGGTCAATACATGAAATGATGCTATAAATTTGTGAATATTATTGATTGCTTACGCACTTCAAATTGTTCATCAGTGTAGCCCCGCTCACAGGTCGTGTGGCGGATGGACTCGCAAATGTAGTATCCACAATAATCATTCCCGGGTTCCTGCCACAACCACTTTACAAGAAATAGAGCTCAATCAAACTGATAAGCAAGAATGCCAAATTGGTATTGATGAAACTAGCGCTTGAATCAAGATATAGGAGATGCGCGTGCGGAACATGCTACTATATAGTACTTACTTTCGGGTATCTTCAATTGTAGCTTCTTCGGCAGTCCCGGAGCTTTTTTGATGAATTTTTTCCAAGCCCTGCCAGACAAAGGAAACAATTGTTGGGGAACGTAGTATTTTAAAATTTTCCTACGATCACGCAAGATCTATCTACCAGATGCATAGCAACGAGAAGGGAGAGTGTGTCTACGTACCCTCGTAGACCGGGAGCGGAAGCGTCAAGTGACGCGGTTGATGTTGTCGAACTTCTTCGCGATTCAACCGATCAAGCACCGAACGTACGGCACCTCCGCGTTCAGCACACGTTCAGCTTGATGACGTCCCACGAGCTCTTGATCCAGTTGAGCTTCACGGGGGAGTTTCGTCAGCACGACGGCGTGGTGACGGATATGATGTGAACACCGGCGCAGGGCTTCTCCTAAGCTTCGCGACGGTACGACCGAGGTGTGATTCTGTGGAGGGGGGCACCGCACACGGCTAAAACAATTCAACTTGTGTGTCTTTGGGTGCCCCCCTGCCCCCGTATATCAAGGAGCAAGGGAGGAGGGGCCGGCCACCTCCTATGGTGCGGCTAGGGAGGGGACTCCTACTAGGAATAGGATTGCAATCCTATTCCTAGTAGGATTCACCGAAAGGAAGAAGGGGGAAAGGAATAGGAGAGGTGGCGCCCCCCCAATCCTAGTCCAACTAGGATTCCTAGGTGGGGGCGCCGGCCAGCCCTATGGGCTGCCTCTCTCTCACCCTTTAGGCCCACTATGGACCATCCCCTCTCGTAGGGGGTTCCGGTAACCCCCTCCGGCATTCCCGATAAATCCGAAACTTTTCCGGTATACTTCAGGTGTCCGAATATAGCCGTCCAATATATCAATCTTTATGTCTCGGACATTCCGAGACTCCTCGTCATGTCCGTGATCTCATCCGGGACTCCGAACTACCTTCGGTACATCAATACTCAAAAACTCATAATACCGATCGTCATCAAACGTTAAGCGTGCGGACCCTACGGGTTCGAGAACTATGTAGACATGACCGAGACTCATCTCCGGTCAATAACCAATAGCGGAACCTGGATGTTCATATTGGCTCCTACATATTCTACGAAGATCTTTTATCGGTCAGAACCGCATAACAACATACGTTGTTCCTTTTGTCAAACGGTATGTTACTTGCCCGAGATTCGATCGTCGGTATCTTTATACCTAGTTCAACCTCGTTACCGGCAAGTCTCTTTACTCGTTCCGTAACACATCATCTCGTGACTAACTCATTAGTCTTTTGCTTGCAAGGCTTATCATGATGTGTGTTACCGAGAGGGCCCAGAGATACCTCTCCGACACTCGGAGTGACAAATCCTAATCTTGATCTATGCCAACACCACGAATACTTTCGGAGACACCTGTAGAGCATCTTTATGATCACCCAGTTACGTTGTGACGTTTGATAGCACACAAGGTGTTCCTACGGTATTCGGGAGTTGCATAATCTCATAGTCATAGGAACATGTATAAGTCATGAAGAAAGCAATAGCAGTTAAACTAAACGATCATAGTGCTATGCTAACGGATGGGTCTAGTCCATCACATCATTCTCCTAATGATGTGATCCCGTTGATCAAATGACAACTCATGTCTATGGCTAGGAAACATAACCATCTTTGATCAATGAGCTAGTCTAGTAGAGGCATACTAGGGACATACTGTTTTGTCTATGTATCCACACATGCACTAAGTTTCCGGTTAATACAATTCTAGCATTAATAAAAGACATTTATCATGATATAAGGAAATAAATAATAACTTTATTATTGCCTCTAGGGCATATTTCCTTCATCCACCACCATGGACGCCTCCCGGATGAGTTGTGAGTAGTCTCCCTTGGACCATGGGTCCATGACCAGTAGCTATGTGATGTTCTCCTCCCCTTCTTGTGCTTCACTAATTAGACCTCGTGAGCTGCCCTACATGATCGAGGCACATATTGTAATCCTTATGCTGTTGCTATGATGAGTTTGCTGGGATCCGATGGATTGTGAGATTATGTTCAGATTGTGTTTGAGTAATATATTTGATTTACCTCTTTTATATTTATGTTCGTAAGTAATTCTTGCATGTTCTCCGTTGCTATTTATTGCTTTGGCCAAGTAGTAGGTAGTGACTCCAAGAGGGAACGTTATGCTCGATTGTGGGTTCATGCCCCTCGATGACTAGCTTGAGTGACAGAAACATGAGTCTAGGGGATGTGCTGTTGCCACAAGGGGGAAAACAACGGTGCTTGTGCCCGCGGGTGCAAGGATTGTTTAGTTTACGCAAAGTTCTTTTAATGCAGTTGTCTGTTGCTTTGAGTTTACACTATGTGCGGGACTCGCAACTTAATACCAGCGAGATGTTCTGGATAGATATCTCAAGGTGGATGATTAGTTGTAGATGCAGATGGATTTAGGTCTACTTGCCTTGGCGTACCGCCCATGCTTTGAACCTCTACCTTTCTTGCAACATAGTTAGCATTGGTTTGCGCACATAATTCTGTCAATTGCCCAGCTGTAATTCGTTTACCTCACATAGCTGTTTTATCGTCTTTTGGGAGAGAGACATCACTATTGAACATCATGGGACCCCGGTCCATATTACCATCACTGATCACATCCGCTATTTACTTTCCGCTTTTACTTACTATTTGCAGCAATACCTATCACTATTATCTCTTGCGTTTGATCCTTTGTAAACGACAAGGCCGAAGGGATTGAAAACCTCTCTGTACTCGTTGGGAGCAAAGTTATTTGTATCTGTGTGCAGGTCCACGTTGATTGCTAATATCTGGCGCCGTTAGCAGTTGACACCTTCTTGTTGAAACTAGGATTCTCAGGGGAAATCGATCCTTGGTATCTTTGCCAAGGGAAAACTTCCGCTACACTGCATCTCAAACCTTCCACTTGGGGTAACCAACGAGGGGCGTGAAGCCATCACCGGGCGAGAAGCCATCACATTTGAGAGCAACCCACCTCCGAAGCATTTGAGAGAGAGATCCTTGCGAGGACAAAGCCCAAACACCCAGAGCCAAAGAGTGTTAGGCATCACTAAAGTCTTTCTGTCCGCGTGATCTGAAGAGTTTTTACACTTGAGGACTGTGAATCCTCCAGCCGGTTAGGCGTCGTGTTTTGAGCATCCAAGAGGCATTGTGGATCGCCGGTGAACGAAGTCTGTGAAGGTTTGGAAGTCTACCTTGAAGACTTACCAGAGTGATTGGGCGAGGACTTGGTGTCCTTAGCTCAAGGGGAATAAGGTGAAGATGTGGTCTTCTGAGTTAAATCTCAGCCTCCCTAACCAGACGTACAATTGTCACAGCAACTGGAACTGGTCGAACAAATCACTGTCTTCCCCAAGCTACTGGTTTTGTCCCTTCCTTCTCTTTACTTATTGTCTGTCTTTGTGAAGTCATTGCCTGCTTGCCTTATCTGTTTGACTTCACTGTGTGCCTACTTGTTCTGACTGGCTTCATACAATCTTCCATCCTGATCCATACTGCCTAGCTGCTATTAGTCTTCGTGCTTTCACTTCATTGAACACTTGACTATGGCTTGTCTAGTTAGTCTACCTTCCGCTGCATGTAAATAGGATCGGTTCTATCGTTTGTCTTCGAAACTTCCATGTTTTGAAGACTTTCCTAAAAATCGCCTATTCACCCCCCTCTAGTCGATATACAGCTCTTTCAGCTACGATGGAGATCAAGGTGTTGTGCCGGTGAAGATGGAGATCCTGATGTTGCTTTGGAGATGGAGATAAAAAGCACAAGATGACGATGGCCATATAATATATTGAATTTTGATTGCATGTGATGTTTATCGTTTATGTATCTTATTTTGCTTAGAACGATGGTAGCACTATAATATGACCCCTTCACTTAATTTCAAGATAAAAGTGTTCTCCCCGAGTATGCACCATTGCTAAACTTTGTCGTTTAGAAGCATCTCGTGATGATCGGGTGTGATAGACTCTACGGTCACATACAATGGGTGTAAGCCAGTTTTCCATAAACAAAATACTTGGGTTAAACTTGACAAGCCTAGCATGTACAGACATGGTCTCGGAACACTAGAGACCAAAAGGTCGAACATGAGTCTTATAGTAGATATGATCAACATGGAGATGTTCACCATTCATGACTACCCCATCTCACATGATGATCAGACATGGGTTAGTTGATTTGGATCATTTATCAATTAGATAACTTGAGGGATGTTAATTTAAGTGGTTCATTGGTTATTTGATTAATTGAACTTAATTTATCATGAACTTAGTCATGATAGTATTTGCAAATCTATGTTGTAGATAAATGGCATGTGCTACTATTCCGTTTAATTCTAATGCATTCCTAGATAATGCTAAGTTGAAAGATGATGGTTGAAACTATAAGGACTAGGTCCATAACTTGAGGATTATCATCATTGCTGCACAGAAGAATTATGTTCTTGGTGCACCGCTAGGTAACGGACCTGAAGCCGGAGCTAATGTAGACGTTATGAATGCCTGTCAGCCTCGATCTGATGACTACTAGATAGTTCAGTGTGGCATGCTTTACGGCTTGGAACCGAGACTTCAAAAGCATTTTGAATGCCACGGATCATATGAGATGTTCCAAGAGATGAAATTGATATTTCAAGCTAATGCCCGGGTTGAGAGATATGAAGTCTCCAACAAGTTCTTCAGCTATAAAATGGAGGAGAAAAGTTCTATCAGTGAACACATACTCAGAATGTCTGGGTACCTCAACCACTTGACTTGATCTTCCAGATAAGTGTGTTATTGATACAGTTCTTAAATCACTGTCACCAAGCTACAAAGGCTTCGTGATGAATTATAAGCAAGTAATAATGAAATGATTTATGAGCTCTTCGCGATGCTGAAATCGGCGGAGGTAGAACTCAAGAAAGAGCATCAAGTGTTCATGGTCAATAAGACCACCAGTTTCAAGAAAAAGGGCACGGGAAAGAAAGGGACCTTCAAGAAGAATGGCAACGAATTTGCTGCTCCCGTGAAGAAGCCCAGAGCTGGACCCAAGCCTGAGATTGAGTGCTTCTACTCCAAGGGTATTGGTCACTTGAAGCGGAGCTACCCCAAATGCTTGGCGGATAAGAAGGATGGTAAAGTGAACAAAGGTATATTTTATATACATGTTATTGATGTGTTCGTTGCTAATGCTCGTAGTAGCACCTAGGCATTTGATTCTAGTTCAGTTGCTCATATTTGTAACTCGAAACAGGAGTTGCAGAATAAACAAAGATTGGCTAAGGACGAGGTGACGATGCACGTCGGAAATGGTTCCAAAGTTGATGTGATCGCCATCGGAACGCTACCTCTACATCTACCTTCGGGATTAGTTTTAGACCTCAATAATTTTTATTTGGTGCTAGCGTTGAGCATGAACATTATATCTAGATCTTTTTTATTGCGAGATGGTTATTCATTTAAGTCAGAGAATAATGGTTGTTCTATTTATATGAGTAACATCTTGTATGGTCAGGCACCCTTTTTGAATGGTCTATTCTTGTTGAATCTTAATTATTGTGATACACATATTTATAATATTGATGCCAAAGGATGCAAAGTTGATAATGATAGTGCAACATACTTGTGGCAGTGCCGTTTAGGTCATATTGGTGTAAAGCGCATGAAGAAACTCCATGCAGATGGACATTTGGAATCACTTGATTATGATCATTTGATACTTGCGAACCATGCCTCATGGGCAAGATGACTAAGACTCCGTTCTCCAGAACAATGGAGCGAGCTAATGACTTATTGGAAATAATATATACTGATGTATGCGGTCCGATCAGTGTTGAAGCACGCTGCAGGTATCATTATTTCTAACCTTCAAGATGATTTGAGTAGGTACGGGTATATCTACTTGATGAAACATAAGTCTGAAACATTTGAAAATTTCAAAGAATTTCATAATGAAGTGGAGAATCATCGTAACAAGAAAATAAAGTTTCTAGGATCTGATCGCGGAGGCGAATATTTGACGTACGAGTTTGGCCTTCATTTAAAACAATGTGGATTAGTTTTACAACTCACGCCACCTGGAACACCACAGCGTAATTATGGTGTGCCCGAAGGTCGTAACCATACTTTATTAGATATGGTGCGTTCTATGATGTCTCTTACCGATTTGCCACTGTCGTTTTGGGGTTATGCATTAGAGACAGTCGCATTCATGTTAGATAGGGCACCGTCTAAATCCGTTGCGATGACACTGTAAGAACTATGGTTTGGCAACAAACCTAAACTGTCATTTCTTAAAGTTTGGAGATGCGACACTTATATCAAAAGGCTTCATCTTGATAAGCTCGAACCCAAAGTGGAGAATTGCGTCTTCATAGGATAACCTAAAGAAACTATTGGGTATACCTTCTACCACAAATCTGAAGGCATAAACTTTGTTGCTAGGAATGGGTCCTTTCTAGAGAAGGAGTTTCTCTCGGAAGAAGTGAATGGGAGGAAAGTAGAACTTGATGAGGTAGTTGTACCTACTCTCGAATTGGAAAGTAGTACATCATAGAAAACTGTTCCCGTGATGATCATGAAACTTTATATCAAGTTAGAACTGAACCTCGTAGGTCGACCAGAATACGTTCCGCACCAGATTGGTACAGTAATCCTGTCCTGGAAATCAAGTTGTTAGACAACGACGAACCTACGAACTATGTAGAAGCTATGATGAGCCCAGATTCTAAAAAATGGATTGAGGCAATGAAATCTAAGATAGAATCAATGTATGAGAAGAAAGTGTGAACTTTGGTGGATTTGCGTGATGATCGGGAAGCCATTGAGAATAAATGGATCTTCAAGATGAAGATAGACGCTGATATCACTGTCTACAAAGCTTGACTTGTTGCAAAAGGTTTTAACAAGTTCAAGGGGTTGATTACGATGAGACTTTCTCACCCGTAGTGATGCTTAAGTCTATCCAAATCATGTTAGCAATTGCCGCATTTTAAGATTACGTCATCTGGCAAATGGACGTCAAAACTGCATTTCTTAATGGGTTTTTGAAGGAAGTGTTGTATATGATGGAACCGGAAGGTTTTGTTGATCCTAAAAGTGCTAACAAAGTGTGCAAGCTCCAGGGAACCATCTATGGACTGGTGCAAGCATCTCGGAGTTGGAACAAACGCTATGATGATTTGATCAAAGCATTTGGTTTTATGCAAACTTATGGTGAAGCCGGTATTTACAAGAAAGTGAGTGGGAGCTCTGTATCATTTCCAATATTATACGTGGATAACATATTGCTTATTGGAAATGATATACAATTTCTGGATGGCATAAAAGGATATTTCAATAAGATTTTTTTCAATGAAAGACCTCGGTGAAGCTGCTTATATATTGGGCATGAAGATCTATAGGGATAGATCAAGACACTTAATAGGACTTTCACAAAGCACATGCCCTGACAAAGTTTTGAAGAAGTTCAAAATGGATAAGTCAAAGAAAGGGTTTTTGCCTGTATTTCAATGTGTGAAGTTGAGTAAGACTCAAAGACCGACCACGGCAGAAGATAGAGAGAGAATGAAAGTCATTCCCTATGCCTCAGCCATAGGTTCAATTATGTATGCCATGCTGTGTACCAGACCTGATGTGTGCCTTGTCATGAGTTTGGCAAAGGGGTACAATAGTGATCCAGGAGTGGATCACTGGGCAACGGCCAAAATTATCCTTTATATCTAAGAGGATGATACGTCTCCAACGTATCTATAATTTATGAAGTATTCATGCTATTATATTATCCATCTTAGATGTTTTATATACATTTATATGCTATTTTATATGATTTTTGGGACTAACACATTAACCTAGAGCCCAGTGCCAGTTTCTGTTTTTTCCGTGTTTTTGAGTTTTACAGAAAAGGAATACCAAATGGAGTCCAATTGACGTGCCAATTTTTGATGATTTTTTATGGACCAAAAGAAGCCCCTGGAGTATAAGAGTTGGGCCAGAAGAGTCCCGGGCTGTCCACGAGGGTGGGGGGCGCGCCCATCCCACCTGGGCATGGGTCCCTATCTCGTGGACGACTCGGAGACCCCCTGGACGTGAGATCGACGCCAAAAATTCCTATAAATGCAGAAACCTCCAGAAAATAAACTAGATCGGAAGTTCCGTTGCCGCAAGCCTTTGTAACCATGAGAAATCAATCTAGGCCCTCTCTGGCACCCTGCCGGAGGGGGCCGTCATCACCGGAGGCCATGGAGGAGGATCCCGGAGGGGCCATCGTCGCCATCAAGGCCAAGCACCAGAGGGTGAACCTCTCCCCATCTAGGGGGGGGGGGGGCCATGGAGGAGGAAGCAAGAGGGGGAGAACCTCTCCTCCTCTCTCTCGGTGGCGCCGGAGTGCCGTCAGGAGGAGAATCATCGTTGCGGTGATCGTCTTCATCAACATCACCATCATCATCACCATCCTCATCTCTTTTATGCGGTCCACTCTCCCGCACCCCGTTGTAATCCCTACTTGAACACGGTGCTTTATGCCACATATTATGATCCAATGATGTGTTGCCATCCTATGATGTTTTGAGTAGATATCCTTTTTCTTTGGGTTGATTCATGATCTAGATTGGTACGAGTTGTATGTTTTATTTTGGTGCTGTCCTATGGTGCCCTTCGTGTCGCGCAAGCCTGAGGGATTCCCGATGTAGGGTGTTGCAATACGTACATGATTCGCTTATAGTGGGTTGCTTGAGTGACAGAAGCATAAACCCGAGTAAGGGGGTTGTTGCGTATGGGATAAAGGGGACCTGATGCTTTAAAGCTATGGTTGGGTTTTACTTTAATGATCTTTAGTTGTTGCGGATGCTTGCTAGAGTTCCAATCATAAGTGCATATGATCCAAGAAGAGAAAGTATATTAGCTTATGCCTCTCCCTCATATGAATTGCAACGACGACTACCGGTCTTGTTAACAATTTCCTAGGACAATTCCGCACACCGATCCATCATTATTCCACACTCGCTATTTATAATATTTAGTAATATATTACAACTTTATGATAACAGCACCTACTTTTATATTTTAGCTCTCCAATATCATGCAAAGTTATCATCTTCATACCCACAACGTAGTTTTATTTCTCGTTTATAGTTGGAAGCAAACGTTCGGTGTACGTAGAGTCGTATCAGTGGCAGACAGGACTTGAGAGAATATTGATATTACCATTAGCTCCTTTTGGGTTCGACACTCCATACTTATCACTTCCACCATTGGGAGTTGCTACGATAATTCCCTGCACTTGGGGACTATCAGAGGACTAAGGAAATGTTTCTCGGTTATGGAGGTGATAAAGAGTTTGTCATAAAGGGTTACGTCGATGCAAGCTTTGGCACTGATCCGGATGAATCTGAGTCTCAATCCGGAGACGTATTGAACGTGGGAGCAATTAGCTAGAGTAGCTTTATGCAGAGCATTGTAGACATAGATATTTGCAAAGGCACACACCCATCTGAATGTTGCACACCCGTTGCCTAATAACCTCTCTCACAAGAAAAACATGATCACACCTTAGAACTCTTTGGGTGTTAATCACATGGCGATGTGAACTAGATTATTGACTCTAGTGAATCTTTGTGTGTTAATCACTTGTCGATGTGAACTAGATTATTGACTCTAGTGAATTCTTTGGGTGTTAATCACATGGCGATGTGAACTGGATTATAGACTCTGCTATAGGTGGCAGACTGATGGAAATATGCCCTAGAGGCAATAATAAAAGAGTTATTATTATATTTCCTTAATCATGATAAAGGTTTATTATTCCTAACCATGCATAGACATGAGTTGTCATTTGATAACGGGATCATATTATTAGGAGAATGATGTGATGGACAAGATTCAACCATTAGCATAGCATATGATCATTCTGTTTATTGCTACTGCTTTCTTAATGTCTAATACGTACATGTTTCTTCCTACATGAGATCATGCAACTCCTGGACTCCAGAGGAATGCCTTGTGTACCATCAAACATCACAATGTAACTAGGTGATCATAAAGATGCTCTACATGTATCTCCGAAGATGTCTGTTGGTTTTGCATGGATCGAGATTGAGATTTGTCACTCCGTGTGACAGAGAGGTATCTCTGGGCCCTCTCGGTAGTACAACATCACAAGAAGCTTGCAAGCAAATTGACTAAAGAGTTAGTTACGAGATGATGTATTATGGAATGAGTAAAGAGACTTGCATGTAACAAGATTGAACTAGGTATGGAGATTCTGGCAATCGAATCTCGGGCAAGCAACATACTGATAAACAAAGGGAACTACGTATGTTGTCATAAAGGTTTAACCGATAAAGATCTTCGTAGAATATGTAGGAACCAATATGGGCATCCAGGTCCCGCAATTGGTTATTGACCGAAGAAGCGTCTCGGTCATGTGTACATCATCCTCGAACCCGTAGGGTCCGCACGCTTAATGTTTGTTGACGATATAGTATTATTTGAGTTATGTATGTCGGTGACCGAATGTTGTTCGAAGTCCCAGATGAGATCATGGACATGACGAGGAGCTCCGGAATGGTCCGGAGGTAAATATTGATATATGGGATAATAGTGTTTGGTCTCCGAAAGGGTTCCAGAATTCACCGAAAGGGTTTTCAGATGTTTCCCGAAATGTTCTAGCGCGAGAACACGTTATTTGGGCCAAGGGGTTAAGCCCACAGGGCTTTAGGAAGGCGTAAAAGGAAGTTTTGCGAAGGCCAGGGGCCAGACGTCAGGGACCCTAGCGTCTAGTCCTATTGTCATAGAAGGACTCTTGCCTTGCGAGCTAAACCGACGTTAAGGATGCTCTTTCTTCAGGAAACAAGCCCAGGGCTCAACATATAAATAGAGGGGCAGGGCTAGCACCCAGAACACATCAAGATTCACCAAGTTGTGTGCCGACAACCTTGCCCCCTCTAGTTTATCCCCTGTCATAACTTTTGTTGTGCTTGGCGAAGCCCTATGGAGATTGTTCTTCACCACCACCGTCACCACGATGTCGTGCTGCCGGAACTCTACTTCGCCTCTCTTGTTGGATCGAGAAGGCGAGGATGTCATCGAGCTAAACGTATGCTGAGCGCGGAGGTGCCGTATGTTCGGTACTTGATCAGGATGGATCATGAAGGTGTACAACTACATCAACCACGTTAATAAATGCTTCCGCTTAGCGATCTTCAAGGGTATTAAGATGATTGCCCCTCTCGTAGCTATGCATCTCCATGGATAGATCTTGCGTGTGCATAGATTTTTTTTCCATGCTACGTTCCCCAACAGTTCTAGAGCTCAGCCTCGAGCATGTTTGTCAAGAACCGAGGAGCGAGGAGAGACCACCTGCATGGCAGTTGTATTCGATTGATTGTCCACAATCCCCCTATTCTTCCTCAACCTCAATGCTGGTAAAACTATCTCCACGTACGAATACAGTGGCCCGCCATTTATGGTTGGAGCACTGGTGCATGGTATGGGAAGCCAATTGTAGTGTGCCCCTCCACATTACCCAGGATGTGCAATGGCGGTGGTGCTGGTTGGGGCCGGGAGGCTTGTTAACAATCTAGAAGTGGCCAAGGCGACTTCATCGGAAACATGTCAAACTAGTTGGATTCCTTGTCACCGTCTCCTTGTTTGCGACTTATTTTGATGGTGTTTCGACTAGAAGTACTTCTGTGACCGTATGTATGGCTTGGGGTAGTGTGAGGTGTTGGATCAGGTCGTATTGCTGCCTCCAGCATCACCACCCCACCACCTTGCTGGAAATGCTCATTGCCCGAGCTTCCACTATGTTGGTTATGATACGAGCTCAAGACGACCCGCGACTCAGACACTCATCGACTAGCTCGTCGTTCGAAATCTATGATGCCTGCACTAGGCTCTGCCCAGACAATGTTGCGACCGAGACAACTGGAAACAACCCACATGCCCCATCACCGGCCCGCGAAACTTGCACATCCCGTCAATTAGGGCCCACCAGCACCACACAACAGGTGACCGGAGAAAATCCTAGATCCTATTCTAACATGATTGGCGGCTCACGACCTCCATATGACTAGAGCATGAGTAGTGGCGCCCGCCGACAATAAATAACTACAACTGCCACTCGTTCGTCTCCCAGGTGCAAGGGGGAATGGGGGGGGAGGGGGCTACGATGATATCACAATTGGGTCCCTACCAACAAGAGGACAACAAACTTCATTGAAAAGGTTTGAATACTAACCTGAATATCCACATGTGAGCAGTACTATGTCAAACCACACCGACTGTGTCCCATGGGGTTTGGGTGGACCATGGTTCTTAACCTTCCTTCTCATGGTGTGCCCGGAAAGCTCACTATGAAGAGTAGAACAACTAAAAGGAACCAGGAGATTAGAACTACTAGGACTGTAATACAATTTTTTTTACACCTACAGAACCTTACGAAGTGTGTTACACAATCTTCCTCTAAATTCTCTCCTCCCCTTGATTTTTCATGGGGGTGGGTCCCCTCCCTCCCCTACAAACCTTTTCATGGATGTAACATTCCTCGTAGTAATATATCAGAAAAGAGCAAGAAAAATTGTTAGCGACTAATAACCCGATACCTCAAAATATGCAGGGCGGGCAGATTATCGAGAGAGCTGCTAGGAGGCATAGCCATGGTGGTCTTCTGCTCGGGCTCGGGAGCAAGGTTAGACGACGCCAATAATCTTGACAACATGCTATTGGGCGGTTGTCGGCCAAACGGTGGTCACCTAAGAGGACTTAAATTGTTTGATCTACGTCCATAGGTGAGGATGACGGAGATAGTGGCGGCGAGCGGTGCTGTCGTCTCATTCATACCAACCTCGGCTGCCACTTGTGAGGGTAATACAGACCTCCAGAGTGTCCCAAACTCAGGATTTGGCGATGCCGCTGACATTTCTCCTTGTCAAGTTTTCTTCGGATCATAATGAGTGGCTCTTGTCGAGTCTCGTCGGCCTACTTCTGCGAACGTGGTCATTGCTGGCCATAAGGACATTGCGCATATATGCAATTATTGGGACCGAGGCAAGTGGAGGAGACAATATTATTTTACTTTGATTGGGCGGCACGAGCTCTCGAGTACACAGTCTTGAGCTCCAGGGTGAAAACTCTAGTCTAACCCTAGCTGATTATACCTAGCAATGGCAGCATTCTTTGTGTTATTACCCTATCGCTGATAATGCTCGCATTTTGCTCGGAATTGATCTTCAAGGTGAAAACCATGATCTGTCCTTTGGTGGTTTGATCCGGGGATGGCGACACATGTACGTTGTTCTCTTCCTGGAGGCATGTCTTTTGGAGAACCCTTCCCGTAGTCTTTGTGTTGTCAAGAGATGGTTGACGCCGATGGTCACTGTTGTATTTCATAAATTGATGTTTTCATTGCTTACGTTTTCTTCTCTCTCTCGGTTAGGCAAAGCTTTGGTCTTGCATGACTTTGCTTTTTATCGGCGCGATCATTTTTTGTGAGGTTTGTGTTGGTTGTGTGCATCTTAGAGCATCTCCAACAGGAGCATAAAGATTTCACGGCCTGAAATACTTTTAGCGCGCAATTGTAGCACTTTTAGCGCACCGGACTCAACATTGGTTTATCAGATGCCCAAAACGCGTGCCAAAAAACACACAGTGTAAATTGTGAAGCGTGCGTAATCCGGCACCTTAAATTTGTAGCATGCGATAGCATTTTTCAGCACACGCCCAATCCTTTTTTGCGGGCACATTATTTTACACCTTCGATTGGAGTTGTCCGGGTCCGGCGTAAAAAAAAACTCGAATTTTAATGCGCGGAGCAGTTTTTGGACGCCTGTTGAAGATGCTCTTTGTTATGTATAGGCCGGATGTATATTTAGGAATCCAATAAAATCTGAACGTTCGGATTTTAAGCATTTTATCAGGAACGTTTTTACATGGCAACTTTAGTTCATGGGATGGTAACTTTTTTTTGAGGGAAGGCCATCATGGCTAGCTTTATTAAAAATTAAACAGGGATTACATCATCCACAAGGTTTGGAACTAGGCAGCCCGGAGGCTCCCCCATCCAACTACTAGAAATCTTATTACAAAAACCATGATTAGCTAGCTCATGCGCCGCTTGATTAGAAGAACAATAACAATGTTTAAATTTGACCTTCCCGATTGACGAAGACACGTCCACACATTCCGCAAAGATGGCCGCCGCAGCATTCCACCATCTTGTCTGTCCGGTACAATAATCAGTTACCGTCAAGGAGTCAGACTCAGCTTCCACTCGAGGGAACCCCAGAGAGTTTGCAAAGATTAGTCCATCACGCATAGCCATAGCCTCCATTGTCACCACATCTGCTGCGTAAGGTATAAACCGACATTGTGCCGCCAAAAAATTACCATTACTGTCTCTAAGAACAGCTGCAATGGCTCCTGCACCCTCATCCAAATGGAAAGAGGCATCCACGTTTAGCTTCACAAACTTGGGTTCCGGCTTGCTCCATTTTTGTTCATGTACAACACAAATTTTTAAGTTGGCTTGATGAAAATTGTTTGCATTTGCCAGGACCGAAATAGGCCATCTCGAGGGAGGTGGCGGTGATCCATCATGGGTGAGCTCACGTCGCACCCACCATAAGTACCAAGCCCCAACCGCTATCGCTTGTTTTACATCCAAATTAGGCTTTATAGGGATCGGTCATGAGTCTGCTAGGATCAGGTGTTCGAGTATGATTGAACCAGAGCGATCAATTAACTTCGCTTCTTCAACAATATCCAGTATACCCAGTCGGAGCCACAAATCCTTTGCATGTGCACAGTCAAAAAGCAGATGGCATACATCTTCTGCGTCTTGGTGACAAATCGGACATGAGCCATTGGTACCCACATGTCTATTAGTGAGTATGGATCTTAGAGGGATAATTCCATGAAGTGCGCGCCAACAAAAAATCTGAATCTTACGTGGAACCTGCAGTGTTCACAGTGTAGGCCATACTTCCGGTAAGTTTGATCCAGCTGGGCGTGCCAATACATTTGCATGCGCCTGAAATTTTTTAATCCATTGTAAGCGGTATGCCAAACGAACTGAAAAAATACCCCTCCGATCTGGGTTCCAGGCAATAAAATCATCAAACGCATTGTTATTAATTGGGATTTGCATGATCCTTCTGGCGTCGATAGGATTAAAGATAGAACGGATCAGGGGCTCGTCCCATGCTCCCGTATGAGGGTCAATGAGATCACTGACGACCGAGAGAATAGTTTGACCTCGGTTTGAGATAACCTTCTTATCCGGGCTTGCTGGCACCCAAGGATCACTCCATATATTCACATTCTCTCCAGTTCCGATGCGCCATATATAATGGATGGCAACTTTAGTTGATAGGGGATGGCAACTTTGTCCTTTTTTGTTTTTTGTCTGAAAATTGCCATGTTTCCCTTATCAGACGCAAACTAAAGTTGCCATATAAAAAGTTCGGGTTGCCATGCTTAAATCCCGAACATTCGGGAGTTATTATTACCGTATATTTATTATGATTATATCCCTCGATGCACATTATGAATCGGTAAAAAAAACTTCCTTCATATCAAAATTTTCCCAAATTTGATGAGATCCAACGGATGGAGCTTTTCCCTTCGCTTGACAATTACAATAATCGGAAGGTGTCCGCTGCCCAATCCTATTTTTATTAGGGTTTAGCATCTTGACTAATAGTAATACCCTGTAATGTACCTTTGCGCCGTCAAAAAAAATGTAATGTACCCTTGCGCCGTCGTTTAATTCACCTTCCAGTCCGGGCGTACACGAGCGTCAATCGTGTCGACAGACGACAATTAATGGAGGATCAGGCGAGGCCAAGCAAGAAGGCACGCGCGTCGTCGTCTTCGCCTGCTGTGGGCTCCTGCGGCCTGACGGGGTTCGCGCTCCGCCTCGCAAAAAAGCTGGCCGCGGGCGACGGCAACGTCGCCTTCTCTCCGCTGTCCATCTACACCACGCTCGGCCTGGTGGCGGCAGGAGCACGAGGCAAAACCCTGGACGAGCTCCTCGCCCTGCTCGGCGCCTCGTCCCCCGACGAGGTCGCTGAGTTCGTGCGTAGCCTCGCCTCCGACCCATCCGGCTCCGGCGGGCCCCTCGTCACCTACGCCTACGGTGTCTTCCACCAGAAGAAGATGAAACTCACGCGAGCCTACCTGCACGCCGCCACCGAGTCCTACAAGGCCGAGATACGCGCAGTCGACTTCGCTAAGGTCAGCGTCTTCATCTTGTGGCACCAGTGCTTGGTCGATCGACATTACAGTATAATTGTACAGTATATAATAAATTTGTGCATGCATGTAGGGTGATATTGAGAAGATCAGGGAGGAGATCAATGAGTGGGCGGCGGCCGCGACAAACAACCTCATCTCGAAGATCCTGCCGGAGGGGTCATTGTCCGACGATTCGAGGTTCGTGCTCACAAACGCCATCTACTTCAAGGGCGTGTGGAAGAGCCGTTTCCCCGAGAACCTCACCGTGAACCGCAAGTTCCATCGGCTGGGCGGCGCGGCCGCCATCAAAGTCCCCTTCATGACCTTTTCGCCGGGAACACACGAGCTCTTTGTCTCCTACCACAAAGACTTTGACGTGCTCAAGCTTCCCTACAAGAGAAGCCGCGCATCAGCCACCGCGGCTCGGTACTCAATGTGCGTGTTCCTCCCCCACGAGCGTGACGGGCTGCGCGCCATGGTCGATGCTCTGGAGGCGGCCGGCGGCTCCCTGCTCGACCACGTGCCCAAGCACCGGTGCAGCGTGAGTAAGCTCCTGCTGCCCAAGTTCAAGCTCTCCTTCTTCTGCCGCCTTGCCGAACTGTTCAAGAGCCTGGGACTCCAGCACGCGTTCAGCGAGGAGGCCGATCTGTCCGGCCTGGTGAAAAAGAGTGTATGCGACGTGCGTTTGGACGAGGTGTTCCACAAGGCGGTCGTCGAGGTCAACGAGGAAGGCACCAAAGCGGTGGCCTGCACCGCCGTCGTTGGCGTCAGGATGTATTCTTCAAGGAAGACGATTCAGAGGGAGTTCGTCGCTGACCACCCGTTTGCGTTTTATATAGTGGAGGAGGTGTCAGGGGCCGTGGTCTTTGCCGGCCATGTCCGTGACCCTTCTAACCCACAGTAGTAATAACGTAATGCAATCGAGGCTCCTAGTCAATTATTCGAGCCCTATATAAAGTTAATTATTTTGTCTCCAGTGATCACTGCCTATAAATTAAACAGTTCAGCAGTGTATTTTCTGCTTGCTGCTATTTCTTCCTCTATAGTTTTTCTGCCATTGTCATGAATCGATGGAGCATCCATCTCTGCATTTCGTTAAGTTTAATGTTGCACATCCTCTTGATCATGACCTAATGGACAGGATGCATCTTTTAATTGAGCAGTGTGATGCCGAGAGGTATAAGAGCTACTGGACTGTACTTTTATTGCTGCAAAGTATCCTGATGCATGTTGACAGGATCACAAGATGTGTATATATGGTCATTGGCGCTCTCGCCGTTTTGTGGTAAATTGGTCATTAATTCGATTGCACGATGTGGCGATGGGCGACCACGATGTGAACAACGGACCACAATAGTCTGTGGGTAATGTTGTGGCTATTTATGATGATTATTATCATCACATGGTGACAAAGATTGCGAAGGTTGTGTTTAAGACTTTGAGTACTGTCCCCAAGAGGTGAATACTAGGGTCATTAACATCGATATTTTCGTATAATAAGTAGTCAGCCTTAACTGCGGGGATGGATCGATTACTTGGGGCGGTCATGCAATCCTCTGGTTATCGAGGACTTGAGGGAGTATTGGACGGGCAACAGGCAAGGCGGACCAATGAGGAAAGAGAAAACGGGTGTCGGTAGAACCAATGAGGCAAGGCGGACCAGACAGTACGACTGATCATGTACGAGTTTTGCAAACACGCAATCGTATGGTCCAAAATTTGACTGGACACCAACTGAAAAACAACCGACTGAAATTTACCAAATTGTTTTTAAAAAATCGCTTCGCTGGCATGCAATTTGCAGTTCACGGATGGAGTGCAGACCAGATACTCTTAGGCCCCAGTTTGTTATGAGAAAGCAGCCTGAGAAGCACATGAATTTTTTTTGGGGAGGAGGGGGG
>LR738714.1:764791961-764810979 GCA_902687465.1 Secale cereale
ACTACTTGTGGTTATTATTATCACACATGGCGACAAAGTTTGTGAAGCTTGTGTTTAAGGATTTTAATAGGTAAATGTTTCCAGCTGCGAGATGGATTGTAATCATGCGGCCAGAAAACAGCGCACCCCCTCCCTTATCTGCAGCACAAGTCCTTCTTTCCTTCAGCGCTCACCTCTCCCGCACTCATCCCCGCAGCTCCGTTTCCCCGTCCTGCACCACCGGCGTCGCCGCAGCTCCGGTCCACTGTCCTGCACCACTGCCTTTCAGCTCCAGCCTTATGTGCGCGCATCCCTCCCCTCTCCTCTCCCCCGGCTGCGACTGGGCCAGATCTCCATCATCGACGGCCAGGCGCTCCCTCGCCGGCCGCCATGGCTGCCTGCTGCAATGGCCATGTCCATCCCCTAGTTACAGCCTTCACACGCGCGTATCCCCCCCTCCTTCCGGGCTGCGATGGGCCACCACAAGCTCCATCGCCGGAGGCCAGGAACTCCCCTCGCTCCATCGCCGGAGGCCAAGAGCTCCCCTCGCCGGCCACCATGGCCGCCTGCCGCCATGTTCGAATCCACCCCGCGTATACAAGTATTGCAACCGTCACCTAGGAAAGCTTCAACAGCTATTGAAAAAAGCTTCAACCATAGACACAGAAGCTTCAATGGCACTGCACAACAAGGGGAAGTTTGCAACCGTAGTTGGATTTTGCTACTACCAGCGAAGTTTTTTGCTACATCCGTCAGGTGGAGCTGCGACCTCACGACGACGACAACGACGATTTTGCTGCAACCGTAGTAGGATTTTGTTACAACCGGCATACCATTTTGCTACAACTAGCGTCACGTTTTCCTACAACACACAGCCAGCACCGCGGTTTTGCTACAACTAGCGTCGCTTTTTGCTACAACCGGCATCATGTTTTGCTACATCCATCACGACCGGACTGGAACCCGCGGCTGTGGCGGAGGCATTACAGAACCTGCTGCACGCGCTCATGCTACAACCGCTAACCGAAAAGCTTCAAACGAGATGAAAAAAAGTTTCAACCAGATATATGAAAAGCTGCAAGCAGTCATTCCCATGGCGGAATGCTACAACCATTGACATGAAATGCTACAACCCTTTATAAAAAAAGTTTCATTGCAGCACATCGAGTGGGTCTGGTGCGACCGGCCGAAATTTCGGCCGGTGCACCGGCGCCTAGCGTTGCCCATTTTAATAATATCCTATAAGTACTTAAACGTCCGTGCGCACGATTTCACGCGATCGAGCGGCCGGCTGGGAGCCGCACGATTTCTATCGCGCGCGCATCCCACTTCAGGTGCCACCTGGTCGGCAGGCGGCAGCCCATCCGATCGACAACCTCTTTCTCTCCCCTAATCTGGATCGGAGGCGGCTCGCTAGCCTCTCCCCTCAATGCCGACCACTAGGAGCTACCACCAGTTGGCCGCCAGAAGCCCCTAATTAGTCGGCCACCACGCTCCACCGATGGATCGGCGGAGGGGAGGGCCACCCTGTGTGCATCTGCCCCGAGGTCCTCGTCGCGCCATGACGACGATGGTTGGCTAGGCCGCACCACCACCAACCCAGTCCACCACAACATCGTCCCCAACCGTCCGATAAGATGCAGCCACTACATCAGCGGGGTGTGCCCATCATCCTCGGTGAGATGCGGCCGCCGTGTCCTTCCTCTTCTCGATGCTGGCCGAGCTCCTTCGCCTCCGTCTCTGATTGAGCCGATTCCCTCCTGCGTGCATGCTCAGTGATGACAAAATAATAGGTCTAGCATTGGATCTGATTACCTTCTCATAGATTACACTGCATTTTTGTCTTTTGTTCGTGACACATTTTTGAACACAGGAGTATTTGTATAGCCTAGGCCTAACTCGTCGGGATGTGAAGGTGCGTAAATTGTAGTGGAGTTCATGTTTTCCTTTGAGTTAATGCAATCAGCAACAATGCCTTATTCACATTGTTTGTTCTGTCAGCCAAAAAATTTACCTCTTACTTCTGATGGACGCATCAAGATTGTTGAATTTGGTAGCATGATGAAGCATAGTGTGGACACTCCAATCAAAGTCCTCCCAAATTCAACTTGTAAGATAAACATATGCAGTGCTGGATTCTCTCAAGTATTTGGTGATTTAAAGCTCTTAATGTTTTGCTTTCCTTGCGCTTATTACTCCTTACTAACAATGGCAACTTGCACAAATTCAGGATTTGCACGCCATGGATGTTTTCTTGTTGATTTATTGGTAGCAAGTGATCATGTTTTATTATATCGAACAACAACAAATGTCACCACGCATAACACGATAACTGGATCCGGACTAAGTTGGCCTTGGCAATAGCCCAGATTGTATACGAATACTAGGAAGTTGCATAACACGGCGATACTAATTTGGCTAGATGATGTTTTTGTTTAAGTTGATTTCTTTTTGCTAGTCATATTTTTGTTGGCATCCGCAGTAGTTGTAGTTGCACACATAGTAGTTTTCAATTGGATACGACCATTAGAAAGTTGCACAACACAACAATACTAAGATGGTTGGATGATGTCTTGCGCTCACATTGCTTACTCAAGAATAGCTAGATGGGCGACATTATGAGCTCGACCGATTCTGGCCAAATTAGTATCGGGGTAATTTACAATTCAGATTTGGACAATCGTTTTCTCTTTTGACGCTTAATTAGCCTAATGGTGACACACAAATTAGTCCTATAATTTTGTCCTCCATTTTGATAGTGTTTATCTTACTCTGACTATTAATTTGACTACAGTAACATTTGTTGGGTTACACCGGAACATATAAAAAACTATTGAACTGAAAATGTTCTTTAGATGAAACTAATCTAATAAGGTTGTTTCGGTAGTGATGTAATGCTGTGAAATATGGAAGTTCCAAAGATTTCATGTCATTGTTGGTATCCTTTTATGGATGAATGTTTTTGCTTCAATCTGTTTTTGTTAGTCATATTTTTAGATGGACACCGCACTAGTTGTAGTTGCACACATAGTAGTTCTCAGTTGGATACAATCCTTAGAAAATTGTAAAACACGACAATACTAATGGTTAGATGATGTCTCGCGCTCGCATTTCTTACTCTACTATAGCTAGACACGTGACATTGTAAGATCGACCAACAACTGCCGGAAAAGTGAAAGCATGTCGCCTAGGCACGACCACATAGTTGCACACTCTCATTGTCATAGTCACACACGCACGGCCGCGAAGATGCACATTCTCGTCGGCATTATAGCTCACACACGACTACGGGAGTTGCACACGCGCGACGACATAGTTGCACACAGACGACCATGGAGCTGCACAGTCTCGTCGGTATAGTAGCACACGTAACACACGAATGATGACATCTCGTCGGTATAGTCGCATACGCGTGGCACCGGAGTAGCACACCCTCGCCTGCATAGTTGCACATGGACGGTCACTGAGTTGCACACTGTCATCTACATAAATATCCACTTTCGTTGGCTGCCAGAGTTGCACACTCTCATTAGCATAGTACTTCATGCACAACTGCGCAAGTTGCACGCGAGAGATTGCATAATGGCACACAAGACCATAGAACCGCACACCCTAGTTGGTGTAGTAGCTCATGCACGGTCGTAGAATTGCACACCCCCGTAGGCATAGTCAAACATGCACGATCACGAAGTTGCACACTCCCATATGTATAGTCACACACACGCGTTCGTGGAGGTGCACACACTCGTTCGCATATTGGCTCACGCATGACTACGAGAGTGGTACACGCACGGCGGCGTAGTCGCACACGCATGACAACGGAGTTGCGCGCTCTGGTCAGTATAGTAGTCACGCACGACGGTGGAGTTGCATAGTCCCGTCGGCATATTCACACACGCGTGATAGCGAAGTTACACACTCTCGCTCGCATAGTCGCACACACACAGCCGCGTAGTTGCACACTCTCGTCGGCATAAGTATCCACACTCATTGGCTACGTGAGTTGCACACTCTCGTCGTCACAGTCGCACACGCATGGCAATGGAGTTGTACAAGCGTGGCAACATAGTTGCACATACAGGACCAGGAGATGCACTCTTATTGGCGTAGTAGTTCACGCACGTCCGCGGTGGTGCACACTCTCGTCGGCATAGTCGCACATGCATGGTAGCGGAGTTGCACACTCATCCATATGGTCGCACACACACGACTACATAGTTGCACACCCTCAACAGCATAGTCGGACATGCGCGACCGCGGAGGTGCATACTCTCATTGACATAGTAGTTCACGCACGACTACGGAAGTTGCACACGTGCGGCACCATAGTCGCACACACATGACCATGGAGTTGCACACTCTCATCGGCGTAGTAGCTCACGTACGACCACAGAGTTGCATACTCTCGGCGTACGTGAAAAAGTTGCACATCGACTGCTAGGGAGTTGTACTTAATGGAAAGAAAATTGCACAAAAACAGTTTGTCAAAGCAGACTCATACGGGTCTACTTTGAACAACACGTTACAAGGGATCTTATTTCCGATGTTCGAACCAAAAACTTATAGCGTTTAACAAAATCCAAATTAAATGTGTTCGCAAGTGTTGCATGAGTGAAAACTGCCCGTCCACAATTAGGTAGAAAATTGCACATCAACTGTCATGTAGTTGCACATTGGCTGCTAATAGTTGCACAAAACGGGATTTAAATTGCACACATTTTTTTCTGCCGAAACATGCCCATGCGGGATCCAGTTTCGAAGAGCATTACACGATGGTTCCAACGGTGAAGATGGATCTTAATTCTGATGAGCGATTTCAAAGATATCCCTTTTTGAAAATTTGAAAAACTGAATTTAATACACAACAAGACATCAATGTGATTGCATTTAATGCAGAAGGCATACACGAGTGGGTGTCTGATTAGCAATTTTTTATGCATGAGATTTGATCACTTCCCTTTTAATGAACAAGGGGAAATGTAATTTCTATTTTAGTCGGCCACTCCGGTAACCTTTCTTGCGCTCATGCGTCCACTAGACGCGTCCTTTTAATATTGTCTACAAGAGGTGAATGCGTTACCTGACCTTGAAGCAAACACGTATTTAGTGTAACAAGCGCTCAGCTTCAGCCACGTTTGTATTGCGTGAATATCAAATTATACGCTTCTTTTTGAAAGCACAGGTAATTGATAGGTGATATTAAAGACATGGTTGCCGATCTGTCTAGTCTGACATCGATTAATTTTCGACTTCCGATGATGGCTCCTAGTACATCTCTCATATCTGGTTATCCTTTGGCTCAGCTGGGTTGCCACTTCTGTCTATGGAGACAAGCTTTTCTCATCATTTGACATATTATACGTTCCGATTTCGACCTTGGCACAACCACTCATTGCCCAGCATTCACGCGCCAACCCGTAATGACTTGTCTTTATGCCTAAACCATACATACCCCTCTAAAAACTTACAAGAGAGTTTCATGGCCCACTTCATGGCCCTCTAGCCTCCTCCTTGTATAAATACGCCGTCACCGGCCCCAAATCCCCAATCCGCCGTCAAGCCCTAAACGTTGTCCCCAAACCTTCAATGCCATGCCGTCCACCATGATTCGCTGCAAGGTCACTATGCCCCCAATGCTCCATGGTGTGGTGGCTAAGGGGGGCCCTATTCGGCCAACGTCTCCTTGTCCTCCTCCGCCACTCATGGGCCACATCCCATCCCGGTCCTGCTATGGCTTTCCTCCTCCTCCTGCCGCTTCAACGGCGAGGACGAACTGAATTACAGCTCTTATTTGCAGTCCCAGTTCCAACTCGATGCGACATTCTTGTGGTTAAATGTAGTGCGTGGGGATTATGCGGTTAAGTTCCGGGTGAGGTCCAAGCTGGATGGATTCTGTTGGACTCTGGTGGTGGTATATGGTGATGCCCAACACGAACTTAAGCCTGATTTCTTGGCAGATCTAGTTAGGATTTGCGGGGAAGAGAGGTTACCGAATCTAGTGGGAGGAGAAATTAATATCATCAGGAGGAAAGAAGAGAAGAACAACGACAATTTTGACGGGCGATGGTATCTCATGTTTAATATGATTATTGAGAGTCTCAAGCTCCGTGAGATTGAACTCAGGGGCAGGCAATTTACCTGGGAAAATTTGTTACCCACTCCTACTTACGAGAAGCTAGACATAGTGCTGGCAAGTGTGGAATGGGAACAAAAGTACCCACTAGTTTCGGTCCACGCCATGCAAAGGCCAATCTCTGACCATACACCCTTGTTGCTGGACTCGGGTGAGGCAACTCAAGTTGGAAATAAATATTCTTTCTCTTTCGAGTTAAGTTGGTTCGAAAGAGCAAATTTCCTAGAGATCATAGCAAGAGAGTGGGCTAAGTCGGTTGCTGGTAGATCCAGTATGGAACGCTGGCAGAACAATATAAGACATCTCAGACAATTTCTGACGGGTTGGGCCAAAAATGAAAGCGGTATTTATAAACAAGAAAAGGAGCGGCTTATCCAGTTGATTCATGATCTCGACTTGAGAGTGGAAACGAATCCGTTGGATGAGGCGGAACATGCCGTAAAGTCTGAAGCCGAGTTGAAACTACGGGTTCTTCTTAGAGAAGAATTGATGAAATGGGCTTTATGTGCTAAGGTTCTTAAGGTTGTCCAAGGTAATGACAACACTCAGTTTTTTCATATGATTGCAAATGGCAAGCATAGGAAAAAGAAAATCATCCAACTTGAGCAAGACGAGGGAACTGTGGTGGGTCATTAGAATCTAAAATTATATATTTCTAATTACTAGAAACAACTCTTTGGGCCTGCGGTAAAGAACACGGTGTCCCTAGATGAACAAGTAGTTGGGGATATACCTCAGCTCCTGTGAGACAAGAATGAGATTATGTCTGCACCTTTTACCGAGAAAGAGGTTTTTGAGGCGATCTCTCAAATGAAGTCAAATAAAGCACCGGGTCCAGATGGGTTTCCCATGGAGTTTTATAAGAAATGTTGGCATATTGTAAATGATGATCTTATGCCTATGTTTCATGACTTCTTTTATGGACACCTACAACTGTTCCACCTCAACTTTGGCATGATCACATTGTTACCAAAGAAAGAGGAAGCGATCCAAATAGAGCAATTCCAACCAATATGCCTTCTGAATGTAAGTTTCAAGATTTTTACGAAAGTAGCCACTAATAGATTGACACAGATTGCCCATTCGGTGGTACATCCTAGTCAGACTGCTTTCATGCCTGGAAGACATATCCTAGAAGGGGTTGTTGTCTTACATGAAACTTTACATGAAATTCATTCGAAGAAACTAGATGGGGTAATCTTCAAAGTGGATTTTGAGAAGAGATATGATAAGGTCAAATGGCCTTTCTTGCAGCAGGCCATGTGCATGAAGGGTTTCAACAAGGCAGGGAGGGATCAGGTGGATTCTTTCGTCCAAAAAGGTAGTGTAGGGATTAAGGTGAATGATGACATTGGTCTACTTCCAGACGCATAAAGGCTTCCGACAGGGGGGACCCAATGTCTTCTGTTCTGTTAAACATTGTGGCAGACATGTTGACAGTGCTCAGAGGTCGAGCCAATGAGAAAGGCCAAGTAGGCCACCTTGTTCCCCATTTGGTGGATGGGGGCCTTTCGATCCTACAATATGGTGATGACACTATACTTTTCATGGAGCATGATCTAGCAAAAGCGAGGAATATGAAATTAGTATAATGCCTTTTTGAACAATTGATCGGGTGGAAAATTAACTTTCATAAGAGTGAACTGTTTTGCTTTGGGCGGACCAAAGAAGAACAAGATAACTACAGACAATTGTTTGGCTGTGAATTGGGATCGTTGCCCTTCAGCTATTTAGGCGTTCCAATCCATCACCAGAAATTAACCAATAAATAGTGGAAATGTATTGAAGATTGATTTTGAAAACAAAAAATCTAAGTTGCTGGAAGGCTAAGCTTATGTCATATGGGGGAAAGCTTTTCCTGATTAATTCAGTACTGACTAGTATGCCGATGTTCCTTCTCTCTTTCTTTGAAATACCTAAAGGGGTACGAAAGAGACTGGACTTCTATCGATATCGATTTTTTTGACAATCAGATGAGGTTAAGACAAAATATCGCTTGGCTAGATGGGATATAATATGTCGACCTAAAGAACAGGGGGGTTCTTGGGATTGAGAACCTCGAGATTGAAAACAAATTCCTGTTGAGCAAACGGCTCTATAGGTTATCTATGGAATCAGATGGCATGTGGGCTCGGATTCTGCGGAATAAATACTTACAATCCAAAAATCTGCCTCGGGTTACTGTAAGACCTAATGATTCACCATTTTGGAAGGGGCTCAAGAGAACAAAAGAAACTTTCTTCCATAGGATGAGTTTCATTGTCGGAGACGGAACGACAACTAGGTTATGGGAGGATACTTGGTTAGGGGACACGCCGTTAGCCCTGCAATATCCTACCTTGTATAATATTCCGCAACGTAAGCAGGATTACGTTGCAACAGTATTACAGACGGTACCTTTGAATATACAGTTTCGGAGGGCTTTAGTCGGGGAACGATGGGACTCATGGTTGCACCTGGTGCGGAGGTTGATGGACGTTCATCTCTCCGGTCAAGCAGACAGCGTGAAGTCGAGAATGACAACGAATGGAGTGTTCTCAGTTAAATATATGTACTTATATCTTATTAATTCTGGCCCAATCCCAAGATCGATACACATTTGGAAAGTAAAGGTTCCCTTACGCATAATTTTCTTCATGTGATTTGTTCACAAACAGGTGATTCTTAGCACAGATAACTTACTAAAGCGACGATGTGTCGGGAGTCCACGATGTTGTTTATGTGTTTAGAACGAAACAATCCAGCATTTATTTATTGATTGTTCTTTAGCGAAGTTACTTTGGCGATCTATTCATATTGCATTTAACATCACGCCGCCAGATAGCATAGATGCGCTGTTTGGGACGTTGTCACTACAACAAACACCCCCATACACCAACGCATATCTAGCAACGATGTTAGCCTATATGTTGTTGGGATCCACCCCACCTCCCCACGAAGGGATTAACCTCCACACACCCCACCTCAACCTTTTTTTTACAGTACCGTACCCACCTCCACCTTATCTACGCCCCCTCTCCTTCCAAATATCACAGAGCCTAAAATACCTTTTTCTCTCCCGGCCACCTCTCTCCCCCGATTCCTCTGTCTCACACCACATCGCCGCCGCCTCCAACTCCGATTCTGGGGGGTTCCGGCGGACTCCCCAACCACTGCTCACCGATCTGCCCGACTCCCTCTAAGTTCTCCCCCGATCCTTCGCCCCCATCCACTGCGCCCCTGGCACGCACGCCACGCAACAACCCTAGCCGCCACGCATCGCCGGCGTTGCTCCGGCAGCTCT
Source organism: Secale cereale (assembly GCA_902687465.1). Classification (NCBI taxonomy): domain Eukaryota; kingdom Viridiplantae; phylum Streptophyta; class Magnoliopsida; order Poales; family Poaceae; genus Secale; species Secale cereale. Next base: position 764,801,357 of record LR738714.1, read on the forward strand.
GGTTTATCGGCCCACTACTACTGCATCACCTCACACGCGGCAGCCGGCTCGGGCTTGACATTGGTACTCCGTCTCTTCTACCTCGACTCCGACTTGGACATGTCTGGTTCTGGTGTTTACTGTATTTCATTAATTAGATCTGATTCACCATGTGTTGATCTGTACTAATTCTGGATGAGTAGTACCATGTCATGTGTTATGGTTAGACTTTCCTCTTACTATATAGATGGATCGATGGATAATTAGGTATTTTTTTAAAGTGAAATTAATCATTACATGTTAGCATGTAGCATGACCTGATCAATAACATCAGCGCAGTTTTCTTAGAAAAGGAGATCATCTTGGATCAAATTGGAGTGAGATAGTGTATCAGCGATATATCATATGCGATCATGTATGTCACTGAAGAACATTGCTACAAAAACCAACATGTCAGTGCAATTATGTGTCCATGATACTAGCATAATTATTTTAAATGGAGAATCCCCTACTCAATAGACTGAATCGTTATTTATTTGGTGTCACATGTATACATATACTAAATAAACAAGTCCCACTTTCATCCATCCGTTCCAATATTTGTGTTTATTATAACCCTTTGTTCCATCTACATTCCTAGGTTCTGACATTATCTTTTACTAAGTGTGTGCTTCTGCTGTTTTTAACAGATTTATCTACTACACTTATACATTGCAATCAGGAGAAATCCATTAATATGCTGAAGAAGACTTGAGAAGTATTTAAGTCAGTTGTTTATAGCATGGTGAAGATCCTTTCGACAGTTCATGTTAAGTAAGGAAAACATGAATTCGTATCTTATTTTATTTTTTTGGTTGATGTAATATTTGGTTTTCCCTGACCAAAAGTTACATTAGTTTCAGCTTCTTATTCAGTAAAAATGGACATACTACAATCTCGAATTTTATACAAAAGCTCAGATGGAAATAATTCTTACACTGATGTTATCCAAAACTTTTAAATAATTGACAAAATTTGAAGGTGGGTTACAAGAACATCATACCTTGATACACTCGTCATATGTATATGACTCGTACTCTTAAAATCTCACCTCTAAATTGAGTTTAGTGCATTTTTTTGGAAATACATGTACTTCTGAATTCTTGCAATCTCTGTACTGGTTTTGTATTTTGTGGGGAGCCACAGATGTTCCCAAATACTACAAGGATACATGATTGGTCAGCACACAAACTCTTGGCCAGGTTCATCCAAGAATGTAAACATGCAAACTATTCCTCTTGTGCACTCGGCTTACCTGACATATAGGGCACACTACGGTGGTGGGATGGTACTAACAATCATAAACAGACAGCTAAGCGATAAGATGCGGCGACTGTACGAGTGTGTCAGGTACGTCGAATTCACTAATCCCAAACCGTTGGATCTTACTAGGATCTTTTCTTCTCTGTAATACTTATGGCCTTCTCCTATACCTATTCCGGCCAACAGTTTGAGCATGCATCCAGCAACCACGGTGACAGAGACGAGCGTACTGGAACTGCTCTAAGTTTCCATGTTCTTGGTAAACAAGTGAACTAAGAAAGCGAATCCTATTTAATAAGTGTTGGCATATAATAATACGTTGGCACTACTTAAACTGGATGAACATTTTGGTCTTCTAAATTGTTAGAATAATTTTGAAGTAGTCTAGTAGGAGTCCATTATAGTTTAACTAGACAAGTTTGAGTCTAATTTGGATAGGTTGATTAGTTAGTTTTCCAACATGTCTGGTTTGCATGTCGTAAGCGATTATGTTATCAGGTGGGTCGTAGTCATTACATGATTCAATGAGTTTGCATAGCTAGCAGCGTACATATTGTACTAGTATTGTCTTGGAGTTAGCATGCCTTACTAGTCTAGGAAAAGGGCACTGGTGTTTGAGTCTTTTAGATGCTATAAGTTAGAGTAGGTTTAGATTGTTTTGGCCATGTAGCAGGTCATATCATGGAACCAGGTCGCGCAAGAGTTGTTCCATAAAAAAACAACGCCATGTAAGAGTTTTGATATAAAAGAATAAAGAGTATGCTAAAGTTTTTTTTGTCGCACGTGTTCGGCTATTTTGATGCGGTCGATTCTGCCGGCAAAATCAAACATTGATTACTAATGCATATGCTAAATCAGCAATCAGCAGGTTACAGAGACTTGATTGTTCCAAGTCAATGTTCTTGGCGCTAAAACATAGAAGACTACTAGTGCCAAGGTGGATTTACTATGAGGTATTTTCTGATAGTAGTTCTATATTGCATGAATGATTCTTCACCAGATCGAATGGAAAATTTGGTGTATTAATAGCATTACTTGACTATATTTTATCATCTTGGACATGCTTCTCTTTTTCTCACCTAATTTCTACGAGAGAACACTTTTCTTGCATGTGAAAATAGTCGTACTGCCACTATGAGATAAGACTCTTTGCTGCTAGATTACGTAAAACAATTCATCAAGTATTGTATGTCTGCCTTACATTCCCCCACCCCTATAAAACACTTTGTTCCTATTAGTATAGTGAAACATAATAATGAAATGAGCTGAGTTAGTTTACTGTAAGCTAAAATGACTATTCTAAGTTACAAATGTGATACTGGACAAAGCTGAACGTTGCTATTACTTTAATCCAAAGTATCGACCCTGAATATAAAGCTAAAGTTGACGATGTTAAATTTGGTAATTAATTCTTGGTATTGCGAGTTGATGCTACATTAGCAAAATCTTATAGGTATTTACAACTACTAAGAAAGGTCAAAATTATTAGTCACGCAGCAAGATTAATTATCACATTGCCATCAACCTTTCTATGTTGCTCCTCCTTTCAATTTTTCTGCCATACTAACCTATTTCATTTCTTTGTTGTAGATTGCAATATTTGATGCTGCATGGTTCAGATGTTGATTGCAAGGTCAAGAATAGGGGTGCTACTAGATAGTTTCACATTGTGTCTTAGAATGTCATTTCCAGTGCCAATGTTTCAATCATTATGTTTCAGATATTTTCGGTGTCAATGTTTCGATTATTATGTCTTAGAATGGCTCAGACATTGGTTGCAAGGTCAAGAATGGGATTACTACTAGTTTCACATCTTGTAATCTTTGTATCGTGTCCTTTGTAATGCAACCAAGTTGATTTAATATATGAGAAATTTCTTTTTCTTATAATGCGTCCCCTGTGCAATATTGGCATTGACCTAATTATTCTGGCCGGTGATATATAAAATAACATGCATTTTTTATGCAATGCACTAGGCATTGCAACACTCATTTATTAATCATTTTCTGTAGGGTAACCACCAACGCATGCGAAGCGTTGTTGGGTGCTAGCTCTATACGTTGCTATCTTACAACGCTTATCCATACTACTTACCAACGGATGCATATACGTTGTTGTAGACTCTTGCAACGCCACCAACGGCAACGCATACAAATCCGTTGGTGTAGACCTTACCAACGCTTATATGGACTTTTGGCAACGCAATGATGCGTTGCTGTAGGGGGGTTCCTCTTGTAGTGTGTTAAATGGGTTACAACCTGAGATTGCGACAAGTATTCGGATTGGAACATGCACACTTCTCTGGGCTATCTGGAACTGTAGGAATGATATGATTTTTAACAGATTAATTCCATCTACTAAACTTCTTCCAGGTTATTTTCAGAGCTACGGCATGGATTCGTACGTGGTTATTACTCACTCCTATGGGCTCCAGGGGGAATTTGGCTACTGGGTGCAACCGATGGGAGATTGTAACTCGGGCTATCTTTAACCGGTTTGGATGGCGGTCGCGTAGGATAGGTCCTTAATGTAGTCTCATCCAGCCGGTTGTGGTTTTGATTTATTTGCTCATTTATTTGTGCTCCTTCTGTGAGCTGTACTCTGAATTACAGACTTTGTATTTTGTTGCACTTGCTTAATATCATGGCCGCATGCATCTTTCGGATGCAGAGGCCGGGGATAACCTCCTTTTCTAAAATGCGATAATAAATCTTTGTAAGAAAACATGCAATTGCAATCAAAGTGTTATGATCCCCATCACTTCAACCTTTGACATAGATTCCCGCAAAATAAAAATTGGCATAAGGAGGCTTTTTGTCGGTCAAACCGCATACTGTCTTCTCAATCAACGGATGACAAATACAGACCCAGGACTCTTGATAGATGGATAAAAATAACTATTCAACACATTAACTCTATGTAGTTCCAGTGATAACCCATCAAACTTCTACTCTGAATAATACCTGAGCATATATATATACTAACGTACAGTACTAGAATCATAGTTTACTGATAAGTGATAACGCACCACTACTGGAAGGAAGGCTCCAGCGAAATAAAACTGGTTGTTGAATTGCAGGCCATGCAGCTCAGCAACCACAAAGGCGAAGCATCAAATGAAGGGTAGAGTTCCTGCCAATCTTGTAGTCCGCCAGGGTGTGGTTGTCCTCCAGCTGATTGCCAGCAGAAATAATGCGCTGATGTCTAGGTGGAATGGCATCCTTCTCATAGATCTTCACCTTGACACTGTTGATGGTGTCCAATTGCCCGACCTCAAGGGTGAGGGTCTTCCCTTCCAGATTCTTAACAAAGACCTGCATTATCCTACTTTCTGCTGGCCTGCACGGGCGGAGGACAAGGAGGAGGGTGGACTCCTTCCAGATGTTGTGGTCAGCCAAGGTGCTGTTGTCGTCCTCCAGCTGTTTGTTGGCGAAGATGAGGCACTGCTGGCCTTTGGGAAAGCCCTCCATGTCCTGGATCTTGGACTTCACGTTGCCAATGGTGTCTAGGCTGTCGACCTCGAGGGCGATGGTCCTGCCACCCCGTGTCTCCGTCACGTAGATTTCCATTTTTTCCTGAAGGTCAATCGTAGAGTCATGCTGGATGCCATATAATGAGCCAATGTATGGTTATCTTCTAGCTGCACCCCGTCAAATACAAGGCGGTACTGCTGCTGGATCTTTGCATTGATGGTGTACAGGGTGTCTGATGATGAGTGGACCTTGAGGCGGATTGTCCTGCCGGTGGGGTTCTTGACGAAGATATGCATTCCAGATGAGCTAGCAAAAGAAAACATTAACAATTGTTAGACAATATCTAGGTTGTAGAACAGTACACAAAACACGAGCCCATTATTTAAATAAAAGAACGGTAGAAGAAAGAAGAGAGATCTACTGCATAAATACTTCGAGTGTGGTTTTCTGTAGCTCAGGCTACATGCAACCTCTTATCCTCAACCCTTCAGCTTTGATTTGAGATCCGTACTCTTCAACTAACTTACAACATGAAGATTTCTCTTTTTTGTTTCTCTCAAACGACACACCATATGAACTTCAAACTTTGCAGATCGAACAAACATTAGAACATCAATGTGTGAAGAAACTTTCAGATTTTTTGGTCCGATATAAATATACAAAATGACATTTTGTTTGACTAAAAATATTATTTTAAGTATTTAAAATGCATGAAAAAATCTGAAAGTTTTTTCCCACATTGATATTCTAATGTTTGTTCGGTCTGCAAAGTTTGAAGTTCATATGTTGTCTCGTTTGAGACTACCCATAGTGGGAGTAACATAGGTAGTAACATCACACATATCTAGATAAAAAAGATGATGTGGTAAGCAATAAATGAAGAAAGAGAGGCATGTGGTAACATAGCTAGTTACTACTAGTATGAGTAACATCACACATATCAAGGTAAGATGAGTCTATGGCCTAATAAATGAAGTCTTCCATGTTACCACACATATGTTACTCCCCACTATAGAGGTAGTAACATAGAGTAGTAACATGGGCATGTTACTACTCTATGTTACTACCCATTATGGCTAGTCTGAGAGAAACAAAAAAGACAAATGCATTTGCACGGATTGCGATGCAGAATTGGATGGTGAAGATAAGGGGTACCACGTAGTCTGAGCTACCATAGTGCCACACTAAGCCTAGCCTGCAAGGTTAAGTCTTGAGAAATCAAGAATAATATACATGTTACATGCATGGTTCACTCGGCATATATATATACTCATGAGTTGCTAGGGAATAAAACGGAACACATGGTATTATCAATCAAGTGATGCTTCTATTGGGTCAACACACCTGTCAAGTGGAGTTTCTCACAGGGTAGCAACAAACTTCAACGTTTTTCTCTACTTTCCATATTTGTCTCAGCATATATATTCACCAAATTGTATTATAAGTTTGTAACCTGGGCAAACTTTTTTTTTTGCGGGGCAAACTTAGTGGTACACTACTATAGAATATTGCTGATGTTTTTTTATTTCTAAATATAAATTTTTAGTTTCATTTTATATCAATAGCACTATAACTTCTCTGACACATATACATAGAAAAACTGTCTAAAAAAGAATAACGATCTATGTGTCTACTTATGAATTGTAGTAGCGAGAAAAGGTTCACTGAAACAGCTCTGAATTTCAGTACTGTTGTTTGGCTAAGTTTTAGCTAGCGGCATAGCAACCGAAGACGGAGAAAGATAGCGTCGAGAAGGATGGCTTTTGAAATCGAGCCATTGGAGCTGCTCGCTGGTGGCGACGGCGACGACCCCTGCGCTGGGGCTGCGAGCGGGGCTGCCGCGCCGCACTGGCCGTGGGACGGCGTTGCGCCGGCGTGCAGGGCCTCGTCTGGCCCCCTCCCACGGGTGGGTGGTGGTGCGTGCGCCGGGGCGCCGCGGTCTGTTCGGTCGCCGCTCCCGTCGAGGGGATGGACGGTGGTGTGTCACAGCGGTGGCTCCCCACGCGGCTGCTCTCCTCGGACGGTGGTTGGGGCGCCGGCGGTGGCTGCGTGTTCCTCCGGCCCCCGGGCGAATCGGTTCTGGGCCCTGGCGGAGGAGGACTCCGATGCGGAGGAGGAGGCGTCGACGGTGGGGGATTGCTCTCCGTCGGGGTGCGAGGCGCGCAAGATCCCGGCGGGGCCGACGGTGGGAAACTTTGTGGCCTTCGCTGCGGCGGCGCCCCGGTCGGCGCGGTCGCCGGCCCGGCGTTTTGCCCCTGGTGGCAAGGGTTCCCGTGCCATGGCGCGGCGGATCTGGCGGCCGACGGAGCCATCTGGCTCTAGGGGGCGGTCTGCGGTGGTTGGCTCCTGCCGTTCCTCGTCGGCGGCGAGGACGCCGCTGGCCGATCCAGGGTCTTCCTCCGCGGAGTGGCCGGAGCTGCGGTCGCCTGCTCTGCCTCCGGCGTTGAGAACGGCGGCGCTGTCACGCGTCGGGGCGGGGGAGCGGACGGCGGCTGGCCAGCGGGCTGGACCCGGACCTCTTCCTGGGCCGGGTGGGCTGGAAGGGCCTGCGCCTGTGGGCCGGTCCGCGGGCGTCTGCTGTGACTCCGGGTCGGTTGCCCCGCTCTGTGGCCCCTCGTCGCGGGGTGCGCTTGCTGGGCCAGTGCGGTCATTTTAGGGCGCCCCCCCGGCCCCCTCGGCCCAGTGCTGCTCGGCCCGCGCCGGCGTTGGGTGGGAGGTATATATGGATGCGAAGAGGGAGTCTGGATCCCCATTTAGGGTTTCCAGCCACTCCTCTTGAGGTGCGGCGATTTGCTCACTGCGCTCGCATCCTCAAGCCTCTCGCCCCCCCCCCCTCCCCTTCTTCGTTCCTTCGCGGCGGCGGTGATGGGCGACCGGCGAGCGGAGAAGCGCCCCATGGCAGACGCGGATCCGGAGGCTGAACGGCGGCGGGAGATGGAGCTTCGGGACAAGGCCAAGCGTTCGATGAGAGACCGCTCGGACGGGCGAGACGGCCGGGCTTGGGCAGAGGGGGCGCGCGAGCACGGCGGGCGCGAGGGGGATTGGGGTCGCCCTCCCCCATGGTGGATCCAGCAACAAGCTAAGAAGAACAAGAAGACCAGCTTCCAGCGCCGGCGCGCGCTGGAGAAGAAATCGGATGGGCCTCTCCATGCGGGGGGCAGCATGGAGGCCCCGCTGCCCAAGAAGCCTAGGGCCACCCCAGATCCGGCGGGGTTGGCTCTTCCTGGTGCTTCCAAGGGCACGGCGGCGGAGCCCATTCCGATGGAGGAAGCTCCGGAGGTGGAGTGCTTCAAATGCGGCCGCCTCGGTCACTACCAGTCAAAGTGTAGGTTCAAGCCCCTTTGCGTGCTATGCAAAGAGGAAGGACACGCTTCGGCTAACTGTCCGACGAGGGGGCGGCAACTCCATTTGCAGATTATAGGGAGTGCCATCTCAGGTGAGGGCTTCTTCTGCCTGGAATACGACGACGAAGACGCGTTGGAGACGCCCATCGACGAGCGCATCAAGAACGCGGCGATTCTTTCTGCTGAGCCAGGGAAGCTGACGCTCCGAATCCTCAAATAAGAACTGAAGCATATGGTGGCTTCCGACTGGGATTGGCAGGTGACTCAGGTTGGGGACGACGATTTTCTTGTGGTTTTTCCTTCTGCTGATCTCCTTCACATGGCCAAGTCTAGTGGCAAGCTCTTCCTCTCCATCCATGACATAACCGCAAGGGTGCAGGATATGCTCCATGAAGAGATCCAACCTATGTTGATGCCAGAGACCTGGGTCCGTCTCTACGGCATCCCGAAGAAGCATAGGCGCGAAGATCGCATCAAGGAGGGCCTTCGGATGCTTGGGCGGCCAATTGTGGTAGATGAACTTTCGCTGATCAGGTTGGGGCCTGTTCGGATGAAATTAGCCTGCCGTGCGCCCGAGAAGCTAAACGGTGTGGTGGAGGTGTGGTTCAATAGTGAAGGGTACCAAATCAAGGTGGAGCGGGAGGTTCTTCCTAAGCGCGGCGGCGAGCGTGCCCACTTGGTGGTGGCAGCCTCAAACCCCCCCAAAATCACGGCGCCGGCCAAGGGGCCGTGCGCGCAACTGCCACCCACCCTGGGCTCCATCCCCAGCGGCTCCGGTGGGGCGCGCGTGCCGGGCCAGACCAAGGACGCCATCTCCCCTCTGCCCGTGGCTGCGGACGAGCCTGATGAGAGCTTACATGACACCTCCATCGACACTGAAACGTGGGAGAAGCTGGGAGCTTTGACCTCTGAGGTTGGGGCCATAGGGTTGGCAACCCAAGATACGGCCGTAAGCGTTCCCCCGCTTGCCCGGTCGCTGGACAACTCCTTCAATGAGTACGGGTCCAACCTTGAGGCTTTACCTCTGGCGTGTAAGGATGGGGCCGGGACGGCTAAGCTGCTTCCTCCCACCTCTACCACTTCGATTGATGACCCGGAGCTGGTGGTGCTTGGGGACTCTGAGCTGACTCCGGGCCCTCGTCGGGGATCGAACAGTGCGGGTCGTCAACCTAAGAAGACGGCGGGCCGGAAGCCGTCCTCCAAAGCAGCATCGACGGTGGCGGCGGGGAATCCTTCGGAACTGGGCGGGGAGCTGGGAGCGGCTCTTGGTGCCAACGGGACCAACAGCAAGGCCAAGAGGTCGAAGGCGACGCCGGTGGCGCAACGTGCTCCTAGTGCCCGTGCCAAGGCCAAGCTGGGCGAGCTCTCTTCCTTGGAAAGCGCGCAGCTTCGCATCGCCGACAAAAACATGGAGGCTGCAGGTGTGGATGCCGTTGGGGAAAGCGCGTGACGAGGAGGACATGCACGCAGTGATGGAGAAGATCAAGTCGGTGTCGAGGCTCTCTCGCCAAAATGAGGGAGCCCC
>LR738714.1:764811016-764822922 GCA_902687465.1 Secale cereale
CCGCCACTTAGATGATGCGGTTTTTGGGTCTTATGCTCCTATCGTGCCTCTTTGTTATGATACTTGTCGGTTGCGCATTAAGTGTTTTATTCGCGCGAACTTAGTTGGTCTGTAATATCGAATTATGTGAGTGTGGTTTGACGTTGCCTTGATGGCTTTATTAATTTAAAGCCGGACGCATCTAGCGTCTTCGTTCCAAAAAAAGTTTCGCAAAGACAGCTGATGAAAGGTAAATCATACGCTATCACGTGGATAAGAAAAATGAATGCACAAAACTGATTTAAGTCACATAAACAACTTAAGAGCTATGGGAGTCATGGGATCAGGATAGCAACAGTAGAACCAAAAAATATTAAGATCACGACAGGACAATTCATGACCAAGAAATTTGCGGGCACTACGAATGCACTGTAGGAAACATGAAGAGGTTTCCCAATCCAGACAAAGGTTGACTGTTACGAAACTGAACCCAACCGGAAGAGCTTACATGGGCTGGATGGTTGTGAATGATACTCCCTCCGTCCCAAAATAAGTGACTCAAAAGTGACTTAACTTGGAACTAAAGTTAGTATAAAATTGAGTCATTTTTGAGTCACTTATTTTGGGACGGAGGAAGTATTTGCCAAGCAAGGCGTCTCCACAGTACTTTTTGACAACATGAACACGGGTGCCCTGGTGGCAGGCTGACCAGGGAGCTCACACGAATGCCAGCCTAGCAGCAATTAGTAATGGAAGATTTTATTTTTATGTTAGTCAAGGCACGATACGGGTGTGGCTTGCTGGGTTTGTAGAATTGGTACCGAGCATCAATTACAATTTTGGATTATCTTTGATGTTTATCTTGTTACTATTATTTATTTATATGTATATAAACAAAACATTTTTATAAAAAAAGTATCTAGCATATTAGATAGACATACATATAACAAGAACTCCTATGTTTCATCTGACCACTGATCTAATACGACATATACTCCATCGATCTCTCTAGATGAAGAGTTTCTTCCACAGGAAGAAATGATGAACAATTATAATCCTAAGATCTAGCAGAAGATGATGAGGTTAGCAAAAACTTCCATGAGATCCCGCTACCTGACACTAATATAAGGCTCTATAGAGGGCTATAATTTACCCAATCGATATGCGAACAATTGAAGGGGCGGTACACGTCACCGATCATCATATATACATTGGTGCAGCAACCACAATATATAGCAACAGAAAGACCATTAATTATAATCAGGAACACAGGCAGCAGCAGCAGGGAAGAGAGGTTTTCACAGTTCACTTACTCGTCCATGTCGGTGCCGTCAATCAGTTACGAATGGCTGCCACCGTCGCCTTTGCTGTCCTCACTTCTGCTGCTGCTGCTGTCGCTATCTTCCTCCTTGGAATCTGGAAGCTCAGCAAACATGCAAGCCACTCAACGACCCCACACAGAACAACGAATGTGATGGCCACGCATCGTGCACATTGTGAGCAGGAGTCGGCAAAACGTACCTTCCGTGCCAGAGGTAGAGACATCGGGAGTTGCTTCCTCGACGTTGTCTTCTGGTTTGGGTCCAGGCGCTTCTTCGGGGACATTCCAGCTGGCTAGCTGTGAAGGATTTGACTTTCATGTTAGTAAAGGATTTTACTTAGGCATCTGTGTGACGGTCAGTAATTGATATGCCAATTAAGGGCTCCTTTGATAAAAAAGAAGTTCATAGGATTTTTACAGGATTTGGATCCTTAGGATTTTTTCCTCTGACTTCCGTTTGGTTTGTAGGATTGGAATCCTTAGGATGTTTTCTATAGGATTCATTTGTACTATATTTTGGGGGAAACTTTCCATCCACTCAAACTTCTTTGTAGAATTCCTTTGCTTTTCCTATGCTGTCAAACACTACTCTAAATCCCGTAGGATACAAGAGGACATGGCACTGTATTCCTACATTTTTCCTGTTCCCGTGTTTTGAGAATCCGGCGAATCAAAGAGGCCCTAAATGCTAAATGGAAGATTTGACTTTTCATCGTGGTGCAGGTGCGGCACGTTGGAAGTAAACATGAAGTTCTCAATTAACTTACTACCACTTTCTACTGGAATAGAACCAACAACGAGCAGGCAAATGGCAAATCAGCCAAAAAGACTCACGGTTACAGAAGCTAGCAAGCTAGAGCAACCTTTAGAGTTGCTACCCTACAAGGCTTCCATCTTAACCGGAAATCAGAGAGATATTGTTCTTACTGGTCATAGGGTTAAGCCCCACTTTCTGCTTGGTTGACTACTTTGCATTAGTTTGGGCCCCTTTGGGCTCGTAACCTCCCCTCTACAACATGGTCTCATGACCTTTGTAACGATGCAACTTTGTTTCATCACTTATGTAAAATAGAAAATAGGTTTGCTATTTCACATCTAGATGTGAGATATTATCTCACATCTAACTCTCTCATCCTTGATATTTTTTTTAAATCTTCCATGGATTTTCCATGGATTTTAAGGATGAGAGAGTTAGAATCTAGATGTGATATAGACAGACCCAATAGAAAAACACCCCTACTGTTTCAGGTCAAAAAAAATAGTTAACAACATGCAGATTCTTTAGTACAGCTTTTATTTACACAAAAACGTCAAACACTTGCAACAGGTGGGTCGTACAAGCGACAAGAGAAATCTAGTCACAAAGGCTGACCAACACATATAACAATTTTGGACTATCTTCGCTGTTTATGCATATAAACAAAACAAAATTTCAGAAATATTTAGTGTCTAACTTAGTAGATTCCGTGGTGCGAGGATATGCATATAACAAGAACTCCTATGTATCATTATCTCTAGATGGACAGTTTCTTCCACGAGAAGAAATGATGGACAGCTATAATCCTAAAATCTACTAACATATAAGATGGTATGAGATTAATTAGCAAAAAATTCAATGCGGAACCTAGCTGACACTGACAGTAGGATCTATACAGACAAGAATTCACCCAATCCATATGGAAACAATTGCACGGCCATTGATCCGAGAGGTGAAAATCAGTTACCTTCATTATAAAAAATAATAACATAAAAAAACAACTACCGTGCATAAGGAACACGAACATCACAACCAAAGCAGCAGGGCTGTTTTTGAGGGGGGGTCGAGCCATCGGAGCAAACACAAGAATAGCTAGAGGTGGGGAGGGGCGGATGCATCTCGGTAGCCTACACAAGAGCAGCAGGGCTCTCAAGAACACCGTCTCTCTCGTCATCGGTAGAAGGTGGGTAGGGTTGCTCGGAGAAGGAGGAGGCGAGGAGGACTCGCGGCGCAGACGAAGAAGATTTCAAGATGAAAGGGAGAGGAGCGGGTTAGGGCTTACCGAGAGGAGAAAGATCGAGTCCGGTAGGATAGAGTGCGGGCGGCGGCGGTGGATGGAGAGTGAGGGAGAGGGTTTACGTACTTATGAGATGGGATGACAAAAAAAGGAGAGGTGAGGCGTGCAGGGGAAGGAAGCCAACTGCGGAGACACTGACGAGACAGGCCTGCGGTCCACGGACCTGGCCTAGGCTGACAGCTCGGGGTTTTCTTCTTCTCCCGGCATGAATTTCTCACAAAAAGTTATTGCCATCCATATTTATTTTATTTTGACATTTAAAATAAATTTTTACTCCCACCTTGCCAAATAATAGTGCATATATAAGATTTGTTTTTTAACTCAAACTTTGTAAACTTTTGACAAAGTTCATGAAAAAAACTTATGAACATTATTTATGAATGTAGTGATATATTTTCCATTTTATGAACATTTTCATAAGAAGACATGTGTGGTGGTTCAGAAAAGAAAATATGGAACTTTCAGCTACGTATTGTGCATGTGAGGGCGGCAGCGGCGACAAGTTGTTTTACACTCAGAGGTATTGTTCATAGGACTTTCAAGTAGGTATTTTGGTGTCATTCCATTCTTTATCGATCTACTATATAGGCACATATCTACTGCAACTATGAAAGAAGCGGGGGAGTGTGGTCACTGTTGTCAAGTACAATACACATTTCTGAATTATAATACATATATCTTTTGTTTCGTGGCAACACACCGGTAATCATCTACTCTCTCCGACCTATAATATAAGATCATTTTGCATGATATGGCACAGATGGAGTAGTATTGTATCCCTAGTGCACATAAGACTAGTTGTGGCGTTGCAAAAACGGCATTGGTGGCGTTTCACCCAATACCATAAATATGGCGCTTGTGTTAAAAATTAATGGTGTTGGGTGTCCATGTCAGTAGTATCATATATACTGATGGTGTTGAACCTACCTGTTAGACATATTTTGACGCCACGAACTAGACAAAAAGTTAGAGGCATTGTATTTTCTCCACACACCATTAACTAGTTTGAAGGCAACAGAAAAACGCTGCTACATCATGTTTTTTGTTATCAATGTATATATAGAATGACGTTTGAATGCCACAATTAGAAAACTGGTATTTAAAAGACATAAAAATTATTATAAATTATGTAACGGAGTACTTAATTAAGATAGCTAGCTAGGCAAGTTTTGAAACAGAACGCAAGTAGTTGAGTACTCACTGGAGATCCACAATAGCATAACTAGCTGCTACTCTCATTTTACAATACATCATCGTACTCTCATTTTACAATACATCACCGTCATAAGGATCGTTAAAGTACTTCTTCACCAGATCCGCAAGAGAGACCGGGCCGTCAACATTGAGACCATGTTGTTTAATGCAAGCTAGCATGTCCTTCGAGACGGTAGGTTTGCCGCCGTTAAAAACTCCGGCATGGTCGATGACACCCTTGTTAAGAATGGTCAAAACCTTCACTTGGATGTGTCTGAACTCATCTTTTGCGATCTCCAAGTAAAGTTTGCTCCCAGTTTCTCAGATTTTCCATTGTCTACTCCCATCCATCTAACGCGTCAAACTCTATAAATGTAGTCACCAGCATGAACCTGGTAGCTGCCAACACTGCTTCAACACCCTTTGCACACTTTGTCCAACCACATGTCTGGCCACGAGTTCCTTGGTTTGTCACCACATCCATGGTTACCCCATGCCTCGCTGCTATCACCGTGTCGAGCCTCTGCTGTCTTGACCGAGTCTAATCGGTAACTATCCCACACGGCCTCTACCCCTACTGTAGAGAACCATCAGACCATTGGGCCATAGTTTAAATCATGTGTCTCTCCCTTTGCCGTTGAAATAGGCTTTGACTCTCAAAGCTCTTATGTCGTAGCCCCTCCATTGACGGAGTGAAGTCTTCCATCGGTCCAGCTCCATCAATCTTCAACATGACTCCATACAGCTAGCCATGCTACCCCGCACCCTGTCAATTTCAAGCTCCCATGTGTGCACCGTTTCAATCAACCCCACGCCTTCGCCATGTCGTCGAAGGACACAAATCCTAAGACTTGCGCCACGTGTTTCCACGCCACATAAGCCGGTCACCATCAGCACCGTGCTCATGTGTCATCATTGCTAAAATCAACACCGTCTTCTATACCGCCTGACTTCCATATCGAGCCACCAGACTACTAAGTCCAACTCATCAGAACTTGTCCAACTATAGTGATACTCACCTTTACGCTATATAAGCCTAACACATCATTGCTCGATGCCCCTATAGAACATGTCCGACCCAGCGAAGTGAACTTAGTCGATGCCCCTGTAGAACATGGTCATCTGCGGCGCGTTCCAGACTCCCGACACAAAGCAACAAAGGACCGCCCTGCTGGCCTGCTCGCGCCGCTGCGCCTTGCGGCCTGCCCAGCTTCACGGACATCGCACAAGGGGCTCAAGCACACACGGCCCGACTGGCCCGATAATTCTACACACACGGACGTTTACGGAGGCATTACGGGGTCTCCCTTCTAAACTAATCTCTGCCCCCTGATATTCAGGCGAGGGTGGGACCCTTCACTTTATTTGGTCCAATCAAAAGATCCCATGTAAGCCTCTCTGTTGATCCCGTAATATCCCGTCCATGTGCGTAGCATTGCTCTGACTGGCCTTGTGCCACTCGCTCGAAAAAAATCCGCTTGCTCAAACCGACACACGCTAGCCTAGGGGTGGCACTGTTGCTGATCCGTGCACGAGTCGCCACTTGCAGGTTGCCTCGAATCAGATCGCCGCTGCACGTTCGTGGCCTCGCCTGCTGCTTGCTTGCTTGCACTCGACTGCTCCATATCACTTTTCGCACGACAATCTCCGATTGCTGCCTAGGTCCTTTCGATAAAAGTATTCATTAATAATTTGAGAATTGTATATCCACCTAATATCTACACAATAAATAAAAAATTCGTCGTCAAAAAAAAAGATAAATAAATAAATTCATTAATAAGATGGAGCATTGTATATCTACATACATATATCTATGTAGTACTCCCTCTGTAAATTAATATAAGAGCATTTACATCATTATTTTAGTATTCTAAACACTCTTATATTAGTTTACGGAGGGAGTACATAATAAATCCCATATACTAGTTAGGTCCATCTGCAGAAGACAGTGTAGCAGAAAGAAAATATATATCATTAAATGAGATCCACCTGGTCACATATAGTTCCTTAGATTTTATATATATATATAATTCTTCACTGATAATACTTATCATTAATAAATGCAGGATTGTATATCCAGCTATCTATTTGCATAATAAATATAAAAGATTTTATTAAGAAATGGGGCATTGTACATATGCTCGCCTATGCATAGAGAATAAATTGATGAAAGAAAAATAATATATAACACCGATGAGGCTTATCTACAGAAAATACTGTTCCGGAAAGAGCTAAACCTATAACACTAAATGAGGTCCGCCTGCAACTGCAATCACATATTTCTTTAGATTTTTGATATACATAATTCTTTGTTGATATAAAACTCTTATTAATAAATGCAGGATTGTAAATTCAACTAACTATCCGTAGAATAAAGATAAAAGATTTCATTATTAAATGGAGCAATGTATATCTGGGTACCTATGCACACAAAACAAATTGATGGAAAAACAAAAAATCTATGACACCAATGAGTCTTATCACAGAAAATATTGTGGCAGAAAGAACCAAAACTAGGACAGTGAATCAGGTCCACCTACAAGCACATAATCCTCTCGATGTACATAATTCTTTCTATGTAATACTTATCACTAATAATTGAAGGATTGTATATCCAACTATCTATCCAGGGAATAAATAAAAAATATTTCATTAATAAATGGAGCATTGTATGTATTCCTACCTATGCACACACAATAATCTGATCGAAGAAACAAAATCTATGACACAAATGAGGCTTATCTATAGAAATTGTTGCCGCAGAAAGAACCCAACCTAGGACATTGAACGAGGTCCATCTACAATCTCCAACTACTATGCATATCTTTCCTTTTTAAATGCTACTCCCTCCGTCCGGAAATACTTGTCGAAGGAATGAATGTATCTAGATGTATTTTAGTTCTAGGTACATCTATTTTCATTCATTTCTCCGACAAGTATTTTGGGACAGAGGGAGTAGATATTAAATGTTTCTCACAACATCATCTATATAATACTACTATATCTAGATGCCCATGAGCAGAACAACACCATCAAGTCAAATTACAAGTTAGTACTACTTTTATAGCCATGGACAACTTCTGTTTCCTGGTCATCCTCTCACTCTCTGGCTTGGCCATGGCCTTGCTACTGACCACCCCGTGCAACGCTGCAGAAGCTCAGCCGCAGCCAATCTACGACATAGATGGTCATGAGCTAACAGGCCACGACATGTACAACATCATGCCAGTGGATCGCAATCTGAGCGATCATTGCGTCTATGTTAGCTCATTACGGGACCACATATGTCGTATGCGTGTGATTCTGACACCGTGCAAGCAGTTTGGCAGGAATCCAGACGGGTATGTTTCGATCAAGCTGGCGGAGGCGAGCTCCGGCTCCAGCAAGGAGGCTTCACCCCGCCTCTCGACCGACGTCCTGATCGAGTTTCGCGGCATAATCACCTGGTGCATGCATTATCTCCAGTGGTACGTCCATGGAGGGATCGCTAACCAGACGCACGTGACCGCCGGCCACTTCGCTGGGATGGAGGGATGCCAACCGTCGGCAGGCATATGCAAGGGAAAGAGTTTCCTGTTCCGAGTCCAGAAGCACGGCGCCGGGTACAAGCTCACGTCGTGCTTCAGTAGGCCGTGCCGCGATCTGGTGTTGTTTGACTATGATGGACGCAGGTGGCTGACCGTAGAGAAAGATGGGCGCCAGCCTCTGGTGGTCGTGTTCAAGAAGTTCCATCTCGCCAGCTTGCCTCCTGCAAATCCTCCCCAACTAAGCTAGTCTCTATGCTACTATGTATGTGTACTTGCTTAACCGTTCGATGCAAGGAATAAATTTCTATTTGAAGCATGATGAAACAGTCCTATTTTGCTGGTCGTCCGGTATTGCTTTCTTTTATCGGGTCATTTTAGTGCACCGTGTATCAAAGTGTTCTGAGACCTTGATCGGAACATCGTGAGCTCACACCGCTGACCCAAAGGATAGCCCACTGATTTTCGATTGCCGTTCAGTCAAATTTTGGACCGTATGCTCGTGCTTGCAAGATTCGTACATGATCACTCGTTTTGTCAGGTCCGTTTGCCTCATTGGGTCTACCCGGACCAGTTTTCTCCTTGGAAATGTCCCAAAAATCGGCTGGTTGCGCGCTCTCAATACATGTCCATAAGACCTAGCCGAAGTGGTCGCACACTTTTTTCCTACATAAGGCCTGTACAATGGTGTTATCTTAGATGTGTCACGTAGGATAAATAATGATGTGGAGGAGAGAGAACTCATAAGAAAAGTCTAGTCTTTTCTTATTTAAAAGAAGACAATAGATGATATCTTATCACAACATGTCTCAGCATGTTTTTAGAAATAATTAATTATTGAAAATAAGGCTATGAGATGATCCATTGTAGATATTTTTTTTGTCATCTCTAAATTACATGCAAGACTTAAGATAACACTACCTTATCGACCATTGTACCGATAGCAATCCCTGTATCTCCTCATATCCATCCTCATAGCTACTACTCTGGCTTGATCAACCAGCGCCTAGCGACCATCGGATGACAACTTTAGTTGTAAAATACGCCGGGGCCGAAGTGCTTCGCGCCACACGTGTGGCATTTATCAATTGAGATCCGAAAAGAAAAAATAAACGCAAAAATACTGAAATTTTCCATCCGAAAAAAGTTGCCAGGCTTGACAACTAAATTTGTCATCCTCACGTCACTAAACTTGCCATAAAAAAGTTCAGAGTTGTCATGTGTTCATGCCACACATGTGACACTTATAAGGGTTAATAAAATTGAATCACCACCTAATTACCGGTCTTACACCAGTCTTCACAAACTCCATCACCATGTAATAATAACCATCATAAGTAGCCGCAACATTATGCAGAGAGACTGTTGTGGTCCGTTGCTCACATCATTGTCACATTGATTGGTAGAAAATAGAGCGTGAAATAGCAGCAGAAAATATATAATCCAAGTCTTTAATTTATTGGTAGTGACTAGTGATCACTCATTGTCCTGCCGAGACAGAATAATTAACTAGGAGCCTCCATGGCATTATTAGGCTAGAAGGATCAAGGACATGGCCAGTAAAGACCACTGCCCCGGACACCTCCTCCACGATATAAAATGCAAACGGGTGGCCGTCGACGAACTTCTTGGGCGTCCTCGCACACTGCTTCACGCGTCCACTCGCGGCCGTGCAGGCCGCCGCCTGGGTGCCCTCCTCATTCACCTCGACCACCGCCTTGTGAAACACCTCGTCCAGGCGCACATCGCAGACACGCTTCTCCGGCAGACCGGACAGGTCGGCATCCTCGCTGAACGCCTCCCGGAGGCCCAGGCCTTTGAAGACTTTGGCGTGGCTGCAGAAGAATGACAGCTTGAACTTGGGCAGAAGAAGCTTCCGAACTTCACTACGGTCATTTGGGACATAGTCGAGCACGGAGTCGTCCACCGCCGGTAGAGTGTCCACCATCACGCGCAGCCCGCCGCGCTCGTATGGTAGGAACACGCACATTGAGTACTGCATGCCGCCACTCTCATCACCTTCGTATGGGAGCACCTGGAAGTCTTCTTCTTCGGAGAGGAAGAGGATGCGTTTTCCGGCCCCTGAGGGTCATGAATGGGACTTCAACAGGGTTGGTGCCGTCAAGGCGGTGGAACGCGTGGTCCTCGGTGAGGTCCTTTGGGAACTGGGTCTCCCACACGCCCTTAAACTAGATGGCATTGGTGAGCACGAACCTCGAGAGGTCGGACAAGTGAACCCTCTGGCAGGATCTCCGGGATGAGATTATTCGTCGCCGTGTATTGTTCACAATAGAAGTTTGGTGGGTATCAGTGAAACTACAGAGTTAATGTGTTGGGTGGTTCTTTTTATCCATCTATCAAGAGTCTTGGGTCTGTATTTGTCATCAGTTGATTGAGAATACAGACTGCATGCAGTTTTGACCGACAAACAACCTCCTTTCTTTACTCATTTCTTTCCTTTCCGTATACCCAATCCAGTTAAAGTCTTTCTTTGCGGGAATCTATGCCAAAAGTTGAAGTGATGAGAGACATAACACTTTGATTGCATGTTTTTTACAAAGATTTATTATCGCATATTCTGGACCATAGGAATGTTGCATCAAGTTGGAATTGAGACAGCAAATAAGAGTTGGAAATCAAGTCATCCTTGTTGTTGTTGTTGTTGGAGGAGGACGCTACCAGAATAAATGACGCTGCCGACTGTGTTATCTATGCCGACGGCCCCCGTCGGCATATATGGAGATACGCCGACGGCCTGGGAAACACCGTAGGCATACAGAAACCGTCGGCAAATCTTGGTCTATGCCGACGGGGGCCGTCGCTGTAGAGCAGCCGTCGGCATCTCTCCCTCTATACCAACGGGCACCGTCGGCATATAGAGGCCGTCGGCACACGTGTGGGCCCGCCGACCCAGGATCAGATGGAGAGTTGACGCCGTCACCACTATGCCGACGGTCCTGACGGAGGCCGTCGGCATAGTTAGTACACTCTTTTTTAGTTGTCAGAAAACACGTGCGTTGTCTACGCTGAGGCCTGCCCGTCGGCATATCTGCGGGCAGGCCATATGCCGACGGCCAAGCCGTCGGCATATATATGTTATATGTTTTTATTTCTCTTTTTATATTTTTAAAATTTTAGATTTGAATAATTTAAATTTAATTTATATAAACTTAAACATACACAAATTATATATGGATTTCGGGCAGAATTTTCCCTAGATTATGAATATCTGGTTTGTTTTTACTTTTGAGTATGTTAAAATGTAACCTCATGTAATTTTTCATATAGGTCCTTATACTTAGTAAAAATCACAAATAATTGATACTTCCATATATTTGGACAACTTTTGAATGACTTTTTTTATCATAATCTCGCACCGCCTTGTAGCAATGCCACTAAACCAGCGCACGGGTCGTGATGTGTGTGTGAAAGTGATGTTACATGCGTAGATGCCTGTCTTGGGTCTCCGGGGTGTTGCCCCCCTCGACGAACGGTAGTGCCACCGTCACTTGGAGATGTTCCTATGGGCTGACCAATCGCAACCAGGTGGAAGAGTCCACTTGTCAAAGCACGTCCGAGGAAAGTCAAAGGGCTAGATCATCGGGTCAACTGGGCTTCGTGGTGGCCTTCCAGGGGTAGCTATGCCACTGAAACACCGTACTGGGTCCTGATGCGTGTGTGAATGTGTTGTGACATGCATAGATGCCTGCCATGGGCTCCGAGGTGTGCCCCCCTCCACGGACGGTAGTGCCGCCGTCACTTGGAGAAGGGAATCGTGCGCGTCGGGTAGAACCGGAGGGAATCTATTGGTTGGTTGGGTCCAGACCGTGTTCG
>LR738714.1:764823394-764835104 GCA_902687465.1 Secale cereale
GGGAATATGGTGGTTGGTTGGGTCTAGACCGTGTTCGGGGTTGTTCCTATGGGCTGACCTATCGCAACCAGGTGGAAGATTACACTGGTCAAAGCCCGTCCAGCGAAAGTCAAAGGGCTAGATCTCCTAGTCAACAAGGCTTCGTGGTGGCCTTTCGGGTGTAGCAATGCCACCGAAACAACGTACCGGGTCCTGATGCGTGTGTGAAAGTGATGTTGCATGCGTAGACTCCCGTCTTGGGTCTCCGGGGTTTGCCCCCTCCACGGACGGAAGTGCCGCCGTCACTTGGAGAGGGGAAATCATGCGCGTCGGGTAGAACTGGAGGGAATCTATTGGTTGATTGGGTCCAAACCATGTTCGGGGTTGTTCCTATGGACTGACCTATCGCAACCAGATGGAAGAGTCCACTGGTCAAAGCCCATCCGGAGAAATTCAACGGCTATGCTACCTAAACACCGCACTGGGTCCTCTTGCATGTGTGAAAGTGATGTGGTATGCGTAGGCGTCCGTCTTGGTGCTCCGGGGTGTGGCCCACTCCACGGACGGCACTGCCGCCATCACTTGGAGGGGTGAATCGTGCGCGTCGGGTAGAGCCAGAGGGAATCTAGTGGTTGGTTGGGTCCAGACCGTGTTCGGGGTTGTTCCTATGGGTTGAACCATCGCAACTAGGTGCAAAAGTCAACTGGTCAAAGCCTGTCCAGCGAAAGTCAAAGGCCTGGATCTCCTGGTCAATGGGCCTAGGGTTACTCCGATCGGTGGGGCTTCCGGGGGTAGCTCCGTGCCACGACTGCCCAGGTCCAAAACTATGCCGACGGCCTAACCGTCGGCGTAGCTCCGTGCCATGACTGCCCAGGTGCTGCCACGTGTCAGCTTATGATTGGCATAATTTTAACGACGGCATCGTCGACGGCCGTCAGGTGAAGAATGTTGCTGACGGTGCATGTATGCCGACGGTGGTACGGACACCGTCGGCTTAGCTACATATGCCGACGGTTTATATATGCCGACGGCCGCCCTGGGATATGCCGACGTACGAGTTGCCGACGGGGTGACCGTCGGCATAGGCATATGCCGACGGTTTTTGGGTCTATGCCGACGGCCCTGGGCCGTCGGCAACGTAGCTTATTCTGGTAGTGGGAGGAGGAGGAGGAGAACAGCGGTTGGTAGACCAGGATAGGGTGTGGCGCATGCGCGACAGAGGAAAACTAGGAGGCGTTGGCCGAATAGGCTCCCCTTAGCCACCATGGAGCATTGGAGGCATAGTCACCTTGCTGCGAATCATGATGGGTGGCAGGGCATTGGGGATTTGGGGGGGCAGCATTTAGGGCTTAAAGGTGGATTGGGGTATTGGGGCTAACGGCAGGGTATTTAGACTAGTCACGATGGGCAGTAACTTAGAGTAGTAACATACATATGTTATTAGTCTATGTTACTACCTCCACAGTGGGTAGTAACATATGTGTTGTGTCATGCGTCATTTCATTTAGGCTGGTCACAATGGGGAGTAACATAGAGCAAGAACATACACGCTATTCTATGCTATGTTACCACCATCACAATGGGTAGGAACATCATGCAAAACTCTATTTATTAGTTTATAGACTCATAATGTCTTGAAATATGTGATGTTCCGGTAACTAGCTATGTTACCACTACCCTCTCTTTCCTCATTAAATGTTTGCCATGTCAGTTTTTTGTCCTACATGACAACGATGTTACTACTAAGTTCCTCCCCATTGGGACTAGCCTTATTAGGTTGTAGACTCATTGTTTCTTGATATGTGTGATGTTACGGTAACTAGCTATGTTACCATGCGTCTCTCTTTCTTCATTAATTACATGCCACATCATCTATTTTGCCTAGATAAGTGTGGTGTTACTACCTACTATGTTACTCCCATTGTGGGTAGTCTTATAGAAGGAGGGGAGGCTAGAGGGCCATGAATGATCCCTTGTCAGTTTTAGAGGGGTATGTAAGGTGGGTATTTAGGCTTTAGGTATAAAGACAAGTCATTACGGGCTAGCGAGTGGTCGTGCGGAGGACGAGATGGGAACATTTAATATGTCAATGGAAGAGAAAAGCTTGTCTACTTAGATAGAAGTGGCGACCCAGCTGAGCCAAAGGATAGCCAGAGATGAGAAATGTACAGGAGCCCATCACCGAAAGCAGAGAATTAATCGATGCCAGATTAGAGAGATCGGCAACCATGTACTGAATATCACCGATCAATTACCCGTGCTTTAAAAAGACGTGTATAATTTCTAATTCACGCAATGCAAACGTGGCTGAAGCTGTGCGCTTGCTACACTAAGAGTATAAGGTCTGCACTCCATCCATGAACTGCAGGCATGCCAACGAAATGATTAAAAAACTATTTGCTAAATTGCAGTCGATTGATTTCAATCGGCACCCAGTCAAATTTTGGACCATAAACTCGCGTGTGTGCAAAATTCGTACATGATCAGTTGTTTTGTCAGCTCCGCTTTGCCTCATTCGGTCTGCCCGCACCCGTTATCTCTTTCCTCTTTGACTTGTTTCCTATGTATGTTGCATGTTTTCCATCATATATGAATACAGTCCTCGATCATCGTGGTTTTAGTTCAAGATTTGTAAATCCAACAAATACACAAAAATATCATTGAGTTACTACGAAATTAAGCTTATAAGTATACAATAGCCATTTTTTCATTTTTGTGGGGGATTGGCATGGCACCGCACCCCCATTAGATCCGCCTCTGGCATCTTGGCACCAGTCCATCATGAGTCAACTTTGCAGCAATAAAAGTTAGCTCTTATATCTCTCAGCATCACACTACTCGCTTAAAAGATGCATCTATCATGTCATTATGAAAAGGATGCATCAATGTTAAGCTTAACGAAATTCAGAGATTGATGCTACATCCATGCATAACAATGGCAGGAAAACTAGAGAGGAAGAAATAGCAGCAAGCAGAATATGAGACACTCATTGTATGAGACAGAATAATTAACTAGGAGCCTCAGTAACATTATTACTACTGTGGGCTAGAAGGGTCAAGGACATGGCCGGCAAAGACCACAGCCCCGGACACATCCTCCACTATATAAAACGCAAACGGGTGGTCAGCGATGAACTCCCTCCGAATCGTCTTCCTTGGAGACTTCCTGACGCCACCGACCGCGGTGCAGGCCGCCGCTTTGGTGCCTTCCTCGTTCACCTCGACCACCGCCTTGTGGAACACCTCGTCCAAACGCACGTCGCATACACTCTTTTTAACCAGGCCGGACAGATCGGCCTCCTGCTCGCTGAACGCCTGCCGGAGTCCCAGGCTCTCGAGCAGTTGGGCGAGGCGGCAGAAGAAGGAGAGCTTGAACTTGGGCAGCAGGAGCTTACTCACGCTGCACGGGTACTTGGGCACGTGGTCGAGCAGGGAGTCGCCAGCCGCCTCCAGAGCATCGATCATGGTGCGTAGCCCGTCACGCTCGTGGGGGAGGAACACGCACATCGAGTACTGTGCCGCGGCGACGCCGGTCTTGTAGTGGAGTTTGAGAACGTCAAAGTCTTTGTGGTAGGAGACGAAGAGCTCGTGTTTTCCCGGGGCAAAGGTCATGAAGGGGACCTTGATGGCGGCCGCGCCGCCCAGCCGGTGGAACTTGCGGTTCACATTGAGGTTCTTGGGGAAACGGCGCTCCCACACGCCCTTGAAGTAGATGGCGTTTGTGAGCACGAACCTCGAATCGTGGGACAATGACCCCTCCGGCAGGATCTCCGAGATGAGGTTGTTTGTCGCGGCCGCCGCCCACTCATTGATCTCCTCCCTGATCTTCTCAATATCACCCTACGTGCATGCACAAATTTATTATATACTCCTGTACAATTATAATGTCGATCGACCAAGCACCGGTGCCACAAGATGAAGACGCTGACCTTAGCGAAGTCGACTGCGCGTATCTCGGCCTTGTAGGACTCGGTGGCGGCGTGCAGATAGGCTCGCGTGAGTTTCATCTTCTTCTGGTGGAAGACACCGTAGGCGTAGGTGACGAGGGGGCCACCAGAGCCGGATGTGTCGGAGGCGAGGCCGCGCACGAACCCGGCGACCTCGTCGGGGGACGAGGCGCCGAGCAAGGTGAGGAGCTCGTCCAGGGTTTTGCCCCGTGCTCCTGCTGCCACCAAGCCGAGCGTGGTGTAGATGGACAGCGGCGAGAAGGCGACGTTGCCGTCGCCGACGGCGAGCTTTTTTGCCAGGCGGAGTGCGAATGCCGTCAGGCCGCCTGAGCCCACGGCAGGGGATGACAACGACGCGCGCGCCTTCTTGCTTGGCCTCGCCTCATCCTCCATTGCCGGCAGACGATTGACGCTCGTGTACGCCCGTAAGGGAACGTTAATTAAAACGACGGCGCAAGGGTACATTACATGGTATTATTAGTCGAGATGCTAAACCCTAATAAAAATAGGATCGGGCAGTGGACACCTTCCGATTATTCTGATTGTCAAACGAAGGGATAGGCTCCATCCGTTGTATCTCATCAAATTGGGATTCTTTTTCCATAAAGGGTGTTTTATTTATTTTTATTCATAATGTAGCATCAAAGGATACATAATGAATACACGCCAGGTCTTTACATAACTATAGATGCACAAAATCAACACAACACCCACAGAAAATGATCATGCCGCCAAAAAGCAACGTCATGCAAAACAAAAGCTATATCTAAACAGAGAGACATAGAGAGAGAAAGAGCGAGAAAGAAAGAGAGAGAGAAGAAGAAGAAGACGTAAGCAATGAAAACAACAATTAACGAAATACAACAGTGACCTTCAGCGTCAACCATCTCTTGACAATACAAAGACTACGAGAAGGGTTCTTCAAAAGTGACACCTCCAGGAAAGGAACGACGTACATGCGTCGCCATCTCCGGATCCAACCACCAATATTTAGATCATGGTTTTCAACTTGATGATCAATTACGAGCAAAATCCAAGCAATGCCATCATCAGGGTAACAGAGCAAAGAATGCCGTCTTGTCTATTCCACTTGCCCCCGTCCCAATAATTGCATATATGCGCCCGGTCCTTATGGCGAGCAATGACCACATTCGCACAGCTAGGCTGACGAGACTCGACAAGAGCCACTCGTTACCATCCGAAGAAAACTTGACAAGGAGAAAGGACAACGATACTGCCAAATCCTGAGTTCGGGACACTTCTGGAGGCTTGTATCATCCTCCCAAGTGGCAACCGAGGCTGATCTGCATGAGACGACAACACCACTCGCCGCCACTATCTCCGTCGTCCTCGCCTATGGACATAGATCATACAATTTAAGTCCTCTTAGCTAACCACCATTTGGCCGACAACCATGAGGTTCATGGAGCCACCTGACCTTGCTCCCGGGCGTAAGCAGAAGACCACCATGACCGCACCTCCCGGTAGCTCTCTCAACAATCTACTCACCCTGCATATTTTGAGATATTGGGTTATTAGTCGCTAACAGTTTTTCTTGCTCTTTTCTGATATATTACTATGAGCAATGCTACATCCACAAAAAGGTATGCAGGGGAGGGAGGTGCCCCACCCCCATGAAAAGCAGGGGAAGAGAATTTAGAGGAAGATTGTGTAACACACCTCGTAAGGTTTTGTAGGTGTAAAATTTCTGTATCACTGTCCTAGCAGTTCTAGTCTCTTGGTTCCTGTTAGTTGTTCTACTCCTCATATAGTGAGCTTTCCGTGCACACCATGAGAGGGGAGGTTAAGGATGATGGTCCACCCGGACCCCATGGGCCACGTTCGATGCAGTTTGATCTAGTACTTCTCACATGTGGATATTTAGGTTAGTATTAAAACTTCTTCATTTACGTTTGTTGTTCTCTTGTTGGTACGGTCCCAATTGTGATGTCATGGTATTTGTGGAGATAGTTTTGCCTACATTGAAGCTGAGGAATAATAGGGAGGGGGTGGGTTGTGGACAATCAAACGAATACAACTACTATGCAGGGGGGGTCTCTCCTCGCCTCATCGGTTCTCGACAAAGATGCTCGAGGCTGAGCTCAAGAACTTAGAGGAACCAAATGGGACCGACAAGTGGTCCAATGAGCTCAAGAACTTAGTAGAGTAACCAGAGTGGACTAGCAAGTGGTCCAACTCACGAACATGGATTTCTTCTACCCCTCAACATAGAGGCTACGCCTATGTTTGAAGCGCAAAGAGATGAGATCGCCGCTGAAGAAAATTGACGTGTTGTTTATAGATACTATAGTGTACTCTTGAAAGTGCATGGGTTAAACTCTGCAAGAAGATTGAAACATTGAGCTGATGAAAAGTGATGCTGCAACAGTGATCGATGAAGTTTCTCTCTTCGGAGTGGAGGAACCAGTGCTCTCATCGGCGTGTGTCGCATCAACCCAACCAAGTAACAACCAATTCACTGCCAATCGTACGGTGAGAGCACCAATGACCACACTTGCTTGCATCACCTGTCTATCTATCATCATGATACTTGTGGCACTAAAACCCTGATATCTCAGGCCATGATGGGATGCATCAAAGTTGAGCTTACCAAAATGCAGAGATGGACGACCATCGATATTTTAACGGCACGAAACCATACAGCGGGGCCAAATAAAGCGTGAAATAGCAATAGAAAATATAGTCGAATTGTTTACTATTTATTGGCGATTATCTACTGTTCTTCGAGGCAGAATAGTAATTATCTAGGAGCTCGAATAAAATTACTACTGCTTATTATTATTGTGAGCTAGAAGGGTCGAGGACATGACCGGCAAAGACCACGGCCCCTGAGACCTCCTCAACGATATAAAATGCAAACGGGTGAACGGCGAGGAACTCCAACGACCTCCTTGCGCTTTGCTTCTTGCGGCCGACGACGGCGGTGCAGGCAGCCGCCACGGTGCCTTCCTCGTTCACCTCGATGACGGCCTTGTGGAACACCTCGTCCAGGCACACGTCGCAGACGCTCTTCTCCACGATGCCGGACAGGTCAGCCCCCTCCTCGCTGAACGCCTCCCGGAACCCTAGGCCGTGAAGGACTTGGGCGAGACGGCAGAAGAACGACAGCTTGAACTTGGGCAGCATAAGCTTCCTCACGCTGCTTCGGCGCTTTGGCACGTGGTCGAGCAGGGAGCCACCCATCTCCGCCAGAGTGCTGACCATGGCGTGCAGCCCGTCCTCCTCGTCCGGGAGGAAGACGCACATGGAATGCCGCGACATGGAATCATCACCGCCCTTGTAGGGGAGCTTGAGCACCTTGAACCCTTCATTGTATGAGACTAAGAGCTCGCATGCTCCCGGCAGGGTCATGAAGGGGACTTCGACGGGGTCGGCACCGTCGAGGCGGTGGAACTCGTGGTCCTCGGTGAGCTTCTTGGGGAAGCGGGTCTCCCACACGCCCTTGAAGTAGATGGCGTTGGTGAGCACGAACCTCGAGAGATTGGTCAATGAACCCTTCGGCAGGATCTCCGAGATGAGATTGTTCGTCGCCGCCGCCGCCCACTGGTTGATCTCCTTCCTGCTCTCCTCCCTGACCTCATCCTACACATGCATGCACGTTGTAACAGTCAATGAGGTACCTGTATACCATTACCAAGGTGAAACGGCGATCAAAATAGTTGAGTGCTACCTCAGCGAAGTCGACGGCGCGTATCTCGGCGTTGTAGGACTCGGCGGCTGTGTGGAGGAAGCCCGGCGTGAGCTCCATGTCTTTCTGGTGAAACACACCGTAGGCATAGGTGACGACCGGCCCACGGGAGCCGGAAAGGTCTGCGGCGAGGCCGCGCACGAACCCGGCGACCTCATCGGCCGAGGCGGCGCCGAGCAGGGCGAGGAGCTCGTCTAGGGTTCTGCCGCGTGCTCCGGTGGCCACCAGTCCGAGCGTGGTGTAGAGAGACAGCGGCGAGAAGGCGATGTTGCAGTCCCTGGTGTCGTCGCCCTCGGCGAGCTTCTTGGCCAGGCGGAGTGCGAACGCCGTCAGGCCGCCGGAGTCCATGGCGGGTGGCAGCAACGACCCGCGTGCCTTCTTGCTTGGCCTCTCCGCCTCCTGGTCTCCCATGGCGTCCTAGCTTGCCGCCCGATGCGATTGAGGATGTTTCCAAGTCTTGCGTAAATTAAGGACGGCGGATGGCTACAGGCGTACATATATATATAAGGATCGCGTGCATAACTAATATGGTAAGTGTGTGGACAAACCCTAATCAGAAGATGTTTTGGCAGCGGCCTACCGTCAGATTGTGGTTATGTGATAGGACCCACCGTTGGATCCAATCTTATCAATCGGATCACATCAGTTATTAATCACCATCTGAGTAAGTCGACACCACCTAGATCGGTTCAGAGTCTTCAGACTTGGGAGTTTCAGAAAAGAAAAGGTTCAGGCTTCGGAATGCAGAGCACATGACCCAACACAATCAATAAACCGCAGATGCAAACATTTTTGGATTATACATGCAAAGTCAAACAAAAAACATCAGAAAACGGGCAACGCTTATACATGCTTAGTCAAACAGATCTATATATCTACTGATCAAACATTCGGCATTAAAATGGCATGTCAATTTCGGCGCCTAATAAAACCCTAACCCAGCACTATACATGAGCTCGATGTATCTACCAAAACCAGATTACCACCCAAAGTATATACAGTATGTTGTATACGTCACTCACTATGTAGCTTACCAAGTTCAGTTCCCAGTGTCTGTCAGTAACTGCTGGCATCATATTCATACAAACCAAATAGTTCACGTGCTGTGACGTTTGCGTCTGTACAATGTTCAAACAAAAAAAGTTCACGTGGCGTGCCGGGCAGCGAGTACATCCTGGTAGGCGGTAGAGATGTAGGCGTACGCGACGATGAGGACCAGGATATCGTCCAGCAGGCCACGGTACCCCAGGAAAGCTGGAATCAAAACAACATCATCATAGAGAGACGCTCTTGGAATTCATGGAGATTGTTTGTCGGAAGGACATGGCTGGATCAACTGGCCGCCTTACCTTTGAGAATAATGCCCATAGGGCTCACGAGGTACAACAGAGCCAGGGTTGCCTGCAAGCCATCCATCAAAGTCGGTTCAGAACTTCAGAATGGTGTTATTGGCAAGACTGAAATATTACTAACTGTTAAATCAGTGGCCGAAACTAAACAAGTACAAGGTTCATATTGTAGTAACCGGAGCACACAGTATAGCTGTACTATCTAATCTGGGCATCTGGCAGATAAAACATAAACCAACATTCTAAACTGTCCTAAGCAGACCAACAATGAGAAAATCCGGTAATGGTTGCTTGTATGATTCTTCAATACTTCATCATCGTTCATCTCATCTTCAAGACGTCTAAACCTTCACATCAACATGCTATTCTATGTTCAATTTCATAAGCTTTGCAAGGCGGGTTTTGAATAGAGTGTATGCTATTACTGGGTTGGGGGTGATGTAGCTCCAGTCAAATTTAATGCCTACTATTCCAAGTCTAGTGGTCGATATGCAATTTGCCGACAACACCCCTACCAGCCCCATTGTAGTCATGTTGGGGGTCATGCAGTTGCAGTCAAGTTACAATGCTTGCAGTTGCAAGTCTAGTGGTGGACATGCAACTGGCCGATAACCCCAATTGCAGTTGCATTGGTGGTCGTGATGTTGCAGTCAGGTTGCAAGATGCAACACATTTACTTGCATGTCTAGTGGTGGACATGTAACTTGCCGACAACCCACCTACCGACCCCGTTGCAGTGGTGTTGGGGCCTTGATGTTGCAGTCGGGTTGCAATGCTTGCTATTGCAAGTCTAGTGGTGGACATGCAATTGGCTGACACCCCCATTACAATAATATTGGCGCCACGTAGTTGAAGTCGGGTTTCAACACATGTAGTTGCATGTCTTGTGATGGACATGCAAATGACATACAACCCCCTATCACTCCAGTTGCTGTCATTTTAAAGGTCATGCAGTTGTAATCGGTTTAAAATAATTAAAGTTCCAATTCGGGTGCTAGACATACAACTGGCCGACAACCCCAGTTGCATGCATTTTAGGGTCATGTAGTTGTAGTCACTCCCAAATTACATGACTAATAGTAGACATGTAACTTGACGACAACCTCATTACACACCTATAAAAGAGCTACCTTGACTCTTCAGTTCTTTACCCCGTGCGCACGCTTTTGCAAAACACTAAAATAGCTGCTCCCAAACAAACACGAGAAAAGAACGCACACGACATACAAGTAAAAATTGCACGAATCTAACAACGATTAATCGTGTGGTGCATAATTTAAAGGTGCAATATTTAATTCGTATATAGATGCGCTTTAGCATTTATGTTAAACACTTACAATTGCAAGTCTCTATTGATTGATATGGAACTGGTCGATAACCCCCCTAATGGCCCCATTGTAGTCATGCAATTTGAGGGGCATCTAGTTGTACTCGGGTTACAATGCTTGTTGTTGCAAATCTAGTGGTGAACATGCAACTGGATGACAACCCTAGTTGCAGACGCATCGAGGATCATGCAGTTGCAGTCTGATTACAACAGTTTCACTTGCATGTCTAGTAGTAAACATGCAACTTGTTGACGACCCCTACCGTCGAATGACAAAGCACAAAGGATTGCGTGAGACAAAAGAGAAAATTAACACCACATCGTGCATCTAGACAAAAACATTGCACCACTCTAACAAAGATTAGGCTGATAATATCATAAGTTAGTATTATGCATATGATACTAGTGTATGGTATTACCTCCGCAATGTATAGTATTAGACATTAGTATCGTATAGATGACTTTATTTATTGCCATGCAAGGCACATACAAGTACAATATTTGTTATGATATGGTATAATGATATGATACTTACAGCCCCGTCGATGGAGGAGGTCAAGATGGGCGACCGCACAGGGCCCCCAAAAAATTAGGGCCCTCAAATTACGAGGTATTACGTTTAGTTGATTTTTAATCCACCAGCGGCTAACCAAGCAAAGGCCTAAGAAAGCGTACAGAGAGCCCACTCAGCAGCAAAGTCAGCCCACGAGTCCTTCATGTACATATATCGATCTATCGATCGGGCACGTTTCCATCGTCGATCGGTAACCCTAAACAAAATCCGCCCATCGTTTCACTTCCGCCAATTGTCCAGGACGCCGCCCTCTGCTGACTACCTTCCGTCAATCGGTGATCGTGGATCATCGGCGCCCACCCCATAGCTACCACAGTCCTCCACTACAGGTCTACTAGATATAAATATCTCGTCTGCTTAAGACCATCCCTCTTTGATTACAAGTACTACTTGATTAAGCTTGATCTCTCCGATGCTAAGTTAGGAGTAGCCGAGTATGTCAATATTATTTGTTCACGGGGCTAGATATTGGTACTCCAGGTTGGCGCTAATTTAAGTTGACAAGGACCGAATAGGGTGAAATTGAATTTGTCCATGGAATCTTCGGCATGAATTTATTTGTCAACAAAGCTAGTTTTTTCTTTTTCTTTTTTGTGGATGAACCAAGCTACGTTAGGAGTAGTATGGAATTAAGTTTGTTCCTGATCGGTGGTAATATGATTTTTTTAAAATTCCCGCCTTATTTTGATTTTCGTCCCGGGGCCCGAATTTCTGGAGACGGTCCTGGATACATAACCATCTCTTTTGTTCATTTAATGTTATCATTGGTTTTCTTGCCGTTCGAGATTTCAAGATTTACCATGGTTACCGCGTGTTTTGATGCCC
>LR738714.1:764843708-764907990 GCA_902687465.1 Secale cereale
GGTATGTAGTGTTTCTTGGCTCTAACCCGATCGCCCGGAATGCTCGCAAGCAGGCTACAGTGTCTCGCAGCAGTACAGAAGCTGAGTACAAATCAGTTGTTGATGCCACGACAGAGATCATTTGGATTCAGTCTTTGTTGAGAGAGTTGAAAGTCTCTTCAGCTCATCCTCCAGTACTTTGGTGTGATAACATTGGTGCTACGTATCTGTCGTCGAATCCGGTGTTTCATGCTCGAACGAAGCATATTGAGGTTGACTATCACTTTGTTCGAGAGCGTGTTGCACAGAAGCTACTTAGCATCAACTTCATCTCGTCAAAGGATCAACTTGTTGACATCTTCACGAAGCCTCTTCCACAACCACAGTTTGTAGGCTGTAGGCGCAATCTTAACTTAGTTTGTACCTCAGGCCACAGTTAAGATTGAAGGAGGGTGTTAGACTGTATGTATATACGTAGGCTTGTGCATACGTAGACTTGTCTATATTCCTTGTACTTGTACCCTTTGGTACTTATATATAATGAGATAGCCGCACCACAAAGGGTGTCGAGCAGTTCCCAAATACTTTGTTTTACAGCAATCAAATCTTGTGAGTATGACCCTCAATTGCATTAAGAAGAGGAGAGTTGATCAAGTTAATGAAGAACAAACCCGGATCCAATATCCATACATCAATCGATAAAAACCAATCGATAAAAACCGAGTATTAACCACACAGATGCATAGCAACATGCTTAGCTAGACAAGCCACAGGACCACCAGTGCACCTGATAATCGACATCTCTTCACCTTGCAATTTCATCGCCGAAGCAGCTAGGGATCAACGGGTGGCCACGCAAGGGCAGAGCTTCTCCAACAAAAGTTTTAAAAAACTCCCTAAAAGTGATTATACGGGGTGTCCATATAATTTATGGGAGGCATGTACCATTGCATGCTTTATGTACTGCAATGCACTCACGCCAACCAAGTTCATTGCCGTAGCTCTGAAGATGACCTGCAAAAAAGTTAAAATATGTTGTTTGTTAAAAATCATATCATTCATGCTGTTCCATATAGCCCAAATAAGCGCACATATTCCAATCCGAATACGAGATGCAGGAATATGGTCTACTCCAGCTAACTACTTCCCTAATAATGCTTCAGTGCTAACTGGAAGAGTAATGTTAAAGGCTATATGAATCGTTCGCCAAAGTAATTTCGCGAGAGGGCAATCTATGAATAGGTGTTGTATTGTTTCATCATGATCACAAAATCAACATCGTGAACTACCTACCCAACTTCGCTTTAGTAAATTATCTTTGGTGAGAATCACTTGCTTGTGTTCAAACCAAATGAAGATGAAGCTCATGATTAAAAGGCTAAGAGATAGGTGACTTGGCCCCCTCCTCCTCCTCCTGTCGTGTCGTCCCCGCGGGCGACCGGGGGGAAACCCTAGGGAGCCGCTGGCCGGCCCCCTCCCTTTTTCTTCCTCCCTCGCCACCGCCAGTTCGCACCAGCGAGCGAAGCTCGTTGCGTGTTGGACGCGGCGGGGTCTCGTCTCTCCCTGCTCGGGCACCGGCGGCGCAAGGCGCCTTGCTCGGGCGCCGGCGGCGCTGCACTATGGGGGACGCGGCGGCGTGGCTTCATGGTCCAGCGGCGGGGCTGCTGGTTGGTGGTGGTGGCGTGGAGGACCTCGCGGTGGTGGTGGGCACTCTCATGACGGCGGTGGATCTGACGCGGCGGCGGGTGAGCCGGTTTCAGGCCAGATCCGGCCAGATCTGTCACCAGGGACCCGGCTGGTGGCGCAGGGCGGGGGCCGGGGTGCATTATGGTCGCAGATTCGGGAGGGGGGCAGCGGTTGTTGCCGGCCTGCTCCTTGGATCTGGCCCATGGCCGTCGATGGGGCCTCTGAGCAGTTCCTCGGTGCCCAAGTGTGGATGTGGGCTGCCACGGCGTGGTGGTGGCTCACGACGGTGGTCGGGGACATTTCATGGCGGCGGCCGGACTTCTACGGCGTCGGCCCATCGGTGAGCGTCCCCGTCAACCTTCGATTCCTTTCCTCGTCATTCGGGTACTATCTTTATCAAAGGGTTGGCACTCTCCCGATTGCGGTCCATCACTGGTCTCTCGTCCAGCAGTAGGACCGACCTCGTCTCGCGCCCGACAGCAGGACCAGACTCGTCTTGTGCCCATCAGCAGGACCGGACTCGTCTCACGCCTGGCAGCAGGACCGAGCTCGTCTCGCTCCCGGTGGCAGGACGCGCCGATGGAGGCCAGTTTTGGCCGGCCTAGTGGGTCTCGGCGCTGGGGGCAGCTCAAGGGTGCTAAAGGCAGGGCCTTTCCACTATCTCTGGTTGGGGTAGCAATGGGTGGCGGGTGAGGTGGAGTCGAGG
Source organism: Secale cereale (assembly GCA_902687465.1). Taxonomy (NCBI): domain Eukaryota; kingdom Viridiplantae; phylum Streptophyta; class Magnoliopsida; order Poales; family Poaceae; genus Secale; species Secale cereale. Next base: position 764,846,080 of record LR738714.1, read on the forward strand.
TCTTGGATGCCGGGGCGGCGGCCCTGATGGTGGTGTCGCGGTGGCTTGGTGCTGCCCGGTGACCATGGTCGTGTGGGCGGCATGGTCGCCGGGGTGTGGGGTCCGGTGGCGGTGTCTTTTGGCCGGGGTGAAAACCTTTTCTTTCTTTGGATAGATCGGCGGCGGCAAAACTCGTTCCCTTTCTGAAGGCGTCGCCGCGACCATCATTTCCCGTCGTGTTGCTCCAGGGAAACTCTGACCCTCGGGTCGGGCGGTGGCGGCGCTCCGGTGTCGTTTCCTTCTTGAAGGCACCGCCTTGGAGCCCACGGTTCATCGTATGTGGCTTCATCTCTTCGCAGTGACGTGTTCACGGTCGAGGCCCCGGCTTCTCTTGTAGTGCTTGGGGTGGTGTCGCTGCGTTCAGCGCCTATGTATCTTGCTTTTGTTAGAGTTGTGTCGAATATTGTGTACAAGGTAGGTTACAGTTGGACTCTGAGTAGTATTGTGTTTAGATAGGATATGGAGTTGTGTCCCAATAGGACACTTGTATCCTAGGCCTCTCTTATATAGCGAGGATAGACACACGATGTAACCTATGCCAACATAATAGCACAGGTGCGCAAGGGGGAGCCGGCGCCCGGGTGGCCGGCGTGCGGTATTGTGACGGTGTCACGGGGAGGAGCGCCAGTAGTCAAGCCCCGGTGATGTATCCATATTGGTGAACCTCGTTAACAAATCTCGGTGTCGTGCTCGTGTGATTGCTTGGTCCTTGGATGATCGACAGTATACCTCGAATTTATTCTAACAAGTGATATCATGAGCAAGGTTTGATTTGAGGATGTGGATCGTTGACCTAAAGGAGAGAAGCGCTCGGCATACGGACGAGGGCCGATCCGAACAGCGGCGTTTTCTGGAATAGCAATCGGAACAAGGCAGAGTTCTCGGCGAGATCAGACTATGCGGTTGCATCGGATTGATGGAAGCAGCATCGCGTCCGCTTGGAGCTGTAGGGCAATGTATCGATCCAGAGGCTACGAGCAAGCGGGGCAGGCACTGGCTAGCTGAAGGCCGAAGCAGAAGCAGCGCCACGGCCGGCCTAGGCAAGACCCGAGCGTGGGAACAGGACCCATCAAAGCACGAGGCGGTGAGCTAATCGATTGCATGGAGCAGACTGCTTGTGTTGACCAGGAAAGAGATCAGGGGATTTGTTTTGAGAAAAAAAAGGAGACCGAGTCTCCACGTATGACACGGAAGATAGGCAGGCAATCAAGTGGCGAATTAGAAAATTCACAAGGAATAGTCCATTGGAAGGCATTGGCAGGACAAGGCAATAGCTAGCATTGCGATACTTTTTCATAGTGTCAGCCGTACAAAGAATCATGGCGTCAACGGGTACCAGGTTTGAGGTGGAGAAGTTCGACGGGACTGGAAGCTTTGGGTTATGGCAGACATGGATGAAATTTTTTTTGGTGCAACAAAGTTGCATGAAGGCATTGCGGGAAGTCATGTCAGCTAAGATGGAATTATCATGTGATGGATTAGAATTCGTGGAAGACGATTTGGCAGCCTCGAGCGTGTCATACAGTCGAACGAGTTCGGCTGGGTCGGACTAGGCAGTCTGACGGATCGACGCAAGTCGGTTGGTACAGAAGATGGTGGTGGGATAGGCGAAGACGACGTAGGAGCGTGATGCTGATGGTGACCGACTTCTGGGGCGTGGAAACACGTAGCGCAGGCCTGAGGGCTTGTGACTTCGACAAGACTATGGCGCGGAGTTGATTCAAGACGGTGCACACATGAGAGTTTGGAGTCAACGCGGCGCGGGGTGGCACGTACAACCGCCATGGAGTCATGTTGAAGGTGGAGCTGGAGTCTGGAGGACTTCACTCGTTGCTGATTGAGGGGCTGCGGCGTAAGTCGACAAAGAGTCGAAGCCTATTCAGTGGGGAAAAGCGAGGGACACGTAATTCAGACTGGAGCCCAGTGGTCTGATGGAAGCGGGAAACTAGTCATCGGTCGGTGATGATCGGTGGTACTCTGCAGTGGTGGTTGGGTGGTGTGGGTTCGCGACCCTTGAGACTCGACCGGGACAGCGGAGGCTCGGCGTAGTAATAGCGGCGAGGCGTGCGATATGCACGGGACATGGAGACGGGCCAGGGCTCTGGTGGTCATACATGTGGTGAGACAACTGCGAATTTGACTCGGGATGATTACAAGCAATGGTGAAATTTCTTCAAGTTTCAGACGGTGGTCAAGAAAAGAAGAGACTACAAGTTGCAGGTGGAGTCATATGGAGTCTTTGGAGTAGCAGCGGTACTCATTGGATAAGCTCAAGTCCAATGTACATGGAAGTTCGACGCATTGATAAATTCAATGTGGTGGAGAATATTCACCAAGGTGGAGTTAGTTTAGAGTTGTGTCGAATATTGTGTACAAGGTAGGTTACAGTTGGACTCTGAGTAGTATTATGTTTAAATAGAAATGGAGTCGTGTCCCAGTAGGACACTTGTATCCTAGGCCTCTCTTATATAGCGAGGGTAGACACACGATATAACACTAGTAAATGTGCCCGTGCGTTGCTACGGGAGACAATGCAGTAAACCGAATCAAACAAATGATCAAGTTACATGGATGACTTCTTGAGGATTGAATGCATGGATAGTATCATGAGGTGACACTAAACCTACATAATTTTATTCAACCATTGATAATGCATGTTTAGTAATGAGGTGACACTAAAAGCTACAAATTTTTATTCAACCATTGATAGGATAGGCACATCAATAAGTCTTCTTCCAGTTTGGTATGTTGATGTCCAAGTGCAGACTTTTAGTTTAGGGATTGTTCATATCTCCTTCAACTCCATGCCTCACCAACTACGTAGATCGAAGGCCTCTCATACAATTGGTGAAGGTGCCGAAGCCTACCTTCGTGAAGTCGAAATCACAGAGCTTAATATACTTTCGATGGCAATGTCATCGCCAAGTTGTGTAACACTTAGTTGTGAATTCCCCTTCCCACAAACCTGGTCGAAGCGCTATCCGTGACATCGCCATTGTTCCCTTCTCATGAGCTCGCCACCGCCAACCGCCAGCCCTCCACCTCACTCTACTCATCTCGCCACCCCGACATTGCCTCCCTCTCCTCCCATCGACCTCCTCCCTATCGTCTCCCTCTTCCACACCATTGGCCTCCTCCCCGGTGTCGTCATCTTCCCCGATATAGACCACCTCCCCACTATCGGCCTATGCCATGTTCGTGGCGAACCACTCAACCAGAAGCTGACCATCACGTCCCAAATGGCGCGGCTCCTCCACGGAAGCTAGAGTGCGACACTGAAGCTTCAACATTTCTGGACATTTTCGAATAGGCTTACATGTATGTTTCTTGCCCTGGAGTTGCCACCCAGTGAAATATTTTAGCAATGTTTGGCTAGAAATATAGTATATCTCCTCTGGTAATAGCTCATCTAAAAACTGATGTTTTTCACTTGTATACTTTGCATGTAATCTTTCATCAAGCTCCCACACATAAATATAAAATTACCGCCATTTGACATTCAATCGCCAATTATAATATTTCTCTAATGAACATTTTTATTCCATTTTTTGCTGGCTCTGCAGGAGATATCAAGGTCACAGCTACCACACAGACACTGAAATAATTGCCTATGCGTTGAACGGGTACATGTCCCGTATAGGTGACGGCTAGCTCCACGCCCACCAAGAACAACAACACACCGAACATATTCCATTAGAGCAACTCCGATGGGACGACCAATTTCGTCCACCCGCGTTTGTTTGGGCCGGCGCGGACAGAAAAGTCGGCTCAACGCGCCGACCCAAATGGACGCACGTCCGCTTTCGTCCGCCTACTGACCCATTCCCGGCCGATTTTTGAGCCGGATTTGCGTCGGCGCGGATACACGACGGACGCGCGCGCTCGCCCTCTCTCCTCCCCGGGCCCGCTGATCGGTGGCACATTGGCCTCTCCACATCCAACAGCACGCCCTCGCATGCCTGCTTCATCGCCGATGCCGCCGGCCATTTTTCTATACAAAAAAAGATACATAGATTTGTAAACGTATACAGATAAAAAAATCAACTACTCGTCGCTATCTGACTCCGACTAAGTAATGTCCTCCTTCGACGTCTGAATGTAGGCGTCAACCTGATTCTCGTCCACGAAGTCGTCCCATCCCAACGTTTCTCGCAACTTCAGTTTCATTTGAGCGGTCAGCTTCTGCGTACGCTTGTCCTCCCGATAGGCGGCTCGCTCCGTCCTCCTGGCCTCCCTCTCCATCCTCCTTTGCTTGTAGAACAGGCGCTCGTCGACGATGTCCTGCGGGAAGCATTCGCGCCACACCACCATGGCCTCAACGTCGTTCTCGGCGATGGCGAGGCGACGCTGCCGCCTCCGATGGACACGACGATCCTCGTCGGTGAAAAGTCACGGGAGAGGCGTGAGATCCTGCGCCCGCTGCCTCGACCCGTCGGGATAATTCATCTCCCGACGAGGCCTCAGGAGGCGCCACGCCGCCGCGTCGTGCGCGCGGGCCGCCTTCTCTGCGGTGTCGAAGATGCCGAGGAAGAGGCGTTTCTCGACAAACATGATCTCGAAGGAGAAGCCGCCAGAGTGGCGCTCGCGGACTCCGCGAAAATCCGAAACTCCCAAGCGTCGCATCGACATGGTGGCGCAGAGTCGGCGAGGCTAGTGAGAGGGGGCGAGACGAGTGCGCGGCGGACAGAGTGAGAGGTGACGAGACGAGCGCGCCTTCTTATAGCGAGCGCCGGCTGCGGCGGCGCGCCAAAACAAGCGCGCGAACCTTTCCCGCATGTTGGTGCGCCAAACCAGCACGCCGCGCGCGAACCTTTCCTGCGTGCTGGAGCGTGCGATCATGAAATGGGTCGGTGCGTTGGGCGCGCTGCCGGCCCAAATGAAAAACTGAACGGACGCCGGGCGGGCAGCCGACCCAAACGGACAAAAAACAGACAAATGCGCCGTCCGTTTGGGTCGGCCCGTTGGAGTTGCTCTTAGAATAACAAATATAACTGCAATTTAACTTACTTAATCTTAGTATTAAGAAACCATGAAGGCATGTTAAAATATTATTTCTGTCTTCTATAAAAATACGGTATGCCTAGGCGTACTCTCGAAAAAAAAACATGAAGGCATCAAGCTTAGTACTGTAAACTACAATATCATGATGAGAATGTTAAACCGCTTCCAAATATATATACAACTATGTGTGTTAATGTTTGCCATCGACACATTATAAGGAAAGAATCAAAATTGTAAAATCAAAACTGGAAAACTTCACCCCGATGCAGAAAAAAAAAATCAGTTCCTTCATATGTACTCCAAGGCATGCTCACGTTTCATCCTAGAATAGTTTCCTTAACAAAATTCATATGCGTTCACGGATTATAGAAACCAAAAAGAGCTTAAGGGTGTCGATTTAACGATACCAAAAATGCTGACCAAACAGTACAGTACTCCGTCCTTATATATACTGGCCAAAAGGCAACTTCAAATAATTTACACTACTTCAGCGCCCCATGTTGATTGTGAAGCAGAACAAACAGTACAAATTCCACTCTAATATGCATTGAACAAGAAAGGAATTTCCAACCATGTACTACTCCACATAATTATTTGTTATATTTACAACACTTTTTGTTTGCTCATTATAAAATAAAGCGAATCCAACGTAATGTGTTGGTATGGTAGGAAAATTTTCCAGGACCGAGATTTGCAATGCTACACAACTAAAAGGATTAACCATACAATTGTGATCCTAGATTACAAATAAGCAAACTTGACAGGACTATCAAAAACGACATCCTAGTTCTAAATTTGTAGCAGTGCTTTCCTTCTAGCAACTAAAATCAACCGTGCCTATTTAATCAACCATGACAGACTTTATGGTCTTAAACAACATTATCAATGATGGTGAGTCTGAATCACAAAAATCACAAAAACTGGCCATACTACTGTATCACAATGCATATGCAAGCATTGAAAAAGATAGAACTGCGAGCATCACAGTACCTGGGACAATCATTTCTTCAAAAAAGTACCCATCAAAATAGCCATCAATAATTCCTGCCAATGTCATGTTATACTATCAAGAGATTTAATATACTATTTAAATGAGCTATCTTAATATCTTAGAGTCTGCAACCCCAAACCAAGATAACCGTAGAACAAACTGTCCTGGTGGATGTACCAAAATGTGTACTCTTCTACCAACAATAGAAGTAAGGGACCAGCAAAGAAGTTCAGAGAAATCGTTGCTATGAGAAAAGTTAATTAAAATGTCCAATCATCAAAATTTGTCTACTACATCACAGTAACACCAGAATATTGATCAAGACTTCTACAATAACAATGCATTTTTTTGGAACCATTTAGTAGTAGGTTTTGGGTCCGTTAGTAGGGTATGTGATTTGGAGTACAACAAATTTACATCAGATGTTTTTCAGAACGACAAATAAAATCCAACAACTACTCAGGATAACAAAAAGGATAATGTTTTTCCATAACAATGAACACGACTGTATACCTTCTCTATTTTCCCTTTCCACTTTTCAGAGGAAAATCCTGACAATACTTAAGGATTTTTAACACCGCCTTTCTGAGGCCAAAGAATTTATATATCCACTATCTTCTAATGCACCTTCAGAAGTAAGCAGAATATCGTAATAACCTTATACTCTCTGAGCTCCAACACCAGCAACATCTTATTTCCAACCATGATAAATACGGCCCAGATACATCTGTATCTAACAAATCTAAAGCATGCAATTCGGGATGGAGTAGGTGTTAAGAAAAAATTGATGAGAGAGGCTAAAAAGTTAGGGCGACGTGAAAAATATCAGTAATAAATGGGGCTAATTGCCTTTTATTTTCTTCTTAACTCTAGAGGAATGCATTGCAGAATTCATTTATTAGAGGACTATATAGTACTGTACTAACATAATTTGAACTGAGGCTTTCATCTGTTGACCTTTTACTCTCTCTTTTTTGCGAAAGTGTTGACCTTTTACTCTTATTCCCAAGCAGATATCACAGAGAATATATCGAGTATATACCAAAATTATAATAAACATCCATGAAGGTCATTGGCAAATATGTACAACTAAAGCCTCTGCGAAATCTAGGGAGATCAAAGACATGAACATGGACGCTGAACATACAGCCTGCTACATACTCCCTCCGTAAACTAATATTAGAGCGTTTAGAACACTAAAATAGTGATCTAAACGCTCTTATATTAGTTTACAGAGGGAGTATAATTCATGGATAGAATAGTACAACACAGCATAAGAATGCAATGCCTGGAGCTAAATATATCAATTTTAGCACATAGTACTTTTTATTTGTTGTTCTCTAATCATCTATTACTACACCTTGTGTCTGCACAAACAACCACTTTCTGCTAAAATCGATTGTACAGTACAAAAGTAGAACGATGGCTTAGACCAGAGAGCTAAGGGAATTCAATGTGCAACTTGCTCTCGACCTGCTTTTCCACCACCATCCACATGGCTCCGGCGTGTGCGGGGATTAGGATTACCATACTCATTATCAAGATGCTGTCGGCAATCGGCGGGAGTCATAGAACGCGGGGGCTTCCCGAGCCTGCCGCAACGGAGACGCAGGTGGCATCTGGCCCCACCCAACACCACAGGTCCCCTACACCAATGCTGGCAGGAGCACGCCTTTGCCCAAGTACTCGGCGGCGAGGCGGCCGGCCTCCATGAGCACTTCGTACCTGTGTCGCGTGGGCGCGCCTGCCTGAATGGATGGCGGCGGCTGGTAGAAGTGCTTCTGGCCGTGGCCGCCGCACGCGAACTACGGCACGCGGCTGCGGCCGCCGTCGTGCTGCTGGTACTGCATCCAGGGATGGCCGAATCGGTGCGGCCGCAGATGACGCCCTGCTGCTGCCCCCGATCCATATGTGGCAGCGAGCAGATGCAGCAGACACCGCCGAAGAAAATGTGAGAAATCACGCGCGCTAGCCGGAGGGGTGCTGAGGCTCACGGGCGAACGACGATGGCGGCGGGGCGCCGGACCATCGACCGGGCGCGAGATTTGGGGCCTTCAAGGCCGGAACTGCGCTTTCCGTTTCACGACAAAAAGGAAGACGAGGGGAAACGTCAGAACGACCGCGGAACAATAGTACCACCTCGGATGTAGAAAATAATATAAGAGAAAAAAAAACTGAAAACGTAAATTCACGAGAAGAAGCGTATTGTGACGGTGAACCCGATAAACTCGTTCCGTGCTTTATTATTAGGTAAAGATATGCCAACATAATAGCACAGGTGCGCAAGGGGGAGCCGTCGGCATGTGCCGACGCCCGGGTGGCCGGCGTGCGGTATTGTGACGGTGTCACAAGGAGGAGCGTCAGCAGTCAAGCCCTAGGGATGTAGCCATACCGTGTGTAAGAATTAAACACGACCGTAATAGGTGTCCATGCAGGATTAGAAAAGTAAGCTGAGTTCTAGTAGGATTACTAGTCCGATTCAAGTATTAGTCCCTACATGGACGTGTATATAAGCACCGGCAAGACTGCTTTGTACCACAACAACGAAAAAGCAAGAGAAAAGAAAAGCCCAGGAGCGACACGCCCCTGTAGCTATCACCAAATATTTCCTCTGTTCAGTTTCGTTTGCAAGTCTACGTTGATCACGCTCCATCAAAGATCGATCCGATTGATAGAGCTAGCTAGCTCGCCACGTTCAGGCAGCGGCTATACGTATTGGTCCTGTAGATCAATTAAGCAGCTTGCTAGTGTGCTTGTTAGCTTGCACGTACGCATAGCTTCTTTGATTTAGCAGGTTCAAATCCAACAATTGATTGTTGGCTTTTGATCGCTAGATCGATTCACCAGGAGCTGAAACACGTTTGTGCAAAGCTAGCAAGCAAGCAAGCTAGCAGCTTGATTGATTTTGTAGCTAGCTAGCACTACGTGCACGCGTACAGGATCGATACGAACTTGATCGATGGAGCTCCTCTCTCGGCGGAACACTCGCGAAGGAAACAAACTGATCGGTGTATTGATAGCCAAAGGCTCTTGGCGTGCCTTGCTTTATTTCTTTTCGTTGTAATTACAGGGGGCTTTACATGGCTATATATAACAGCCAAGACACATATGAGCTAACCTACTCGGCTACTGTTTTGAGTACTAGTCGGATACTACTACGAGTACGACCCAGAGACTAGCTCACGGCGTGTTTAGCTCTAACATTCACCTCCCTAAACATGACGTACTCGGTGTGATCAGGATCCCAAATGCGATGACTATTACTCATAAGCAGTATGTTAGGCATTGCCTTTGCCATTCTTCGTGTTGGGAAACGTAGTATTTTAAAATTTTCCTACGATCACGCAAGATCTATCTACTAGATGCATAGCAACGAGAGGGGAGAGTGTGTCTACGTACCCTCGTAGACCGGGAGCGGAAGCGGCAAGTGACGCGGTTGATGTTGTCGAACTTCTTCGCGATCCAACCGATCAAGCACCGAACGTACGACACCTCCGCGTTCAGCACACGTTCAGCTTGATGACGTCCCACGAGCTCTTGATCCAGTTGAGCTTCACGGGAGAGTTTCGTCAGCACGACGGCGTGGTGACGGATATGATGTATTCACTGGCGCAGGGCTTCGCCTAAGCTCCGCGACGGTATGACCCAGGTGTGTTTCTGTGGAGGGGGGCACCGCACACGGCTAAAACAATTCAACTTGTGTGTCTTTGGGTGCCCCCCTGCCCCCGTATATAAAGGAGCAAGGGGGGAGGCCGGCCGGCCCTTGTTTGGTGCGGCTAGGGTTGCAATCCTACTAGGAATATGATTGCAATCCTATTCCTAGTAGGAATCACCAAAAGAAGGAAGAGAGGGAAAGGAAAAAGGAGAGGTGGCGCCCCCCCCCCCCCAATCCTAGTCCAACTAGGAACCCTAGGTGGGGCGTCGGCCAGCCCTATGGGCTGCCTCTCTCTTTCCCTTAAGGCCCACTATGGACCATCCCCCCTCGTAGGGGGTTCCGGTAACCCCCTCCGGCAATCCCGTTAAATCCGAAACTTTTCCGAAACACTTCTGGTGTCCGAATATAGTCGTCCAATATATCAATCTTTATGTCTCGGACATTCCGAGACTCCTCGTCATGTCCGTGATCTCATCCGGGACTCCGAACTACCTTCGGTACATCAAAACTCATAAACTCATAATACCGATCGTCATCAAACGTTAAGCGTGCGGACCCTACGGGTTCGAGAACTATGTAGACATGACCGAGACTCATCTCCGGTCAATAACCAATATCGGAACCTGGATGTTCATATTGGCTCCTACATATTCTACGAAGATCTTTTATCGGTCAAAACCGCATAACAACATACGTTGTTCCTTTTGTCATCGGTATGTTACTTGCCCGAGATTCGATCGTCGGTATCTCTATACCTAGTTCAATCTCGTTACCGGCAAGTCTCTTTACTCGTTCCGTAACACATCATCTCGTGACTAACTCATTAGTCTTTTGCTTGCAAGGCTTATTGTGATGTGTGTTACCGAGAGGGCCCAGAGATACCTCTCCGACACTCGGAGTGACAAATCCTAATCTTGATCTATGCCAACACCACGAATACTTTCGGAGACACCTGTAGAGCATCTTTATGATCACCCAGTTACGTTGTGACGTTTGATAGCACACAAGGTGTTCCTACGATATTCGGGAGTTGCATAATCTCATAGTCATAGGAACATGTATAAGTCATGAAGAAAGCAATAGCAGTAAAACTAAACGATCATAGTGCTATGCTAACGGATGGGTCTTGTCCATCACATCATTCTCCTAATGATGTGATCCCGTTGATCAAATGACAACTCATGTCTATGGCTAGGAAACATAACCATCTTTGATCAATGAGCTAGTCTAGTAGAGGCATACTAGGGACACTCTGTTTTGTCTATGTATTCACACATGTACTAAGTTTCCGGTTAATACAATTCTAGCATGAATAATAAACATTTATCATGATATAAGGAAATATAAATAACAACTTTATTATTGCCTCTAGGGCATATTTCCTTCAGTCTCCCACTGGCACTAGAGTCAATAATCTAGCTCATATCGCCATGTGAATTAATACCGATAGTTCACATCGTTATGTGAATAACACCCATAGTTCACATCGCCATGTGACCAACACCCGAAGGGTTTACTAGAGTCAATAATCTAGTTCACATCGCTATGTGATTAATACCCAAGAGTAATAAGGTGTGATCATGTTTTGCTTGTGAGAGAAGTTTAGTCAACGGGTCTGTCACATTCAGATCCGTATGTATTTCGCAAATTTCTATGTCTACAATGCTCTGCATGGAGCTACTCTAGCTAATTGCTCCCACTTTCAATATGCATTCAGATTGATACTTAGAGTCATCTGGATTTAGTGTCAAAGATTGCATCGGCGTAACCCTTTACGACGAACTCTTTTTCACCTCCATAATCGAGAAACATTTCCTTAGTCATCCAGTTACTAAGGATAATTTTGACCGCTGTACAGTGATCTACTCTTGAATCACTATTGTACCCCTTTGACAAACTCATGGCAAGGTACACAACACAGCATGGCATACTTTATAGAACCTATGGCTGAGGCATAGGGAATGACTTTCATTCTCTCTATATTTTTCTGCCGTGGTCTGGCTTTGAGTCTTACTCAACTTCACACCTTACAAGTCAGGTAAGAACTCCTTCTTTGACTGATCCATTTTGAACTATTTCAAAATCTTATCAAGGTATGTACTTATCGAAAGTCTTATCAAGCGTCTTGATCTATCTCTATAGATTTTGATGCCTAATATATAAGCAGCTTCACCGAGGTCTTTCATTGAAAAACTCTTATTCAAGTATCCTTTTATGCTATCCAGAAAATTCTATATCATTTCCAATCAACAATATGTCATCCACATATAATATTAGAAATGCTACAGAGCTCCCACTCACTTTCTTGTAAATACAGGCTTCTCCAAAAGTCTGTATAAAACCATATGCTTTGATCACCTCATCAAAGCGTATATTCCAACTCCGAGATGCTTGCACCAGTCCATAGATGGATCGCTGGAGCTTGCATACTTTGTTAGCACCTTTTGGATCGACAAAACCTTCTGGTTGCATCATATACAACTCTTCTTTGAGATATCCATTCAGGAATGCAGTTTTGACATCCATTTGCCAGATTTCATAATCATAAAATGCGGCAATTGCTAACATGATTCGGACAGACTTAAGCATCGCTACAGGTGAGAAAGTCTCATCGTAGTCAACTCCTTGAACTTGTCGAAAACCTTTCGCAACAAGTCGAGCTTTGTAAACAGTAACATTACCGTCTGCGTCGGTCTTCCTCTTGAAGATCCATTTATTTTCGATGGCCTGCCGATCATCGGGCAAGTCAACCAAAGTCCACACTTTGTTCTCATACATGGATCCCATCTCAGATTTCATGGCTTCAAGCCATTTTGCGGAATCTGGGCTCATCATCGCTTCCTCATAGTTCGTAGGTTCATCATGGTCTAGTAACATGATTTCCAGAACTGGGTTGCCGTACCACTCTGGTGCGGAACGTACTCTGGTTGATCTACGACGTTCAGCAGAAACTTGATCCGAAGTTTCATGATCATTATCATTAACTTCCTCACTGATTGGTTTAGGAATCACTGGAACAATTTTCTGTGATGTACTACTTTCCAATCCGGGAGAAGGTACAATTACCTCATCAAGTTCTACTTTCCTCCCACTCACTTCTTTCGAGAGAAACTCTTTCTCTAGAAAGGATCCATTCTTAGCAACAAATATCTTGCCTTCGGATCTGTGATAGAAGGTGTACCCAACAGTCTCTTTTGGGTATCCTATGAAGACACATTTCTCCTACTTGGGTTCGAGCTTATCAGGTTGAGGCTTTTTCACATAAGCATCGCAGCCCCAAACTTTAAGAAACGACAACTTTGGTTTCTTGCCAAACCATAGTTCATAAGGTGTCGTATCAACGGATTTAGATGGTGCCCTATTTAACGTGAATGTAGCTGTCTCTAATGCATAACCCCAAAAGCGATAGTGGTAAATTGGTAAGAGACATCATCGATCGCACCATATCTAATAAAGTACAGTTATGACGTTCGGACACACCATTACACTGTGGTGTTCCAGATGGCGTGAGTAGTGAAACTATTTCACATTGTTTTTACTGAAGGCCAAACTCGCTAACTCAAATATTTTACCTCTACGATCATATCGTAGAAACTCTTATTTTCTTGTTACGATGATTCTCCACTTCACTCTGAAATTCTTTGAACTTTTCAAATGTTTGAGACTTGTGTTTCATTAAGTAGATATACCCATATCTGCTCAAATCATCAGTGAAGGTCAGAAAATAACGATACCAGCCGCGTGCTTCAACACTCATTGGTCCACATACATCAGTATGTATGATTTCCGACAAATCTGTTGCTCGCTCCATAGTTCCGAAGAACGGAGTTTTAGTCATCTTGCCCATGAGGCATGGTTCGCAAGCACCAAGTGATTCATAATCAAGTGATTCCAAAAGTCCATCACTATGGAGTTTCTTCATGCGCTTTACACCAATATGACTTAAAAGGCAGTGCCACAAATAAGTTGCACTATCATTATTAACCTTGCATCTTTTGGCTTCAATATTATGAATATGTGTATCACCATGATCGAGATCCAACAAACCATTTTTATTGGGTGTATGACCATAGAAGTTTTTATTCATGTAAACAGAACAACAATTATTCTCTAACTTACATGAATAACCGTATTGCAATAAACATGATCAAATCATATTCATGCTCAACACCAAATAACACTTATTTAGGTTCAACACTAATCCCGAAAGTATAGGGAGTGTGCGATGATGATCATATCAATCTTGGAACTACTTCCAATACACATCGTCACTTCATCCTTTAACTAGTTTCTGTTCGTTATGCAACTCCTATTTTGAGTTACTACTCTTTAGCAACTAAACCAGTATCAAATACCAAGGGGTTGCAATGAACACTAGTAAAATACACATCAAATAATCTGTATATCAAATATACCTTTGTTCACTTTGCCATCCTACTTATCCGCCAAGTATCTAGGGCAGTTCCACTTTCAGTGACCATTTCCTTTGCAGTAGAAGCACTTAGTTTCGGGCTTGAGTTTTAGCTTTGGGTTTCTTCATGGGAGTGACAACTTGCTTGTCATTCTTCTTGAAGTTCCCCTTCTATCCCTTTGCCCTTTACTTGAAACAAGTGGTCTTATTAACCATCAACACTTGATGCTCTTTCTTGATTTCTACCTTCGTCGATTTCAGCATCGCGAAGAACTCAGGAATTACTTTCGTCATCCCTTGCATATTATAGTTCATCACGAAGTTCTACTAACTTGGTGATAGTGTCTAGAGAACTTTGTCAATTACTATCTTATCTGGAAGATAAACTCCCACTTGATTCAAGCAATTGTACTGCCCAGACAATTTGAGCACATGCTTACTGGTTGAGGTATTCTCCTCCATCTTGTAGGCAAAGTACTGTCAGAGGTCTTATACCTCTCGACACGGGCATGAGTATGAAATACTAATTTCAACTCTTGGAACATCTCATATGCTCCGTGGCGTTTCAAAACGTTTTTGAAGTCCCGGTTATAAGCCGTAAAGCATGGTGCACTAAACTATCAAGTAGTCATCATATCGAGCTTTTGTCAAAACGTTCATAACGTCTACATCTGCTCCTGCAATAGGTCTGTCACCTAGCGGTGCATCAAGGACATAATTCTTCCGTGCAGCAATGAGGATAATCCTCAGATCACGGAACAATTCCGCATCATTGCTACTAACATCTTTCAACTTGGTTTTCTCTAGGAACATATGAAAATAAACGGGGAGCAACATCGCGAGCTATTGATCTACAACATAGATATGCTAATACTACCAGGACTAAGTTCATGATAAATTAAAGTTCAATTAATCATATTACTTAAGAACTCCCACTTAGATAGACATCCCTCCGGTCATCTAAATGATCACGTGATCCAAATCAACTAAACCATGTCCGATCATCACGTGAGATGTAGTAGTTTCAATGGTGAACATCTTATGTTGATCATATCTACTATATGATTCACGCTCGACCTTTCGGTCTCCAGTGTTCCGAGGCCATATCTGCATATGCTAGGCTCGTCAAGTTTAACCCGAGTATTCTGCGTGTGCAAAACTGGCTTACACCCGTTGTATTTGAACGTAGAGCTTATCACACCCGATCATCACGTGGTGTCTCGGCACGACGAACTTTCGCAACGGTGCATACTCAGGGAGAACACTTATACCTTGAAATTTAGTAAGGGATCATCTTATAATGCTACCGTCGTTCTAAGCAAAATAAGAAGCATAATAAGATAAACATCACATGCAATCAAAATATGTGACATGATATGGCCATCATCATCTTGTGCTTTTGATCTCCATCTTCAAAGCACCGTTATGATCACCTTCGTCACCGGCGCGACACCTTGATCTCCATGGTAGCATCGTTGTCGTCTCGCCAACTATTGCTTCTACGACTATCGCTACCTTTTAGTGATAAAGTAAAGCAATTACATGGCGATTGCATTTCATACAATAAAGCGACAACCATATGGCTCCTGCCAGTTGCCGATAACTTTACAAAACAAGATCATCTCATACAAAACCGTATAACACATCATGTCTTGACCATATCACATCACAACATGCCCTGCAAAAACAAGTTAGACGTCCTCTACTTTGTTGTTGCAAGTTTTACGTGGCTGCTACGGGCTTAGCAAGAACCGTTCTTACCTACGCATACAAAACCACAACGATGTTTCATCAAGTATGTGCTGTTTTAACCTTCACAAGGACCGGGCGTAGCCATACTTGATTCAGCTAAAGTGAGAGAGACAGACACCCGCCAGTCACCTTTAAGCAACGAGTGCTCGTAACGGTGAAACTAGTCTCGCGTAAGCGTACGCGTAATGTCGGTCCGGGCCGCTTCATCTCACAATACCGCCGAAGCAAAGTATGACATGCTGGTAAGGAGTATGACTATTATCGCCCACAACTCATTGTGTTCTACTCGTGCATATCATCTACGCATAGACCTGGCTCATGATGCCACTGTTGGGGAACGTAGTATTTTAAAATTTTCCTACGATCACGCAAGATCTATCTACTAGATGCATAGCAACGATAGGGGAGAGTGTGTCTACGTACCCTCGTAGACCGGGAGCGGAAGCGTCAAGTGACGCGGTTGATGTTGTCGAACTTCTTCGCGATCCAACCGATCAAGCACCGAACGTACGGCACCTCCGCGTTCAGCACACGTTCAGCTTGATGACGTCCCATGAGCTCTTGATCCAGTTGAGCTTCACGGGAGAGTTTCGTCAGCACGACGGCGTGGTGACAGATATGATGTATTCACCGGCGCAGGGCTTCGCCTAAGCTCCGCGACGGTATGACCGAGGTGTGTTTCTGTGGAGGGGGGCACCGCACACGGCTAAAACAATTCAACTTGTGTGTCTTTGGGTGCCCCCCTGCCCCCGTATATAAAGGAGCAAGGGGGGAGGCCGGCCGGCCCTTGTTTGGTGCGGCTAGGGTTGCAATCGTACTAGGAATAGGATTGCAATCCTATTCCTAGTAGGAATCACCAAAAGAAGGAAGAGAGGGAAAGGAAAAAGGAGAGGTGGCGCCCCCCCCCCCAATCCTAGTCCAACTAGGAACCCTAGGTGGGGCGCCGGCCAGCCCTATGGGCTGCCTCTCTCTTTCCCTTAAGGCCCACTATGGACCATCCCCCCTCGTAGGGGGTTCCGGTAACCCCCTCCGGCAATCCCGTTAAATCCGAAACTTTTCCGGAACACTTCCGGTGTCCGAATATAGTCGTCCAATATATCAATCTTTATGTCTCGGACATTCCGAGACTCCTCGTCATGTCCGTGATCTCATCCGGGACTCCGAACTACCTTCGGTACATCAAAACTCATAAACTCATAATACCGATCGTCATCAAACGTTAAGCGTGCGGACCCTACGGGTTGGAGAACTATGTAGACATGACCGAGACTCATCTCCGGTCAATAACCAATAGCGGAACCTGGATGTTCATATTGGCTCCTACATATTCTACGAAGATCTTTTATCGGTCAAAACCGCATAACAACATATGTTGTTCCTTTTGTCATCGGTATGTTACTTGCCCGAGATTCGATCGTCGGTATCTCTATACCTAGTTCAATCTCGTTACCGGCAAGGCTCTTTACTCGTTCCGTAACACATCATCTCGTGACTAACTCATTAGTCTTTTGCTTGCATGGCTTATTGTGATGTGTGTTACCGAGAGGGCCCAGAGATACCTCTCCGACACTCGGAGTGACAAATCCTAATCTTGATCTATGCCAACACCACGAATACTTTCGGAGACACCTGTAGAGCATCTTTATGATCACCCAGTTACGTTGTGACGTTTGATAGCACACAAGGTGTTCCTACGGTATTCGGGAGTTGCATAATCTCATAGTCATAGGAACATGTATAAGTCATGAAGAAAGCAATAGCAGTAAAACTAAACGATCATAGTGCTATGCTAACGGATGGGTCTTGTCCATCACATCATTCTCCTAATGATGTGATCCTGTTGATCAAATGACAACTCATGTCTATGGCTAGGAAACATAACCATCTTTGATCAATGAGCTAGTCTAGTAGAGGCATACTAGGGACACTCTGTTTTGTCTATGTATTCACACATGTACTAAGTTTCCGGTTAATACAATTCTAGCATGAATAATAAACATTTATCATGATATAAGGAAATATAAATAACAACTTTATTATTGCCTCTAGGGCATATTTCCTTCACTTCGTAGCATTTCAGGGACCGCTATTACTGCCGTCAGCTCATCCGTAGGTTGACGCCAGTGCTCCTTCTTGATCGTGTCTTCAGTCTTCACATGTTCTTCGGTGCTTGGTAGACCGTCTTCCGGATCATCGAGGGAACATCTTTTGAATCCGAGCGTGACCAAACTTCGGTCTAACTTTGAGTCCCAAGCTCTTGGCGCTTGCTTCAGCCCGTAAAGTGCCTTCTTGAGCTTGTAAACTTTTTCTTCTTCGTCTTTCTTCTCGTAGCAGAGGGGTTGTTCCACGTACACTTCTTCTTTGAGATCGCCGTTGAGGAAAGCGGATTTCACATCCTTATGATGAACCTTCCAATCCTCTTGTGCTGCCAAAGCTAGGAGCACTCTCACCGTCTCGATCCGAGCAACCGGTGCAAACACCTCCTCATAGTCAACTCCTTGACGTTGTACGTAGCCCTTTGCAACGAGTCTTGCCTTGTACTTCACAATGGCACCCTTCGTGTCCTTCTTCAACTTGTAAACCCACTTCAAACCTATGGCCTTTTGGTTCGGAGGTCGGGTTACCAAAGTCCACGTGCCATTGCTCTCGATCGCCTTCATCTCCTCATCCATGGCGTGCATCCAATTTGAACTTTTGCTCACCTCTAGGAAGTTTGCCGGCTCCTCAACTCCGAGTAAACACAAATCGGAGTACTCGAGTGTAACTGGCTTTGCGTACTTGTAGACTTTCTTGAGGGTCTTGTAGCGATGAGGCCCGGAAGAATCCGTTGTGGCTTGCGAAGGAGGCGACACAAATTGTGTCGGCGTCGATGCACTTGAGGAAGACGATTGAGTCTCGGGCGTGGTAGATGCTGGGTCGTTGGCATCCGCGTCGTCGGCGTAGTCGTCGTGATCGTGACCATCATCTTGATTGCCATCATCACTCTGCGCCTCATTGTCGATGTCGTTACCGAGATCTCCACCCGTGTCTTGGGCGTCGTTGTCGCTATAACCTTGCGACCCATGCGCGTCGTCGTCGGTGTCGGCACCATGATGATCACTACCATTGTGGTCACCTTGGTTGGGCGTCTTGCCAACCACCTGGACATCTTCCCCTGCATCATCATCAGTTGGAAAATCAACTGTGAATATGTTACCGTTTGATGCATCGTCGACTGCTGCGCTCCAATTCCACGCTTTGTTTTCTTCAAAACCAATGTCGCGTGAAATCCGTAGACGCTTGGTTCGTGGATCGTAGAAGCGGTATGCCTTTGTGCCGGAACTCCTCTCGTATCCGATGAACACCATCTTGGTGCTACGATCGGCAAGCTTTGAGAGATGCGGCTCCGCCGTCTTCACATGGGCCACACACCCGAACGTCCGTAGATGAGACACATTCGGCTTACGTCCGTATATTGCTTCATACGGAGTCTTGCCGATCACTGCCTTCGTTGGAGCCCGGTTGAGAAGATAGACCGCCGTCGAGACAGCTTCTCCCCAAAAGGTCCCCGGCAAGTTCTTGCTCTTGAGTAAACTTCTCGCCATGTCAACGACGGTTCGATTGCGCCTTTCAACAACCCCGTTCCGCTGTGGCGTATAAGGTGCCGTGAGAAACCTCTTTATGCCAATCTTCTCGCAGTAGTCGTTGAACTCGTTTGACGTAAACTCTCCGCCGCGATCTGTCCGTAGAGCGCGAACCTTCAGCTTGTGTTCCATCTCCGTTGCAGCCTTCAGCTTCTTGAACGCTTCAAACGCCTCATCTTTAGATCGTAGGAGCACGACCCACATGTATCTCGAGTAGTCATCTACCACAAGGAAGAAATACTTCTTTCCTCCGTGAGTTGCTGGGGTGATAGGGCCACATAGATCACCATGGAGCAGCTCGAGTGCATCACTTGCACGATAGGTAGACTGAGCAGGGAACGGCCTGTGGTGCTGTTTTCCAACCAAGCACCCATCACATACTCGATCAACATGGTCGATAAACGGCATCCCAGATACCATCTCCATCTTCGACATCTTCTTCAAGGCGTAGAAGTTAACGTGTCCAAATCTAGCATGCCATAACCACGAATCATCATCACTCTTGGCGAGCCAACACTCCGGTTGAGATTGATCAAGGTTGAGGATATAGAGCCTGTTCCGCGTGCGATTCACGCGCGCTAGCACGTTTCGGAGGTTGTCGAAGATCATCATCACTCCGTTCTCAATATCCACCTTGCATCCATTCTCGTCAAGTTTCCCGACAGAGATGATGTTGTTGCGAAGCCGTGGGATGTAGTATACTCCGGTCGATGTTCTCCTGTGAGACCCTCGAAGAGGACAGAACCTTGCCCGCAAATCTCCACATTTGAACCATCACCGAACTTGACCGAGCCTTGAACATCATATTCCAGCTCGAGGAACTTCTCCTTGCACCCCGTCATGTGGTTACTGGCACCTGTGTCTAGATACCACGACACGTTCTGATTCCCGGATAACTTCGGTGTTACTTTCTTCTCATGAAGCAGCACCTTCCGGTTTGGTCTCACAACCGCTGTTTGGACGAGATCACAAACTTCGGCCATCAGAAGACCTGGACGTTCGTCTTCCTGCTTTGCCAAATTTGCCTTGATCTCCCGCTTATTAGGCTCCGGACAATTCTTCGCAAAGTGACCCATCTCGTTGCAGTTATAGCACTTGACCTCGGACATATCCAAGTTCCGTGGCTTCCGCTCTTTAGATCGGTCCGCCTTACCACAACCTTGTGGCTTGCCTTTTCCTTTGCCTTTTCCGGTTTGTCCGCCGCACTTCGCGTTGTTTGAGCCTTCGCCAACGTTGCGCCTTCCTTTGCTACTTGGGGACTCCCAATCTGCGCGTGAGTACATGAGTTGGTCAGCACCTCCTCCTTTGCCCTTCCGACAGCCACGAGCATTCTCTTCCCATGTCCGCAAGCGTCCGATCGCCTTCGTTATGGTCATGTCGTCGATGTTGTAAAGCTGCTCGAGCGTGCCGATGATGTACGTGAATTTATCAGTCACAGAGCTGAAAAACTTCTCCACAATCTCGGTCTCATCGATCTTTGCACCAAGCGCGCGGATCTCTCCCACCGAAGTTGTCAGACGCATGGCATAGTCGTTCACCTATTCAGTTTCCTCCATCTGCAACTTGTGAAATTGGCGCTTCAGCACTTGTGCGCGAGTCTTCGTGACGCGATCTTCTCCGATCCTCATCTCTTTGAGTGCGTTCCACGCCTCTCTTGCCGTCTCGTACTCCGCCAATGTCATCAGCACGGAATCCGGTACAGACTGGGCTATGGCGGCCATGGCACCTTTGTCGCACTCCTCGTCGACATCGTCGTGCGTGATGGCCTCCCACACTCGAAGGGTTCGGAGAATAATCTTCATCTTCACCGCCCACACGCCGTAGTTGGCGTCGGTGAGCATCGGGTACTGGATGGGGATGTTGCGATGCGCCAGTACGTTGGCACCGCCCGTTCCGCCACCACTAGTCGCTGACTTGCTGCCCTTCTTCACCTTGTTGCCGTTCTTGTTCGCCTTGGAACCGTCGTTGCAGGACTTGACTGACCCAGCGTCGCTGTCCCCCATCGTAGATCGTCGATCGTCGAGGCTCTTGATACCAATTGTTTGCTTTTGATCGCTAGATCGATTCACCAGGAGCTGAAACACGTTTGTGCAAAGCTAGCAAGCAAGCAAGCTAGCAGCTTGATTGATTTTGTAGCTAGCTAGCACTACGTGCACGTGTACAGGATCGATACGAACTTGATCGATGGAGCTCCTCTCTCGGCGGAATACTCGCGAAGGAAACAAACTGATCGGTGTATTGATAGCCAAAGGCTCTTGACGTGCCTTGCTTTATTTCTTTTTGTTGTAATTACAGGGGGCTTTACATGGCTATATATAACAGCCAAGACACATATGAGCTAACTACTCGGCTACTGTTTTGAGTACTAGTCGGATACTACTACGAGTACGACCCAGAGACTAGCTCACGGCATGTTTAGCTCTAACACCGTGAACCTCGTTAACAAATCTCAGTGTCGTGCTCGTGTGATTGCTTGCTCTTTGGATGATCGACAATATACCTCGGATTTATTCTAACAGCTTTGGATGTGTGCGTGTGTTGTGGTGGTGTGTGTTTGTACCGGTGTGTTGTTGGTCATTGCTTTATATATAAAATGGAGCGAAAACCTTTTTGGATAACCACATGAAAATTTTGATATTCAAAGGAACTTTAACTTTCTAGATATGTATTGATCTTGATCTTGGAACTCGACGATGGCCACAGAATTCTTCGATGGGGCCAGCAGGGCACACCCTATGGGAGGGAGATGGTGACATCTAGCTCCGTCGGTCTTTCATCGATGGAGAACGGAGCCAAACCATGTCTGAAGAGGAGGCCATACCCTTGGAGATCGATGATCGAGTTGAGGGCGGTCCGGTGAAGTGGCTATTAGCGGGGAGATCCTCTATTGCAGAGGCCCGGGGCAATCCTCCTTTCGTTTAAAAAGCTAAGTCTACTTATGTGGCGCAGTTCGCTGGTCACACACGCTCAAGCTTGCAAGTTACAGCCTGGAAGGCGTGGGCTCCTCCAAAGTGTAAATTATTTGCCAGGATTGTCACCCTAAACACAATATGAACTGTTGATAGGCTCCAACGATGAGGCTAGCCTAACTATGACGGATGCCCTCTTTGCAATAGTGTGCAGGAATCTGCTGCACATCTCCTCTTCAAGTGCAGATTCTCCATCCGGGTTAAGAATAAGGTGCTCTCCTAGTTTGGCCTCACTATCCTCACGGATCATTGGCTTCAGTTCGCCAAAGTGAAATCTTGTTGGGATGCGGTCCTCACTAACGATGCCCAACCTACGAAAAGTCTTCCATTTTACTTCTTGTGTGGTGGGAAATTTGGAATGAGAAAAATGCCTGCGATTTTAGGAAAATGCCGGCGCCGGTGGCGATCATCATGCAATGCTTCAAAGAAAAAATGTCTATTTGACCCATCGCGGGAACCAAGCACTTCTGTAATGTAATGACGTGAGAGTAATTGTTTTGTTCTGGCTGCTTCACGTCTTGTGTGTAACAAACCTCTTTTTAATTAATCATAATGCCAAGCCTTTTGCCTTTTAAAATGGTAAACGTTTGGCGAGATGCGCCGGCCGAACAATTCGGCCGGTCACTTTGCCGCGCAACACGCTGGCGAGTGGGCCCCTTGCAACAGCTCACCCACCACTCGGTCTCACCTATTCGTTCCCCCATGCCTTGCTCTCTCCTTCCCAATCCAATCCAAGCCATGGCAATGATGCCACCACCTGACGGCCACGGTTCTGCGACGGGGCACTGGGAACTGATAGCGGTGGGATGCTTTCAACGGCAGTGGTGGATGCTACAACTGTGGGGGTCGCCGGAGCTGCAACTATCTCGATTGGCAAGATGGCAGGGGACGCCCCATCGGTGCTGGAGAAGATGCGCCATGGTTGTCTGCCACCTACCCCCCGTCCTCATGGCGCACCCATGGCCGTGCTACAGCCAGCGATGGTGAGGTTTGTGGCGGCGATGACAGTGCGCGATTTTTGCTACAATGGGCAACAGAAAATCTGCCACTTGGCAACGGGATTTACTGCAATGGCGACGATGCAGTTTGTAGGGGGGCGACAGCGGTGCTGTGATTTTTGCTGCAACCGGCAGCAGGAAAAGCTACCACCGTCGGTCAATTTTGCTACAACCATCGTTTTTGCTAGAACCAGCGATTTTTTCCAAATGGAAAAAATTTGCAACCGTTAACATGAAAGCTTCAACCCTACATTTAAAAAGCTTCAACCCGTTTACGTGAGATTGCTGGAACTGGATTTCTTCCGCGACGATGGCCATGGCGTCTCTCTGTAGCATTTTTTTCTGCGCTCTAGGTTGCAGCGCCGTCGTCACCATTGTCTTGCCAGTTGCAGCTTCCTCGCAGCATGGTCACAGTATTTATTGTTGACGGTTCCCCATGGCGTCTAGACGGCGGTGGTGGTGCGTGCGTCTAGACGTGGTGCATCGTGGGACCCCATGACAAGTTCATTGTCGGCCTCGGTAGGATGGGGTTTGTTTGTTGTGCCGATGCGAGCAGTTGATGGTTGAGTATCTCCTGGAGAAATCCTATGTTTGGCCTTTGCCGGGTCCAGCGACGGCGATGCCCGTGGGCGTCGTGCTCTTTCTTGGAAGCATTGTTGCTGTGTGGTGCTCCTCAGGGCCCGTTCCCGCGGCCTTGTCTCTGGAGGGAAAGCTCAGATCCTCAGGATCGGGCGACAAAGGGGCCTTCATGTCTTCTTCCTTCTTTGGGGCATCGTCTCAGAGGCGGCCACTACCCGGAGACTGGTGGATGGCGGCATGTTCGCTGCATGCTTTGCGGCATCTTCGCAGTGTAGTTTGTTGAGGCAGCCATTTCGGGAGCGATGGTGGCTGTTTGGCAACGATGATGGGGTCGAGAGGAGCTTCGTTCGTGGCTCGGGCTTCGGTAGTCGGATCTTCTTGACGTGTCCGAGGTGCTCTTTCGCTGGTTGTTTGGTTGCTTTGAAGTCAAAGCTACAGCGCCGCAAGTCCTGCACATTTCCCTTGTGATGCTCGTCGTCAGAGTCGGAGTTGTCAGTTGTTTGCGCATGTGGCCTTTTATTGGCATGTGTCATCATGGTTTCGGTATAGCTGCTTGCGGGGTTGGCTTTGATGATGAAGGTCTATGGTGAAGTCGGAGTTGCTCGTTCGGAGGTAACCGGTGATGACGATGACGCTTGCGACTACTCGCTAGATATCTTTTCCTCGTTGTAGCTTTATGTTCTATGTCGATAGCCAGGTTGGCCGATGTACCCATGTTATGTGGGTTGGATATATCGGTTTTAGCCTGGTTTCCCATCAATTAAGGCACAATTCTTACTCTCTAATCAATGAAAATGGCAAGTCTTTTGCCTCGTTTAAATAAAAATAGATGAAGGTGAATGGGGAGGAGGGACGACAAGAGATATGCTGCTTTGTTTTTCACTGATGGTTAAGGAGATGCTGCCTCCGGGAGAAGAAAGACGATTTTTTGTCTAAAAGGACCCCCTCACGAACAGAATTGCCAAAAGAGACCCCCTCCGAACGAAATTGTCAAAAAGGACCCCCTCGGCAGTGGCGGCGGGCGTGGCAGGCGACACATGGCACCTGCCGCCACGCCTCAAGGCGGCCGGCCCTGCCGCCACGCCAGGAGGCGACATGTCTGCTGAAACGTGTTTCCAGCAGTGCGTCGAGCCGGGACGGAACGGAGCAGGGGAGGTGGGCCCTGCCGCCACCAAGTGAGGCGGCCACCTCTGCCACTGCCGCGGCCAAGCCGACAGGCTGCACTGTGCGGTCGATGGGACGGCGGGCCCCGCCACCATAGGGCGAGGAGGCCGCGTGGGAATCTTCCAGCCGTGCTTTCCACCGCAGACGGCGCGTAATTTCGGGGCGCTGATTTCCACGGTAGACGGCGCGTAATTCCGGGTCGCTGATTTCCACCGCAATGATTCCCACGCGACGCTTATTTCCACGAGCGGGAATCTGATGCCCAGGTATCACTTATTTTGCCTTGGCGGATGCGACGGCACTGCGGGAATCACTCACTCGCTGCTGGAAGTCAAGGCATGTGGGAACCTATTGTGTCGACACTACAGGGATCCTCTTTCTTTTATATAGCATGATTCTGCTCGCTGGCTTACTAGCCGTAGCGTTCTCTTCTCCTCCTCTTCTCTCTTCTAGTCTATGAGTGTGTAAGAACACAGAGAAAGGAAACCTTCGTAGGCACTTTGACTCATGATTTAGAGCAATTTGGAGTTGGATTTTGAATATGTTGAAGTTGAAGAAAAGATAGACGAAGGTAAGATCTATCCATTTTTGTTGGTTTCCTTTGCATGCATGATGTTTTTACTCGTTTTGTTTAGTTCATAACTATGTGTTCTTTGTTGTGTTAGACATTATTTCATAACTTTTTGGAGTCATTTAGAGCTTCGGGAGTAGGATTTGCCTAGCGAAGTGAACTACGGAGTTGAAAATCAAGGTATGAGCTTTGCAATACATTGATTTTTTCACGCATGCAGAGTGGTAATTAGTTAGTCTTTTAGCTCGTCATAGCTATGCGATGTTAGTGCTTAGAGATTAGAAATAATTTGAAACGACAGATGTTGCATTTAATTTTTTTTTAGAAGAGTAGGTTCATTGGTGCTTAGATATGTTGTATCAATGTTAGCTGCATCCATTAGTATTGACATGCAAGAAAATATTTATTTGGTAATGACGAAAAAATTGGTACTGTAATTGTTCATTTGCATGTGGTATGTTGTTTCATGTGGTATGTTTATTAATAAGTCTATAGTTAGGAAACCGCAGGTCAACTTTGTTATATAATCTAAATGTTATGTGTTAAAATAACGTGCTAATGTACTTGATGTTGTATGTAATTAGGTTAAATAATTCATCTTAGTAGCAATCAAGGAGGAGATGACGTGATTGAAGAAATTGTGTTTCCATTTTCGCTGTCCTTTTTGAGGTGAGAAGCACATACATGCAAGTACTATTTTCATGATTTTAATAGGAGAAAGAAAAATCCATGTATAATATTGATGTTCATGTGATAATAGGTTGACTTCGTTCATATAATACTGATGACGGACATTTATTCAAACTCGTTTGACGCTTCATTGCATTCGCAAGCACATCCATATTGGAGCTGAGGTATAAATGACGCTGTAATTATGTTAATATTTTTTATATTGATGTACTGTTGTGAAAAATGTGCATGCGTTTGGGAATATTATTATCTGTAAAAAAATGAATTTTATAGTATGATATGAAAACGGATTAGGAATATTATTAAAAACCAGAAGATATTAAATGTTTTACCCATATGATATTAAAATATTATTATCGTACTATTATGTTTAGTGGTTGTTTGGATAACTTAGTTTTGACTAATAGTCGTATTTCCAAAAGTTCACTTTGTACATGTTACGAGAAACAGATTAGGATTTTTTTGGGGTAGTTAGAGAAAAGCAAACAGAGTTTTAGTTTATTACGCTGCTAGAGTAGTTTCCGAAAAAACAATAGATATGTAAATACCCGTATGATCTGTAAATGTTGTCAGCGTACTACTACTAAAAGTTCAGTTACTAATTACTTGAAATGTAAATATGGATGTTGGTTAGGTACTATGGAAAATTTGTTAGTGTACTATGGGGACA
This sequence comes from Secale cereale, assembly GCA_902687465.1. NCBI lineage: Eukaryota > Viridiplantae > Streptophyta > Magnoliopsida > Poales > Poaceae > Secale > Secale cereale. The sequence goes on from LR738714.1 coordinate 764,873,193, forward strand.
TCTTATGCGACGGTCCTTTCGAGGTGGATGTGTCCTTGTGCGAGTCGACTACAGTTGTAGTGAGAGACATGGTGAACGTGGGTTACGCAGCAGTAAGAAGGTGCATTCGAGTGGTGTTTGGCCCAGGGATGCAAGGAAAACATATGACAATGAAGGCATTTGTCGTTGAGAGAGGAAATGATGGGACTGATGCCCGTTGGGGTTTGCGGCCTGTCACAGGTGACTAGTCATGGGCTCGTACATGAGGTTTGCAAGCAATCCGAAGAACTCAATGTTTGGTCAGCCGATGGTGTATGTGGAGTTCATTTCTGTCACTGATGTTGCCGGATGCAGTAGCAGGGGTGGTGAGGTCGAGTTGGCCATCACATCAGCCCCTAGCGCCGGCCCATCGGAATTGACCGGCGGCCAGCCTGTGTATGACACAGGATATTGGTCAGCGGCCATTGACCTGAGCGAACACGTGGAGGGATTGTCGGAGGCGCTAGATGATGACGATCATTCTTCCGCATCTTCGGACTCAAGCGAAGAAGAAGATGTTCCTCCTCAGAGGGCGACCGCGGCGGCACTGCAACCTGGGTTTTTACAGGATATGAGCATCACCAATGAATTTCACTATGTTTCTGGCCTAGAAGCGGGCAACCTGAAGGTTGGGCAGGTTTTCCCAGACAAGAAGTCTGCTTACCAGGCAATAGATAGCTATGCAATCGCCCTCCACCGTCAGCATAGAGTGAAGCAGTATGATAAAAAAGAGTTGAAGGTCATATGCATCCACTCCGCGAATGGTTGCCGCAGAAGAGTTCTCGCTTGACTGAAGCTTGGGGTATGTCAGTCATGGCATATCACAAAAATAGCGGAGCATAGTTGTGAGCAAACTGGGACTCTTGCAAATCACTACAATGCGACTGCAAGATATGTGGCACAGAAGATGGAAACGATTGTGCAGTAAAGTCTCAACATTAGTATTAGGGCTTTGCAAAAAGCTGCACAAGACCAAATTGGCTTCCCTGTCAGCTACAACAAGGCTAGGCGTGCGATGGAAAAGATATTCCAGAACTTGTATGGAACCTATGAGGAGGCCTATTCTTATGCCCCTAGAATGCTTCATCAGATAGCATGTGCTAATAGGGGGACTCAAGTTTGGCGGAGAGACCGTCCAAACCCAATGAACCCGGGTGAGCTAATCCTGGACTGCTTATTCTGGGCATTCACCCAGACGATACAAGCCTTCAGTCACTGTCGCCCGGTTTTATCAGTTGATGGTACCTTTCTCATTGGAAAGTACAAGGGCACACTATTGGTGGCGATTGCAGCAGATGCAAATAATCAGCTTCTTCCTATTGCATATGCACTGGTCGAGAGCGAGAATAAAGATAGCTGGTTGTGGTTCATGTGCTGCCTAAAGATGGGTGTCGTGAAAGAGCGTGAAGGTGTTTGCATCATCTCTGATCGCAACACTGGATTATTAAACGCTCTCGACATAATTAAGGTGTCGAAAGAAAAGTGGGGGTGGCCAGATCTAGAAGGAAGGTGGTGCATGAGGCATTTGGCAGTAAAATTTTACTCCAAATTCAAAAACAAGGATTGGTTCAAGTTATTCAAGAGGATGTGCATGCCGAAAACCGAAGCAAAAATGAATGCGATCTGGGCAGGTATCAATGGTGAGATCAAGCGCGCGGCCTTGCCGCAAAGAGAAGACCGGAGGGGTCGTATGGCGGCAATAAATTTGAGCCAGTGGATCGGCGAGAATTGCCCTCGTTTGTACAAGTGGGCGCAATCTCACGACACCGTGGCTCGATATGGAATAATGACTAGCAACATGTCAGAGGTGTACAATAGTGTTCTTAAAGGGGTGCGAGCACTGCCTATCACAGCCCTAATTGAAGAAACTTGGAACCGGACCCTGTCATACTTTGCAGACAGGGTCACCGTCGCCAATGCACAAGTTGAATTGAACAAGCCATGGTCAGAGAAAATGCAAAGACATCTTGACGAGAAAGCACAGAAGTCCCAAAGTCATGGCTGCAGGATAGTGCACGCACTTAGGAATAAGTGGGAGGTCAACGTGCGAGCCAAGTATGTTAAGGGTCACCACAGAGGATCAAAAAAGAGGGCTGTCACCCTCGGCCCAACGTCCTGTGAGTGTACTTGTAACAAACCCAAGCTTGAGGGCTACCCTTGCAGTCATGTGCTTCGGGCGGCTGCTGATCAAAAAATCAGTGTCGAGCCATACATATCGCCATACTTCAACATGTACAATCTGTACAACACTTGGAACGGTGAGTTCTGGGCATGGGGAATTGATATGAACTACAAAATCCTGTGGCCAGATGGGCCGAAATGGGTTCCGAATGTCGACTTGATAAGAACCGCCAAGGGACGACGTCAGTCTAGGCGTCATCACAATGACATGGACCATAGCCAGATTGGAGAACCAAGACGATGCCGCATTTGCAGGTGTCCTAGACATTCACGTAGGGAATGCCCGTATCGAGCCAACAACACCGCCTGATGTTGATATATTTGTACTCGCTATGTGTACTTATATTTGTACTCGTTATGTGTACTTATATTTGTTTTAAATTGAATCTCTTTGTATTATTGTACTCGTGATGTTAACTTCAGATAATTAATGTAATTTGCATCTCTTTGTATTATTGTACTCATGATGTTAACTTCACATAATTAATATAAATTGCATCTCTTTGTATTATTGTACTCGTGATGTTAAGTTTAGATAATTAATGTAAATTGTATCTCTTTGTATTATTGTATTCGTGATGTTAACTTCGGATAATTAATGTAAACTGATTCTCTTTTGAAAATGTGTGCAGGTTATGGCCGAAGTGCCAGTGCTTTTGCAGGGGCTGTTGGAAATATGCCCTAGAGGCAATAATAAAAGTATTATTGTTATATTTCCTTGTTCATGATAATCGTATGTTATTCATGCTTGAATTGTATTGTACGGAAACAACGATACATGTGTGAATACATAGACCACAATGAGTCCCTGGTAGGCCTCTAGTTACCAGCTCGTTGATCAGCAGATGGTCACGGTTTCCTGACCATGGACATAGGATGTCGGTGATAACGGGATCACATCATTAGGAGAATGATGTGATGGACAAGACCCAATCCTGAGCATAGCACGAGATCGTATAGTTCGTAATGCATAAGCTTTTCGATGTCAAGTATTTATTCCTTAGACCATGAGGTTGTACAACTCCCGGATGCCATAGGAATACTTTGGGTGTGCCAAACGTCACAACGTAACTGCGTGGCTATAAAGGTACGCAACGGGTATCTCCGAAAGTGTCTGTTGAGTTGGTACGAACCGAGACTGGGATGTTATCACTCTGTATGACGGAGAGGTACCTCTGGGCCCACTCGGTAATACATCATCATAATGAGCTCAAGGTGACTAAGGAGTTAGTCACGGGATGATGGATTACGGATCGAGTAAAGAGACTTGCCGTGACGAGATTGAACAAGGTATCGGGAATACCGACGATCGAATCTCGGGCAAGTACCGTACCGATGGACAAAGGGAATAACATACGGGATTGAGTGAATCCTTGACACAGTGGTTCATCCGATGAAGATCATCGAGGAACACGTAGGAACCAACATGGGTATCCAGATCCCGCTGTTGGTTATTGACCGGAGAGTGGTCTCGGTCATGTCTACGTGTCTCCCGAACCCGTAGGGTCTACACACTTAAGGTTCGGTGACGCTAGGGTCGTAGAGATACATGCACGTGGAAACCCGAAAGTTGTTCGGAGTCCCGGATGAGATCCCGGACGTGACGAGGAGTTCCGGAATGGTCCGGAGGTAAAGAATGATATATAGGAAGTCAAGTTTCGGCCATCGGGTGAACTCCGGGGGTCACGCGGAGTGTCCCGGGACCACCGGAGGGGTCCCGGGGGTCCACCGGGTGGGGCCACCCATCCCGGTGGGGCCCCTAGGCCGCAAGGGGAAGGGGGCCAGCCCCTGGTGGCGCACCCTACTGGGCCCCCCTCCATGCGCCTAGGGTTGAAACCCTAGGGGGAGGGGGCGCCCCCTTGCCTTGGGGGTCAAGTTTGCCTCCCTGGCTGCCGCCCCATCATGCAGATGGGATCTGCAGGGCTTGGCGCACCCCCTGGCCCCCTATATATATGTGGGGGGAGAGGGCAGCCGCACCCAATCCTCTGGCGCCTCTCCCCCTCCCGTCACACCTCCATCTCCTTACGCAGGGCGCCGGCGAAGCCCTGCAGGATTTCCCGCTGCATCCACCACCACACCGTTGTGCTGCTGGATCTCCGACGACCTCTCCTCACCCCTTGCTAGATCAAGAAGGAGGTGACGTTGCTGTACCAAATGTGTGTTGAATGCGGAGGTGCCGTCCGTTCGGCGCTAGATCATCGGTGAAGAAGAACGCGAAGAGTACGACTACTTCATCCACGCTTCTTCGAATGCTTCCGCTCGCGATCTACAAAAGGGTATGTAGATGCACTCTTATATGCTCGTTGCTAGATGTCTCCTTAGATGGATCTTGGTGAAAGCGTTGAATTTTTTTGAATTCTGCTACGTTCCCCAACAGTGTCATCTGAGCTAGGTCTTTTGCGTAGCATCTTGCACGAGTAGAACACAAAGCAGTTGTGGGCGTTGAGTTTGCTCAATTTTCTTACCGTTACTAGTCTAATCTTGATTCGGCGATATTGTGGGATGAAGCGGCCCAGACCGACCTTACACGTACGCTTACGTGAGACTGGTTCCACCGACAGACATGCACTAGATGCATAAGGTGGCTGGCGGGTGTCTGTTTCTCCTACTTTAGTCGGATCGGATTCGATGAACAGGGTCCTTATGAAGGATAAATAGAAATTGACAAATCATGTTGTGGTTTTGGCGTAGGTAAGAAATGTTCTTGCTAGAAAACCTATAGAAGCCACGTAAAACTTGCAACAACAATTAGAGGTCGTCTAACTTGTTTTTGCAGCATGTGCTATGTGATATGGTATGGCCAAGAAGATGCGATGAATGATATATGTGATGTATGAGATTGATCATGTTCTTGTAATAGGGAATCACGACTTGCATGTCGATGAACTTGACAACCGGCAGGAGCCATAGGAGTTGTCTTAATTATTGTATGACCTGCGTGTCACTGAATAACGCCATGTAATTACTTTACTTTATTGCTAAACGTTAGCCATAGTAGTAGAAGTAATAGTTGGCGTGACGACTTCTTCAAGACACGATGATAGAGATCATGATGATGGAGATCATGGTGTCGAGCCGGTGACAAGATGATCATGGTGCCCCGAAGATGGAGATCCAAGGAGCAAGATGATATTGGCCATATCATGTCACTTTAATTGATTGCATGTGATGTTTATCATGTTTATGCATCTTGTTTACTTAGAACGATTGTAGTAAATAAGATGATCTCTCACTAAAATTTCAAGAATTGTGTTCCCCCTAACTGTGCACCATTGCTAAGGATCGTTGTTCCGAAGCACCACGTGATGATCGGGTGTGATAGGTTCTAACGTTCGCATACAACGGGTGTAAGCCAGATTTACACATGCAACACACTTAGGGTTCACTTGACGAGCCTAACATGTACAGACATGGCCTCAGAACACGGAAGACCGAAAGGTCGAACACGAGTCGTATAGAAGATACGATCAACATGAAGATGTTCACCGTTGATGACTAGTCCGTCTCACGTGATGATCGGACACGGGCTAGTCGATTTGGATCGTGTATCACTTAGATGACTAGAGAGATGTCAATCTGAGTGGGAGTTCATTAAAATTTGATTAAGATGAACTTAATTATCATGAACTTAGTCTAAATTCTTTACAATATCTCTTGTAGATCAAATGGCCCACGCTCATGTCACCCTCAACTTCAACGCGTTCCTAGAGAAATCCAAGTTGAAAGACGATGGTAGCAACTACACGGACTGGGTCCGTAACCTGAGGATCATCCTCATAGCTGCCAAGAAAACTTATGTCCTAGATGCACCGCTAGGTGACGCTCCCGCCCTGGCAAACCAAGATGTTATGAACGCTTGGCTGTCGCGTTGTGATGATTACTCCCTGGTTCAGTGCGGCATGCTTTACAGCTTAGAATCGGGGCTCCAAAAGCGTTTTGAGCACCACGGGGCATTTGAGATGTTCCAAGAGCTGAAAATGGTTTTCCAAGCTCATGCCCGAGTCGAGAGATATGACGTCTCCGACGCATTCTACAGCTGTAAGATGGAGGAAAACAGTTCTGGCAGTGAGCACATCCTCAAGATTTCTGGATTGCACAACCGCTTGTCTCAGTTGGGAATGAATCTCCCAGACGAAGCGGTCGTTGACAGAATCCTCCAGTCGCTCCCACCAAGCTACAAGAGCTTCGTGTTGAACTTCAATATGCAGGGGATGGAGAAGTCCATTCCCGAGGTGTATTCAATGCTGAAATCAGCGGAGGTGGATATCAAGAAAGAACATCAAGTGTTGATGGTCAATAAAACCACTAAGTTCAATAAGGGCAAGGGTAAGAAGAACTTCAAGTAGGACGGCAAGGGAGTTGCCGCGCCCGGTAAGCCTGTTGCCGGGAAGAAGCCAAAGTATGGACCCAAGCCTGAGACGGAGTGCTTTTATTGCAAGGGAACGGGTCACTGGAAGTGGAACTGCCCCAAATACTTAGCGGACAAGAAGGCCGGCAACGTCAAAGGTACATGTGATATACATGTTATTGATGTGTACCTTACTGTTGGGGAACGTAGTATTTTCAAAATTTTCCTACGATTACGCAAGATCTATCTACTAGATGCATAGCAACGAGAGGGGAGAGTGTGTCTACGTACCCTCGTAGACCGAAAGCGGAAGCGTTTATCAACGCGGTTGATGTAGTCGTGCACCTTCACGATCCGTCCCGATCTAGTACCGAACGTACGGCACCTCCGCGTTCAGCACACGTTCAGCTCGATGACGTCCTCGCCTTCTTGATCCAGCAAGACGGGCGAAGTAGTAGATGAGTTCCGGTAGCACGACGGCGTGGTGACGGTTGTTGATGAAGAACAATCTCTGCAGGGCTTCGCCAAGCACTACAGAAACTAGACGGAGGATAAACTAGAGGGTCGGGGTAGCCGTCACACGGCTTGGTGTATCTTGATGTGTCTTGGGTGCTAGCCCTACCCCTCTATTTATATGTTGAGCCTTGGGGTCGAAACTTGGAGTAAAAGCCTTCACAAAGTCGGTTTCACCCGAAAGGCAAGAGTCCTTCTCGGACTCCAGGGCCAGACGCCAGGGTTCCCGGCGTCTGGACCCAGACGCCAGGGACCCTGGCGTCTGGCCCCTGGACTCCGCAAAACATCCTTTTGCGCTTTCCAAAAACCTTGTGTGCTTTCCCTTTTGGCCCAAATAACGTGTTCTCGTACCCAAACACTTCGGGAAACATCCGGAACCTCTTCCGGTGAATTCCGGAACCCTTCCGGAGGTCAAACACTATTATCTCATATATTAATCTTTATCTCCGGACCATTCCGGAGTTCCTCGTCATGTCCGTGATCACATCCTGGACTTCCGAATAACATTCGGTCACCAACATACATAACTCATTAAATACTATATCGTCAACGAACGTTTAAGCGTGCGGACCCTACGGGTTCGAGAACTATGCAGACATGACCGAGACATCTCTCCGGTCAATAACCAATAGCGGAACCTGGATGCCCATATTGGCTCCTACATATTCTACGAAGATCTTTATCGGTCGAACCGCATAACAACATACGTTGTTCCTTTTGTCATCGGTATGTTACTTGCCCGAGATTCGATCGTCGGTATCACTATACCTAGTTCAATCTCGTTACCGGCAAGTCTCTTTACTCGTTCCGTAACACATCATCTCGTGACTAACTCATTAGTCTTTTGCTTGCAAGGCTTATTATGATGTGTGTTACCGAGAGGGCCCAGAGATACCTCTCCGACACTCGGAGTGACAAATCCTAATCTTGATCTATGCCAACACCACGAATACTTTCGGAGACACCTGTAGAGCATCTTTATGATCACCCAGTTACGTTGTGACGTTTGATAGCACACAAGGTGTTCCTACGGTATTCGGGAGTTGCATAATCTCATAGTCATAGGAACATGTATAAGTCATGAAGAAAGCAATAGCAGTAAAACTAAACGATCAAAGTGTTATGCTAACGGATGGGTCTTGTCCATCACATCATTCTCCTAATGATGTGATCCCATTGATCAAATGACAACTCATGTCTATGGTTAGGAAACATAACCATCTTTGATCAATGAGCTAGTCTAGTAGAGGCATACTAGGGACACTCTGTTTTGTCTATGTATTCACACATGTACTAAGTTTCCGGTTAATACAATTCTAGCATGAATAATAAACATTTATCATGATATAAGGAAATATAAATAACAACTTTATTATTGCCTCTAGGGCATATTTCCTTCACTTACCAGCGCTCGTAGTAGCTCCTGGGTATTCGATACCGGTGCAGTTGCTCATATTTGTAACACTAAGCAGGAGTTGCGGAATAAGCGGAGACTGGCGAAGGACGAGGTGACGATGCGCGTCGGGAATGGTTCCAAGGTCGATGTGATCGCCGTCGGCACGCTGCCTCTACATCTACCCTCGGGATTAGTTTTAAACCTTAATAATTGTTATTTAGTACCAGCTTTGAGCATGAACATTGTATCTGGATCTCGTCTTATGCGAGATGGCTACTCATTTAAATCCGAGAATAATGGTTGTTCTATTTATTTGAGAGATATGTTTTATGGTCATGCCCCGCTGGTCAATGGTTTATTTTTGATGAATCTCGATCGTGATGATACACATATTCATAGTGTGAATGCCAAAAGATGTAAAGTTGATAATGATAGTCCCACATACTTGTGGCATTGCCGCCTTGGTCATATTGGTGTCAAACGTATGAAGAAGCTTCATGCTGATGGACTTCTGGAGTCTCTTGATTATGAATCATTTGACACGTGCGAACCATGCCTCATGGGCAAGATGACCAAGGCTCCGTTCTCAGGAACAATGGAGCAAGCAACCAACTTATTGGAAATCATACATGCCGATGTGTGCAGTCCAATGAGTGTTGAGGCTCGCGGAGGCTATCGTTATGTTCTCACCCTCACAGATGATTTGAGTAGATATGGGTATATCTACTTGATGAAGCACAAGTCTGAGACCTTTGAAAAGTTCAAGGAATTTCAGAATGAGGTTGAGAATCAACGAGACAAGAAAATAAAGTTCTTACGATCGGATCATGGGGGTGAATATTTGAGTCATGAATTTGGCACGCACCTTAGAAAATGTGGAATTGTTTCACAATTGACACCGCCCGGAACACCTCAGCGCAACGGTGTGTCCGAACGTCGAAATCATACTCTGTTGGACATGGTGCGATCTATGATGTCCCTTACCGATTTACTGCTATCTTTTTGGGGTTATGCTTTAGAGACTGCCGCATTCACTTTAAATAGGGCTCCGTCGAAATCCGTTGAAACGACACCGTATGAACTTTGGTTTGGCAAGAAACCGAAGCTGTCGTTTCTGAAAGTTTGGGGTTGCGATGCTTATGTCAAGAAACTTCAACCTGAGAAGCTCGAACCCAAATCGGAAAAATACGTCTTCATAGGATTCCCAAAGGAAACGATTGGGCACACCTTCTACCATAGATCCGAAGGCAAGGTCTTTGTTGCCAAGAATGGATCCTTTCTGGAGAAAGAGTTTCTCTCGAAAGAAGTGAGTGGGAGGAAAGTAGAACTTGATGAGGTGACAGTCACCCCTCCTGAACCGGAAAGTAGCGTAGCGCAGGAAATTGTTCCTGAGGTGCCTGCACCGACAAGGGAGGAAGTTAATGATGATGATCATTAAGAAACAGATCAAGTTACTACTGAACTTCGAAGGTCCACAAGGGCACGTTCCGCACCAGAGTGGTACGGCAACCCTATCATGGGAATCATGTTGTTAGACAACGGTGAACCTTCGAACTATGAAGAAGCGATGGCGGGCCCGGATTCCAATAAATGGCTTGGAGCCATGAAATCCGAGATAGAATCCATGTATGAAAACAAAGTATGGACTTTGGTGGACTTGCCTGATGATAGGCACGCCATAGAAAATAAATGGATATTTAAGAAGAAGACATATGCGGATGGTGATGTGACCATCTATAAGGCTCGGCTTGTCGCTAAGGGTTATCGAAAAGTTCAAGGGATTGACTACGACGAGACTTTCTCTCCCGTAGCGATGCTGAAGTCAGTCAGAATCATGTTAGCTATTGCCGCATTCTATGATTATGAGATATGGCAAATGGACGTCAAAACGGCATTCCTTAATGGCTTCCTCAAGGAAGAGTTGTATATGATGCAGCCGGAAGGTTTTGTCGATCCAGAGAATGCTAACAAGGTATGCAAGCTACAGCGCTCGATTTACGGGCTGGTGCAAGCATCTCGGAGTTGGAATATTCGCTTTAATGATGTGAGCAAAGCGTTTGGCTTTATACAGACTTATGGAGAAGCCTGTATCTACAAGAAAGTGAGTGGGAGCTCTGTAGCATTTCTCATATTATATGTGGATGACATATTACTGATGGGAAATGATATAGAATTCTTGGAAACTGTAAAGGCCTACTTGAATAAGAGTTTTTCAATGAAGGACCTTGGAGAAGCAGCTTACATATTAGGCATCAAAATCTATAGAGATAGATCAAGACGTCTCATCGGTCTTTCACAAAGTACATACCTTGACAAGATATTGAAGAAGTTCAATATGGATTTGTCCAAGAAGGGGTTCTTGCCTGTTTTGCAAGGTATGAGATTGGGCAAGGCTCAGTCGCCGACCACGGCAGAAGATAGAGAAAAGATGAGTGTCATACCCTATGCCTCGGCCATAGGTTCTATCATGTATGCCATGCTGTGTACCAGACCTGATGTGAACCTTGTCATGAGTTTGGTAGGGAGGTACCAAAGTGATCCCCGTATGGAACACTGGACAGCGGTCAAGAACATCCTAAAGTACCTGAAAAGGACTAAGGATATGTTTCTCGTTTATGGAGGTGACGAAGAGCTCGTCGTAAAGGGCTACGTCGATGCTAGCTTCGACACAGATCTGGATGACTCTAAGTCACAAACCGGATATGTGTATATTTTGAATGGTGGAGCAGTCAGCTGGTGAGTTGCAAGCAGAGCATCGTGGCGCATTCTACATGTGAAGCGGAGTACATAGCTGCTTGCGAAGCAGCGCAGGAAGGAGTCTGGATGAAGGAGTTCATCACCGACCTAGGAGTCATTCCAAGCGCGTCAAGCCCGATGACTCTCTTCTGTGACAACACTGGTGCTATTGCCATTACCAAGGAGCCCAGGTTTCACAAGAAGACCAAACACATCAAGCGCCATTTCAACTCCATCCAGAATTATGTTCAAGATGGAGACATAGATATTTGTAAAGTGCATACGGATCTGAATGTTGCAGACCCGTTGACTATACCTCTTCCACGGGCAAAACATGATCAACACCAGGACTCTATGGGTGTTCGATTCATCACAATGTAACTAGATTATTGACTCTAGTGCAAGTGGGAGACTGTTGGAAATATGCCCTAGAGGCAATAATAAAAGTATTATTGTTATATTTCCTTGTTCATGATAATCGTATGTTATTCATGCTTGAATTGTATTGTACGGAAACAACGATACATGTGTGAATACATAGACCACAATGAGTCCCTGGTAGGCCTCTAGTTACCAGCTCGTTGCTCAGCAGATGGTCACGGTTTCCTGACCATGGACATAGGATGTCGGTGATAACGGGATCACATCATTAGGAGAATGATGTGATGGACAAGACCCAATCCTGAGCATAGCACGAGATCATATAGGTCGTAATGCATAAGCTTTTTGGTGTCAAGTATTTATTCCTTAGACCATGAGATTGTACAACTCCCGGATGCCATAGGAATACTTTGGGTGTGTCAAACGTCACAACGTAACTGCGTGGCTATAAAGGTACGCAACGCGTATCTCCGAAAGTGTCTGTTGAGTTGGTACGAACCGAGACTGGGATGTTGTCACTCCGTATGACGGAGAGGTACCTCTGGGCCCACTCGATAATACATCATCATAATGAGCTCAAGGTGACTAAGGAATTAGTCACGGGATGATGGATTACGGATCGAGTAAAGAGACTTGCCGTGACGAGATTGAACAAGGTATCAGGAATACCGACGATCGAATCTCGGGCAAGTACCGTACCGATGGACAAAGGGAATAACATATGGGATTGAGTGAATCCATGACACAGTGGTTCATCCGATGAAGATCATCGAGGAACACGTAGGAACCAACATGGGTATCCAGATCCCGATGTTGGTTATTGATCGGAGAGTGGTCTCGGTCATGGCTACGTGTCTCCCGAACCCGTAGGGTCTACACACTTAAGGTTCGGTGACGCTAGGGTCGTAGAGATACATGCACGTGGAAACCCGAAAGTTGTTCGGAGTCCCGGATGAGATCCCGGACGTGACGAGGAGTTCCGAAATGGTCCGGAGGTAAAGAATGACATATATGAAGTCAAGTTTCGGCCATCGGGTGAACTCCGGGGGTCACCGGGAGTGTCCCGGGACCACCGAAGGGGTCCCGGGGGTCCACCGGGTGGGGCCACCCATCCCGGTGGGGCCCCTAGGCCGCAAGGGGAAGGGGGCCAGCCCCTGGTGGGATGGTGCACCCTACTAGGCCCCCCTCCATGCGCCTAGGGTTGAAACCCTAGGGGGAGGGGGCGCCCCCCTGCCTTGGGGGGCAAGTTTGCCTCCCTGGCCGCCGCCCCACCCTGCAGATGGGATCTACAGGGCTTGGCGCACCCCCTGGCCCAGTATATATATGTGGGGGGGAGAGGGCAGCCGCACCCAATCCTCTGGCGCCTCTCCCCCTCCCGTCACACCTCCATCTCCTTACGCAAGGCGCCGGCGAAGCCCTGCAGGATTTCCCGCTGCATCCGCCACCACGCCGTCGTGCCGCTGGATCTCTGACGACCTCTCCTCCCCCCTTGCTGGATCAAGAAGGAGGTGATGTTGCTGTACCGGACGTGTGTTGAACGCGGAGGTGCCGTCCGTTCGGCGCTAGATCATCGGTGACGAAGAACACGAAGAGTACGACTACTTCATCCACGCTTCTTCGAAAGCTTCCGCTCGCGATCTAGAAAAGGGTATGTAGATGCACTCTTATATGGTCGTTGCTAGATGTCTCCTTAGATGGATCTTGGTGAAAGCGTAGAATTTTTTTGAATTCTGCTATGTTCCCCAACAGGGGCCCCATGACGCCGGCCACCGTTGCCATCTATTTTTGAACTCAAATACTACTCATGATTATCAGACTTTCAGACTTAGAACCGTAAAAAAATCATGGCCAATACACAATTATTTCCTTGCTCACCTTCAGGCCTATGGACTAGATGGTTTTGCTAACCTCACATCATGCGAAGACCAATTACGTTCTGACCCATCCCTTTTGACATCCCTAGTTGACCGGTGGAGACCTGAAACCCACACCTTTCACTTTCGTTTTGGGGAGCTTGCACCTACACTCAAAGATGTTTCTATGATCACTGCTCTACCAATTAAAGGTGAGTCATTAGTCTCTCCACGACTATCTCCATCCTGGGCATTAAATATATCAGCCCGTCTTGGATGACAATGCCAAATTCACAACGTTCCGGTGGCCCTCGGGGAATCCCGCTCTCATGGCTTCGTGGTAACTTTGATATTATATCTTGCTACGCGGATTCTGAGACGAGAAAAAGAAATCTGTTTGCGTATTTGTTGTGGCTCCTCAGGACTATGTTCCCAAATTCACACGGGGACGTAGTTCTCCCTAGTCTGATCTACATTATAGAGAAGATGGTAGATGAACCTTTACCGGATCAGCCAAAATACAGCTTCGGTTCTGCCATGCTATGTCATACATATAGAGGCTTGTGTGATGCCACACAAAAAACTTCATTCGCACAAAAAGCTCTGTTACTTTGTGTCGCCTATGAGTTTCTACAGTTGTGGTCCTGGGAATACCTCCCTGTAGGACGACCTCGTTTAGTAAATCCCATACACCCATACAACTGTGGTGAGGGCGACAGTGTAACTATGGCCAGCGGGTGGACAAAGCCAAAGAAAAAATGGGCTCCAAATATTGCAAAAAATTGTTACCCTATATACCACCAGCAGTTTGAGATACTTGATGAGTCAGTAGTCACATGGAACCCGTGGACTGAAGAGCAGATAGATATGGTGTTCGATGCATGACCCATCACAGAAGGCATGTGGACCGATAATGCATTTTGGCTGACTCGCTGCAACTTGTTGTTCTTGTGGTGTGTTGAGCCTTATAACCCAGAGCGTGTCATGAGACAGTTCGGTCTCTATCAAGAGATTCCACCACCTTTTCCAAGATGTCCCGACGTGTACCTCGAGCACCTAATCGCTTGTCGCTTTCCGGTCCTAAGGAAAGGCCAGGTGGCCGTCGTTGACTTGGGTGATTCATGTATCTACGCGTGCGACCCATTGTATCTACATATGTTAGTATCAGACTTTATGTTTTATGTAAGAAACATCTATGTACACTGAAATAAAAATGCACCAGTCGGCAACAATGTTTCCCGTCTATATCTCCCGCCATACTTTCCCGCTTCTTAGTTCCCGCGTATACCTCGCACCGCCGTTTCCCGCCTATATATCCCGCCATACTTTCCCACTTCTGAGTTCCCGCCTATTCCTCGCACCGTCGTTTCCCGCCTATATCTCCCGCCATACTTTCCCGCTTCTGAGTTCCCGTCTATTCCTCTCTTCTGAACCTATAAAAACCCGTCCACACTATGGTGGATACACACTTCAGTGTAGTCTCCTCAAGATGTCCGGTTATCCTTTTGATCGTAGTTTTCACCCTACTATGTCCCAATGTCTTCTTCGTTTAGCCGCCAATTTCAAGATAGACAATAAAGACGTTCCATGGGATGAACTCATCACTAGTGACATTGTCATGAATGAGCTGAGTCTCGCATTATCTAGGAGTGGGTGGCCTTCCAGGACCTTTCAGGAGATAAGAAAAGAACTTCTAAGGTTGAATGGAAGATGGAACAACATACAGCATAAGAGTGAATCAGACTTGAAGTTTGCAGCAAAACATCCTTTTTTTATGGACTGACGACAGCGAGGACGAATATGATATCTTCATGCCCAGCACCAAGGCCACAACTACCGCATCGTCGAAGGGCAAGAGTTCTGCATCATCCAAGAGCAAGAGTTCCGCATCCACGAAGGCCAAGAGTTCTGCATCGTCCAAGGGTAAGAGTTCTGCATTCTCGAAGGGCAAGAGTTCTGCATCGACGGAGGATGACGATGATGCCTTCATGTAGTTTTTAAGCAAGTCCGGTTGTACCGTTTAATTCAGATGTACTTGCATTAGTAGTTTGTACTTTCTTATTGTAGGGCATTATGTTCTATCTTAATTTCATGTTGTAGTTGTTGCACGACGGTCGATAATTAGTTGAGAGAAAAAAATGCCACATTTTATTTCCTAAAACTACATTTTTATTTTCATTACGCCACGCTTCAACTTTAATAAGATACATTGTACAATTGAAATAAAGCTACAATTAAGTACTGAAATAAAGCTACATTAAACTATAGAAATTAAAATACAAACGATTGTGAAATTTAAAACACTACCCCAGATATCTACTGAGTCCAGCGTGGATATTTTCCTTTTCCATCACCAGCTTCTTCTGCTGCCTTGGCCTCACGAGCCCTTTCTTTCTTTCTCTGTCTCTCCGCCTCATGAGCCTCCTTTTGCTGTCGTTCCTGCTCCTCCATGCGACGAGCCTCTTCCATGTTTTTCTTCCCTATATCCTGAAAAATACGGCGTTGCTCCGCGTAGTATTCTATTAACTCCCTCTCTTGCTCTGCTTTCTCTTCAGCTTCTGCCTTCTCACGTCGTTCTTCCGCAAATAAACTACCCCATGCACGGCGACTCCTTTCACGAATCTCAGTAACTGCCCAAGCTGGCTTCTCCGTGTCGATCAAATGATTGTACATGCAGAGAGGTGGGGGAGACTACAAACAAAACAAGAATGTTAATAAAGGAACAACAAAAAAACAACAGTATACTTATTCGTGATGGTTAAATCATACCGGAGGCTTGTCATACTCTGAAGAAGGTACGGGTGGATCCTCCTCATAATTGGCGCACATGAAAAACTTCATGCCCAACCAACATGAGAAATCCGCGACCTCCTTCACCTTGCAAAGATCGCCACACCAACATCGCAAGACTGCCACACCCGCAGGCAAACTTGCATTCTTCATTTTCCTAGGCCTAATGCTTTGATTCGAGCAAGGCAAACTCATACCGACTGAAAATAATATGTTACACACTTTGCGCAGTGGATATTTCGAGGATGGATGGACGAGGATGACGAGAGCCTCGGTGTCTCCTTTTATAGGCTCAGACGACAAATGATAGGGAGAAAATAGGCATTAACAAAATTCTAGGCGGGAAACACGCGTGATACTAAACAGTGATGAGTGATTGATGTCGTCCAGTCGTCTGCAGCAACAGCATAACTGAGTGACTGATGCGGTCGCGTCCGCTAAAGCAAAAGCATAACTGAGTGACTGATGTGGTCGCGTCCGCTAAAGCAAAAGCATATCTGAGTGACTGATGCGGTCGCATCCGCTAAAGCAAAAGCATAACTGAGTGACTGATGCAGTCGCGTCCGATAAAGCAAAAGCAGAACTGAGTGACCGATGCGGTCGCGTCCGCTAAAGCAAAAACTAGCGGAGTGCGTGATTCCCGCTCGAGTAGCCAGTGCACAGCCACCGCTGAGTGTCGGCACAAGCCGTCAAAATTTAGGCGGGAATCAGCGGAATCGGAATCAGCGCCGCGTGGAAAGAAGCGCCATGAAAATGAGTGTCGTGGAAAGAAGAGCCGGCCGGCTCGCGTGTTGTGCGGCCGCCTGGCGCGGTGGCGTCCTGGCCTGCCGTCACGTCCGAACAACTGTGCGGTCGGCACGCCGGGGACAGCTACAGCTCCTGCCGCCTCACGCGGTGGTGACCGGGCCCACTAGCCCCGCCCCGTTCCGTCGCGGCGGGTAAAACCCATTCCGGCGAGGCGGCCGCCACCCTCGGTGGCGGCAGGCCCCGCCGCCTCCTCCCGTGGCGGCAGGTGGCCACGTGTCGCCTGCCGCACCTGCCGCAACAGCCCGGGGTCCTTTTTAGCAATGTATTTCGGAGGTGGTCCTTTTTGTCATATGCACTGAGGAAGGGGTCTTTTTGAACAAAAAATCAAAGAAAGAAAAGGATAGAAGGAACTGGGCTGCGTTTGATCTGGAGGTATCCAAAACATAGGATTGGAAGCATGTGTAGGAATAGAAGATGATTGCAGCTATAACATAGAGGAGCAAGAAACCAGAAAAAAAGCTTACAACTAGGCCCGCGACAACGTTTACAACGGAAGATAATTGCAGCTATAAATTGAGCATTGTTTACATATTCATTTTCGGCCCGTGGCAATGCACGGGCAGTCTACTAGTCAAATTTAAGGGTATTATATTTGGGAATCGAATTGCTGCGATTTGACAATTTCTCATAGTGATTCACGTCTATTTGAATTATTTATCGACCACGCTCAATAAAATGACGAGTAAGCTTAACTTCCTAACCTTACGGTTCAATCAATTTGCTTTATTTAGTGTTTTGATTCTTACATTGTATAAACATTATTACACAATATGTACTAACTGGTTTTGTTTCTTTTGTATGCAATCAGGATCTATCGTGTTATGATCCATTTCTGATCATATTTGTTTTTATTGGTTAAATTTTCTTATGCTTTATTGTTCAATATTACATAATCAACTAGTAATTCAAGTGTCTCTGCAAAATACTAGTATTTCAAGTGAAACACTTTCATTTTGGTCAAATTTCTTACTACCTGACATTTTAAGTTTTTGGGTGCGTTAATTCATGTATATTATGAGGGAGAATTCTGGTGAGATCAATGAGATCGTTTTTGTTTGAAAAAAAATACATGTTCAAATATTCTCATAAAAACTAGACACATCAATGTTTGATGTACAGCCTCAAAAAGAGTCAGCTCCTAATTCAACCTACATTAATAGGAACAAAAAGACAAAATTGGATGTAAATAGTGTTAAAGTACCATTCACCCAAAGCTGCCACTATTCAAATTTGAATTTGTATTTTTTGAATCTCTAAATGTATATCAACTTTTGAGCTGTTTTTCCGGGGAGTTGTAAAATAACCCACAGGGATGTTGTCAAATAATTTCAGTTTTTTCGAAAAAATATATATATAAATATGAATTATTGAGGTTGATCTCACGATCTCACCTGATGTGAGATATCATACAAGTCTTCCCCTGTATAATATTGCTTGGTATAGATCGTGTAATGTGTACACGTGGACACCCGGACGTTTTGGTTCTTGGTCCCCCTTTTGGAGGTGATATAAGCGATGCAGAATGGAGGAAATTCTATAAGAGCAGCGGCGGCGATATAAAAGGATTGTATTTTTCTTTGTGGCAACTTTACTTGTGCTACTTTTATCACCCATTGTCCTAGAGAAGCCAACATGGCTGCTTATATCTTGGCTAGTAAGTATGAGGCTTCAGAAACTATTGTTTGGGAAATCGAGCGACCAGGATGATGGCTTTGCTTAAACACAGAGAAAAAAAGGAATAGGTAGCTAGCCAAGTACATCAAATTACATGCATATCAATTCGCAGAAAATAATTACATACATATTCCTGCAAAAATGATGTAGTTTCGACCTGTTTCAATCTTTGAGGATGTACGTAGTACATCAAGTATAACCTATTGGTTTTTTTCCTGGAAAAGCTGTATGTGTGTAAACAGTTGATATGTGTGCCTGCCACTCTGCCCTAGCTACTTCTTGGGAGAAGTGACATCCGAGGAGGCATATCGCTTTGTGTAGTGGTGGTAAGCTCTTAACCCTGATTCTGACTTGTAACATGCAGACAGACCAGCCCCAACCAATGCAAGCGCTGCGTAGGGAGCACATCTCCTGGCAGTCAATCAAGAAGAAGAAGAAGAAGAAATTGTTTAGCTGAGAAAACGGAGAAGAACCAATCAAAGCAAATACAAGTAGTAGTAGTAGTAGGAAGCTGCAGAGTACGTATATACCTGCAGGCGCGGAGGATTACTTGACCGGGTTTGATGCCAGGCGTGGAAAACAATTTGTACCAGACCCCCGCCGCGCACAGACCCCCTGATTTCACATCGCAGCTTGGATCATTACAGCATCTCCAAGGGAAGATGAACCTCTGAAAGTTAAAGGAGCTGTAAGGTACGTACCGGCGGCGGTGGGCTTGTGGTGCTCGACCCAATCCATCGCCGACTCGAGCGCCGTCTTCCTCACCACCCCGTTCCTTCGGTCTTCCTCACGCTCGTTTAGTTCCGAGAGGTACGCCCCATAATCACTCATCCCGTGCCGTTCGCTGCGCGCCATCGCCGCCTATCTCTTCTTGCTCGATCGATTGATTGATTTTCCCTCTTCTCTTCTCTTCTCAGCTGACAAGAGAGAGATGTCCGTCCTTTTATCGAGAGGGTGTGGTGAGAAGAGACGTCCTATATATTCAGCGCCGAAACTAACTACGGCTATGCCTTGTCCGATTTTATACGATGCAACATCACGATTCGGACCGGGAGAAACAACACGACTGGCCGTCGGACCACCGTCCATGGGCTAAGCATACTGGGCAAGAAACTTCCGTCCGTCCAGGCCGAACCCGGCCATACTCAGCCCATCGCGAGTAAAAAAAAAAAGGCCATCGCCGAGTCTCCTCTCGCCCGAGAAGGGCTGCCGTGGAGGGTGACGGCTTGGATACCCGGGGCACTGACAGGATGCTCGGCGACCCTCGCGACGGCGAAGATTTCCGGGCAAAGTACGGCGACACATCGCCGGAGCTTGCCGAGGCGCCGCAGCCTCGGTACCGGATAGGAGCCCACGAGGTACATTACATACATCTCGTTCGATAGCATTTTAAGTATGTTCGATGCCGCTAGTTCATCAATTTGGTGGTCGATTGATTTAGTTTATGTCAATGTACTGAACGGGAGGAGGAGGTGGATGTGGCAGGACTCAAAGGCCTACACGTACGCTAGGAGGATGTGGAGCACAGCCCGGACTTTTTTTCCAGGTACGGAAATTAAAGCTAGTGTTATACCGAATGAAGTCCACTCAAGATTGTAATGAAGCTTTGTGCTTGATCTTTCTTAACATGAGGATTTTACAGTTGACCGGGAATGCTACCAATCTCTGGACTCTAATCCATAACACAAGAAGAAAAGCTTCCATGACAGGCACAATGACACCAAGATCTAAATATCTTAATTTATTAGTCAACCTGTGTTTGTTTCTGTTTGGCATTATTATTAGAGTAGTCAAGTAGAGCAACTTCTTGTTATGACGAATCAACTCGATGCACCAAGTCAGCATTATTCAGACAAAATGGTTATCATTGGCCAGTAAAAAATGTTATAAAACTATAGGAAAGCGCTGAAAATGAGAAATCAATCAATTTTATATTTAAGGAGTCCTCGGACGTGGAAACAAAATGAAGAATCGGGTTTATTGGACTCGCCTACAAAGCCGAAGACCCTATACGAAGCCGCTCTGAGGAGTTCGATGTCCTTGACATGAAGACTAGTTCAGGGCTACTGACGATGTCCTGGATCATGGGGTTATTACTACATGGGACCCTTTATTGTGGGCCGGACAGAGGCCCCCTAGATCATCAACAAAGGGGCCAAGACTACCATACCCTTCCACGTGCTCAAGATGGAATCTTTCAAAGACTTCGCTCATACTCCGAGATACATTTGAGACACGTTTGGTTGGTCGCATTAGGCCTAGCCAGGCCCGAGCTAGATGTTTTTGGGCTGTTTGGTTACCTAGAGTGCATCCAAGTCTTAGCCCGCACGAAACATAAAGCAGTCCTCAGCCAGGCCCACTAGGAACGGCCAAAACGACCGTTTCCAGCAAGGCAGGGGAACACCGCGCCATGCAGCTGCGGGCAGGGAGATGGCAGAAGTGATGGCGTATCTCCAAAAAAGCGGCGGGACAAATTGGAGTCACCACCCGCCGATTCGGTCGCCCTATATATCCAGGGTGACCGCCGCGGCAAAACTCCCGCCGCCATTTCCCCCTCTCGATCTTTCCCTCGGGCGTGGATCCAATTCGACGACGAGGTAAGCAGGGCAACTACTCCGGCGACCGATTGACTGCGGCGGCGGATCGACTGCTCCTCCTCTCCGAAGTGCCAGTCACCTCCTCCGCGTCTCTTCCGATGGCGTTTGTAAGTTCAGTCACCATCTTCTCTCTACTAGTTCTAGCTAGATCTGTCCATGTGGTACGGTTAGACCTTCCGATCTGTTTGTCTATGATGTTGTAGTAGCTACTTGTGATGAATTTGGAGCATGCTAGGGGTAGTTTCCATGTGGGCAAATGTTGGTAGCTAGTGGTCATGGACGGATTGGTAGTATGATTAGAGCATCTCCAGCCGCGCCCCCAACACGTACCCAGGCGATATTTTCGCGCCGCCGCACAAAAATCGGCCCAGCCGCGCCCCCAGAAGCCCATTTTTCGTCGGCTCGGGCCGAATTTGGCGCCGGCGGACCCAAGCCGAACCCGGCGCGCTGGGGGCGCTCGGGGGCACCGGGTGAAACAGTTTTGGCGCGAACTTACCGCGGGCCCCCGAGTCAGCGACACAGTGCTTCTCGTCGCTTCGTCGTCGTCTTTAGCCTCGGTTGCCGCGGGGAATCAATTCCAAAGCTGCGGCGCGCTGCCGGCTCCGGTCAGCATCCATTGATTCACGGGAGGCGTAGTGAAGGCGCGGCGCCACGCGTACGCCTGGCGGCTACCCCCTGCAGGTGGACGCACACTCCCCCTCTTCTCTCCTCTCCACCGTCGGCGCTCCTGCTTCCTCCTCTCTTTGTCGCCTCTGCGCCTCCATGTCGATGCGCCGCCTGGGCGCTGCTGATTTCAGCAGAGTACGCGAGTGCCGCTCCGGCGTCTTCTCCTCCGAAATCTCGTTCGGCAAGAAACGACTCATTCTCGGCACCTTCGACACCGTAGAGGAGGCGGCCCGCGCGTACGACGCGGCGGCGTGGTGCCTCCGGCGGCCTCGTTGGGATATGAATTTCCCCGACGTGTCGACGAGCTAGCGTGCGCAGGATCTCACGCATCTCCCGCGGCTTTTCACCGACGAGGATCGTCATGAAAACCAGAGGCGGTATCATCGCCTAGCCATCACGGAGATGGACGTGGAAGCCATGGCAGAGTGGCGCGAACGCTTCCAACAGGACATCAGCAACGAGCGCCAGCTTTACAAGCAAAGTAGGACGGAGAGGGAGGCGAAGGGGAAGGAGCGAGCCGCCTATCCGGAGGACAAGCGTGCGCGGAAGCAGGCCGCTCAACTGAACATGGAGCTAGGAGAAGCTTCGTCCTAGGACTCCGAGGACGAGCGGTATGCTGACGCCTACTTGCAGACGTCGGAGGAGGACATTACGGAGTCGGAGCCGGAGTTGGAAAACGACGAGTAGTTCATCTTTTCTTTTACCAGGCTTCGCTACGGCAAACTATCTATGTATCATTTTCGTTATGTATGCTATGGTGAACTATCAATGTATTTCATTTACATTATGTATGCTATGGTGAACTATCTACGTATGCTATGGGACGCCGACAAGGGGGCCCGGGGAGGGGAAGTGTGCAGCGGTTGGGGGTTGAAAAAAGGAAAGGCGCCGTGGGGGGGGGGGGGTCGGCGACTGGGGGTAAAACACCCCCAAGGCGCGTTTTCGCCGGGTCCCCCCCAGGCGGTTCTATTTGGGCGTCCCTGGGGGCTGAATGGCTGGAGATTCTCTTAGATGCGTGGCATGCTAGTGTGCACGTGTTGAACAAGAGCATCCATGTGTCCATGATTAGTGCTCTGTTATGTTGTGTTGAGCTGTAGTATGCTTTGATGGATTTAGTAGTGCTTTCTTCAACTAGATCATACATGTGTGCATGTGTTACTGCTAGTTCGATCTGTCCTTGTTGTACTGCTAGTTCCTACTATCCATGTGTAGTGTCTTATGGTGTTGATGATGCTTACGTTCGTAGGACATGACCACGCAAGAGTTTAGTCAGGCCCTCATGATGTTCGAGAGCCAGTTCCCGCCATCGTACATCGAGGACTAGCAGCCTCCTATGGACCAGATGCCTCCTGATTCAGAGATTTTCGAGGTGCCGCCTACTGTTCCTCCATTTGTGCTGGCTCAACAAAAATGTTGTTGCTCATGCTGCTACTCAAAAGGAGTCCACAAAGTAGAAGAAGGATGGCAGGGCGAACAACATGAAATGATAGTCGTTCCTCTCCACTTTTGTGCTTAACAAGATGTGTGAGATCATAACTGGTGGGGTGAGAACTGACAAGGGCTTCAAGGAGGAGCACTTGAACCTTGTTGCAAAGCAGGTGTTCGACTTCAGCGGATAGGAGGTCACCTCGACCCGGGTGTACAACCACCCGAGTAAGTGGGAAGCAAGGTGGATCAATGTGTCCAAGCTAAGAAACCTCAGCAGTGCTTCATGGGATGAGGAGAGCTTCTCGATCCTTCTGGGGGTAGAGCACTACCAAGACCACATCGCGATTAGCTCACAAACCATGCCATTCTAACAAACTAGAAATTTAAGCCTATGAGCCATTGTCATACTAACTAACCTCTCTGCCCTGCTTCTTCTTAGGCTCACCTCAAGGACACATAGTTCATCAACACCCATATCCATAACTACCACCAGATGCAGCAGATCTTCTCCTTCGGGCTGGCAACCGGCAAGCATGCTGATACGTCTCCAACGTATCTACTTTTCCAAACACTTTTGCCCTTGTTTTGGATTCTAACTTGCATGATTTGAATGGAACTAATCCGGACTGACATTGTTTTCAGCAGAATTGCCATGGTGTTGTTTTTGTGCAGAAATAAAAAGTTCTCGGAGTGACCTGAAAATTCAACAAGAATTATTTTGGAAAATTTAAAAAATACCTGCGGGAAGATCCAGACCAGGGGGCCCACACCCTGTCCACAAGGGTGGGGGGCGCGCCCCCTCCCCTAGGGCGCGCCCCCTGCCTCGTGGGTCCCCTGGTGCTCCACCGACGTATCTCCGGATCCCATATATTCACTTTCAGGGAGAAAAAAATCAGAGAGGAAGAATTATCGCGTTTTACGATATGGAGCCACCGCCAAGCCCTAATCTCTCTCGGGAGGGCTGATCTGGAGTCCGTTCGGGGCTCCGAAGAGTGGATATCATCGCCATCGTCATCATCAACCTTCCTCCATCACCAATTCCATGATGCTCACCGCCGTGCATGAGTAATTCCATCGTAGGCTTGCTGGACGGTGATGGGTTGGATGGGATCTATCATGTAATCGAGTTAGTTTTGTTAGGTTTGATCCCTAGTATCCACTATGTTCTGAGATTGATGTTGCTATGACTTTGCTATGCTTAATGCTTGTCACTAGGGCCCAAGCGCCATGATTTTAGATCTGAACCTATTATGTTTTCATGAATATATGTGTGTTCTTGATCCTATCTTGCAAGTCTATAGTCACCTACTATGTGTTATGATCCGGCAACCCCGAAGTGACACTAATCAGGATCACTCCCGGTGATGACCTTAGTTTGAGGAGTTCATGTATTCACTATGTGTTAATGCTTTGGTCCAGTACTCTATTAAAAGGAGGCCTTAATATCCCTTAGTTTGCAATAGGACCCCGCTTCCACGGGAGGGTAGGACAAAAGATGTCATGCAAGTTCATTTCCATAAGCACGTATGACTATATTCGGAATACATGCCTACATTGCATTGATGAACTGGAGCTAGTTTTGTGTCACCCTAGGTTATAACTTCTACATGATGAATTGTATCCGACATAATTCCCCATCACCGATCCAATGCCTACAAGCTTTTCCCATATTTCTTATTGCTTATTTACTTTTCTGCTGCTACTATTACAAAAACTACAAAAACACTACCGTTACTTTTATTGCCGCTACCGCCACTATCATATTACTTTGCTACTAAACTACCTTGCTGTAGATACTAAGTTTCTAGGTGTGGTTGAATTGACAACTCAGCTGCTAATACTTGAGAGTATTCTTTGGCTCCCATTGTGGCGAATCAATAAATCTGGGTTGAATACTTTACCCTCGAAAACTGTTGCGATCCCCTACACTTGTGGGTTATCAAGACTATTTTCTCGCGCCGTTGCCGGGGAGCATAGCTCTATTTTTTAAGTTACTTGGGATTTATATCTGTTGATCACTCTGAAGAATTTAAAGGACTCAAAAACCAAGATCTTACCCTCAACTACGACGGGAGGTAAGGAACTGCCATCTAGCTCTGCACTTGATTCACCCTCTGTTATGAGTAAATTTGCGACACCTACTCCTGCTATTGAATCTGATATGTTGTATGTTCTTGATGATGCCACTTCTGCTATGTATGATGAAACTACTTCTATGCTTGATAATACTGTGCCACTAGGTGAATTTCTAGATGAACAAATTGCTCAGGTCAGGGAGAATGCAAATATTGAAACTGATAATATTTATGAAAGTGATGATGAAGCTTCTCCCAATAGATATGAATTGCCTGTTGTTCCTGAGGGTTATGTTATGGATGAAGAAACTGCTAGAGACTTTCTTGCTTGGAATGATAGATATGATCTTAAGAAATTATTAGCTAAGCTGAAAGAAAAGTCCTTGAATGCTAGAATGAAACATGACCCTGCTTTCGCTACTCCACCTAGCTTTGTTACTAATAAGGATTATGAATTCTCTGTTGATCCTGAGTTAATTACTTTGGTTGAATCTGATCCTTTCCATGGCTATGAGTCTGAAACTGTTGTGGCACATCTTACTAAGTAGAATGATATAGCCACCCTGTTTACCAACGATGAAAAGATCCGTTACTACTATATCCTTAAGTTGTTTCCTTTCTCGTTAAAGGGTGATGCTAAGACTTGGTTTAATTCTCTTGATCCTGGTTGTGTGCGTAGTCCCCAGGATATGATGTACTACTTCTCTGCTAAATATTTTCCCGCTCATAAGAAACAAGCTGCCTTACAGGAAATATATAACTTTGTGCAAATTAAAGAAAAGAGTCTCCCACAAGCTTGGGGGTGGCTTCTCCAATTACTTAATGCTTTGCCTGATCATCCTCTCAAGAGGAACGATGTACTTGATGTCTTTTATAATGGACTAACTGATGCTTCCAGAGACCACCTGGATAGTTCTGCTGGTTGTGTTTTCAGGGAAAGAACAGTTGATCAAGCTGAATTACTATTGAATAATATGCTGGCCAACGAAAATAATTGAACACTTCTTGTACCAGCCCCTAAGCCAACTCCGAAGAAAAGAGGTGTTCTATTTCTCAGTCCTGAAGATATGCAAGAGGCAAAGAAATCTATGAAAGAAAAAGGTATTAAAGCTGAAGATGTTAAGAATTTACCACCTATTGAAGAAATACATGGTCTTGATAACCCGACACAGGTAGTAAAGGTAAATTCTCTTTATAGATTTGATGAAAGTGATATTCCTCGTTATAAGTCTGCTAGCCAATGCTTAGATGAGTTTGACAATTTTATTGTGAAACAAGAAAACTTCAATGCTTATGTTGGTAGACAATTACAACACAATCCTTATATGATTGAATGCTTGAGTGATTATCAGTCTAGAGTTAAAGGTGAATTGAAACTCATTAGTAAACATGCTTCCATGGTTACCACTCAAGTAGAACAAGTACATAAGGCTTAGAATTATTTGCTCAATGAATTAAATGGTAAGAATAATGACTATGCTGTTAGAGTAGCAACTAGATGTGGTAAAGTGACTCAGGAATCTCTGTATCCTGAGGGCCACCCAAAGAGAATTGAGAAAGACTCTCAGAGAGCTAATTTAGATGCACCAAGTTCTTCTAAGAAGAAGAAAAAGAAAAGTGATAGAACTTTGCATGCCTCTAGTGAACCTATAGCTGACACACCTGAGAATCCCAATGATATATTTGTTTCTGATGCTGAGACACAATCTGGTAATGAACATGAACCTAGTGATAATATTAATGATGATGTTCATGATGATGCTCAACCTAGCAATGATAATGATGTAGAGATTGAACCTGCTGTTGATCTTGATAACCCACAATCAAAGAATCAACGTTATGATAAGAGAGACTTTGTTGCTAGGAAGCACGGTACGGAAAGAGAACCATGGGTACTGAAACCCATGCCTTTTCCCCCTAAACCATCCAAGAGAAAAGATGATGAGGATTTTGAGCACTTTGCTGAAATGATTAGACCTATCTTTTTGCGTATGTGTTTGACTGATGTGCTTAAAACAAATCCTTATGCTAAATATATGAAAGATATTATTACCAACAAAAGAAAGATACCTGAAGTAGAAATTTCCACCATGCTTGCCAATTACACTTTTAAAGGTGGAATACCTAAGAAACTAGGAGATCCAGGAGTACCTACTATACCTTGCTCCATTAAAAGAAACAATGTTAAAACTGTTTTATGTGATCTTAGAGCCGGTGATAGTGTTATGCCTCTCTCTTTATATCGTAAGCTTGACTTGAGTAAGTTGACACCTACTGAAATATCTTTGCAAATGGATGATAAATCAACTGCTATACCTGTAGGTATTTGTGAGGATGTGCCTGTTGTGGTTGCAAATGGTACTATTCTAACGGACTTTGTTATATTTGATATTCCCGAGGACGATAGTATGTCTATTATCCTTCGTAGACCCTTTTTGAATACTGCAGGGGCTGTTATTGATTGCAACAAAGGCAATGTCACTTTTAATGTCAATGGTAATGAGCATACGGTACACTTTCCGGGGAAACAACCTCAGGTCCACAGTATCAATTATATTGGAAAAATTTCAACTATTACTATTGGAGGTTTTGAATTTCCTCTTCCTACTATCAAGAAGACATATGACATTCTTATTGTTGGGGACATACTTATCACCATTGAGGTAACCTAGTGTTATTCAAAAATTCTTCGGTTTCATGTTATTTGGAAAGAGTTTATTAAAAAGACCTGATCAACCTTGTTAATGGATTCCTTTTGATGAGCATGCGATAGGTGAATCTAGATAGCACAACCTTCTGTACCCTTCTTTTACTTTCTGTTAATTAGGATAGATAAAGCAAAAATAGTATTCTCTGTCTGTTTCCAGACTTAGCCGTGCAATAAAAAATACCCCAAAAATAAAAGTTCTCCAAATGCCCTGAAAATTTAACATGATTTTTTCTAGAATATTTGAGAATATTTGGCACAGAACACACAACGAGGGGAGCCAGCACCTAGCCACGAGGGCCTAGGGCGCGCCCCCTGCCTCGTGGTTCCCACGTGCCCCCCTCCACTGATTCCTTCAACCGTACTCTTCTTCTTCCTCCCAAAAAATAACCAACCGGCTCAAGCACGAGTTCTAGCTCATCTTGCTGCCATTTTCGATCTCCTTGATCAAAGCACCATTCACCAAACTGTTTGGGGAGATTGTTCCTTGGTATGTGACTCCTCCATTGGTCCAATTAGTTTTTGTTCTAGTGCTTTATTTATTGCAAATTTTTGTTGCTGTGGTGACCTTGTTCTTGAGCTTGCATGTCAAATTTCCTTGGTCCCAAGTAGTTCTAATGCATGATATAGTCTCTAGGCACTAGTAGGAGTTGTTGCAATCAATCTTGTTGAGTTTGGTTAACTTTTACTTTGAGTTACTAAAAATTTCAGAAAATTTCAGAGGAGGAAAATTATAAAAGAGATTGTTGAGGGGTACCTCCAGTAAAAGTTCAGAGGAGAAGAAGAAGGAAGAAAAATAAGAAGCCCAAATATAATCTTCCTCGCATGGCGGAAGTTCGGCCGTATGAATGCCCTTGTTATGATTTCATGATAGCAGCCGGGATTTACGAAGACTTTTATTGGTTGGCAAATAATACAGGCATCACCGACTTCCTCCACGACCAGCGTGAACAGTATCTCTTACTCACTAATATTTTCACGCAAAATTTTCATTTTCATGCTAAGAAAACACCACCTACAGTGGAGTTTCGTTTATATGATGAGGTTAAGGAGATATCACTCTTAGAATTTTGTGAAGTATGTGTCGTGGAATTAGCACGGCAGATGTCCGGTTTAGAGGACTTAGGTGTGGAGCCATCGCGCGGGTTAACTTGAAGTGGTTAAAAGCACACAAAGGACACAGAGGGTTTACACTAGTTCGGCCCCTTCGATGAAGGTAAAAGCCTACATCTAGTTTGGTTTGGTATTGCTTGGGCGTCGATGAACAGGGAGCAGATTGCTTGCCTGTCTCTCGACGGATTGTTGCTTTTCCCTGAACCGTCGCCGGGCCGTTCCTTTATATAGGAGGCAACGCCCGGTCCGGTTTACAGAGTCCTGAGGCCGGCTCATAATCGTGTCCGCCTCGGTCTCTACTCTTTCTTCCTTGTATCTCAAGTTACATGGTAGGACGGTTTATAAACCGTAAACTTTACACATGGGCCCTAAGCCTTCATGGGCCGTAACCTCTACTGAATTTATAACTACACAGCTATATTACCATAATCCGGATTTCCCTAGCCGGTTTGTACCTGCTAGTAATATCCCTGACATTAGGCCCCAGAATGATTTGAACTTGTTCATGTCAGTCTTCTAAATCTTGCATAAACTTCTTCTTAGTTTCTTCTCTGTTTTGTAAACCGGCTATGACGTCATCTTCAGAAATCATTTTATTCAGTCGTGACATCACCTCCGCATTTAGTGCTCACAGCTGTTTGTTACCTTTGTTTAAAGTTCATCCCGAAAATCGAGGCGACAATGGAATCTTTATCCAATCTGACCTCCTCAAATCCCGCGCTTGCCGTTTCCTCTCTCAGCCTTTATAAATATCGCTGCGCCTTGTTATCTCTCTTCCTTCCGCTCTTCTTCTTCCTCCGTCGCCTGAAGCTCCGCTGCTGATCCGGTGGCTGATCCGGATGAAGTCATCCCTCCAGAGGGTGAGCCTGCAATTCAGCTTGATGATCCTGCTCCCATGGACCATGACTACATTGTTGCTCCTGAAGATACCAATGTAGAAGATGTTCTTGAACCGGTGAGTCCTTTCCGGGCTACCCCTCCTCGGACTAGCCCGGCTCCTGCTAGCCCGGCTCGTACTGCTGCTCCTTCACAGCCAGCCACTGCTTCTTCTCCGGATATTCAGATAACCGGTACAGGTTTTACCGCTCCTGCTGAGCCTGTCGTTTTAGCCAAGCATACTGCTAAAGCGGAGAAGTTTCAAAAAGAGAAGGGCAAGTGGAGCACGGACTTGTCCAATTATGCCGAACTGAGTGCCCAGGAACTTTATTTCGGGTATTTGAACCGGCTTCATACCAGCCGCGATTATGAATTGGGCTTGGTTAACATGATGAAGGACAAATACGAGGTACCTTACTTGTCTTTGCTTTGCCTTCTTTATACTTCTGTCTTTATGCCATAATAGCCCCCAAGTGCCGGTTTAGCTTTGTTGGAGGTGAACCGGTACTTCCAAATGTATGAAAATGATCTTACATTAGCCCCCAAGTGCGAGGGGCATAACTTGTTTTATGTGCCTGGGACTTGTCTGGATCTCTCTTTCGATACTTCAACTGCCCATTAGCCCCCAAGTGTCAAGTAGATAACTTGCTTATGTGCTCGAGACTTGTCTTTAATTGTCACCTTTTGATACTTCAACTGCCCATTAGCCCCCAAGTGTCAAGTGGATAACTTGCTTATGTGCTTGAGACTTGTCTTTAGTTGTCACCTTTTGATACTTCAACTGCCCATTAGCCCCCAAGTGTCAAGTGGATAACTTGGTTACGTGCTTGCGACTTGTCTGAACTGTCATTTATTCCACTTGATTTTCTTGTAGGCTGACTTGACCCGGAGAGCTGCAAAAATAACCGAGCTCCGGAATAGACTCGCTGTGACTGAAACTGCTTCTGCCAAGGCCAAAGATGAGCTGGCGTTGAGCTTAACCAATGCTGAACAATTGAAGAAGGATTTTGAAGCAGAGCGGACAGCTTGGGAAGTACAGAGGAATGCTCTTGAAAAAAGAGCAAAGGATGCTGAAGAGGCCCTTAACCCGGTGACGCAAGAGCTGACCGGTTTAAGGCAGCAAATAGAGCTGATGACCTCTGCTGTCTTTGGTAAGTACTTAACACTACTAGAAAAAAGGCTATTAGTGGCGCACCCAATATTGCCATTAGTGGCGCACCATGGGTGGGCCACTAATACCACGCCACTAATAAGGAATACTAATGGCGCACCTATGATGCGCCACTGTTAATCCCAATAACAGTGGCGCACCACTGGTGCGCCACTGGTATGCCACCTAGTGCGCCACTGGTATTGCAGCAGGGGTACCTAAGGATGCGCCACTGGTATTCATATTGGTGTGCCACTGTTATTTAACTGGGTGCGCCACTAATGTGCAAGATGGTGCGCCACTGGTATTGCAGCAGGGGTCCCTACTGATGCGCCACTGATATCCCTATGGGGTGCGCCACTGTTATTTAACTGGGTGCGCCACTAATGTGCTATATGATGCGCCACTACTATTAATTCTAGGAATTTCTTTTTGCATTTCTGGTATTTGCACATGTTACAAAATACAATACATCACAGAATATAAACAGCACATAATACAATTCATCACATTAGTCTCCGAATTCGAAATAGCGAACAAAGTTCAAATATTAGACAAGTTTAGGTCTCGAGACCGAGTAGCGAGTTTGTCGTCACATTACAAAGTTGATATCATCTAAACTACCATCACATAGAAGAGAGCTGCGATCACGATGAGCATCATCGCGATGAAACTAGTCTTCATCTGGTTCCTCCTCCGCTCCCTCCTCTCTCCCTCTAGATAGCGCTCGTATCTAGCTTCCGCCTCCGCCCTAGTGGTGTACCCTTTGTAACTGTTACCGCTGAAACGGTGAACCTGTCTCCGACACTCCTCCCAGTCGTCATAGACTCCGGGAACCCTACCCTTGTACACGACGTACGACGGCATCTCTATGCACTAGACAAACAAAACGTTAGTAGCAATTCACAGATAATATATAAGTATGCAACAAAAGGATCGGAAGAGAAAAGCAACACATTAATAGCACGGTTCATGGTCCTACTAATAAATAGCATCGATTACATATAAGTTGAACGACTGTCCAAACTAAATAGACATACAAGTTCATTAAAGTTTAATTACAACACGAGCTAATCGACATTTCAGAACTACATACCATCAATACTTTCTTCGACTTGACTCAGGGACCGGAGCGTGGATGAAGCCGCCGTCATCCGTCGGCGTCATGAATGTGCGATCGTTGTCAGCCTGCATTTGTAGCGTTGTTTCTATTTCACTGTTGGACGGTTGATATTTGAGGTGGAACTGCCCCGAGGTACGAAGGACATCTTGACAGATGATTTCCGCAAACTCCGACTGGATGCGAAAGAATTCTTGTCTGATGTCCATGTCCTGGATTGCCGACAAGTGTGCGGCCCAATCTTGGAGACCCTTTGGTAGCATAAGGTGATTATGGTCCCGTACGATCGCCCGCATGTGATGGAGGGCGTAGTAGGCATCCTTCTGACTGCTAGGCGGCTGCTTGACGCAGGGGAACGTCGTTACGTGGGTGAACACGTGCTTGCCGTACCTACACATTTCCTTCCTGAAGGTGCCTCCAGATTTGGCGTAGCCGGGGAGAGCATCATCAAGAACTTTCTTGATATTTGTGTAGTTTTTCTTCGACTGACGGTCCGAGTCGAAATACGTGGCCGTGGAATATTTCGGGCTTAAGAGGATGAGTGTGCAACGTGTGTCACTGCACAAAACACGGAATGTTAGGAAAAAAAAAGAACGATCGAAATCTAAGAAATCATATGTTACGGGGCGGTGAGGGGATGACTTACTCGGGAAAGTAAGGCACGAGGAAGGTATCCTTATCTTTGTTCGCCATAATGACGCCTTCGAGGTATGAACTCGCGACTTGCCGGTCCCCAGCGCTGTCCAAGTGCTTGGCACGCATGTAGAAGGGGTCGACTATCACGATGTTCGGGGTCTTGTCTCTAATGATCTGCATCTCCATATTGAGCGAAAATAGCCGAATGAAGGTGTAGTGCAGCGGATGAAGGTTAAACATAGCGAAGATGTCATCAAACCGCAGGACGATCATACTCCCGATGGTGCCATCGACAAAGCCCTTGCCCTCTGGCACCTTGGCCACGAAAACCGGGTATGAGTCATCTTTCTCGGAGAGACGCCGCTTCTCCATAGAAAGAACACTGTCATGCAGACTCCGCATAGCACCGGTTGCAGCCTTGAACAGATTAGCCGGTAGCATCGGCCTACCCGCCACATGCACCGCCCTCATGATATCCTTAGGTATTGGTGGCCCGTCCTGAGCACGGATCGTACTCGGTGCCGGCTGGCTCGCACCCTTGTTAGTTTTTCTTTTCCGTCCCTTCTTTGGCTTCTGCTGATGTAATGGGATCGAGGTCTGCTCAGAGACCACCTTCTTGAGTGTGGTGGGGCTGATAATATTTCCCACCTCGGCTGCTTGAGTCTCGGTGAAGGCGGCAGCTGGAGGCGTCTCCTGAGAACCGAACAGACGACGCCTGTTGCAATTGGGTTTCTCCGCGGTACCAGCTAGATCGCGATCGACTTTTGCAGAGTTGGGTTCTTGAGAAGGAAAATTAGTTCAACTTTTATTACTAATAAAAACTGCTCCAAGGAATCAATGTTCTCTAGCAGCATAACATGTAAGAGGGCTTATTGTTTTCAGGCACTTTACAAGATGGAGAACCATCTCCACAGTAGAACAGCTCCATTTACAAGATAGAGAAAAAGCACATTGTTTACTTGTTGGAGCATTTTCAGGCATTTTCACACAGTAGAACAGCTCCACAGTAAGCACAAGTTGCACAGGCTTGTTCACTTTTATTTTATTTTTGAACTTCTTTTTGCACAGGTATCTTATACTGAACAACATAGTAGCGTCATCCGTGTAACGGCCACAAAATTCATCTGCTAGCTGCTGTAAGAACAATACAAAGTTGTGGATCTATCCTGGTGGGTGGTGACTCCTGCCATGCTAAACAACACAGGGTTTGGCAATTTCAACATGTACTGTGTGTTACAACGTTTTTTTTCAGGACTAGCTCGAACACACAGTAATCATTGACATATACGGAATTCCGACATACACCCCCTCTGTAAAGAAATGTAAGATCGTTTAGATCACTAGGGAGTAGTACTGCTCACAAATAACTCCATCAGTAAAAATCAGGACAAGAAAAGAGAGAAGATAACAGAGCATGCCACGGGAGATGGGGGGAGGGAGGAGGGCGGACCGGAGGAGGGGAGGAGCGGCTGGTGCCTGGTGGTGCCGGACTCGTGGGCGCGCCCGTTGGAGCGGGAGCTGCTGGGCAACAAGGGCAGGCTCCTCCTCGGCCCCAATCCCGTCCCCAAGAAGAGGGAGGAGGGGGCGTGCGGCGGCGGCTTGGGGCGGGAGCGGCTGCTCCAGGGAGGGTGCCGCGGTCGGGCGGGAGGGGATTCTCCGGGGAGGCGGCGTCTCTGCTGCTGGAGGGGTCTCCGAGCCCAGGCCGGCGCGGCGAAGGCCGGCGTTGGCCCGAG
>LR738714.1:764908487-764986923 GCA_902687465.1 Secale cereale
GGAGGGGTCTCCGAGCCCAGGCCGGCGCGGCGAAGGCCGGCGTTGGCCCAAGCAGGGGAGGGAGGGGGCGCAGGGTCGGGGCACCGTGGACGGGGCCGGGCCGGGGCCGAACGGACGAGGGTGACGGGGGTGGGGTGGTGGTGGGGTGCGGCGGCGGTGGGGGAGAGGGCGGAGTGCGGCGGCGGTGGGGGCGGCGGGCGGCGGGGAGGGGGGATTAAAGTGCGGGAGTACTGGGAGGAGAGGGAGGCGCGGGGAGGAGAGAAATTAAAGCAGGGGATCGATAACAATGGCGCACTTTTAGGCCGTGCGCCATAAACAGCTCAATAACAAAGTCATAAAACATGTGTGTGTGGTTATGGACAGAACCACACACATGGCCTAGTGGTTGGCGCGTTGGTTATGGACAGAACCACCCAGGTTCGAATCCTGGCAACCCCATTTTTTGCATATTTTTTAAAATTTTATTTTAACCTTATGATAAACATCCAAACACTTTAAAATAAACACATGGCAATTTTAATACTCCCTCCATTCCTAAAAATAGGGTGTATAATTTTTTTACAATGCATATCTCCTTTACTCAATCACAATATAGAATCATTTACAATGCTATGGCATGGTTGAAATCAAGTGAGATGAAATAAACTTTTTGCATATTTTTTAAAATTTTATTTTAACCTTATGATAAACATCCAAACACTTTAAAATAAACACATGGCAATTTTAATACTCCCTCCATTCCTAAAAATAGGGCGTATAATTTTTTTACAATGCATATCTCCTTTACTCAATCACAATATAGAATCATTTACAATGCTATGGCATGGTTGAAATCAAGTGAGATGAAATAACAGTCATCAAAGATTGACATGAAATAACAGTCGTCAAATTAAGATTGAGTTTGCATGTAAAGTAATATAATGTTTAAAAGATCTTTAATAATGGTTGAAATCAAGTGATACATGTAATAATTTAGTTGCATGTAATAATTGAGCTTGCCACTGACACACACACACACGCGGCCGACACGTCGTGATTCAATCTTAGCTATCTTTTCACAATCTTCTTGCCCTTCTTCCTCGCGGTTGAATAATTTAGCCCCGGAACCCCTTGAATTGATCTTCTCTTGAACAGACGTCCTTTAGGTAGGGTGGTCCTGCTTCTTCTTGTGGTGTATGGTACTTCATCGTCGTCGTCATCTTCCATCTTCGGGTCGCCGTACTTGTCAAAGTCTTGCTCATTGGCGACTCCATCCATTCCGATGATGTTCCTTTTGCCTCTCCTCACGACAACACGACTGGGCTTTGACGGGTCGGTAATGAAGAAGCATTGGTCCACTTTGGAAGCCAGTACCCATGGCTCATTTTTCGCGGTGACGTTTGCGCCCGCGGTCTTGGATTTGGCTTCTGGTATAACCATGGTGGTGAAATACCGGTCTTCTTTTAGGACGCTCTTGGCCCATCTGACACGGAACATCGGGACCTTCTCTCCAGCGTAGCTCAGCTCCCAGATCTCCTCGATCCTTCCGTAGTATCTGTCCTTGTCGTTACCGGTGTAGGATTCCATCGTTACCCCGGAGTTCTGATAATCGCTCTTCATGTCCTTTTCCTCGGTGTAGAATGTGTAGCCGTTGATATCGTACGCCTCATAGGTCATCAGGTTGTGCTCGGCGCCCTGTGACAAGGCGAATATGAGTTTTTCTTCCGCGGAAGAATCCTCATGTAAAGGGTACGACAGAAGCTTCTCCTTGAACCAACGCGTGAAACATGAGTTGTGCTCTTTGATTATAGCTCCCTCCGTCCTCTGTTGGCCTCGGTCATTGTACGTCTTCTCAATAAAGATTTTGTGCTCTGCCACCCAAGGATCGACCACGTCTATGTGTTGTAGCGCGACTAGGTTTGCTCTTTCAAAGTCGGCGAGTCGACCCATGAAGTCGACATGCATTTCGCGGCGACCCTCGCGGTGACCCCATCCAGCGAGCCTGCCGAGGTGCCTGTTGACGGGCAGACCAACGGGGTTCTCGATGCCTAGATAATTCGTGCAGAAGGAGATGCACTCTTCGGTCAGAAAGCCCTTTGCTATGCTTCCATCTGGACATGCCCTGTTGCGAACGTATCCTTTGATGACACCATTCATCCTTTCGAACGGCATCATGCTGTGCAGGAACGTCGGCCCGAGTTGGATGATATCCTCCACGATATGGACCAGCAGATGCACCATAACGTCGAAGAATGCGGGCGGGAAGTAGATCTCAAGCTCGCATAGTATCACCACGATCTCTTCCTGTAGCCTTCTGAGTTGCCTCACGCCAACAGACTTCCGAGAGATGACGTCGAAAAAGTTGCATAGGCCAAATAGCGTGTCACGGACGTGCGCGTCCATGATCCCACGGATTGCAACTGGAAGTATCTGCGTCATCAGCACGTGACAGTCGTGAGACTTCATCCCGCTGAACTTCTGCTTCGCTGAGTCTAGGTATCTGCTTATCTTCCCCGCGTAACCGTAAGGAAGTTTTACTCCTACGAGGCAGGTGAAAAACTGCTCGATCTCCTTCTGACTTAGAGTGAAGCACGCGAGAGGGTAGTCATATTCGATCTTCTTGGCCTTTTTGCCTTTGCGATGACTTTCCGTGTCCTTCGCCTCATCATCATCATCATCATCATCATCATCATCATTAGGGCGCCAGAGCTCCTCCCTGATGCCCATTTTTTGCAAGTCTGCCCTTGCTTTCGGCCCATCTTTGGTCCTCTCTGGCATGTTGAGCAGGGTACCAAGCAGACTCTCGCACACGTTCTTCGTGATATGCATGACATCAAGGCTGTGAGGCACACGGAGGATCTTCCAGTACGGCAAGTCCCAGAAAACAGACCTCGTTTTCCATACCTTCAGCAGCGGCTCTGGCGCCTTTCGCTTCTTTCCCGGCGGTGGGCACTCTTTCCAATTTTTCAACAGCTCGTCTATTTCCTCGCCGCTCCTCGTACGTGGGGGTCTTCGGGGTTCGGTTTCACCATCGAACAGATCCTTGCGTTTTCTCCATGCGTCATCGTCGCGAAGCCACCTTCGATGTCCCATGAACACGGTTTTCGAAGACCCGGGATCTCTATCTAGCTGGCGATACGTTGTGTCATCCATGCACCTGACGCATGCACAAAATCCGTGGACCACCTGCCCCGCAACATATCCGTAACCGAGATAGTCGTGCACCGTCGTGAGCAGTGCGGCTCTCATAGGGAAATATTCTTTCGCTGCGGCGTCCCACG
The DNA here is from genome assembly GCA_902687465.1 of Secale cereale. Lineage (NCBI taxonomy): Eukaryota > Viridiplantae > Streptophyta > Magnoliopsida > Poales > Poaceae > Secale > Secale cereale. The sequence continues at coordinate 764,911,748 of LR738714.1, forward strand.
TATTGGCTGGCGTTTTCCACAGCGTGTCTAGCTCCTCTTTCAGCAGCCCCAGATACAGATTGATGTCGTTCCCTGGTTGTTTCGGCCCTTCAATTAGCATACTCATGTGAATGTACTTCCTCTTCATGCACATCCAGGGGGAAGGTTGTACATCCACACAAACACAGGCCAGGTGCTATGTGTGCTTCTCTGGCTGCCAAACGGATTGACTCCATCGGTGCTCGCGCCCAGCACGATGTTCCTTGGATCGTCCCCAAATTCTGTGTCTTCGAAGTTCAACGCTTGCCACTGGCTCGCGTCCTTAGGGTGACTCAGCATCTTGTCTTTTTTATTTATCTCCGGATCATTTCCGTCATCTTCTCGCTTCTTCTCCTCCCTATCCGCGTGCCAACGCAGGAGCTTTGCTAGCTTAGGGTCCGCGAAATACCGCTGCAGACGAGGAGTGATCGGAAAGTACCACACCACTTTTCGAGGAGCTTTCTTCCTCTTCTTGTATCGACTGACGCCGCACACCGGACATATGGTAGACTCCGCGTGCTCGTCCCGATAAATGATGCAATCGTTCATGCACACATGGTATTTCACGTGCGGTAAATCCAGAGGACACATGATTTTCTTCGCCTCCTCGAAACTGGTCGGGCACTTGTTCCCCTTCGGAAGACGTTCGTGCCAGAATGACATGTTCTCGTCGAAGCATGCGTCGGTCATTTTGTGTTTTACCTTCATCTCCAGAGCCATGAGCGTTACTTTCAGGCGGGTATCCTCGGGCCTGCATCCTTCATACAATGGAGTAACCGCGTCTGTCTCCAGTTGATCCAGCTTGGCTTTCTCTCGGGCGGCAGCTCTTGCGTTACCCGTCTGCTTGCGAAGCAGCTCTTGAATATGAGGGTCATGCACCCAGCCCATCGATGGTCCATCGTTGTCTGCTCCGGCATCTTCATCTTCATGATCATGCCCTTCGTCTTGATCTTCCTCATCATCATGTCCGGCATCTTCTACATGATGACCGTGTCCTGCATCTACTTCGTGATCATGTCCTGGAGATTCTTCGTCTTCTCGCCCGCCCTCGCCGCTATTGTCTTGCTGCCCTTCCTTTTTTCTGCTTGCCCGGCCCCCATGGATGACTTCATAGTCATCTTCATCACCTTGCCACCGATAGCCATCCATGAAACCACGCAAGAGCAAGTGGTCCCGCACCTGCCCGGAATCCGGGTCCGCAATAAGGCTCTTCAGCTTGCATCTTCGACACGGACATCTTATCTCCGTCTCGTTCTTTTGAAGCATCTCGGCCTTCGCGGAGCTCAAAAACCTATTTACGATGCCTTCGGTCATCGTGCGGACCATGGTCGCCTACGGGGTAGAGCATAATGATATTTTAGAACAAAAAAAAATTTGGCATGACTTTGCCTAAAAATAGGACCAAAAAGAATGCACATAGTGCCAAATTCTCGCCGAAACAGAAATGAATCAACATTCCGGCAAAATATTGGCAACTATCGCATTTCAAATACCGGTACCTGCAAACACAAACATATGCAACACCACAAACATACGTACATCTCTAGGCCATAAAAAGTGTGTACGTTGTTGGAGACGGAGAGAAAAGTAGATCTAGAACATAAAGAAAGCTTTCCCCTTACTTACCTATCAAAAAAAGGAAATTTAACCACTTAATTTGGGTGAATCAATGGTGCAAATGAGGTGAGGAGGAGGAGCAAGACGACCAGATTTGTTTTGGTGGAGGGGGGAAAGTGAGTGTGTGTGGTAGGTGTGGCTGCCTAATTAGCTACTGCTCCCAGGTTACCAGTGGCGCACCCCTTCACTGGTGCGCCACTAGTAGCCAGGAATACTAGTGGCGCACCAGTGAAGGGGTGCGCCACTGCTATGGTTTTTTTTGGACCACCATGCCCAGCCTTACCAGTGGCGCACCAGGGCAAGGTGCGCCACTACTATCAAAAATAGTAGTGGTGCACCTTGTCCTGGTGCGCCACTGGTAAGCCTGGGCATGGCTGGTTACTGTTCAAAAACATAGTAGTGGCGCACCCCACACCTGGTGCGCCACTAGTAATGTCACTATTAGTGGAGCACCTGTTTGTGGTGCGCCACTGCTATATAGTAGTGGCGCACCACATCTCTGGTGCGCCACTAATAGTGATATTACCTATAGCCTTTTTTCTAGTAGTGTAACGTGCATATGCTTTCATCTCTGCAATCTTTATCTCGTTCCGGTTTAATTGTAATAATCATATGCAGGGCGACGCGTCACCCATCTTGGGGGTGACCTCCGGAAGAAACTCAAGGCCTCTTATACTCTGGTTGAGCAGCTGTATTCCGGCGCTCAAAGGGTTATAAGCGCGATGTCTCATTACAAAGCGGCCCCCACCACTATCCAAGGTACTTTGGAGAAGCTTTCTATATTGCCTGTACGCTTGGAAGAGGTGAAGAAATCTGCTGCATGGGCCGGTTCTCTTGTAGCACTGTCCAGAGCCAAAGCGTGGGTTCCGGACTTTGATCCGGAAGAAGCTATAAACGGGTACCCCAGCACCAAGGATGATGGATCGGCCTTCTCTGGCAAAGACCTTCATGCTTTGACTAAAGAAATGGGTCCTCTTGCCAGCAAGCTTGTTGATGAATCGGACTTGACCAGGTACCATGTAACGCCCCGGACACACCTGCCAATGGTCGTTACTCCTGGCGGGATCTAGACTGGCCTCACATATCAATACTAGTCTTTTCTACGCACTTTGTCCTCACTCGTGCGCACCCGGGAGCAACTTCCCGGTCGGTCACTGTCGTGGAATTAGCACGGCAGATGTCCGGTTTAACGGACTTGATGATGGAACCATCGCACGGGTTAACTTGAAGGGGTTCATAGCACACAAAGGACACAGAGAGTTTATACTAGTTCGGCCCCTTCGATGAAGGTAAAAGCCTACGTCTAGTTGGTTTGGTATTGCTTTGGCGTCGGTTTACAGGGAGCGGGTTCGCTTGCCTGTAGTCTCGACGGGTTGATTCTTGCTTGTCCCTGAACCATCGCCGGGTCGTCCCTTTATATAGAGGTGACGCCTGGTCCGGTTTACAGAGTCCCGAGGCCGGCTCATATTTGTGTCCGCCTCGGTCTCTGTCCTTTCTTCCTCATCTCTCAAGTTACATCGCTTGGCGGTTTACAAACCATAGTTCTATACATGGGCCCTAAGATTTTATGGGCCGTAGCCTTTTACTAAACATTACAACCAAATATAATATAACTAAGCCGGTTTACACTAGCCGGTTCATACCTGCTAGTCATATCCCTGACATTAGGCCCCAGAATGATTTGAACTTGTTCATATCAATCTCCCTTGTCTTGTATAATTTTCTTCTGTGTCTTCTCACTTTTGTAAACCGGCTCTGACGTCATCTTCAAGATTCATTAAATCTGACCGTGACATCATCTCCGCATTTAACGCTGCGAGCTGTACTGTAGCTTTGTTTAATGGTTATCCGAAAATCGAGGCATCAAAAAGGATCTTTATCCGATCTTTGCCCCCTCGAATCCCGCACCTGTCACTTCACATCTGTCCTTCGCTTATAAATACCGCCGTCCCCCTTCGTTCTTTCTTCTTCTCGCCTCTTCTTCCTCCGTCTATCGCCCGAGCTTCCAGACGCCATTGACGCCCGAGCTTGAAGCGCCGCCGTTGCCTCGCCGAGTCAAGACCTCCCTGGCCGGTGCATCAACCTGATTCGACCAGAGAACTCCGCCGCTGTCCTCCATTATTCAGGTATGTCTTTCCTTCTTCATTCTAGATCTACATCCTTTAGGGTTCTTCCCTGTTCCTCCGCCATTAGGGCTTTCAACGAGAGCTTCATCTTGTTCCTCTTAAACACTCAGTTCGTAGAAAGTTTTTGACCTTTATACCCAGTTAATAGATCTTACACTAGTATTTGCTTTAGATCCCGCCATTTATACTTATCCTATAGATTCATATGCTCCGCATAAAACCCTTGCATTTCTTCCCGTACTTTCTTGCACTTTATTTTTCTTTTCTTTGCGCGCCCAGATCTGTTTTACTTTAGCTGTTTACAAAGAAACTGTTTCTTCTCCTTTGTAGATCCATTAAGTATACTCCGGTTTATCCTGTGATGCCCTATTCCTGTAAATTTTTTGAAGTTTGAACGCAACGGTTTAGCTGTTCTTCTTTTGCTGTCGTGAATCGGTGATGACATAGCTCCATGTTATTGCCGGTTTAACCATATCATTAGTCCTCTGTTTAAACCGTTGCGTAACTTTCATAGATATCTTCCGGTTTATACTGCTGTACCCGCATAATCCGTTTTTTGTACTTCATCTTTTTTCAGTGCTTGTCCTTCCATTGCTATGGCCAAGCAGTTTGTCTCTTGTGATTGGGTCCCTTCCATCATCACGGAAGAAGACTTTGTCAAAATTTCTGAAATTGGTACTTTAGGTCCTCGGTCTGTTTTGAAGTGGCGAGCTCCGGGGAATGAATGCCCTCCTACTCCCAGGCCCGAGGAGGTTATTGTGTTCTTTGACCACATATCTCAAGGCTTCTCTCCCCCTGGTTCAAAGTTTTTCCGGGACGTTCTTGCTGCCTTCCAACTCCACCCTCAGGATATCGGGCCCAACTCTATTTCAAATATCTATGACTTCCAAGTGTTTTCGGAGGTGTATCTGCAAGAAGAACCATCTGTCGATCTGTTCCGGGACTTCTTTCACCTGAACCGGCGCACAGAGTTCACCAGCGGACCGCATCAGGAGCTCGGCGGTGTCAGTATCCAGAAAAGGAGAGACGCTGTCTTTCCTCACGCCGCTTTACACACGCATCCAAAAGAGTGGAACAAGTCATGGTTTTATTGCATTGACACTTCTCCTGAAGGGGAGAACCCTTTGCCGGGTTATCGTGAGCACCGTATTCCGGAGGATCATCCTCTACCACAACGACTCAGCTCTGTCGAGCGGACCCGGTTTGCATCGCAGCTCTCCAGGCTAAAAGCTTTCATGGCCAATGGCTTGACTGGAACTGACTTTATGCGCTGCTGGTTGTCTTGTAGCATCCTTCCCTTAAGTCAGCGATCACAGTTGATGTGCCAGTATTCTGGTAAACCGGACGGCCCTCAACGGTTTACCAAGGAAAAACTCTCTGAATCGGAGGTTATAGAATCAGCCAAGAAAATGCTCAACGTCTCCTTAGCAGACTGCAGCAAAGTCGGGTTAGCTCCATATTATAAGAAGAATAAGCTGCCTGCGGTAAGTTTTGCTTTGCCCTGTATTTGTAACCCGTTCCTTTAAACCGTCTTTTCAATTGTCTTTCTTTCTTTTGAATAGTCTGATGATCCTTTCTGGAAGAGAAAGCCTCAGGAGAAAACCGGCAAACAAGCGCGCCGGAAGACCTTTGCTAACAAGAAAAGAAAGGCAGCTCTTGATTCCAGCTCTCACGCCGAGGATGATGATCCGGATTCCGAGGTATGAATTAATCCGGTTTGAATTTCACTTTCTTGAACTTATATCTGTATCTAATGATAACTTCTCCACAGGAGTTGGCTGAAGGTGATAATCCGGCTGAAGTTGAGGTAACTATCCTTTCCTCTGATTCAGAACCTCTTCCACAAAAAAGTCGTCGGACCGTCCAGAAATACCAATTTTCTCACCCTTATGCTCAATTGGATCCTAATTTTCTTTTGAAGAAGCAACAACATGAAGCTCTTCGCCGGACCACACGCCATAGTGGCCTGGCAGTGGAATCATCCGGGATTTCTTTAACTCCGGCTCGAAAGCGCCGTGCTAAGGTGATACTTTCTCTGACTCTTCTTCATCCCAAGGTCGGGCTTATCCGAAAACCTCTTAAACCGTCTGACCCTGATTATCAGGAAACTCCACTGTCTTCTTCTGGTGAATCGACTGCCACACAGCTTCCCCGATTGAAAACTGTCCCAGGGTAAATCTTCTTAACATTTCCGGTTTATGATTCCCTTTTTACTTTATAATGTTAACTCGCTTTGCAAACTTTTTTCAGCAAGCCAAAGCCTAGCAAGAAACCCAAGGCCAACAAACCTCCTGCTGAGACCTCTGCAGATGATCCGGCGGATGATCCGGCGACGACCATTCCTCCCGAGAGCGAGCCCATAGCTCCTCTTGAAGATCATGCGTCTACGGATCACATCTCAATACCCGAAAATCCTACTGCTGAAGATGCCCACAATTCGCCAAGTCCTGTCCGGGTCAACTCTCCTCAAATTAATCCGGCATCTCCCAATCCGGCTCACACTGCGACTCCAATTGCACCTGCTTCTCCAAAAGTTGTAGTGACTGGGGCTGCATTCGTTGCTCCGGCTGAGCCCACCGTTTTATCCAAGCATACGGCTAAAACAGAGAAGCTATATAAGGAGAAGGGCAAATGGAGTACTGAAGTATCCAATCTTGCAGACATGAGCGCCCAAGAAATCTATTCTGGGTACCTAAACCGGCTCCACAGCAGCCGAGACTATGAAGCAAGTTTGGTTAACTTAATGAAGGAGAAATATGAGGTAATCCTTTTCTTCTGATTTTGCACTTTTGATATGCTTCTATCCCATAACAGTCCCCAAGTTCCGGTTTAGCTGCGTGCTGAAGGTGAACCGGAACTTTATAGTTTGAACAATTGATCTTTACATTAGCCCCCAAGTATCAAGTAGATAACTTGTTTATGTATTTGATACTTGTAAAAATTTCTGCTGATACTTCAATCATCCATTAGCCCCCAAGTGTCAAGTAGACAACTTGTTTGTGTGCTTGAGACTTGTAACTTTGAATTGCTGTTGTTTATTGCTTCAACTGCCATTAGCCCCCAAGTGTCAAGTAGACAACTTGTTTGTGTGCTTGAGACTTGTCTGATTTTTGCTTCTTGTCACTTGATTGTGCTTGCAGGCTGACTTAAACCGGAACGCTGATGAAATTAATGAACTTCGGAGCCGTCTTGCAGAGACAGAATCTGCCGCTTCGAAAGCTAAGAAAGACCTTCAGGTAAGTTTAAAGACTGCTGAAGATCTGAAGAAATTCTTTGAAGAGGAGCGGACCACTTTTGAGGTTCAAAAGAAAGATCTAGAGAAAAGCATTCAAGATGCTGAAGGGGCGCTTAATCCGGTTACAGAAGAGTTAACCGGTTTAAAGCAGCAGATTGAGTTGATGACCTCTGCAACTTTTGGTAGGTATAATCTGAACTCCTGCTTTATCCTTGTAATCTTCCATCTGTGCCGGTTTAACCGTAATATCTATATGCAGGGCGCCGTGTCTCCCATCTTGGGGATGACATACGGAAAAAGCTTAAAGCATGTTACACCTTGGTCGAGCAGCTGTATTCCGGCGCTCAGAGGATCATTAGTGCAACATCTTTCGGTAAACCGGCCCCTACGACTATCCAAGACACGTTGAAAAGTTATCTGTTTTGCCGGTTCGTCTTGAAGAAGTCAAAAAATCTGCCGCCCGAGGTGGTGCTCTTCTGGCCCTTACTAGGGCTAAGGCCTGGGTCCCGGATCTTGATCCGGAAGAGGCTTTAACTGGATTTCCTGACACAAAAGACGACGGCTCCACTTTTACCGCAAAGGATCTCTACGCCTTGACGAAGGAGATGCGTCCCCTCGCCAGCAAGCTTGCAGCTGAATCCGATTTATCCAGGTATCATCCGGGGTACGACTTGCAAAACGAGCGGGTGGAGCGGCCGGTTTATGACACCGTCAATTTAATCCCGCCGGTTCGTCCTCATACCTTCGCTCCAGATATCGAACCTTCTGAACTTATCAACGAAGAGATGTATTTCCGGGCTTTGATGAAGATTGACTGGCGCGTGCTGGACTTCCAACCGCTTCAAGAAGACAAAGATATTCTGGATCAAGGTGATGGCCAGCCGTCTCAGCAAGGAGGAGCATAATTCAGAATTTATTGTTGTAATCGCAGTCTCTGTTTTGCCAAACAGTCTTTTTAATCCATCAGGCCTGCTATGCCTTGTAATAGGATAGCTGAAACTTGATCTGCTTTAATCCGGATATTCTGTCTTTCTTGTATGAAATATTTGCCAATTTAAATGTTGTCTGATGTTGCTTATCTTGCATATCCTCTGCTCCTACAGAAATATTACTGAAAATATGTCCTAGCGGTTTACCACGGGACGGATTAAATCGTTCTCTCAAAACGTCAAATAAGTACATACTCCTACCAGAAATAAAGTTATACCTGAGATTATATATGCTCAATACTCTTAATCTGGTAGGACTTTAAAGACTCTTGATGAAGACCTTCATGGATCCAATTAGAAACCCGGGTTTTGATGATAGACTCCGGTTCATCTTGTTCTGAAAAACATTGTTCAGAAATTTGTGGCTTATTGCCTGATAGATGATCCGGGTTATAATGAACACCGGTTTATTCATGCTGGTACTCATAATCCAGACTTTTCACCTTATAGATATGTGGTTAGCTTCTGTAGCTGTTCCACTCCGGTTTAAAGGGTTATAAAACACAAACACAAAAGATGCAAATTTTGCAAATAAGACCATGTAGTCGAGGCTTTTTAAGAGCTGCCAGGCTCAAAGCAAGGTTCAGCCAATCAATGGGATGTGGATTATCCATCTTTCCCAGGGGGGCTAGCCAATCACTGAATGTGGATTATCCATCTTTGCAGAGGGCCGATAGAACCGCAAATAAAGAACTGAGCCAATCAATGGGATGTGGATTATCCATCTTTCCCAGAGGGCCTAGCCAATCACTAAATGTGGATTATCTATCTTTTCAGAGGGCCGATAGAACCGTACATAAAAATTTGAGCCAATCACTGGATGTGGATTATCCATCTTTCCAGAGGGCCTCCAGGGTTCCTCCTGAACCGGTGGGTAAATATAAACCAATCACTGAATGTGGATTATCCATCTTTTCAGAGGGTCTCCATGGTTCCTCCTGAACCGGTGGGTAAATATAAACCAATCACTGAATGTGGATTATCCATCTTTTCAGAGGGTCTCCATGGTTCCTCCTGAACCGGTGGGTAAATCGTGAAGCGTCCTCTCTTCAAACCGGATATGATCTCATATTCTTTAGAGAGTTTTATTGCTTCTTTGTATACTCTGCAAAAAATCAACTTTTAAACCGGCCAATATATTGAAATATAATATCTGATAAAAACTTGCATGGTTATCCTCACAAGATATTTGTATGTGGAAAAAGGGCTGAGCCCCCGGTTTACCGAGGGTGCCGGTTTATTCATTAATCATAATATATACATAGGATACATTGGAGCGCGTAGCTCAAGTATAGTATGGCCGTAAATGGGCGATGTTCCACGGCCTCTTCATCTCCTCTTCTGACGTCCGTGAGTCCTTGTGTTCTCGAATGTCCACCAAGTAATATGAACCGTTGTGTAGATTCTTACTGACCACAAAGGGCCCTTCCCAAGGTGGGGATAGCTTGTGCATATCTGTTTGATCTTGGATGAGCCGGAGTACCAAGTCACCCTCCTGGAACGTCCTTGTTTTGATCCTGCGGCTATGATATCTGCGTAAGTCTTGCTGATAAATTGCAGATCGTGCCGCAGCTATATCACGCTCTTCATCCAGCCGGTCTAAGCTGTCTTGCCTTGCTCTTTCGTTGGCTGCTTCCACATAAGCTGTTATCCTTGGTGAATCATGACGTATATCACTTGGAAGGACTGCTTCAGCGCCATAGACCATGAAGAAAGGTGTGTAACCTGTAGACCGGTTTGGTGTAGTGTTGATACTCCAAAGAACAGATGGCAACTCCTCAACCCAACATCCTGGGGTTCTTTGCAAAGGTGTCATAAGCCGGGGTTTGATGCCTCGCAAAATCTCCTGATTTGCCCTTTCATCCTGACCATTGGATTGGGGGTGGGCCACAGAAGACACGTCCAAGCGAATATGTTCTTGTTGACAGAATTCTTCCATCTCACCCTGAGATAAATTGGTGCCATTATCTGTGATGATGCTGTGTGGAAAGCCAAACCGGAAAATTACTTTTTTGATGAATTTGACTGTTGTCGCCGCATCACACTTGCTTATAGGCTCTGCTTCAACCCACTTTGTAAACTTATCTACTGCTACTAGTAGATGGGTTTTCTGATCTTGGGATCTCTTGAAGGGTCCAACCATATCAAGCCCCCAAGTCGCAAACGGCCAAGTTATTGGTATCATCCGGAGCTCCTGTGCCGGAACCAGAGCACGCCTCGAAAATTTCTGACAAGCATCACATTTTCGGACCAGATCTGCCGCATCTGCTTGAGCAGTTAACCAATAGAAACCATGCCGGAATGCTTTAGCCACCAATGATTTTGAACCGGCATGATGACCACAATCCCCTTCATGGATCTCACGAAGGATCTCACAACCTTCCTCAGCTGACACACACCGCTGAAATACTCCAGAAGTACTGCGATGATGAAGCTCTCCGTTTGCAATCGTCATGGATTTAGAGCGCCGGATTATCTGTCGTGCTTCTTCTTCATCGTCCGGTAACTCCCCTCGGCTCAGATATGCCAAATAAGGCAGCGTCCAATCTGGAATAACATGAAACGCCGCAACTAACTGTGCCTCCGGATCAGGAACAGCTAGGTCTTCCTCCGATGGTATTTGAACCGAAGGACTGTGCAATTCATCCAAAAAAGTGTTTGGTGGCACCGGTTTACGTTGAGAACCCAGCCGGCTTAGAGCGTCAGCCGCTTCGTTCCTTCGCCGGTCTATATGATCCACCTGATATCCTTTGAAGTATCCTGCGACTGCTTCAACTTCTCGTCTATAAGCTGCCATTAGGGGATCTCTTGAATCCCACTTGCCGGAAACTTGCTGTGCCACCAAATCTGAGTCGCCAAAGCACTTAACCCGGCTCAAGTTCATCTCCTTTGCCAGCCGCAAACCATGAAGTAATGCCTCATATTCTGCTGCATTATTAGTACAAGGAAACAATAGGCGGAGGACGTAACAAAATTTATCACCTTGGGGGGAAGTTAAGACAACTCCAGCCCCCGAGCCCTCCAATTGTCTTGAACCGTCAAAGTGAATCGTCTAGTAGGTAAGATCCGGCTTCTCCTCAGGAGTTTGCAATTCTGTCCAATCATTGATGAAATCCACGAATGCCTGAGATTTTATAGCGGTACGTGGCACATACTTCAACTCATGTGGGCTGAGCTCTATGGCCCACTTTGCCACCCTACCTGTAGCCTCCCTGTTCTGGATTATGTCTCCCAATGGTGCTAAACTAACCACAGTTATTGGATGACCTTGGAAATAGTGCTTCAACTTCCGGTTTGCCATAAACACACCATACACCAACTTCTGCCAATGAGGGTATCTCTGCTTGGATTCAATGAGTACTTCACTCACGTAATAAACCGAGCGCTGAACCGGGTATTCCTTTCCTGTTTCCTTGCGCTCAAACACGATTGCGACGCTGACTGCCCGTGCATTGGCAGCGACGTATAACAGCAACGGCTCCTTGTCAATAGGAGCAGCTAAAACCGGCGGCTTTGCCAATTGCCGCTTTAGATCCTCAAACGATGTGTTTGCCTCATCACTCCATATAAAACGGTCTGTTTTCCTCAGCATCTGGTAAAGTGGGATCGCCTTCTCTCCCAAACGGCTGATGAACCGGCTTAATGCTGTGATCCGGCCAGCTATACGCTGAACATCATTGATGCAGACCGGTTTCGTTAAAGATGTGATAGCCTTGATCTTCTCTGGATTAGCTTCTATTCCTCTATTCGAGACCAAGAATCCCTGTAGTTTACCTGCCGGAACACCAAAAGCACACTTCTCCGGATTAAGCATCATCTTATATGCTCGAAGATTATCAAAAGTTTCCTTAAGATCCTCTATCATTGTTTCTTCCTTCCTTGACTTGACCACAATGTCATCCACATAGGCATGAACATTCCTCCCTATCTGCCCTTTTAGACAATTCTGAACGCAACGCTGATAAGTTGCTTGTGCACTTTTAAGCCCAAAAGGCATAGATACATAGCAAAAAGCACCAAAAGGGGTTATGAAAGCTGTCTTCTCTTGTTCTTTAACTGCCATCTTGATTTGGTGATACCCTGAATACACATCCAAAAAGCTTAGCCGCTCACATCCCGCTGTGGCATCGATGATTTGATCAATGCGAGGGAGAGCAAAAGGATCAGTTGGGCAAGCCTTGTTGAGGTCTGTGTAGTCCACACACATTCTCCACTTCCCATTCTTCTTTAACACCAGCACCGGATTAGCCAACCACCCCGGATGAAAAACTTCCACTATGAATCATGCGGCCAAAAGCCTAGCCACTTCTTCTCCTATAGCCTTGCGCCTCTCCTCATTGAAGCGGCACAGATACTGCTTGACCGGTTTAAACTCGGATCAATATTAAGACTGTGCTCAGCGAGTTCCCTCGGTATACCTGGCATGTCAGAAGGTTTCCATGCAAAGATATACCGGTTCTCACGGATGAACTCGATGAGCGCGCTTTCCTATTTGGGATCAAGGTTAGCGCTGATAGTGAACTGTTTAGACGAATCTCCAGGTATAAAATCAACTTGCTTGGTCTCCTCTGCTGATTTAAACTTCGACGCCGGATCATGCTCTGTGGTTGGCTTCTTCAGCGGAGTCATATCAGCCGGATCAACATTATCTTTATAAAATTTAAACTCTTCTGTGGCACATACTGCTTCTGCATAGGCTGCATCTCCCTCTTCACATTCCACTGCTATCTTGCGACTTCCATGAACCGAGATCGTGCCCTTATGACCCGGCATTTTAAGCTGCAAATAAACATAACATGGCCTAGCCAGAAACTTAGCATAAACCATCCTTCCAAACAGAGCATGATAAGGGCTTTTGATTTTGACGACTTCGAAAGTTATCATCTCTGACCTGGAATCATGCTCATTCCCAAAAGTAACTTCCAAGTCAATCTTTCCAACCGGAAAAGCCGACTTACCTGGGACCACTCCATGAAACACTGTGTTTGATTGCCTTAACTTCTTATCCGTCAAACCCATACGACGGAAAGTCTCATAGTACAAGATATTCATACTGCTACCACCATCCATGAGAACCTTAGTGAATTTGTAACCTCCCACCTAAGGTGCCACCACCAAGGCTAAATGGCCCGGATTATCCACCCGCATCGGGTGGTCTTCTCTACTCCACACAATGGGCTGCTCCGACCAGCGCAGAAATTGCGGTGTTGCCGGTTCAACTGCGTTAACAGCTCGCTTCAAAACCTTCTGATCTCGCTTACACAGACTTGTGGTGAAGACATGATATTGCCCACTGCTCAACTCCTTTGGATTATTTTGATATCCGGATTGCGGCTGTTGTTGCTGACGCTGCTGATTCCCCTGATTATTATAATTCCCTTGGCCATGTTGCTGATTGCTTTGGTTATTATAACCACCTTGATGATGCGACTGATTGCTCTGGTTATTATAACTCCCTTGATGATTTTGATTACCGGCCCGGTTTTGATAACCATTGTTATTGCCCCTATACCCTGGTCCGGAGCTGTTCCACTGATGACCCGGACCATAAAATCCAGGACCTGAACCGCCATTTGGAGGCCTGTCATGAGGATTAAAGCGGCCCGCCATTGCCTTCAAAAGGGGCCTGCACTCTCTTATGGTGTGTTTTGCCGGTCGATTTTTCGCGCTATGCTTCGGACAAGGCTGATCTAACTCTTGATCCCAGCTAAGAGTTCCTCCGCCGGTTTGTGAAGGTAGGTTTCCCAGGCTACACTGAAAGTCCCCTTGAACTTGAGTGTTGGCCACGAAGAAAGAGCCACCTTCTGCCTTCCGTTTGCCCAAAAAACTTGATGTAGCCGGATTAACTTGTGTCGGTTTACCAGACTTGCTAACCTTCCCCGTCTTGTCTCCTTCAGCTTCTGGATACTTGGTATTATCAGAATCCCCATATTTTACCAAGGCACTCATGAGAGTTCCCATATCATTACAATCCCTTTTAAGCCGTCCGAGCTTTAACTTTAAAGATTCAAACCGGCAATTGTTTTCCAAAGTCACTATCGCCGTACTACGATTGATACTATTTGAACAGTGCAAGATCTCCGCTACTCTCCGCACCCAAGCAACGGTAGACTCTTGCTCTCCTTGCACACAGGCTGCTAGATCCACCACTAACATCGGCTGTTTGCATGTATCTTTGAAGTTTTTGATAAATTGGCTGCGTAGTTCCCCCCATGATCCGATAGAGTTCGGGGGTAAACCGTTCAGCCAGGACCGGGCCGTACCTTCAAGCATCATAGTAAAATACTTAGCACAAGCCGATTCATCCACGTCCAGCATCTCCATGGCCATCTCATAACTTTCCACCCAAGCTTCTGGAGCTAAATCTGCCGTGTAATTAGGTACCTTGCGGGGCCCTTTAAAATCCTTAGGCAGCTTGACATCCCGTAAAGCGGGGACAAGACATTGCACCCCAAAAGAACTCCTCGTAATTCCTGTTTCTGCTGTGGCTGTGTGAACCGGCGTTGTTTGACGAACCTCCTCCTGGGCTCCTGATCTAACCCGGTTTATACCCGGAGCTGGTGCCGCTGCACCCGCCGGATTATACTGTCTGCGCTGATGCGTCCTGCGTTCGCTGCTAGACACTTCTGGCTCCTCCCAATGCCTAGTATAACTCCGGCTAGGATGTGGTGTTGAATGTAACATTTCCCTGCTATGAGAATATGCTTGCTGCTGTATCAACGCCGTATTAAGCAGCTCCTTGACCCTGCGCGCCTCCAATGCCACCGGAGACGTCTCCTCCACGGGTAAAGCAGCCAAACGTGCAGTAGCTGCAGCGATGTTATCCAAAGGGTTTGAATAATGTCCTGGAGGGGTGGGAATGTAAGGTGCCGATGTGATCCGACGATCCCGCTCTGCGGTGGGCTGCTGAACCAGCTCCTCCCTAGCTGGGGGTGCCCTCCGGTTTGAAGCCGGATTATTACTAGCCCCAGCCCCAGGTGTCCTGAACAGATTTGTTGCTTCATAAACCGGCGGTAGACGAGACTGGTACTTTCGTCCCCTTACTCCTTCCATAGAAGCTTGCTCCATCCTTAGGTAAAAAGCCTGATCATCCAGCTCCGCTTGTCTCGCTGCTATCATCTCTCTCTCTGCCTTCAGATCCTCCTTTAATTGATCAATCCGGCCTTTCAACTGAAGGAGCTCTGCATCATGATGCGCCTTGTCTGCTGGAGCTACTGTTTCCACCGCTTTAGTTGTGAACTCATCCATCAAGGTGGATAGAACGTCAGTAGGCGAGAGGGTCGTGCCGCTCCACCCTACACCAGCTTCTGCTGTTGCCCCGTTCACCGGGGGCTGTGAACCGGCCATAAAGACAGCCACCCGGTTTGGCGGGCCAAAGGGATCCGGAATACTGTTTCCATCGGACTCGCCCTCAGACCGGCCGTCCTGCAACTGATACAGAGACTCAGTTTCTCCGGATGAAGATCCGTCGTCTGAGTAGACAACTGTTGCACCATCGGATTCCGATCCGTCCTCGGTTCGAACTCCGTGGATTGCTCCAACGAACACGTGCTTCATGGCGGGCTGAATCCGGGCTGATCTCGCACGCTGAGCCGGCTCGACGATGTTGGGGAAGATGTCCGGCTCAGGTCCCGGTTCGCCGATTTTGCCAATGAAGACTTGGATGCCACCGAAGGGAACCCGTTACCCGTATTCGACTGAATCGGCCTCCGGTCCCCAACCTGCGTCGTCGATGTAGATCCGGCCGCGGCGACTCTTGGTCATCCGGCCGACCGCGTAGCCCTTGAGCCCTTCAAAGCTGCCCTTCAAGAACTCGAAACCATCGTGCGGAGGCCCCACGGTGGGCGCCAACTGTCGTGGAATTATCACGGCAGATGTCCGGTTTAACGTACTTAATGATGGAACCATCGCACGGGTTAACTTGAAGGGGTTCATAGCACACAAAGGACACCGAGAGTTTATACTAGTTCGGCCACTTCGATGAAGGTAAAAGCCTACGTCTAGTTGGTTTGGTATTGCTCTGGCGTCGGTTTATAGGGAGCGGATTCGCTTGCCTGTAGTCTCGACGGGTTGACTCTTGCTTGTCCCTGAACCGTCGCCGGGTCGTCCCTTTATATAGAGGTGACGCCTGGTCCGGTTTACAGAGTCCCGAGGCCGGCTCATATTTGTGTCCGCCTCGGTCTCTGTCCTTTCTTCCTTATCTCTCAAGTTACATCGCTTGGCGGTTTACAAGCCATAGTTCTATACATGGGCCCTAAGATTTTATGGGCCGTAGCCTTTTACTAAACATTACAACCAAATATAATATAACTAAGCCGGTTTACACTAGCCGGTTCATACCTGCTAGTCATATCCCTGACAGTCACCCATCCTGAAACTACTCCAAGCTGAGCACGCTTAACTTTGGAGTTCTATCCGAATGGGCTCCCGGAAAAGAAGGAATTCCTTATTGATATGAGTAGTCTATCATCCCTAATAAGCCAGGCCATCACATACACCCTCACTCAGAGGAACCGACGTCCTCGTCGGGCCACAGGAACGTTCCCTCTTGGCACAACCGTCTGTGCTTCCAGGACAGCACATGTGCCACGCCGTGTGCCACGACGGGTCACAAACGTCATGCACAACATGACTGCAAACTGTTGGCAAACATCCGTGTAACCGCGAGGGTCGGCTCTGATACTAACTTGTAATGCCCAGGATGGGACTATATCTCCTACGTGTCGAGGCATGATAACCCTCAACCGTAAGGGATCGAGATAGTCTTCGCGGGTAAGAATAACCCAATTTATTGATTCGACACACGGGGAGCCAAAGAGTATTTATAAGCTTTAACAGTTGAGTTGTCAATTCAACCGCACCTGAAATATACTTACTTGCAACAAAAGATAAGTGGTAACAGTGATATGATAGTGATGATAGTAGTAGTGAAAGTAAACAGCAAAAGTAAATAGCAAAAGTAGCAACTAGTAACAAGCAAAGTTTAAAATACTGTAGGCTAGGGAGATGGATGGTTGGGCGCTAAATGGATGAGATAGATTCTAACTTGGGGCACGGCACACGGAAAAGTAATGATCATCTAGGCAAATATCAAACATTAGGCATGTATACCGTAGGTAGTTGTACGTGCTTGCAATAAGAACTTGCACAATATATTTTGTCCTACCATCCCGCTACGAACGGGGCCAAAAGGAACTTATGGATATTAAGGTGCTCCTGTCAAAGAGCACCGGAACAAAGCAATGAACTCAATGGATACATGTTATCCTCAAACTACGGACCATCCCCTTTGGTGTCCCAAGCTGTCACTTTTGGGATCGCCGGTTCCGAATCGTAACAGGTGCATACAACTCATAGATAGGATCACGAACACAAATATATTCATACAAACATATATCGTTCAGATCTGAAATCATGGCACTCGGGCCCTAGTGTCAAGCATTAAGAATAACAAGTTGTAGCAAAGATGATAAACACCATAGTAGATGATAGGCAACATGCCCCCAACAATCTGACGAACTATTACATGATCTAACTCATCCAATCCCTACCATCCCCTTCGCCTACAGCAGGGGAATTACTCACACATGAAGGGGGAAGTCATGGAGGGGTGATGGAGTGATGATGATGATGACGATGGCGACGATCTCCCCTCTCCGGAGGCCAAAACAGCCTCCAGATTAGCCCTCCCGAGGAAGAACAGAGGGTGGCGGCGGCTCCGTGACGAAAAACTGCGAAAGAACTTCCGATCTGGGGTTTCTGCGTCGGGAGTAAAAATACGGGCTAAAGTAGGGCACCAGGGGGTGTGGGCCCCACCCAGGCGCCCCCCCGGGCGCGGCCCAGGGGGGGGGGGGGCGCCCACAGGGCACCTGGGAACCCCCTGGCCCCCCTCTGGCCCCACTTCTGGCATTTGGTTCCTTCGGGTGCGTGGATTTTCTCTGATTTTTCGTGGATTTTTCTGAGATACTTAAAAATCCGTTTTCCTGCACACAAATAAACCATACAGGTAGCTCTGCTGAAAACAGCGTCAGTCCGGGTTAGTTTAGTCCAAATCATGCAAGAATGAGACAAAAACAATATCAAAAGTGTTTGGAAAAGTAGATACGTTTGAGACGTATCAACTCCCCCAAGCTTAGCATATTGCTTGTCCTCAAGCAATTCAGTTCGACGAACTGGATGCGACAAAGAAAACTTTGACAAACTCTTTTGCTTCATTAGATGTATATAAGCATGTACTACGAAAAGTGTTTAGCAAGTATTGAAACAGTACTTATGAGGAAAATGCAAGGAGCAATCCTTCTTTCAAGTGACCAGTCACGAATACTTAAAGGTGAATAATATATTACTGAAAATCAAGACAAGATTACATTGCACATAGCTTGAGCACATTAGGGTGGTATCTCGCTAGCCTCCATGAGTGAAGCAAAACATAAATGCAGAGACTCCTCCAGAGTTTTAAAGGATACTAGAGCTAAGAATTTCAGAATAAATCATATCACAAGTATGCAGAAGACAATGTAATGCTTTGGGACAATGCACATTACACTCAGAATGACAATTATGCTCTCCTAGTCAGTGCTTTAAAGAAATAAGGTGAGACTCTCGAACCGTGGCTTTTATTGGCAAAGTTGAAAGCCCGTGATCGGAAACAAAAACTAAACATGTGCCAGAGCTCTTGGTTTTAAAAACAGAAGTAAATATGTTTTTGAGAGGTGAATATTTCATCAACGAATGCTAGCAGCTAACTCAATCACTTTTTAAGCTAGACAAGTCTCGAGGAACGGCTCCCGCATGAGGACGATCACATCCTCTTAATCTCCTTTGTTTATCACTGCCAAAGTTTTCTGATTTCTCATGAACAAAGCGTGAAGGAGGGTTTGTTTGTTATATTATCTTTTCGAGCCGGGTGCACTCAATGCCAGTTCCTTTTCATATTAGGGGTTTGCACATTATACATGCAATCCAGGGGTGAAACTTGTCCAACTTAAAAAGATTATGAATTAACTACTACTTCCTCATGAGCTAAAACATAGGCACAAAAAAGAAGAAATGCTTTTGATTAATTTCGAGATGGTACATGAAAGTCTTCGTTAGGAATGGCAGGTAAATACCATGTATAGGAAGGTATAGTGGACTCATATGGCATAACTGGTTTAAAGGGTTTGGATGCACAAGCAGTCATTCCGCTTAGTACAGGTGGAGGTTTAGACAAAAGACTAGGAAGCGACCAACTAGAGAGCAATAACGGTCATAATCATGCAGAGCGACAAAGCAACATTGAATCGGGCATGAAAGTGATATAACTATTCTAAAACTCAAAGATCATCAAGGCAAAGTAGACTTTTTAGTTTTAAACATGTGTAAGCATGTGCCAAGTCAATCCAAAAATTCTCTAAAGGGAAATACCACCTTAGTATACCAGACTATGAACAGTGCAATGCATGTAGATCATTTCAATAACACATTATATACTCTAGTTATTTGGGACTAGCCAAAAGGAAAGCATGAACCACTGGAAGAGCATTGTAAACATAACATTATGTCGCTACAAGCTGGTCTCTAGATCATAAGTACAGGCATATGTACAAAAGTAGAAACAATAAGAGTTCATACCGGTCTTCCCTGTTGCTTCCTTTCAGTCGATCTTCGTCATTACTGCTTGTCACTTGCACGATCAAACATAGGAAATATAATCAAATGCCATCACGGACTCGAGCTGATCTCTGAAAACAAAGCAAACTAAAGAGAGAAAGGAAATCTTTTTGGGTTTTTTTAAAGGTTGAATAAAAGCAAAAGAAAGAGAAAATCTTTTTGTTGTTTTTGCAAAGAGGGAGATAAAGAAGAACGGGCAAAAACTTCAAAAAGATCAAAGCGAATAAAACGGATAATACAATGGAAAGGTGAGAAGGGCACGTACTCCCCCAAGCTTAGGCTTTTGCCTAAGTTGGTAGCAGCTACTGCCCCCAGGAGCCTCCTGCTCCAGGGGTATGGTGGGGAGTCCACGGGTCGTAGAAGGATGTTGGCGCGTACACCGAACTCCTCGGAGTCTCCCACGAGGAAGGTTCCGAACGCCAAACAGAGGAAGACCCTTCACCAAACTCGGTGGCGGTCTCTTCTTGAAAATGTGGTATCTCACCGTGCCTCTCCTCGTTGGGCACAACCCCCTCCATGGGGTTATGAAACTAATGCTGGACCATGAACTCATCGAACTGGACAACATCAAAGGACCATCAGTTCCTGCGAGAAAAATCAAACAAAAGAGGTGCAGGTAGACGGATCTCGCGTTCTGCGGTAGTTCCGAAACGCAAGATATAAACAAGGTTATCAAGCTCAGAACCCATGGTAACAAACTTATGCCTTTTCATAGCAGCAAGATCAAAGCTTAAATAAGTAAAAGGAGTATCATCAGGGTGTGGGGTACCTCCAAGATGCTCTAAGATAAGTGTGGCATAAATGCCACCATATAAGTCCCCCTTGTTACCATTCATAGCAAGGCGTCGAGCAATTAAGGTACCAAGATTATAATCAGACCTCCCTGAGAGGGCTGCTGCCAGGATAGCAATATCCGGAGCAGAAATGCTGCTCGTGTTGTCACGAGCTAACACCCCTCTAGCAATGTAATATGCAAAATACCTGAGGTGAGGAAACAAGATGCTGGAGATCTTCGACCGATGAATATCCCTCGTACCCATGCTGCAGAGAGAGTTGATGACGGTTTCAGCTCGGAGGGCTGAGTGGCCATCCTAGCCATCCTCCCAACGTTCAGCACACCTATTACTTCACAAAAATTTTCCAAAGTCATGGTGATAAGATCATTATAAATTTTAAACTCAATAGCACCTGAATCAGGATTATATCTAAAACTGTTAATGAAACTGGAGGTGAGTTTTTGATATTGAGTAACACGGCTCGTGACGATTCGTGTCAAACCTGCATTAGCACAAAGATTATAAAACTCATCCTTGATTCCCGCAGCTTCCATGAATTCATCACATGGAAATGTCATCGCACGTGCTGGACTTGTGTCTTCCAACAACTCCAGGGGCACATGATCTTCATTATAGCTCACCCTAGCAGTTGATGGTGAAGCTGCGGCTCTAGTGACTCGATCGGAGTGTGCGGGCCTCCTCTTCTCAAGCCATCCTTTTTCCCTTCCTAACAAACTCATTTCTGAAATTTTTTACAATTTACAAAAACGAGGATTAAAACAAAGTGAGCTAAGGCAAACTACTCAACTCACTTGCCCAAGGCATAAACTTGCATCAAAACTTGGAAAATAACCTTCTACACATGCATGCAAGCTCATCTCTACAGCACCAAGAACTACTAAATACTCACAAAAGAGGCCACCAATCAAAAATCTAATTGGAGGGGTGGAGGAGTCACATACCAGGGAGTAGTTGCTCAAAATTTCAGCTCAAATGATGGGCTATAGAGAGAGATCGAAGAATCGCCTCCAAGAACAGCAAGAACACAAGAACAAGACCAGAACTCGGGTTTCTGGAGAAAAAGAGAGAGAGAGGAAGAAGAAGTACCTGGAGGGGGTCCCGTGGGCCCCAGGCGCCCTTTGGGCGCGGCCAGGGGCTGGGCCGCGCCAGCTGGCCGCCTGGGCCACTGGTGGCCCCTCCTGGCTGGCCCCAGGACTTTCTGGGTCTCTCCCGTCGTGGAAATTTTTATTATAATTTTTCTGGAATTTTTCTGAAAACTTCACTGTTGAAATTTTTTCGAAGTTCAAAAAGCTGCGAAACTCTCTGAAAACTTGAAGCAGTTAGTAGTATTGTGGAGCTTCAAAAACATAAATACTTGGTACAGGAAGTAGGACAAAACTAAAAACAAATGAAAACATACCAAGCTCAACTTTTTATCCATATAAAACATGTTCACTAGTAAGGTTGATCAAGTCTTACCAACAAACAAGCGATATATAGAGCAAAAAGTCTCACCTCTTACGAAGTAATCACTGAACCTTTACCTTGATGGACATTGTCCCCACCATGATAGTTTTGTATTTGTGAGGCACATGTAGTGGACAGTCCCATTCTCTAATTTTCACGGTCTCGATATTCTCTATAGAGTTGAGGGCATGCCTCCTGTCGATCTTCTTCGGAAAATATACCGTGTGTTCTTTATCATTTACATGGAAGGTAACCTTCCCTTTATTGCAATCAATAATAGCACCTGCGGTGTTAAGGAAAGGTCTACCAAGAATAATGGACATGCTTCCATCCTCGGGCATGTCAAGTACAACAAAATCAGTAAGAATTAAACAATTAGCAACTTCAACTGGAACATCCTCACAAATACCTATCGGAACGGCGGTTGACTTGTCAGCCATCTAAAGGGAGATATCTGTAGGAATTAGTTTCTCTAAACAAAGCCTCTCATAAAGAGAGAGAGGCATAACACTCACTCCTGCTCCAAGATCACATAAAGCAGTTTTGACATAATTATTCTTTATGGAGCAAGGAATGGTGGGTATACCTGGATCACCGAGCTTCACAGGAATCTTTCCACTGAAAGAATAGTTAGCAAGCATAGTAGATATTGCAACATTAGGAACTTTTTTTTATTAGTGACAATATCTTTCATATATTTTCAATAAGGAAGTAACTTAATAGCATCAGTCAAAGGGATTTGAAGAAAAAGAGGTTTAATCCACTCACAAAACTTATTATAATGCTCTTATTCTTTGGATTTGATTGACTTACTTGGAAAGGGCATGGGTTTCTGTACCCATGGTTCTCTCTCCTTCCCATGTTTTCTTGCGATGAAGTCTTCTTTAGTGTACCTCTTACGTTTGTCAGGTGCTTCTTCCTCTCGAACTTCAGGCGGATCATTCTTCTCATTATCATTACCTTCAGGTTCAGCACCGTCTGCAGTCTCTGCATCGGAAATAGATACACTGTTGGGATCAATAGCTGGCTCTTCATCTGCAATAGGGTCGTTAGAATTGTCAGTCTCCTTATGTTTCTTCTTCTTATTTGGAGAGACAACAGTTTCTTCTTCCTGCATTTGAGAATCTTGCTTGATTCTCTTCGGATGTCCCTTTGGATAAAGAGGATCTTGAGTACTAGTTCCTCCTCGGGTCTTAATCCCAAAAGCCTGCAAATTATCTTGTTTGGCATTGTTAGCAAGAAAATCTCTTTGCACATTAGAAATTTGATCAAGCTGAGTTTGAACCATCTGAAAATGCTTCACAAGACATTGAACATCATTAACTGTTCTATCTAAAACATCAAGCAGTCTTTTGATAGCAAGGGAATTATCATGTAACTGACTTTCTATCCTCTCATTAAAATGATTCTGTTTCATAATAAAATTATCAAACTCATCTAAACATTGATCAGGAGGCTTACCATGAGGGATGTCACTTGCGTCGAAATCTAAAAGAGAGTGCACCTCTACCATAGGAGGGTGAGTGGTAGGCTCACACAGCTTCTCAATAGGGGGTAGATTCTTCACGTCTTCAGCTTTAATACCTTTCTCTTTAATAGACTTCTTTGCTTCTCGCATATCCTCGGGGCTTAGAACAAACATGCCCCTCTTCTTTGTTGGTGGAGGTGGTTCAGGGACGGACCAATCTTCATGGTTTTTGGCAATCCTGCCCATTAAATCTTCCGCATCGTCCGGTGTTCTTTTCCTGAAAACACAACCAGCACAACTGTCCAAATAGGACCTGGATTCATCAGTTAGACCAGCATAGAATATATCGATTAATTCATTCTTAGGGATTTCATGTCCTGGTCTAGCCCGAATCAGACCGCAGTACCTCCCCCAAGCTTTAGGGAGGGACTCATCCTGCATCTGTTTAAAGTTATAAATTCTTTGTAAAGCAGCATGTTGCATGTGCGCAGGAAAGTACTTATCAACAAAAGAGTGAGCTAAGTCCTGAGGACTCTTAATGGAACCACATGGGAGTGAATCATACCATGCTTTAGCACCCTCCTTCAACGAGAAAGGAAGAAGCTTGGTCACATAAAAGTATCGTATCTTTTCATCTGTGGTAAACAGGCTACCTAGCTCACCAAGTTTAGTTAGGTGCGCAATAGCATCATCATTTTCTCTGCCATAAAAAGGGTCAGCTTCAACCATAGGTATAAGTGAAAGATCAACAGAGAAATCAAAATCAGGATCATCAATGCATATAGGAGATGTAGCAAATTCAGGATTAGGAACGGTTTTGTTCTTCAAAGAGTGTTTTTCAAATAGTTTCTTAATAACTTCAGGGTCAGAGCCGGAAAACTCTGTCAGTTCCCTGCATAATTCTTCATCTAGTATATAGTAATCATCATCAAGGAGACTCTCCTTGAGTTTAATCAAGTCAGTATAATCATAAGTTTCACCAATAGGGTAGCGAGTAACATGAAGTTCAATTCTAGACTTTTTAGCAGCAGCAGCAATTTGTTTCACAAGAGCATAACCAAGCGAACTAATATCATCAAAAGTAGTAGAAGCATCATCAAGAGTATCAGACATAGTAACAAATTCAGTAATAGCATCATGTGGTGGTGGTGAGGCAAACTTACTCATAACGGAAGGTGAATCAAGTGTAGCACTAGTGCTCAGAGCAGTACCTCTTCTTGTAGTGTATAGTAAGATCAGAACCTTGGGGTCTCCTTTCTTACCCATAGTGGATAAAGTGCAGCAGGTAGGATACCTCAAGTAGACTTGTAAATATTGCTATGCTCCCCGGCAACGGCGCCAGAAAACGTTACTTGATAACCCTCAACCGTAAGGGATCGAGATAGTCTTCGCGGGTAAGAATAACCCAATTTATTGATTCGACACACGGGGAGCCAAAGAGTATTTATAAGCTTTAACAGTTGAGTTGTCAATTCATCCGCACCTGAAATATACTTACTTGCAACAAAAGATAAGTGGTAACAGTGATATGATAGTGATGATATTAGTAGTGAAAGTAAACAGCAAAAGTAAATAGCAAAAGTAGCAACTAGTAACAAGCAAAGTTTAAAATACTGTAGGCTAGGGAGATGGATGGTTGGGCGCTGCATGGATGAGATAGATTCTAACTTGGGGCACGGCACACGGAAAAGTAATGATCATCTAGGCAAATATCAAACATTAGGCATGTATCCCGTAGGTAGTTGTACGTGCTTGCAATAAGAACTTGCACAATATCTTTTGTCCTACCATCCCGCTACGAACGGGGCCAAAAGGAACTTATGGATATTAAGGTGCTCATGTCAAAGAGCACCGGAACAAAGCAATGAACTCAATGGATACATGTTATCCTCAAACTACGGACCATCCCCTTTGGTATCCCAAGCTGTCACTTTTGGGATCGCCGGTTCCGAATCGTAACAGGTGCATACAACTCATAGATAGGATCACGAACACAAATATATTCATACAAACATATATCGTTCAAATCTGAAATCATGGCACTCGGGCCCTAGTGTCAATCATTAAGAATAACAAGTTGTAGCAAAGATGATAAACACCATAGTAGATGATAGGCAACATGCCCCCAACAATCTGACGAACTATTACATGATCTAACTCATCCAATCCCTACCATCCCCTTCGCCTACAGCAGGGGAATTACTCACACATGAAGGGGGAAGTCATGGAGGGATGATGGAGTGATGATGATGATGACGATGGCAACGATCTCCCCTCTCCGGAGGCCAAAACAGCCTCCAGATTAGCCCTCCCGAGGAAGAACAGAGGGTGGCGGCGGCTCCGCGACGAAAAACTGCGAAAGAACTTCCGATCTGGGGTTTCTGCGTCGGGAGTAAAAATACGGGCTAAAGTAGGGCACCAGGGGGTGTGGGCCCCACCCAGGCGCCCCCCGGCGCGGCCCAGGGAGGGGGGCGCCCACAGGGCACCTGGGAACCCCCTGGCCCCCCTCTGGCCCCACTTCTGGCATTTGGTTCCTTCGGGTGCATGGATTTTCTCTGATTTTTCGTGGATTTTTCTGAGATACTTAAAAATCCGTTTTCCTGCACACAAATAAACCATACAGGTAGCTCTGCTGAAAACAGCGTCAGTCCGGGTTAGTTTAGTCCAAATCATGCAAGAATGAGACCAAAACAATATCAAAAGTGTTTGGAAAGGTAGATACGTTTGAGACGTATCAACTCTCCCAAGCTTAGCATATTGCTTGTCCTCAAGCAATTCAGTTCGACGAACTGGACGCGACAAAGAAAACTTTGACAAACTCTTTTGCTTCATTAGATGTATATAAGCATGTACTACGAAAAGAGTTTAGCAAGTATTGAAACAGTACTTATGAGGAAAATGGAAGGAGCAATCCTTCTTTCAAGTGACCAGTCACGAATACTTAAAGGTGAATAATATATTACTGAAAATCAAGACAAGATTACATTGCACATAGCTTGAGCACATTAGGGTGGTATCTCGCTAGCCTCCATGAGTGAAGCAAAACATAAATGCACAGACTCCTCCAGAGTTTTAAAGGAGACTAGAGCTAAGAATTTCAGAATAAATCAAATCACAAGTATGCAGAAGACAATGTAATACTTTGGGACAATGCACATTACACTCAGAATGACAATTCTGCTCTCCTAGTCAGTGCTATAAAGAAATAAGGTGAGACTCTCGAACCGTGGCTTTTATTGGCAAAGTTGAAAGCCCGTGATCGGAAACAAAAACTAAACATGTACCAGAGCTCTTGGTTTTAAAAACAGAAGTAAATATGTTTTTGAGAGGTGCATATTTCATCAACGAATGCTAGCAGCTAACTCAATCACTTTTTAAGCTAGACAAGTCTCGAGGAACGGCTCCCGCATGAGGATGATCACATCCTCTTAATCTCCTTTGTTTATCACTGCCAAAGTTTTCTGATTTCTCATGAACAAAGCGTGAAGGAGGGTTTGTTTGTTATATTATCTTTTCGAGCCGGGCGCACTCAATGCCAGTTCCTTTTCATATTAGGGGTTTGCACATTATACATGCAATCCAGGGGTGAAACTTGTCCAACTTAAAAAGATTATGAATTAACTACTACTTCCTCATGAGCTAAAACATAGGCACAAAAAAGAAGAAATGCTTTTGATTAATTTCGAGGTGGTACATGAAAGTCTTCGTTAGGAATGGCAGGTAAATACCATGTATAGGAAGGTATAGTGGACTCATATGGCATAACTGGTTTAAAGGGTTTGGATGCACAAGCAGTCATTCCGCTTAGTACAGGTGGAGGTTTAGACAAAAGACTAGGAAGCGACCAACTAGAGAGCAATAACGGTCATAATCATGCAGAGCGACAAAGCAACATTGAATCGGGCATGAAAGTGATATAACTATTCTAAAACTCAAAGATCATCAAGGCAAAGTAGACTTTTTAGTTTTAAACATGTGTAAGCATGTGCCAAGTCAATCCAAAAATTCTCTAAAGGGAAATACCACCTTAGTATACCAGACTATGAACAGTGCAATGCATGTAGATCATTTCAATAACACATTATATACTCTAGTTATTCGGGACTAGCCAAAAGGAAAGCATGAACCACTGGAAGAGCATTGTAAACATAACACTATGTCGCTACAAGCTGGTCTCTAGATCATAAGTACAGGCATATGTACAAAAGTAGAAACAATAAGAGTTCATACCGGTCTTCCCTGTTGCTTCCTTTCAGTCGATCTTCGTCATTACTGCTTGTCACTTGCACGATCGAACATAGGAAATATAATCAAATGCCATCACGGATCGAGCTGATCTCTGAAAACAAAGCAAACTAAAGAGAGAAAGGAAATCTTTTTGGGTTTTTTTAAAGGTTGAATAAAAGCAAAAGAAAGAGAAAATCTTCTTGTTGTTTTTGCAAAGAGGGAGATAAAGAAGAACGGGCCAAAACTTCGAAAAGATCAAAGCGAATAAAACGGATAATACAATGGAAAGGTGAGAAGGGCACGTACTCCCCCAAGCTTAGGCTTTTGCCTAAGTTGGTAGCAGCTACTGCCCCTAGGAGCCTCCTCCTCCAGGGTTATGGTGGTGAGTCCACGGGTCGTAGAAGGATGCTGGCGCGTACACCGAACTCCTCGGAGTCTCCCACGAGGAAGGTTCCGAACGCCAAACAGAGGAAGACCCTTCACCAAACTCGGTGGCGGTCTCTTCTTGAAAATGTGGTATCTCACCGTGCCTCTCCTCGTCGGGCACAACCCCCTCCATGGGGTTATGAAACTGATGCTGGACCATGAACTCATCGAACTGGACAACATCAAAGGACCATCAGTTCCTGCGAGAAAAATCAAACAAAAGAGGTGCAGGTAGACGGATCTCGCGTTCCGCGGTAGTTCCGAAACGCAAGATATAAACAAGGTTATCAAGCTCAGAACCCATGGTAACAAACTTCTGCCTTTTCATAGCAGCAAGGTCAAAGCTTAAATAAGTAAAAGGAGTATCATCAGGGTGTGGGGTACCTCCAAGATGCTCTAAGATAAGTGTGGCATAAATGCCACCATATAAGTCCCCCTTGTTACCATTCATAGCAAGGCGTCAAGCAATTAAGGTACCAAGATTATAATCAGACCTCCCTGAGAGGGCTGCTGCCAGGATAGCAATATCCGGAGCAGAAATGCTGCTCGTGTTGTCACGAGCTAACACCCCTCTAGCAATGTAATATGCAAAATACCTGAGGTGAGGAAACAAGATGCTGGAGATCTTCGACCGATGAATATCCCTCGTACCCATGCTGCAGAGAGAGTTGATGACGGTTTTCAGCTCGGAGGGCTGAGTGGCCATCCTAGCCGTCCTCCCAACGTTCGGCACACCTATTACTTCACAAAAAATTTCCAAAGTCATGGTGATAAGATCATTATAAATTTTAAACTCAATAGCACCTGAATCAGGATTATATCTAAAACTCTTAATGAAACTGGAGGTGAGTTTTTGATATTGAGTAACACGGCTCGTGACGAGTCATGTCAAACCCTGATGATACTCCTTGGCCCCCCTCTGGCCCCACTTCTGGCATTTGGTTCCTTCGGGTGCGTGGATTTTCTCTGATTTTTCATGGATTTTTCTGAGATACTTAAAAATCTGTTTTCCTGCACACAAATAAACCATACAGGTAGCTCTGCTGAAAACAGCGTCAGTCCGGGTTAGTTTAGTCCAAATCATGCAAGAATGAGACCAAAACAATATCAAAAGTGTTTGGAAAAGTAGATACGTTTGAGACGTATCAAGGCACGACTTAGAGATATAAGCCCATGCTGGAATGATCGCAAGTTTGGTACCTTTGCACATCTCATGTAAAAATGGGGATGGAAAACTGAAAAGATAGTTGGCTTACACTCGCCACGTCACACAAATATATTACATATCCAATCATCATACAATTAAACATCACAGCCCATCTAAGGGTAAAGATCCAAATGACAAGATACCAAACATAACTTAAACCACAGGACTAGATCGAATCCTAGTAGAAGAACCACTACTGATCAGACGGATAGTTCACGTAGTAACGGCTACGCTCCTCGTCGTACTCCCAGTCTAGCTCAGTTCCTTCACCAGTGTAGCTCACCATCATACATGCATCTGGTGTGTTGAAGTAATTGTGAGCCACAGAGGACTCAGCAATCCCGTTCCCGGGTAACTCGACTATTTAAGCCTTGGGTGTGGAACAAGGCTGAAGAAAGAATAAGTGTCTGCAGCAGCAACTAGCACTAGCTTACGTAAAAGAGAGCGAGAAGAGAAGGTGCCTCGGTCGAGAGATGATCATGAAGTGATCCTAAGCTACTCAAGTCAAGCATAACCCCACCGTGTTCATCTCCCGAAACCCCTTTCGGAAAATGACAGTCACGGTACTCACGCTGGTAGTGTATTGGAACATGGTGTCAAGTTTTCTACAATCGGATATTAACAAGCTTCCATCTGTCACATAACCGCGGGCACGGCTTTCGAAAGTTCATAACCCTGCAGGGGTGTTCCAACTTGGCCCATGACAAGCCCACGATCCGCGGAGTCGCAACTCCAAGGTGGGAAGGCCCGAGTATTCTCGGGATCCCGTGCTCAAGATACTCTGACTAAGTTAAGGCTAATCCAGCAAATCCTCCCGGCGTGCCGACACCCTGATAGTAGCCGCGTGTATCTAGTCTCAGGCCACGACCGGATGAGCAGTACGTACAGATACCGAAGATCCCAGCGAACTGGGTGGCATCCGCAAGTGGCTCTAGTTTGGACTAACACTCAAATCGAGCACTGGCCCGGGGGGTTGAATTAATTAATCCTCGGGTTAATAACTCCCTCGGTAAGTTTTTAGTTGTTTAGGCGAATAGTACCAATGTTGGGACTTGCTGGAAAAGACTTAGCACTTAGCGGTTTATCGAGGGGGTCCCATAACCCCAACCGTGTGAGGAACGCATAATCAAGGAACATAACACCGGTTTATACGGTTCCTAAGGCGGCATGAGTGGAATAAATCACCAAGCAAAAGGCTTAGCCTTCCACCCATTACCAATATATAGATGATTTCATTTAATAATTAATATAGTGTGATATAACCCAACAAACTTCAACATGAAGCAAGCATCTTCAACTTCACCTGCAACTAGCAATGCTATAAGAGGGGCTGAGCGAAGCCTACATATAGCCAATCAATGGTTTTGCATAGGTAGGGTGGTTAAACAGGATCATGGTTACAATAGGAGGCTGACAGGAAAACATGGGCATCGAGGCAAATACTATAGAGCGATACTCTAGCAATAAGCAAAGATAGTAATGGTATCCGGGTTCGGTCATCTTGCCTGAAGAGTTGTCGATGGGATCGTAAGAGGGGTCCTCGTTCTCAACCTCGGTAGTAACCTCGTGCTCGTACTCGTACTCGGTCTCAGCTTCCGGCACTACTCAAACACAAACAGACAAGGCACGAAATCAACAAGATGCAATGCGCACACAAAATATGCTGGATGCATGACTGATGCACTATGGGAGCACAAGGAGCATGGAAAATGCATTCAAGCAAAATACTTCAAAACATGATAACAATACGATATTATGAATCTACATGAAAAATCACCCAAGTTTCATATAGGACTTGCTCAAATCGGAGCTACGGGCTAAAAGTTACACACAAAACAATAAACATGCGAAAGCTGAAAATTACAGCCACATAGCAACTTCGGAGCAATAGATAAATAAGCTACAACACTCAAACATCATGGCAATGGGCATGGACATAAACTAGACATATCCTACAGAAAATAAGTCCGTTGGAGCATCCCCAAAGGAGCCACGGATCAATAGCAACAAGCTATGACATATTGAACTTGACAACAAAATCCTGACAGCAGTATTTTATTGCAACTTGAGAGCAAAAGTTAAATATGCTACAGCCAGTCAAATAAGCATGTGAGAGCATGAATGGATAGAGAACAATATGTACAGCAAGGAATCATCAAGAGTCACCCCAAAACTATCATGGATTGGCCTAGAACAACAAGCAAACATGGCATCTGGAAATTACAGATTCCAGACTTAGTGAAATTTCACTAAGTGTTAAAACAGAAGTTTCATCATGGCATATTTGTGAGCAAGTTTAAGTCACCTCAAAGCTAAACAAGGAAAGTGGTAAGCACCATAGCAAAGTAAACATGATGGTGAATCCAAAACACCTAAGCATGCATCAAGGGGACAAACACAACGATAGCAACGAGTTCCTCTACGAGGCATCTCGTAACAAGTTTAATGACATAACAGCCACATAGCACTTTGCAACGGAGATAAACATGGCAAGATTAATTCTATCATGCAAGCCTAAGAAATCAACATGTAGAGCATGACAAGACGAACACGTGGACATCTCATTTGCTTCATTTGGATAAACATGCAAAAAGTTATCACCTTGCAAAGATGGCATGAAAACATCTACTAACAGCAGTTTATAACAATATGCACTCTTGCAACAGATATTTAAGCATCTATATGATCTCAAACATGGAAGATATAATGGAATGAAATGACATATCATTCACTCAAATCGGAGCTACGCACAAAAAGTTATCCAAGTTCTAAAACTGCATCAGAGATCACAATTTCAGGGACTTGGAGGAATAAGAGGGCAACCTCCAGGTCAACGAAAAGTCAACGCGGGCGGCGGGTTGATGGATCGGCCGGATCGGGCCCGGTGGCTGGCGGATCCGGGCTCGGGGAAGCGGATCCGGCCCGTTAGGGTGCTGGCGAGGCGGATGCGATGCTGGGCCTGGGGCGACGCCGGCCCGCGGAGGAAGCTGGCCCGGTGGCTGGATTGATCTGGCGAGGGGATCGCTCCCCGATCTGGCGAGCGGCGGCGGACGTTGATTGCGGTGGGTGGCGCCGGAGTGTGCCGGCCCAGGGGGGTGGAAGCCGCCTGGAGGGATGTGGCCCAGGGGCGACTCGGGCCCAGGAGGGGGTCCTCGATCTGGATCGCCCGGCCTGGCAACCACGAGGCCCCGATGCGCGGCTGCCGAAGGGATCGGGCGGCGGCGTCGTTGACTTGGGCGCTTGGAGGAAAACTGGATCGGGGCGGCGGCTCATTGACTTGGGCGCCTGGAGTCCCCGACGACGGGAGGAGGAACGGGAGGCGGTGCGGGAGGCGAGTGGCCCGGCGGCGAGGTGGAGATGCCGGCGGTGAGGAGGAGGTGGCGGCGGCGAGGTACTTCGACGGCGGTGACGAGGAGCTCCGGCGAGCTGCTCCGGTGAGGTCCGATCTGGAGGTAGAAGAAGGAGAGGAAGGGGATGGGGGCTAGGGTTTACTATTAGGGCAAAATTTGGGGAAGTGGACAAATATATAGGCACAAGGAGCTAGGGTTGTCCAAATGAGGTGTGGTTTTCGGCCACGCGATCAGAATTGGATGGCCTAGATGAAGGAAGGGGTTGGGGCTGGTTTGGTGGGCTGTTGGAGGGGTGTCTCGGGCCTCAAAGTGGAGGTACTTTTAGCCCACGAGAATAACTGTTGGAGCACCAAACGAACTCCAAACGCGACGAGATTTGACAGGCGGTTTACACACACCAAAACAACAACACACGATAAGTCTCGCGCTAAACCGGTAACGTTACACGGCCAAACACCAAAGTAGGCCTCAGGGATGCCACGGACACGTGAGGGAGCTCCGGAACGCGAAACGGACAATGGAACGAAACGAGTGGAACCGGATGCAAACAACAACACAAATGCAATGCGATGCACATGACTACATGATATGAATGAATGCCACACACGCACACGACAAAAGAACGAAAACCCGAAAGACGAAGAACCCAGAAATGGAATAGATGGAGCCAAAGATATATTATATTGCCCAAAAGGGAAAGTATTACATCCGGGGCATTACAACTCTCCTCAACTACAAAAAGATCTCGTCCCGAGATCTAGGACTGGAAAAAGGAAGGGTACTCGGAACGAAGATGATCTTCTTGTTCCCACGTAGCTTCTCGGTCGGTATGGTGTGACCACTTGACTTTCAAGAATTTGATGGACTTGTTGCGGGTCTTGCGCTCGGTTTCTTCGAGAATAGCAACGGGATGATCTCGGTACGACAAATCTTGTTGAAGATCAATCTCTTCAAACGGAATCATGCGTTCAGGAGTCTTGAAGCATTTGCGGAGTTGAGACACATGAAACACATCATGAACATTGGCGAAGTTGGAAGGGAGCTCAAGTTGATCGGCTAGGTCGCCTCTTTTGCCAAGGATCTTGAAAGGCCCGACGTATCTAGGAGCAAGATTTCCTTTGATACCGAATCTTTGGGTTCCTTTCATCGGAGAAACACGGAGCTAGACATGATCACCAATGTTGAAGGCCAAATCACGATGCTTGTCGTCATAGTAGCTCTTCTGACGCGATTGAGCGGCCTTGATATTCTCACGTATGACTTTGCACATTTCTTCGGCTTCTGAGATCAAGTCATTGCCAAGAAGTTGACGTTCGCCTGTCTCGGACCAGTTGAGAGGGGTACGACACTTTCTGCCATAGAGGATTTCAAACGGACCTTTGCCGGCACTTGCTTGGAAGCTGTTGTTGTAAGAGAACTCGGCAAACGGAAGGCAATCTTCCCATTTCATGCCAAAAGATATGACACATGCTCTGAGCATGTCTTCTAGAATCTGATTCACTCGCTCGACTTGACCACTAGTCTGAGGGTGAAATGCAGTGATGAACCTGATCTTAGTGCCCATGGCAGACTGAAAGGAGTCCCAGAACTTTGAAGTGAACAAACTTCCACGGTCTGAGGAGATAACTTGAGGGATGCCATGTAAGGACACAATTCTGGAAGTGTACAACTCTGCCAATTGAGCTGCATTTATTAATTCTTTGACTAGAAGGAAGTGAGCGACTTTGGTAAGCTTGTCAATCACCACGAAGATAGAATCATTCCCTCTCTTGGACTTAGGAAAACCAGTGACAAAATCCATTTCAATGTGGTCGAATTTCCACTCGGGAATAGGAAGAGGTTGGAGAAGACCAGCTGGAGGTTGATGCTCTGCCTTCACTCTTCTGCAGACATCACATTCATTCATGAATTGGGCAATCTCCCTTTTCATGCGTGTCCACCAGTAAGATTGCTTGAGGTCTTGGTACATCTTGGAACTGCCAGGATGAATGGAAAGGAGGGAATCATGTGCTTCTTCCATTATGAGCTTCCTGAGATCACCTTTGGGAACGACGAGTCTGTCCTCAAAGAACAAGGTATCTCTCTCATCAACGCGATAGCACTTGTATTTTGGAGTACCCTTTGCAATACCATGTTTCACTTTCTGCACCATAGCATCACTGAGTTGGGCCTCACGGACCTGATCTTCTAAGGTAGGAGCAACTTGAAGATTTGCAAGAAAACCCTGCGGAACAACTTGGAGGTTGAGCTTCCTGAATGCTTCACAAAGCTCAGGCTGGAATGGCTTGATAAGGAGGCTGTTGCAATATGCCTTTCTGCTCAAAGCATCTGCAATCACATTTGCCTTGCCAGGAGTGTATTCAATGCTGGGATCATACTCTTGGATCATTTCAACCCAACGAGTCTGGCGGAGGTTCAGATTCGGCTGTGTGAAGATGTACTTCAAGCTCTTGTGATTGGTGAAGATGTCGACTTTTCTGCCCAACAGAAGATGTCTCCACGTAATCAAAGCATGTACCACAGCTTCTAGTTCGAGATCATGTGTGGGGTAGTTCTTCTCACTTGGCTTCAGCTGACGAGAAGTGTATGCCACAATTCTCTTGTCCTGCATAAGCACACCACCAAGTCCTTGAAGAGAAGCATCACAGAAAACTTCGCAGGGCTTGGAATCATCTGGAGGAGTTAGAACTGGAGCAGAGACGAGCTTTTCTTTGAGAGTTTTGAATGCCACTTCACAATCTGGAGACCAGTTGTACTTGACATTCTTCTGCAGCAAGTTGGAAAGAGGCTTGGCAATCTTGGAGAAGTTCTCAACGAACCTTCTGCAATAGCTGGCAAGACCAAGGAAGCTTCGGAGTTGCTTGACGTTCTGAGGAGCTTCCCAGTTGACAATTGCTTCAACTTTCTCGGGGTTTACCGCAATACCGTCAGCGGAGATGATATGGCCCAGCTACAAGACCTTATCGAGCCAAAATTCGCACTTGGAGAACTTGGCATAGAACTTATGTTCACGGAGTCTGTCGAGAACGAGACGGAGGTGCTTTTCGTGATCTTCTTCATTCTTGGAAAATAACAAAATGTCATCCAGATACACAAGCACAAACTCGCCGGTGTAGGGGTTGAAGATGTAGTGCATCATTCTCGAGAAGGTAGGTGGAGCATTGGCGAGACCAAAGGACATGACTGTATACTCATATGAGCCGTAGCTCGTTCTGAAGGCAGTCTTATGGAGATCTTCCTCGCGAATGCGAATTTGGTGATAGCCCATTCGGAGATCGAGCTTTGAGAACACTTTAGCTCCTTTGAGCTGCTCGAACAGTTCGTTGATGTTGGGGAGCGGATACTTGTTCTTTATTGTCTTCTTGTTCAATGGTCGGTAATCGACGCAGAGGCGCTCCGTGCCAACCTTCTTCTTGACAAATAAGACACCACAGCCCCAAGGAGACGTGCTAGGCCTGATCAGACCCAAACGTTCCTGTTCATCAAGCTGCTTCTTCAACTCCTTCAACTCTCCAGGAGAGAGCTTGTACGGACGCCGGCATGCTGGCTCAGTACCCGGCTCGAGTTCAACGACGAATTCCACTTGACGGTGTGGGGGCATGCCTGGAAGTTCTTCAGCAAAGACGTCTTCGTATTCGTTTACCACCGGAATTTGAAATATGGCATTCATCTCGCCCTTTTCATTGAGAGAGAAAAGCCTGATAGTGTTATCCCTGGAGGCGAAGATAATCACATCTTCATCAGGATGAGTAATCTTGACTTCCTTCTATGCACAGTCAATTTGAGCATCGTGCTGAGAAAGCTAATCCATCCCGAGGATGAGGTCAATGTCAGAATTGCCAAGAACCACCGGAGAGGCCAGAAATCGATAATCACCCATGCGAATAGATACATTCGGAACATGCACCCGAGAGGACATTTGCAATCCAGGAGAAATAATGCTCAACGGCTTTGGCAACACTTGAGTGACGAATTCATTCTTTGCAACAAAAGGTCTTGAAACGAAGGACAACGATGCACCCGAATCAAACAAAACTTTAGCAGGTATAGAGTTAACTGAGAGGTTACCCAAAATCACATCAGAAGAATTCTCCGCTTCAGCTGCATTCATCAGATTCACCCTTGCAGACTTTGGATTATTCTTGACAATCGCTGTGCTGACAGGTGGAGGAGGCGGAAGACACTTTGGGTTCGGACATCTGTTAGCATAATGACCCTTCTGGCCACACTTGTTGCACACCACTTCTGAGAGAGGACGGAAATGAGAACCACTTGACTTGGAGCCTTGAGACTGAAACTGATTCTTCGACTGGTTGCTCGGGTTGGGTGGGTGGGAGAAGCCACGTCCACCGGAGTTCTTGTTGTTGTTGTTGTTGTAGGGAGCTCGAATCACTGGAGGAGGAGGAAGCCAAAATCACTGGAGTGAACGGCATCTCGAATCCTCTTTTTAGAAGCCTCCATCTTGAGCTGGGCTGCCTCTTGCTTGAGCGCCATGTTATAGAATTTGTCGAACTCATCGGGCTCGAACAAGGTGAGAGCAAGTTGAAGTTCATCTTTGAGACCTCCACGGAACTGATAGATCTTGCTCTTGGCATCTGGTATGTCTTGCTTAGCATAGCGGGCGAGGTTTTGGAACTTGACATTATACTGGTAGATAGTCATAGAGCCTTGCTTCAGGTTGCGGAATTGCTCACGCATACCCTCGATGACACTTGTTGGAATGTGGTGAGAGCGAAAGTCCTTGCAGAAATCCTCCCAAGAGATCACACGCCCTTCTCTGGAGTCTTTGTACTGCTGCCACCAGTCAGCTGCTTGGTCTTTGAGTTGGAAGGCTGCAAACTTCACATAGTCCTCTTCCCTTACGTTACTGCACTCAAAATGCTTCTTGATATCGGTTATCCAATCTTCAGCATCAAGAGGGTCGACACAGTAACTGAAAGCCTTTGGTTGATTAGCCAAGAATTGGTTGAGAGTAGCATGGTGTTGTTGGTTGAAGAAATTGCCTTGGTTCCCTGGAACACCCTGATTTTCTTGATTTGCTTGCATTCGCTGCATCATTTGCATCAACATCTGTGTGTTCTGATTTGTAGTTTGCATAATCGCTCTCCAAGCCTCAGACGGAGGAGGAGGGGAAGGAGGACGATCTGGGACCTCTTCACCCTCTGGGTTAGCGTTGGGCACTCTTTTCGGAGCCATCTTGAAAGAGATGACAACGAATCAGCAATTTGATTGAAAGAATGTATAAGCTGAAACAACGGATTGAAATGCAACATAGTCTTCACAAGAATCATTCAAACAAGAGGAACGAATGAAATTCTCAGTTAAATGATAACAACAATCTTCACGAGAAGCCACTGGGAGACAAAAGGTAAATAAGAAAAACAACAAGGTACAGATGGAAACAAACACAAGATAGGAGCTTCGTTCTAACATCTTTGTGCTGAAAGCTTATGAACGCGTTACGAAAGGGTTTTGCAATCCCCGGATCAGCATAGCCAAGGACCATTTAAGATGCAACTCCCGATCGGAACATCGGCCATAAAACCACTTCACTCAATGTAGAACCCCAAACTCGCTAACCTGCATTCGTTGGAAGAAAGCCTACGATCTACTGGATAATCCCACCTATTAATTTCCGAAAGTTTCGAGTTATGCAATCGGGTGTTGGGGATACAGGGGAAGCACCGCACAATCAACTCTAAACCTACATCTAGCTGTATCCATCCTTCAACACATAACCAGTCTTTCTCGGAAACCGTCTACCTCGGACCTTCGAAAAGCATCCACTATACCAAGCTATGGCAATACTCCCGAACTACCTCCCCAGTACTGGGTGACGTCGGGGTTATCTTGCCACTAACCGTATAGGAGAGATTTTCGATGTCGGCCGTCTTAAGTATTTAGTACTGTCGCGATATGCTTGTGACGACAATACCCCGAAGCTCAACTCCCCGGGACACTGCCACAACCCCTAATGTCAGGAGGCATCGAGAACAATATTCTCGTCCCAAGGACATCAAAACAATCCAACAATACTCGCGAGATTCCTAAAAAAAAGTTGTGCAATTTTGAAAGTAGAAGAGGCAAGAGTAGTCGTCAGGAGTCCTCACCAGAATGAAAGGGGATGAGGAGCAAAGAAATCCTACTCTCCGATATAAATATAGGACTCAAAACTTTTTCAGTGTGTGCCTAGACTCGACCGTCAACGATTCGATCAATCAGTGGGGGCTACTAGGTCGGAGAAGGCTCTGAATACCAACTTGTAACGCCCCGGACACACCCGCCAATGGTCGTTACTCCTGGCGGGATCTAGACTGGCCTCACATATCAATACTAGTCTTTTCTACGCACTTTGTCCTCACTCGTGCGCACCCGGGAGCAACTTCTCGGTCGGTCACCCATCCTGAAACTACTCCAAGCT
Source organism: Secale cereale (assembly GCA_902687465.1). Classification (NCBI taxonomy): domain Eukaryota; kingdom Viridiplantae; phylum Streptophyta; class Magnoliopsida; order Poales; family Poaceae; genus Secale; species Secale cereale. Next base: position 764,950,727 of record LR738714.1, read on the forward strand.
GAGCATGCTTAACTTTGGAGTTCTATCCGAATGGGCACCCGGAAAAGAAGGAATTCCTTATTGATATGAGTAGTCTATCATCCTTAATAAGCCAGGCCATCACATACCATCCGGCATATGACTTAAAGAATGAGCGGGTGGATCGTCCGGTATATGACATCGAAAATCTAATCCCACCATTGCTCCCCCATACTTTCGCCCCAGATATTGATCCGTCTGATCTCATTACTGAGGAGATGTACTTCCGTGCTTTATCAAAGATCGACTGGCGCGTTCCTGCTTTTCAACCGCTTCAAGAAGATGAAGAAGCTCCGGAGCAAGTCGATCCTCAGCCTTCGCGGCAGGAAGAAGAAGCATAAGCCGCTCAGTTTGAACTTTTAGCTGCTGTAATCTTTTGTTGAAAAAAACTTTAATCCGTTCAGGCTTGCAGTGCCTTCTAATAGGATAGCTCGAAACATTTCCGTCTTAATCCGGATGTCACAGCTTTGATTTGGCGTCTGCCAATTTGAATCCTTTGTCTGCTATGGTTTATCTGTATCTGCATAGATAATACTGAAAAAATGCCCTTTGATTAAGTATACTTGACATCCTTAATCCGGGGAACATTGTAGTTTTTTAGGAATCTCTTGGCTCTTTTGGGGTGGACCCAATAATTGTTCCGGGTTATAGTAACTACCGGTTTAAATAATGCTGGAGCTCCATGTCCAGACTTTTGAAAATATGTGGTCAACCTTGAAATTGTCCAGCTCCTGATAAAAAAACCATAGAAAACACTGAAAAAATCACAAAACAAAACACAGTTTGCAAATAAAACCATGTAGTTGAGGCTTCTTACGAGCTGCCAGGCTACATATGTGTCAATCAAAGGGTCCGACCCAAAGGGCTATGACTCTTTTTCTTTTGCCATCAAAGGATGTACTCCAAGGGGCAAGAATTTTTGCATTTGCCATCAAAGGAAGTACCCCTAGGGACAAGAACTTTTCTTTTGCCATCAAAGGGACGTATCTTCCAAGGGGCAAGAAATTTTGCATTTGCCATCAAAGGAAGTACCCTAGGGACAAGAATAGTTTTTTCTTTTGCTATCAAAGCGAGTGATCAACCAAGAGGCAGGAAATATTGCATTTTCCATCACAGAAAGGTTCCCTAGGGACAAGAACAGTTTTTTCTTTTGCCATCAAAGGGAGTGATCAACCAAGGGGCAAGAAATATTGCATTTGCCATCAAAGGAAGGTTCCCTAGGGACAAGAACAGTTTTTTCTATTGCCATCAAAGGGAGTGATCAACCAAGGGGCAAGAAATATTACATTTGCCATCTAAGGAAGGTTCCCTAGGGACAAGAACAGTTTTTTTCTTTTGCGATCAAAGGGAGTGATCAACCATGGGGCAAGAAATATTGCATTTGCCATCAAAGGAAGGTTCCCTAGGGACAAGAACAGTTTTACTTTCTTTTGCCATCAAAGGGAGTGATCAACCAAGGGGCAAGAAATATTGCATTTGCCATCAAAGGAAGGTTCCCTAGGGACAAGAACAGTTTTTTGCCAATCGATGGAGTTTATCCAAAGGGCGCTTGATGTGAAGATAATCATGTAGACCGGACCAGAAAAGACTTTTAACGAGGATTCACATGTGATCCGTAGCCCCCTAGTTTGGTCCCTTCTGCATAAAATAGTTTGTTTCGAAATATCTGTAATAATTTTCACAGGACATATATTTAGAAGAAAAAGGCTGATCCCCCGGTTTACCAAAGGTGCCGGTTTATTTATTAATCATAATATATACATAGGATACAGCAGAGCTCATGGCTCAGGTGTAGTAGGGCCGCAAGAGAGCGATGTTCCACGGCCTCTTCGTCTCTTCTTCTGATGTCCGTGAGTCTTTGTGCTCTCGAACGTCTACCAGGTAGTATGAACCGTTGTGTAAGTTCTTGCTGACCACAAAGGGCCCTTCCCAAGGTGGGGATAGCTTGTGCATATCTGTTTGGTCCTGGATGAGCCGGAGTACCAAGTCCCCCTCCTGGAACGTCCTGGTTTTAACCCGGCGGCTGTGATATCTGCGCAAGTCCTACTTATAAATCGCGGATCGTGCTGCTGCTATGTCATGCTCTTCATCTAGCCGGTCCAAACTGTCCTGTCTTGCCTGCTCATTGGCCACTTCAACATAAGCTGCCACCCTCGATGAGTCATGGCGGATATCACTTGGAAGAACCGCTTCAGCACCGTACACCATGAAGAAAGGTGTGTAGCCTGTGGACCTGTTCGGCGTAGTATTGATGCTCCAGAAGATAGAGGGCAATTCCTCAACCCAGCAACCTGGTGTTCTTTGCAAGGGAGTCATAAGCCGGGGCTTGATACCTCACAAAATTTCTTGATTGGCCCTTTCAGCTTGACCATTAGATTGAGGGTGAGCTACAGAAGACACGTCTAGGCGAATATGCTTCCGTTGACAAAACTCTTCCATCTCTCCTTTAGATAAATTGGTGCCATTGTCAGTGATGATGCTGTGTGGAAAGCCAAACCGGAAAATTACCTTCTTGATGAATTTAACCGCTGTTGCCGCATCACACTTGCTCACAGGCTCTGCCTCAATCCACTTTGTAAACTTATCCACCGCGACCAGCAGATGAGTTTTTTGATCTTGGGATCGTTTAAAAGGCCCAACCATATCAAGCCCCCAAGTCGCAAATGGCCAAGTAATTGGAATCATCCGCAGCTCCCGTGCCGGAATAAGAGCACGCCGTGAAAATTTCTGACAAGCGTCGCACTTCCGGACTAGATCCTCCGCATCAGCATGGGCTGTCAGCCAATAGAACCCATGACAGAAAGCTTTAGCCACCAAGGATTTTGAACCGGCGTGATGACCACAATCCCCTTCATGAATCTCTCGAAGGATGTCACAGCCTTCCTCGGATGATACACATCGCTGAAACGCTCCAGAAACACTGCGATGGTGAAGTTCCCCGTTTACAATTATCATGGATTTGGATCGCTGGATTATCTGCCTTGCTTCAATCTCATCATCCGGCAACTCTCCACGGCTTAGATATGCCAAGTAAGGGAGTGTCCAATCCGGAATAACATGAAGTGCAGCAACCAACTGCGCTTCCGGATCAGGAACAGCCAAATCCTCCTCTGATGGTACCCGAACTGATGGACTGTGTAGCTCATCCAAAAAAGTATTCGGTGGCACCGGTTTACGCTGAGAACCTAGCCGGCTTAGAGCATCGGCCGCTTCATTTTTCCGCCGGTCTATATGATCCACCTGATATCCTTTGAAATATCCTGTGACTGCCTCAACTTCTTGTCTGTAGGCTGCCATGAGAGGGTCTTTAGAATCCCACTTGCCGGATACTTGCTGTGCCACTAAGTCTGAATCACCAAAACACTTGACCCGGCTCAAGTTCATCTCCTTAGCCATCCGCAGGCCATGAAGCAATGCTTCATATTCTGCTGCATTATTAGTACAAGGAAACATTAGACGGAGGACATAACAGAATTTATCACCTCGCGAGGAAGTTAACACAACTCCAGCCCCCGAGCCTTCTAATTGTCTTGAACTGTCAAAGTGAATAGTCCAGTATGTATGATCCGGCTTTTCCACTGGTGCTTGCAACTCTGTCCAATCATTGATAAAATCTACCAATGCTTGCGATTTGATAGCGGTGCGTGGTACATACTTCAATCCGTGTGGGCTAAGCTTAATGGCCCACTTTGCAACTCTGCCAGTGGCTTCTCTATTCAGGATTATATCCCCCAACGGAGCTGAACTGACAACAGTTATTGGGTGGCCTTGGAAATAATGCTTCAACTTCCGGTTTGCCATGAACACGCCATATACCAGCTTCTGCCAATGCGGGTACCTTTGTTTGGATTCAATGAGAACCTCACTGACATAATAAACCGGACGTTGAACCGGATATTCCTTGCCTGTTTCTGTGCGCTCGACCACGATTGCCACGCTAACTGCCCGTGCATTGGCGGCCACGTACAACATCAACGGCTCCTTATCAACGGGGGCAGCAAGGACCGATGGTTCCGCCAGTTGCCGCTTTAAATCCTCAACCGCGGCGTTTGCTTCATTGCTCCATATAAACCGGTTTGTCTTTTTTAGCATCTGATAAAGCGGAATCGCCTTCTCTCCCAGACGACTAATGAATCGGCTCAACGTTGTAATCCGGCCGGCGATACGCTGGACATCATTGATGCAAGCTGGTTTAGTCAGGGACGTGATTGCCTTGATCTTCTCCGGATTGGCTTCTATTCCTCTGTTCGACACCAAGAATCCAAGGAGTTTGCCCACCAGAACACCAAAAGCACATTTCTCCAGATTAAGCATCATTTTATAGGCCCGAAGGTTATCAAAGGTTTCCTTGAGGTCTTCTATCAACGTCTCCTCCTTCCTTGACTTTACCACGATGTCATCCACATAGGCATGGACATTCTTCCCTATCTGCCCCTGAAGACAGTTTTGTACGCAACGCTGGTAAGTTGCTTGGGCACTCTTGAGCCCAAAAGGCATAGATACATAGCAAAAAGCACCAAAAGGAGTTATGAAGGCTGTCTTCTCCTGGTCTTTAACTGCCATGTTGATCTGGTGATACCCTGAATATGCATCCAAAAAACTTAGCCGCTCACATCCCGCCGTAGCATCAATGATCTGGTCAATACGGGGGACAGCAAAAGGATCCGTTGGACAAGCTTTGTTTAAGTCTGTGTAACCCACACACAACCTCCACTTTCCATTTTTCTTTAACACCAGAACCGGATTAGCCAACCACTCTGGGTGGAACACCTCAAATATGAACCCCGCGGCCAAAATCCTGGCCACTTCTTCACCTATAGCCTTGTGCCTTTCTTCATTGAAGCGGCGCAGATACTGCTTGACTGGTTTGAACTTCGGATCAATATTAAGACTGTGCTCAGCGAGTTCCCTCTGTAAACCTGGCATGTCAGAAGGTTTCCATGCAAAGATATCCCGGTTCTCACGGATGAACTCGATGAGCGTGCTTTCCTATTTAGGGTCAAGGTTAGCGCTGATAGTGAACTGCTTGGATGAGTCGCCTGGCATAAAGTCGACTTGCTTGGTTTCCTCTGCCGATTTAAACTTCAAGGCCGGATCATGCTCTGTAGTTGGCTTCTTCAACGGGGACATATCTGCTGGATCAACATTGTCTTTATAAAACTTCAATTCCTCCGTAGAACATACTGCCTCTGCATAAGCAGCGTCTCCTTCCTCGCACTCCAATGCGATCTTGCGACTTCCATGAACCGTGATGGTTCCCTTGTGACCCGGCATCTTGAGCTGTAGATAAACATAGCATGGTCTAGCCATAAACTTGGCGTAAACCGGCCGTCCAAATAGCGCATGGTATGGGCTCCGGATCTTTACCACTTCAAAGGTTATCGTCTCTGACTTGGAGTCCTGTTCATCTCCAAGGGTAACTTCTAGGTCAATTTTCCCAACTGGGTAAGCTGATTTACCTGGCACTACTCCATGGAATACCGTATTTTACTGCCTTCACTTCTTGTCCGTTAATCCCATGCGACGGAAAGTCTCATAATATAAGATGTTGATACTGCTGCCGCCATCCATGAGTACCTTAGTGAATTTGTAGCCACCCACCTGTGGTGACACTACCAAGGCCAACTGACCCGGATTATCAACCCGCGGCGGGTGATCCTCTGTGCTCCACACAATAGATTGTTCCGACCAGCGCAGGAATCGTGGTGTTGCCGGTTCAACTGTGTGTACCGCCTGCTTTAGGATTTTTTGATCTCGTTTGCACAAACTCGTAGTGAACACATGATACTGTCCACTACTCAGCTCCTTCGGATTACACTGATATCCGGATTGCTGCTGCTGCTGACGCTGCTGATTGCCTTGGTTATTGTGATTACCCTGGCCATGCTGTTGGTTGCCTTGGTTATTATAACCGCCCTGACTAGGCTGATGGTTGCCTTGGTTATTATAACCGCCCTGACCATACTGATAATTGCCCTGGTTGTAGCCATTATTGCCACCCTGATATCCTGATCCGGAGCCATTACCCTGGTGACCCGGACCATGAAACCCGGGACCTGAACCGCCGCCCGGTGGTCCTTTGTTGAATCTGTCCCGGTTCATGGCCTCCATCATGACCCGCCATTCCCCCCATGTGTGTTTAGCTGGGCGTTCCTCTATGCTGTGCTTCAAGCAAGGCTCGTTCAACTGTCGCTCCAGATTAATGAATCCTCCGCCGCTCCGTGGAGGCGGTCTATCCTTGTTGCGTTGAAAGCTTCCTTGAACCTTGGTATTAGCCACAAAATCAGAGCCACCCTCTGCCTTTCGCTTACCGTTGAAGCTTGTTCCGACCGGACTAGCCTGCGCCGGTTTACCAGGCATACTTGCTTTTCCGGACTTATCCCCATCCGCTTATGGGTATTTAGTGCTGTCAGAGTCCCCATACTTTACCAAAGCGCTCATGAGTGTCCCCATGTCATTACAATCCCGCTTGAGCCGTCCCAACTTTAGCTTCAGAGACTCGAACCGGCAATTGTTTTCCAGTGTTACTATTGCCGTACTGGGACTGATACCGTTCGAAGAGTGTAAGATTTCTGACACTCGCCGCACCCATGCGCTCATAGGCTCCTGCTCTCCTTGAACACATGCCGCTAAATCCACTACTGACATTGGTTGTTTGCACGTGTCTTTGAAATTTTTGATAAACTGGCGGCGCAACTCACCCCATGATCCGATGGAGTTAGGTGGTAAGCCTTTTAACCATGTCCGTGTTGTACCCTCAAGCATCATGGTAAAATACTTTGTGCATGCCGCTTCATCCACGTCCAGCATCTCCATAGCCATCTCATAACTCTCAATCAAAGCCTCTGGAGCCATGTCTGCTGTATAGTTAGGCACCTTACGTGGACCCTTGAAGTCCTTAGGCAACCTTACGCTTCGTATAGCGGGAACGAGGCATTGCACTCCGAAGGAACTCGCTGTGACTCCCGTCTCTGTTGTGGCTGTGTGAATTGGCGTTGTTTGGCGGATATCCTCCCGGGCAGTAGGTCTAGCCCGGCTCATCGCCTCCGGGGCGTGCGCCTCCGCTCCTGACGGATTATCTTGCCTGTGACGGTGACGTCTCCACTCGCTGCTAGACACCTCCGGCTCATCCCAATGCCTAGTATAACTCCGGCTGTGGCGGGGTGTTGAATGAAGCCTCTCCCTGCTGTAGGAGTACGCCTGGTGCTGTGTCAATGCTGTGTCGAGCAGATCCTTGACCCTGCGTGCTTCCATCGCCACGGGGGATGTTCCCTCAATGGGTAAAGCGGCCAGGCGTGAAGCGGCGGCGACATTGTTATGCAGGGGGTTTGAGTAATGGCCAGGAGGAGTGGGGACGTGCGGCGTGGGTATAACCCGACGATCTTGCTCCGCAGTGGGTTGTTGAACCGGTGCACCTGTCGCTGGGGCTCCCCTCCGGTTTACTTCTAGATTATTGCTGGCTCGCGGTCCTGGCATGCCAAAGAGATTCATCGCCTCATAGACCGGCGGTAGACGAGTCTGATACCTTCTATTCCTTACTTCCTGCGCAGAGATCTGATCCATCCTGAGCCGCAAAGCCTGAGAATCCAGCTCTGCCTGCCTTGTTGCTATCGTAGCTTTCTCTGCATTTAGATCATGTCTGGCTTGTTCGATCCGGCCTTTCAGCTGAAGGATTTCTGCATCGTGTTGCGCCTTGTCGGCAGGAGCCACCACTGCTACCGCCCGGGTTGTCAACTCCTCCACCAAGGCGGATAGAGCGTCAGAGGGTGAGGGGGCTTGGACGCTCCCCCCTGCTCCAGCCTCTGCTGTGAACGCCCTGGTCACCGTGGGCTGCGGCGCAGATTGCGATCCGGCCATGAAGACAGCCACCCGGTTTGGCGGATCAAAAGGGTCCGGAATAATATCACCATCGGACACACCCTTGGATCGGCCGTCCCGCAACAGATACAAGGATTCAGTCTCTCCGGATGAGGATTCATCGTCGGAATAGAAAATTGTCTCGCCACCAGAATCAGATCCGTCCTCGGCTTGGACTCCATGTATTTCTCCAATGAAAACGCGCTTCATGGCAGGCTGAATCCGGGCCGATCTCGCACGCTGAGCCGGCTCGACGATGTTGGGGAAGATGTCCGGCTCAGGTCCCGGTTCACCAATCTTGCCGATGAAGACGTGGATGCCGTCGAAGGGAACCCGGTACCCGTATTCGATTGAATCAGCCTCCGGGCCACAGCCTGCGTCGTCGATGTAATTCCGGCCGTGGCGACTCTTGGTCATCCGGCCGACCGCCTAGCCCTTGAGTCCTTAAAAGCTGCCCTTCAAGAACTTGAAACCATCATGCGATAGCCCCACGGTGGGCGCCAACATGTCGTGGAATTAGCACGGCAGATGTCCGGTTTAGATGACTTAGGTGTGGAGCCATCGCGCGGGTTAACTTGAAGAGGTTAAAAGCACACAAAGGACACAGAGGGTTTATACTAGTTCGGCCCCTTCGATGAAGGTAAAAGCCTACGTCTAGTTTGGTTTGGTATTGTTTGGGCGTAAATGAACAGGGAGCAGATTGCTTGCCTGTCTCTCGACGGATTGTTGCTTGTCCCTGAACCGTCGCCGGGCCGTTCCTTTATATAGGAGGCAACGCCCGGTCCGGTTTACAGAGTCCCGAGGCCGGCTCATAATCGTGTCCGCCTCGGTCTCTACTCTTTCTTCCTTGTATCTCAAGTTACATGGTAGGACGGTTTATAAACCGTAAACTTTACACATGGGCCCTAAGCCTTCATGGGCTGTAACCTCTACTGAATTTATAACTACACAGCTATATTACCATAATCCGGATCTCCCTAGCCGGTTTGTACCTCCTAGTAATATCCCTGACAGTATGCAAGATACCCTTTGAAGGTAGACTTGATGAACCACGTCGTGAAGATGTTGAAGGGTTTACCGACATGATAGCTGTAGGGGAAACTAGACAAGTCTCAGGGGCAAGAATTACTAGTATACACTTCCCTGTTCTGCGCTACTTTGCTTTATTTGCAAGTAGATGTTTAATTGGTCGTGGGAACAGTGGGAATCTGAGTGCCCCTGATATTGTCATTTTACGCCATGCTTTGTTTCAAGACACAAATTTTAGCTTGGGTGCCGTTGTTGCTAAACGACTGAGTCTGAACCGCTCAAAGGGCCCCGTCTTTGGAGGCATCTTTGCTTCTTGCCTTGCTCCTCTTCTCTATCAGATACATGCAGCTAGCCCAATGGTCTGTCTCTCGTTTAGTTAACCCAGCAGCGCGGGTTCGAGTCCCCGCCGGCCAGTGGAATTTAGGCCCCTTTTTGTTTTCCTGTCTTGCTGACAAGCAGTCCCCATATGGCAGCCTCCCAGCACACCCACATACACTCCCGCACCCATGCAGGCGCCACATCAGCCCGCTGGACCCACTAGTCAGTGGCTAGGGCTAGTCCAGGCTGGGTCTGCTTAGCCTCTTTTCTTTTCTGTTTTTGTTTTATTTTCAGTTTTTGCATTTTCTTTTGCATAATTCATATGTTTTAATTTATGCATCTGTGTGATACGTCCAAAACGTATCTATAATTTCTGCTTGCTCCATGCTTCTTTTGGGTGATATTGCTATGTTATTTATACACTTCCATACACTTTTGATCATATTTGGACTAACCTATTAACTCAGTGCACCCCGGTGCCAGTTTCTGTTTTCGGCTGTTTTTGTATTTCAGGTTTTCACATTACGAGAACTGCCAGGAAAAATCCAAAAAAATTATATAAAAAATCAGCGTTCCAGAACCTACCGTGCGCCCGAAGGACAGCCGGGGGGGGGGGGCACCAGGGCTCCAGGCGCCCTGGCGGCGCGCCCCCCCTGGGCCGTGCCGGGGGGGCGCTTGGGCCCCCCGAGGCTCCTCCGATGCCCCCCTTTGGCATATATTTAAAGCGTCTCGAGAAACCCTCGAAACAGGAACTCTTTTTCACGATCTCATCTCTGTTCCGCCGCCGCCGCCGCTTCCAAGATCGGGAGCACCAGGAGAACTCTTCCCGGCACCCTGCCGGAGGGGAGGATCACCACCGGGAGCCTCTCCACCACCATGGACGCCTCCCGGATGAGTTGTGAGTAGTCTCCCTTGGACCATGAGTCCATGACCAGTAGCTATGTGATGTTCTCCTCCCGTTCTTGTGCTTCACTAATTAGTCCTCATGAGCTGCCCTACATGATCGAGGCACATATGTAATCCTTATGTTGTTGCTATGATGAGTTTGCTGGGATCCGATGGATTATGAGATTATGTTCAAATTGTGCGTGAGTAATATATTTGATCTACCTCTTTTGTATTTATGTTCATAAGTAATTCTTGCATGTTCTCCGTTGTTATTTATTGCTTTGTCCAAGTAATAGGTAGTGACTCCAAGAGGGATTGTGGGTTCATGCCCCTCGATGACTAGTTTGAGTGACAGAAACATGAGTCTAGGGGATGTGTTGTTGCCACAAGGGGGAAAACAACGGTGCTTGTGCCCGCGGGTGCAAGGATTGTTTACTTTACGCAAAGTTCTTTTAATGCAGTTGTCTGTTGCTTTGAGTTTACACTATGGGTGGGACTCGCAACTTAATACCAGCGAGATGTTCTGGATAGATATCTCAAGGTGGATGATTAGTAGTAGATATTGATGGATTTCGGTCTACTTACTTTGGCGTACCGCCCATGCTTTGAACCTCAACCTTTCTTGCAATGTAGTCAGCATTGGTTTGCGTTCGTGGTCCTGTCAATTGCCCAGCTGTAATTTGTTTACCTCACATAGCTGTTTTATCGTCTTTTGGGAGAGAGACATCACTAGTGAACATCATGAGACTCCGGTCCATATTACCATCATTGATCACATCCGCTATTTACTTTTCGCTTTTATTTACTATTGCAAACATTATCTATCACTTATATCACTTGTGTTTAATCCTTTGTGAACTACAAGGCTGGAGGGATTGACAACCTCTCTGTACTCGTTGGGAGCAAAGTTATTTGTATCTGTGTGCAGGTCCACGTTGATTGCTAATATCTGGCGCCGTAGCAGTTAACACCTTCTTGTTGAACCTAGGAGTCTCTGGGATTCGATCCTTGGTATCTTTGCTAATGGAAAAACTTCCGCAACACTACATCTCACACCTTCCACTTGGGGTAACCAACGAGGGGCGAGAAGCCTAGCAAGAGTATTTTTGGCGCCGTTGCCGGGGACTCCACTCTTCAAGATAGGGGAGTTGCATGCTATCTTTTACCTTTGCTTTTTAGTCTTGTTAGTTTACCTTTCAATTTTTGCTTTAGTATCTTTTATCAAAAATCACAAAAAAATTATTTACCTTTCTGTTAGTAGTCCTTTCTGTTTAGCCAAACATGTTAGGATTTGGTGCTTTGAGGGAATCAGAAGTTCTAGATTTCCATCAAAGGGATGGAGAAAATATGAAGAAGGCAAGGGACAGAATTTCTGATGCACATAGGAGAATTATGCCTTGGATACCTATAAAAATTGTGCTTAGGAATTTTTACCATGGTCTTTTTAAATGGTGTAAACACTCTCTTGATATTATAGCCGAGGGAGATTTCCTAGAGTGTGATGAAACTAGAGCTCTTGAAATTATACATGGTCTATCTAGTTACTTTGTTTATGATCATAACTTTGATACTGTCATAGATAGACTTGCTACTATTGAAAGGAGAATGGATGCTCTAGACTTGATGAAGGTAGAGAAACCTAAACCCAATAAGAAAGACATTTTGGAAATAGACAATGATTGGGAGCCTTTTGTTAGGATTAGCATCTCTAATCAAGACTTCCTTGCTTATTGTGATATTGGATCTATGGTTTCTACTATTCCAAAAATTGTTCATGATTCTTTAAAGTTTAACATGGATAGATTACCATCTTATCATGAACACACTAATGGAGATATTTCTGAAATCCAGGGAAGAATAAAAGACGTGCCAGTTAAATTCCTTAAAGGGATTGCAATGATTGATTTCTTCATCATGGAGCCAAACCAATGAAATATAGTGCTTGGAAGGGACTTCCTCCGAGCAGTTAAAGGCTTCATTGATATAGGTAAGGGACAAATCCGCTTGCGCGGAAAGGCAAAAGGTGTGTACCCCTTTCCTAGAAGGAACAAGAATGAACTTGTTGAGGAACCATTTGAAGCAATTTATAGCTCCGATTATTACGATGGTTATTAATTCCTCTATGCATTATGCCTAGCTTAAAGGCATAAAAGAAAGCGCTTTTGGGAGGCAGCCCACATGAATAAAAATTTTATTTTGCTTTTGTTGTGTCTTGATGTTGTTTACTACAGTAGCATCATCATTGTATCTTTGCTTTTCAATTTTGTGCCAAGTGTAGCCTCTGATTGCTAGAAAGTTTAAAAATTGTGAGGTGCTGTCCAGGAAACAGATTCTGTCCTTGGATAGAAAAAATCGTATAAAATCACCAGATCATCTTTTTGGTCTGAATTTTTTTGACAGAGTTCCCTATATAATTGTATTTCGTGCGTCTGTTCTGAGTTTTTTTATTAGAGTTGCAGAAGTGCCCCGAACAAATCATTTACTAGCTGATGTTCTGTTTTTCACAGATTCTGTCCTGTTTTGCCTTTCCTTCATTTTGCAAACCAAGAGCTTGCTTTTTCTTTGCTAAAACCTTTTGGCAATCTTGAGAAACAGTAGAACTTCAAGAATATATTTATTTCCAGCAAGGTATAATTATTTTATTATGGGTACTAACCTCGCTAATCAGATTATGATGAGTTATGTATGAAGGGAGTTTTCAAGTGTGCGAGGGAAGATGATAAAAAGATTCAGGAGTGTCAAGCGCTCAAGCTTGGGGATGCCCCCGTGCACCCCCCAAGAAATATTCAAGGAGACTCAAGCGTCTAAGCTTGGGGATGCCCCTGTGCATCCCCTTCTCCATCAACATTATCAGTTCGTCTTTTGTTCCACTATATTTTAATCACTTCATGTGTTATTGTTGGGTAACGTAGCATAATTCAAAAAATTTCTACGCTTTCACCAAGATCCAACTATGGAGACATCTAGCAATGAGCGAGTAAGAGTGCATCTACATACCGTTATGGAGATTGCGAGCGGAAGCTTTCGAAGAAGCGTGGATGAAGTAGTTGTACTCTTCACGTTCTTCGTCACCGATGATCTAGCGCCGAACGGATGGCACCTCCGCGTTCAACACACATCCAGTACAGCAACGTCACCTCCTTCTTGATCCAGCAAGGGGGGAGGAGAAATCGTCAGAGATCCGGCAGCACGACGGCGTGATGACGGATGCAGTGGAGATCGCAGCAGGGCTTCGCCGGGCGCCCTGCGTTGGAGTATGGAGGTGTGACGGGAGGGGGAGAGGCGCCAGGGCAAGGGTGCGGCAGCACTCTCCCCTCCCACATATATATAGGGGGCCAGGGGGTGCGCCAGGGCCCCTGCAGATCCAATCTGTAGGGGGGCGGCGGCCAGGGGGGTTCCTTGCCCCCAAAGGCTAGTGGGGCGCCCCCTCCCCCTAGGGTTTCAACCCTAGGCACATGGGGAGGTGGGCCCCTAGTGGTGCGCTAGCCCATTAGGGCTGGACACTTCCCCTTGTGGCCTAGGGGCCCCACTGAGATGGGTGGCCCCACCCGGTGGACCCCCGGGGCCCCTCCGGTGGTCCCGGGACGCTCCCGGTGACCCCCGGAGATCACCTAATGGCCGAAACTGGACTTCCTATATATCAATCTTTACCTCCGGACCATTCCGGAACTCCTCGTGACGTCCGGTATCTCATCCGGGACTCCGAACAACTTTCGGGTTTCCACATGCATGTATCTCTACGACCCTAGCGTTACCGAACCTTAAGTGTGTAGACCCTACGGGTTCGGGAGACACGTAGACATGACCGAGACCACTCTCCGGTCAATAACCAACAGCGGGATCTGGATACCCATGTTGGTTCCCACGTGTTCCTCTATGATCTTCATCGGATGAACCACCGTGTCAAGGATTCACTTAATCCCTTACGTTATTCCCTTTGTCCATCGGTACGTTACTTGCCCGAGATTCGATCGTCGGTATTCCCGATACTTTGTTCAATCTCGTCATGGCAAGTCTCTTTACTCGATCCGTAATCCATCATCCCGTGACTAACTACTTAGTCACTTTGAGCTCATTATGATGATGTCTTACCGAGTGGGCCCAGAGGTACCTCTCCGTCATACGGAGTGACAACATCCCAGTCTCGGTTCGTACCAACTCAACGGACACTTTCGGAGATACCCGATGCGTACCTTTATAGCCACCCAGTTACGTTGTGACATTTGGCATACCCAAAGTATTCCTACGGCATCTGGGAGTTGTACAACCTCATGGTCTAAGGAATAAATACTTGACACCGAAAAGCTTATGCATTACGAACTATACGATCTCGTGTTATGCTCAAGTTTGGGTCTTGTCCATCACATCATTCTCCTAATGATGTGATCCCGTTATCACAGACATCCTATGTCCATGGTCAGGAAACCGTGACCATCTGTTGATCAACGAACTGGTAACTAGAGGCCTACCAGGGACTCATTGAGGTCTATGTATTCACACATGTATCGCTGTTTCCGTACAATACAATTCAAGCATGAATAACAGACAATTATCATGAACAAGGAGATATAATAATAATGCTTTAATTATTGCCTCTAGGGCATATCTCCAACAGTCTCCCACTTGCACTAGAGTCAATAATCTAGTTACATTGTGATGAATCGAACACCCATAGAGTTCTGGTGTTGATCATGTTTTGCTCGTGAAAGAGGTTTAGTCAACGGGTCTGCGACATTCAGATCCGTATGTACTTTACAAATATCTATGTCTCCATCCTGAACATAATTCCGGATGGAGTTGAAACGGCGCTTGATGTGCTTGGTCTTCTTGTGAAACCTGGGCTCCTTGGTAATAGCAATAGCACCAGTGTTGTCACAGAAGAGAGTCATCGGGCTTGACGCGCTTGGAATGACTCCTAGGTCGGTGATGAACTCCTTCATCCAGACTCCTTCCTGCGCTTTTTCAAAAGCAGCTATATACTCCGCTTCACATGTAGATGCTGCCACGACGCTTTGCTTGCAACTGCACCAGCTGACTGCCCCTCCGTTCAAAATATACACGTATCCGGTTTGAGACTTAGAGTCATCCAGATCTGTGTCGAAGCTAGCATCGACGTAACCCTTTACGACGAGCTCTTCGTCACCTCCATATACGAGAAACATATCCTTAGTCCTTTTCAGGTACTTCAGGATGTTCTTGACCGCTGTCCAGTGTTCCGTACTGGGATCACTTTGGTACCTCCCTACCAAACTTATGGCAAGGTTCACATCAGGTCTGGTACACAGCATGGCATACATGATAGAACCTATGGCCGAGGCATAGGGAATGACACTCATCTTTTCTCTATCTTCTGCCGTGGTCGGCGACTGAGCCTTGCTCAATCTCATACCTTGCAAAACAGGCAAGAATCCTTTCTTTGACTGATCCATATTGAACTTCTTCAATATTTTGTCAAGGTATGTACTTTGTGAAAGACCAATGAGGCGTCTTGATCTATCTCTATAGATTTTGATGCCTAATATGTAAGCAGCTTCTCCAAGGTCCTTCATTGAAAAACTTTTATTCAAGTAGGCCTTTACATTTTCCAAGAATTCTATATCATTTCCCATCAGCAATATGTCATCCACATATAATATGAGAAATGCCACAGAGCTCCCACTCACTTTCTTGTAAATACAGGCTTCTCCATAAGTCTGTATAAATCCAAACGCTTTGATCACTTCATCAAAGCGAATATTCCAACTCCGAGATGCTTGCACCAGCCCGTAAATCGAGCGCTGGAGCTTGCATACCTTGTTAGCGTTCTCTGGATCGACAAAACCTTCCGGTTGCATCATATACAACTCTTCCTTGAGGAAGCCGTTAAGGAATGCTGTTTTGACGTCCATTTGCCATATTTCATAATCATAGAATGCGGCAATAGCTAACATGATTCTGACTGACTTCAGCATCGCTACAGGAGAGAAAGTCTCGTCGTAGTCAATCCCTTGAACTTGTCGATAACCCTTAGCGACAAGCCGAGCCTTATATATGGTCACATTACCATCCGCGTATGTCTTCTTCTTAAATATCCATTTGTTTTCTATGGCGTGCCTATCATCAGGCAAGTCCACCAAAGTCCATACTTTGTTTTCATACATGGATTCTATCTCGGATTTCATGGCTCCAAGCCATTTATTGGAATCTGGGCCCGCCATCGCTTCTTCATAGTTCGAAGGTTCACCGTTGTCTAACAACATGATTTCTAGGACAGGGTTGCCGTACCACTCTGGTGCGGAACGTGCCCTTGTGGACCTTCGAAGTTCAGTAGTAACTTGATCTGTTTCTTCATGATCATTATCATTAACTTCCTCCCTTGTCGGTGTAGGCACCTCATGAACATTTTCCTGCGCTGCGCTACTTTCCGTTATAGGAGGGGTGACTGTCACCTCATCAAGTTCTACTTTCCTCCCACTCACTTCTTTCGAGAGAAACTCTTTCTCCAGAAAGCATCCATTCTTGGCAACAAAGATTTTGCCTTCGGATCTGTGGTAGAAGGTGTACCCAATTGTTTCCTTTGGGTATCCTATGAAGACGCATTTTTCCGATTTGGGTTCGAGCTTTTCAAGTTGAAGTTTCTTGACATAAGCATCGCAACCCCAAACTTTCAGAAACGACAGCTTCGGTTTCTTACCAAACCAAAGTTCATATGGAGTCGTCTCAATGGATTTCGACGGAGCCCTATTTAAAGTGAATGCGGCAGTCTCTAAAGCATAACCCCAAAAAGATAG
The DNA here is from genome assembly GCA_902687465.1 of Secale cereale. NCBI lineage: Eukaryota > Viridiplantae > Streptophyta > Magnoliopsida > Poales > Poaceae > Secale > Secale cereale. Next base: position 764,967,607 of record LR738714.1, read on the forward strand.
CGGTAAATCGGTGAGGGACATCATAGATCGCACCATGTCCAACAGAGTACGATTTCGACGTTCGGACACACCGTTATGTTGAGGTGTTCCGGGCGGTGTCAATTGTGAAACAATTCCACAGCTCCTAAGGTGTGTGCCAAATTCATGACTTAAATATTCACCCCCACGATCCGATCGCAAGAACTTTATTTTTCTGTCACGTTGATTCTCAACCTCATTCTGAAATTCCTTGAACTTTTCAAAGGTCTCAGACTTGTGTTTCATCAAATAGATATACCCGTATCTACTCAAGTCATCCGTGAGGGTGAGAACATAACGATAGCCTCCGCGAGCCTCAGCACTCATTGGACCGCACACATCGGTATGTATGATTTCCAACAAGTTGGTCGCTCGCTCCATTGTTCCGGAGAACGGAGTCTTGGTCATCTTGCCCAAGAGGCATGGTTCACACGTGTCAAATGATTCATAATCCAGAGACTCTAGAAGTCCATCTGAATGGAGCTTCTTCATACGTTTGACACCAATATGACCAAGGCGGCAATGCCACAAGTATGTGGGACTATCATTATCAACTTTACATCTTTTGGCATCTACACTATGAATATGTGTATCACTACGTTTGAGATTCATCAAAAATAAACCATTGACCAGCGGGGCATGACCATAAAACATATCTCTCAAATAAATAGAACAACCATTATTCTCCGATTTGAAAGAGTAGCCATCTCGCATAAGATGAGATCCAGAAACAATGTTCATGCTCAAAGATGGTACTAAATAATAATTATTGAGGTTTAAAACTAATCCCGAGGGTAGATGTAGAGGCAGCGTGCCGACGGCGATCACATCGACCTTGGAACCATTCCCGACGGGCATCGTCACCTCATCCTTCGCTAGTCTCCGTTTATTCCGCAGCTCCTGTTTTGAGTTACAAATGTGAGCAACTGCACCGGTATCGAATACCCAGGAGCTACTACGAGTGCTGGTAAGGTACACATCAATAACATGTATGTCATATATACCTTTGACGTTGCCAGCCTTCTTGTCTGCTAAGTATTTGGGGCAGTTCCGCTTCCAGTGACCCGTTCCCTTGCAATAAAAGCACTCTATCTCAGGCTTGGGTCCATACTTTGGCTTCTTCCCGGCAACAGGCTTGCCAGGCGCGGCAACTCCCTTGCCGTCCTTCTTGAAGTTCTTCTTACCCTTGACTTTCTTGAACTTAGTGGTTTTATTGACCATCAACACTTGATGTTCTTTCTTGATGTCTACCTCCGCTGATTTCAGCATTGAATATACCTCGGGAATGGACTTCTCCATCCCCTGCATATTGAAGTTCAGCACGAAGCTCTTGAAGCTTGGTGGGAGTGACTGGAGGATTCTGTCGACGACCGCTTCATCTGGGAGATTCATTCCCAGCTGAGACAAGCGGTTGTGCAATCCTGAAATCTTGAGGATGTGCTGACTGACATAACTGTTCTCCTCCATCTTATAGCTGTAGAATGCGTCGGAGACATCATATCTCTCGACTCGGGCATGAGCTTGGAAAACCATTTTCAGCTCTTCGAACATCTCATATGCTCCGTGGTGCTCAAAACGTTTTTGGAGCCCCGACTCTAAGCTGTAAAGCATGCCGCACTGAACCAGGGAGTAATCATCACTACGCGACTGCCAGACGTTCAAAACGTCTTGGGCGGCATCGGGAGCAGGTGCATCACCTAGCGGTGCTTCTAGGACATATGATCTCTTGGCAGCTATGAGGATAATCCTCAGGTTACGGGCCCAATCCGTATAGTTGCTACCACCGTCTTTCAGCTTGGTTTTCTCTAGGAACGTGTTGAAGTTGAGGGAAACTGGAGCGTGGGCCATTTGATCTACAAGAGATATTGTAAAGAATTTAGACTAAGTTCACGATAATTAATTTCATCTTAATCAAATTTTAATGAACTCTCACTGAGAATGACATCTCTCTAGTCATCTAAGTGATACACGATCCGTATCGACTAGCCCGTGTCCGATCATCACGTGAGACGGACTAGTCATCAACGGTGAACATCTTCATGTTGATCATATCTTCTATACCACTCGTGTTCAACCTTTCGGTCTTCCGTGTTCCGAGGCCATGTCTATACATGCTAGGCTCGTCAAGTGAACCCTAAGTGTATCGCGTGTGTAAATCTGTCTTACACCCGTTGTATGCGAATGTTAGAACCTATCACACCCGATCATCACGTGGTGTTTCGGAGCAACGAACTTTAGCAACGGTGCACAGTTAGGGGAAACACAATACTTGAAATTTTAGTGAGAGATCATCTTATTTACTACCGTCGTTCTAAGTAAACAAGATGCATAAACATGATAAACATCACATGCAATCAATTAAAGTGACATGATATGGCCAATATCATCTTGCTCCTTGGATCTCCATCTTCGAGGCACCATGATCATCTTGTCACCGGCTCGACACCATGATCTTCATCATCATGATCTCCATCACCGTGTCTTGAAGAAGTCGTCACGCCAACTATTACTTCTACTACTATGGCTAACGTTTAGCAATGAAGTAAAGTAATTACATGGCGTTATTCAGTGACACGCAGGTCATACAATAATTAAGACAACTCCTATGGCTCCTGCCGGTTGTCAAGTTCATCGACATGCAAGTCGTGATTCCCTATTACAAAAACATGATCAATCTCATACATCACATATATCATTCATCACATCTTCGTTTTGGCCATACTACGTCACATAGCACATGCTGCAAAAACAAGTTAGACGTCCTCTAATTGTTGTTGCAAGTTTTATGTGGCTTCTATAGGATTTCTAGCAAGAACGTTTCTTACCTACGCCAAAACCACAACGTGATTTGTCAACTTCTATTTACCCTTCATAAGGACCCTTTTCATCGAATCCGATCCGACTAAAGTAGGAGAGACAGACACCCGCCAGCCACCTTATGCATCTAGTGCATGTCTGTCGGTGGAACCAGTCTCACGTAAGCGTACGTGTAAAGTCGGTCCGGGCCGCTTCATCCCACAATACCGCCGAATCAAGATTGACTAGTAACGGTAAGAAAATTGAACAAAACCAAACGCCCACAACTGTTTGTGTTCTACTCGTGCAAGATGCTACGCATAAAACCTAGCTCAGATGCCACTGTTGGGTAACGTAGCATAATTCAAAAAATTTCTACGCTTTCACCAAGATCCAACTATGGAGACATCTAGCAACGAGCGAGTAAGAGTGCATCTACATACCGTTATGGAGATTGCGAGCGGAAGCTTTCGAAGAAGCATGGATGAAGTAGTCGTACTCTTCACGTTCTTCGTCACCGATGATCTAGCGCCGAACGGACGGCACCTCCGCGTTCAACACACGTCCGGTACAGCAACGTCACCTCCTTCTTGATCCAGCAAGGGGGGAGGAGAAGTTGTCAGAGATCCGGCAGCACGACGGCGTGATGACGGATGTAGTGGAGATCGCAGCAGGGCTTCGCCGGGCGCCCTGCGTTGGAGTATGGAGGTGTGACGGGAGGGGGAGAGGCGCTAGGGCAAGGGTGCGGCAGCCCTCTCCCCTCCCACATATATATAGGGGGCCAGGGGGTGCGCCAGGGCCCCTGCAGATCCAATCTGCAGGGGGGCGGCGGCCAGGGGGGTTCCTTGCCCCCAAGGCTAGTGGGGCGCCCCCTCCCCCTAGGGTTTCAACCCTAGGCGCATGGGGAGGTGGGCCCCTAGTGGTGCGCCAGCCCATTAGGGCTGGACACTTCCCCTTGCGGCCTAGGGGCCCCACCGGGATGGGTGGCCCCACCCGGTGGACCCCCGGGGCCCCTCCGGTGGTCCCGGGACGCTCCCGGTGACCCCCGGAGATCACCCAATGGCCGAAACTAGACTTCCTATATATCAATCTGTACCTCCGGACCATTCCGGAACTCCTCGTGACGTCTGGGATCTCATCCGGGACTCCGAACAACTTTCGGGTTTCCACGTGCATGTATCTCTACGACCCTAGCGTTACCGAACCTTAAGTGTGTGGACCCTACGGGTTCGGGAGACACGTAGAAATGACCGAGACCACTCTCCGGTCAATAACCAACAGCGGGATCTGGATACCCATGTTGGTTCCCACGTGTTCCTGGATGATCTTCATCGGATGAACCACCGTGTCAAGGATTCACTTAATCCCGTATGTTATTCCCTTTATCCATCGGTACGTTACTTGCCCGAGATTCGATCGTCGGTATTCCCGATACTTTGTTCAATCTCGTCATGGCAATTCTCTTTACTCGATCCGTAATCCAGCATCCCATGACTAACTACTTAGTCACTTTGAGCTCATTATGATGATGTCTTACCGAGTGGGCCCAGAGGTACCTCTCCGTCATACGGAGTGACAACATCCCAGTCTCGGTTCGTACCAACTCAACAGACACTTTCGGAGATACCCGATGCGTACCTTTATAGCCACCCAGTTACGTTGTGACGTTTGGCACACCCAAAGTATTCCTACGGCATCCGGGAGTTGTACAACCTCATGGTCTAAGGAATAAATACTTGACACCGAAAAGCTTATGCATTACGAACTATACGATCTCGTGTTATGCTCAAGTTTGGGTCTTGTCCATCACATCATTCTCCTAATGATGTGATCCCGTTATCACTAACATCCTATGTCCATGGTCAGGAAACCGTGACCATCTGTTGATCAACGAACTGGTAACTAGAGGCCTACCAGGGACTCATTGAGGTCTATGTATTCACACATGTATCGCTGTTTCCATACAATACAATTCAAGCATGAATAACAGGCAATTATCATGAACAAGGAGATATAATAATAATGCTTTTATTATTGCCTCTAGGGCATATCTCCAACAGTTATGTGCTATGCTTGGAGCGTCTTGCTTTTAGTTTCCTTTTTAGTTTTTCATAACGAGTCGGAACTCAGCTTTCTTTATGTGGGAGAGAAACACGCTCCACTTCTACCTAGAACATAACATAGAATTTTCATGTCTATCCTTGCTGTGTGTGTTCTTTTTCTTTTAATAGCTACTATCATGCTCTGCTCTTAGTATTCATGCTTATCTTTTTAAAGAGCTTGTGTTTAGTTGGTTGTTTGAACTCTCTTTAATTATCATGCTTATCTCATTAAGAGAGTTTGCTTCCGTTGCATTGGTTGATATGTCTATGATAAAGATGCTACGTGCATGATGGCGCTTAGTAGTTCATGTTTTCTTGTGGTTAGTCTCAAATAGCTGGGGGGTTCCCAATGTGTTATTGGAGTACCAACATGATTTGTTTGCCAATGATGTGGTATGGTTTAGTAATATCTTCCCTCAAGAATTTATTTTGATTGACTTGGCGTATGCTCATGCATATTTAAGACTGTAAAGAAAGTCTGTCAAGCCTTGATGATCTTTTATTTCTGAGTAGCGATACAACTTCCATGCCTGATTCAATGTTGCTTTGTCGCTCTGCATGATTATGACCGTCATTGCTCTCTTAGTTGGTCGCTCCCAGTCTTTTGCTAACCTCCACCTGTACTAAGCGGACTGACTGCTTGTGCATCCACATCCTTTTAAACCAGTTATGCCATATGAGTCCACCATAGCTACCTATATGTGGTATTTCACCGCCACTCCAAGTAAATTTACATGTGCTACCTTTAAAACCTTCAGTTTTTGCAATACATAGCTCATGGGAAAGTAGCTTAAAAACTATTGTGGTAAAGAATATGTCGCTTATGTATCTTATTTCTTATAAAGTTTCTTGCTGAGCAGTATCCATGTTTCTGGGGACGCCTTCAACTCTTACACTTTTGTTGAATATCATGTGAGTTGCTATGCATGTTCGTCTTGTCTGAAGTAAGGGTGGTTTGCCATGAGTTGAATGGTTTGAGTATGCATATTGTTAGAGAAGAACATTGGGCCGCCAACCAAAGCCATGTATCATGGTGGAAGTTTTAGCTTGGACATTAATCCTCAATCACTTATGAGAATATGCTTAAGAATTAAAGAGGAGTCCATTATCTATTTTCTATGTTGTCCCGGTATGGATGTCCTCAAGTTGAGATCTATCAAAAACGGGAAATCAAATGCGATCTATCTCCTTGGACCTTTGTACAGGTGACATAGAGGTACCCCTTTGTGACACTTGGTTGAAACATATGTAATGCAATGACAATCCATGGAAATCCGAGCTAATTAGGACAAGGTGCGAGCACTATTGGTATTCGATGCATGAGGCTTGCAACTTATAGGATGTCTTATGCATAACACATATGAAGTACTACTACCGTTGACAAAATTGTTTCTATGTTTTCGAAATAAAAAGCTCTAGCACATGAGTAATCCCTGCTTCCCTCTGCGAAGGGCCATCCTTTTACTTTTATGTTGAGTATCCACCTTCTTTTAAAAGCACCAACTACTGAGAGCATGATTGTCATTCTGAGTGTAATGTGCATTGTCCCAAAGTAGCATTGTCTTTTGCATGATTGTGATATTGTTTATTCTGAAATCATTGTATCTAGTCATCACTTAAACCTTGGAGGTGCCCCTGCATTTATGTTTTGCATCACTAAAGGGGGCAAGCTAGATATCACTTTATCATATTTGCACATCATGTTCATTGCAAATCTATTTGATGTTTCAGTATCATATTCTAAAACTTTCAGTTCTTTGTGATTTTCTCATGAGGCAACTTAATTACTATAGATTCATTATCTCAGTAAGCTTTTGTCATATGACTATGAAAAAGTCCTATATGGTTAATAGCATGTCACCACAGAAATTATTCTTGTTATCATTTACCTACTCGAGGACGAGCAGGAATTAAGCTTGGGGATGTTGATACGTCCAAAACGTATCTATAATTTCTGCTTGCTCCATGCCTCTTTTGGGTGATATTGCTATGTTATTTATACACTTCCATACACTTTTGATCATATTTGGACTAACCTATTAACTCAGTGCACCCCAGTGCTAGTTTCTGTTTTCGGCTGTTTTTGTATTTCAAGTTTTCACATTACGAGAACTGCCAGGAAAAATCCAAAAAAATTATATCAAAAAACAGCGTTCCAGAAACTATCGTGCGCCCGAAGGACAGCCGGGGGGAGCCACCATGGCTCCAGGCGCCCTGGCGGCGCCCCCCCCCCCCTGGGCCGCGCCGGGGGGGCGCCTGGGCCCCCGAGGCTCCTCCGATGCCCCCCTTTGGCATATATTTAAAGCGTCTCGAGAAACCCTCGAAACAGGAACTCTTTTTCGCGATCTCATCTCTGTTCCGCCACCGCCGCCGCTTCCAAGATCGGGAGCACCAGGAGAACTCTTCCCGGCACCCTGCCGGAGGGGAGGATCACCACCGGGAGCCTCTCCACCACTATGGACGCCTCCTGGATGAGTTGTGAGTAGTCTCCCTTGGACCATGAGTCCATAACCAGTAGCTATGTGATGTTCTCCTCCCGTTCTTGTGCTTCACTAATTAGTCCTCGTGAGCTGCCCTACATGATCGAGGCACATATGTAATCCTTATGCTGTTGCTATGATGAGTTTGCTGGGATCCGATGGATTATGAGATTATGTTCAGATTGTGCTTGAGTAATATATTTGATCTACCTCTTTTATATTTATGTTCATAAGTAATTCTTGCATGTTCTCCGTTGTTATTTATTGCTTTGGCCAAGTAATAGGTAGTGACTCCAAGAGGGAACGTTATGCTCGATTGTGGGTTCATGCCCCTCGATGACTAGCTTGAGTGACAGAAACATGAGTCTAGGGGATGTGATGTTGCCACAAGGGGGAAAACAACGGTGCTTGTGTCCGCGGGTGCAAGGATTGTTTACTTTACGCAAAGTTCTTTTAATGCAGTTGTCTGTTGCTTTGAGTTTACACTATGGGTGGGACTCGCAACTTAATACCAGCGAGATGTTCTGGATAGATATCTCAAGGTGGATGATTAGTAGTAGATATTGATGGATTTCGGTCTACTTACTTTGGCGTACCGCCCATGCTTTGAACCTCAACCTTTCTTGCAATGTAGTCAGCATTGGTTTGCGTTCGTGGTCCTGTCAATTGCCCAACTGTAATTCTTTTACCTCACATAGTTGTTTTATCGTCTTTTGGGAGAGAGACATCACTAGTGAACATCATGAGACTCCGGTCCATATTACCATCATTGATCACATCCGCTATTTACTTTTCGCTTTTATTTACTATTGCAAACATTATCTATCACTACTATCACTTGCGTTTAATCCTTTGTGAACTACAAGGCCGGAGGGATTGACAACCTCTCTGTACTCGTTTGGAGTAAAGTTATTTGTATCTGTGTGCAGGTCCACGTTGATTGCTAATATCTGGCGCCGTAGCAGTTGACACCTTCTTGTTGAACCTAGGAGTCTCTGGGGATTCGATCCTTGGTATCTTTGCCAAGGGAAAAACTTCCGCAACACTACATCTCACACCTTCCACTTGGGGTAACCAACGAGGGGCGAGAAGCCTAGCACTGTGCAAAATACTTTATATATGAAAACTGCCTAGTTTTTAGTGTAGATTATTTATATGCAGTTTGTTGCCATGTTAAAAACATTTAAATTGCTGTTTGAATTATTTTGAGTTTAAAATATGCTCAAACTTGTTAAATTCGTAACTATTTAACCACAACTCCAAATTTGACAAACTTTATATGTATTTGGGGTGGAAAGATGTGTAGTTTAAGATGGTGTTGTCACTTTGCATGTTTAACAAATTTAAAACATGGTTGTTACAGATCTGTCCTATATCTGTTTTTACGTACATGGGAGTTTCCGAAAATTGTTGTTTGTTCTTTCCGGCCCATTTAAAAAGCTAGCATGATATTGTTGGTCCTAGTTGCACCCCTTGCCATGTTAAACAACTTATAAAACTTGTTGGGTGCTTGTTTAATTCAACTACATAACCAATTGTGAGTATGTTTGTTCTTGTTTCCTTTTGCATGTGTCCCCTAAATGTTCGGTGATCTTGTTTTGTCTTGTCACATGTGCAGCCATCTTGTTCCTTGGAGATGCATCATATCCTACCCATATTCATATGCATCATATCTTGCATCATGTGTTTGAGCATTGCATGATGATTGATTGTTGTTCCAGTGTTTGTATTGTTGTGTTGGTTAGAGCCCGATGACGATTCGGAGTTTGAGGTTCCTATCGAGACGTAGTTTGAGGAGCAAGGTTACGATCCCTCCGTGGACTTAACAGGCAAGATGACCATTCCCCGATATCACCTATATCTTTGCCTATGCTAGTTGTCTCGTTCTTTAAATATGCCTCGATGCCTATTCATGTTTGTCAGCCTCCTATTGTTGCCATGAAACACTCTAACCGCCTTCCTAGCAAACCGTTGGTTGGCTAAGTACGCTTTTCTCAGCCCCTCTTATAGCATTGTTAGTTGTAGGTGAAGTTTGAAGATTTCTCCACGTTCGAACTTGTTTTATGGGATAATATATATATATATATATATATATATATATATATATATATATATATATATATATATATATATATATATATATATATAGGAAAATGGTTGTGTACTCTTGGGAGTACGTACTCCCGCTCCTCATATACCATATAGATGAATCTTTTATACCCCTTTATTATTTTTAATATACTTCATCAGTAATTATTAGATACCCCAAAATGATTTTCATGAAAAAATTCATGCGAGTCTACATATTTTAAATGTTTACGTATATACTGATGTATTTATACGTGAAAAAGGTATATTACAAAAAGTACGTCGTAGATTATATTTTTTCAACAAAACTCGTATTGGGGTATCTTAGAATATTAAATGAAGTATATTAAGAATGATAAAGAAGTATAATTAATGTGTATATGAGGTATATTGAGGATGGGAGTACATACTCCATTTATTTAATATTTATGCACATATATATTGGTAATGGGTGGAAGGCTTGGCCTTCTGCTTGGTGTTTTGTTCAACTCATGCCACCTTAGGACCCGATAAACCGGTGTTATGTTCCTTAATTTTTTGCGTTCCTAACACGATTGGGATTTATGGGCCCCCCTTGATAATTGACACTGCTTAAACCTTTTCCATCAATGCCCAACATTGGGTTTACATTTGCCTAACAACTAAAATTTGCATAGGGCATTGCAAACCCGAGTTCTTAATCAACAACCCGGGCCGGTGCTCCTCATGAGTGTTGGTCCAAACTGGGGGTCCTGCAAGGCCACCTTGGGGAAACCCGAGGTCTGGTATACACCTGTAGCATCACCCATCCGGTCGTGGCCTGAGACGAGATACGCGCGGCTACAATCAGGGTGTCGGCACGCCGGGAGGTCTTGCTCGATTAGTTTTACCTTTGTCGAAATATCTTGCGCACGGGATTCCGAGGATACTCGGGTCTTCGCACTTTGGAGTTGCGACTCCGCAGATCATGAGCTTGTGATGGGCTAAGTTGGGACACCCCTGCAGGGTTTGATCTTTCGAAAGCCGTGCCCGCGGTTATGTGGCAGATGGGAATTTGTTAATATCTGATTGTAGATAACTTGACATCATATCCATAAGAATACACTACCTGTGTGAGTAACCGTGGCGGTCTCTTTTCGAAGGGTTTCGGGAAGTGAACATGGTGGGGTTATGTTTGACCGTGAGTAGCTAGGATCACTTCTTGATCAACTTGGCGACCGTTGGCACTTGTTCTCATCTCGCTCTGAACTCATAAGCTAGTTGCTTAGTGCTTGCTGCAAACACTTTAATAGCTTTTCCACACCTAAGGCTTTGGTAGTTTTGATACCCGGGAACGGGATTGCTGAGTCCTTGTGGCTCACAGATTCAACACACACCAGATGCAGGTACCGCTGAGAACAATGCAGGAAATGGATCAGAACTTCACTGGGAGTTCGCTGAGGAGCGTGGTCATTACTATGTTTCTTATCCCGACGATCTGTGGTGGTTCTTACTAGGAGGATCCGGGACTTGTGTTTTTGGTATCTTTCTCGTTTGGATTTGGATGATTGTATGTTATTGTATTCATTCTGTGACGTGGCGAGTGTAAGCCAACTATCTTTTACATATTCATCCCTGAACTTTTACATGAGATGTGCAAAGATACCATACTTGAGATCATTCCAGAATGCGCTTATGTCTTTAAGTCGTGCCTCAACACGTTGGAGACATAGTCGCATCCTGGGCATTACACCTTTACCTATTTGTAAGTACGACGGAGTTCCTGCAGAAAGGATGATGACTTCATCGTGGTGAACTGAAGCAGAGAGATGAAGACATCAACGTAATGGATCGACCTCTTCGAGAAGAGCAGCCAAGAACGAGAAGACTCGTTAGAATTTCGTACCCAACTCTTTACCACCTTACACACCTCTTAAATCTCGGAATGAGATTTCTTGTAGTGGAGGAGATTTGTAAGACCCCGAAAATCAAGCTACAATAATCCCCTATTAATGGTCTCATGTCAACACATTACTGTTACTAATTGTCACTTGATCCAAATCATGATTCAAATTCAATTTCAAATTAAAGTCCAAAATTCAAGTTTCTCAAACATGAAAACTAAAATGTCCATCATGTGGAAAAATTTCCATAAGTAATTATGATGGTGACCCAACACTTTAGTAAAGTATTTTAATGCTCTTTTGTGAATAAAGCAGTGGCTAAAAGTATTTCTTAAATGCGTCTAAATATGAAACAAATATAAAACTGTTTTATGTAGGTGCCAAATTATTGGTAATAGTGGCTTAATTATAAATACTAAACTAGGTGCTAACATTATAATTTATTAAACAAAAATAAAAGAAATAGAAAAGGGACTCCAAAAAAAAGGAGAGACCTAAACCTAGTGGGCACTGTGGCCCAGCTAGCAACACAAAAGACCCAGCCCGCTTCCAGATCGCCCCGACCTCCCTCCTCTAGCTGTCAGTGGCGCCCGAGCCTAGACGTCGTTCCCGCCGAACCATCTCGTCATCGCGTCGCTACAGGGCGCCTGGTGGGGATAAGATCGCCAGCGTCAACGCCCTGGACAAAGCCAGGATCTTTTCCCCCCTCTCCTCCCACCGCTGCTTCTCCACCCGCCATGGCCGCCTCGGTCGTCGTTGACGCTTTGCTGTCCGCGTATCCACTGCACTTCCCGCGCCTCGCGGTCGTGCCCATTAGCTCTGATTTGCTCCACCGCGACCATTGGTGTAACCTTTGAAGCCAGGAGCCGCTGCAGCTTCGTCCACGGCGTCGTCGTCAACCTCGGCACCGCAAGATGCCATCGTCGATTCCGTCGTCATCAGGCCTCCCTCGAGCCCACTGTGCACCCCTACAGAACCGCTGTTAGCCCCTCGTCCTTCCTCCTGTCCTCTCATGCCCGCGCGCCTCCTCTAGAGCCTGCATCCTCGCCACGACACCGCCGACCTCCCGCTCGCCACCATCGCCGCCTCCCGCTGCTTCAAGCTGCGGCTGCAGCCGCCCACCGCCCCACTGTTGACCTCCACCCGACGCTGCTCGGGCCTGCCTCCCCGTGACGCCAAGGCCGTTCCCGCTCGCGCCCTATCGCGTGGCCGGCCCTCCTTACCCTCACCGGCTGCTGGCGCCCAGCGGCCTCGCCCGCTTCCCAGGTGCCCGTTCGAGCGGGCACCCACGCCCACTCCGCCCGTTAGTTAGTGCCCGCGTGGCCCCTATGCCTATGGCACGTGGGGCCCGTCCCAAAAAAAGAATTTAAAGAATATATTAATAAAAATAATTAACTAATTAATTAATAGGTAATTAATTAATTAAATTAATTAACTCAGTTTAATTACCCTACACTACAAGAAATATGTCAACTTATGACCTTCTGTCAGTGACCCTCTAAGAATTGGTCATAAATCTATGACCATTTGAGACCAATTGGTCAAAAGCTGTTCGGGAGGCTCCAAACCCGAAACTATAACGACCATTTTGGTCAGAAAGGTCATAATTTCCTTACACGAAATGGTCGTAAAGCAAACAACACTGGTCCGCTGCTTTATTTCTAGTTGATAACGACCAATATATATGGTCATGGTGATATGACTGGGCGCCATGTCATCAATTTTGCCTATGTGACATTTGTATGTGTCAATTTTTGCCTAGGTGTCATATACAACTGACTTGTGCGACCACGGCTACTGACTTGTGGGACACGCCATGTCGTACTGACTAGTAGGACCAGCCTTGGTTGACCGGTTGGACCTACCCTACTGACTAGTGGGACTCGCCTGTCGGACCAGTCCTAGTGAATAGCTTGGACCTAGGGGAATACATTGTGTACAAAAGAATGCTTACAGTGGGTTGCCGGAGTGACAGAAACCTGAACCCCAGTTCGCACGCTTTTGCACAAGGGAACAATGGATCATCGATCGTATTGCTATGGTTAGGCTTTTGCCTTAAATACTATCTTGTATTTGCGGATGCTTGCAAGGTGTTTAATCATAATAGTGCACTCATCTTAGTCTAGAGGGTGTACTAGCATAGATCCACCCACTCAACACTTATCAACACATCACATAGTACCGATACGGAATATGGCGAAAGCACATGACTACCTCTCCCGTGTGTCCTCAAGAACACTTTAGCCTTTATAAGTTCAGTTGCTATGCCTCTTCTTTGCTCAGAAAGGATTGGGCCACTTGTTACTCTCCAGTGCCTTTTACTTTGCTCGCTTTTACTTTCATGTTGCTTATATCAAGAAAACCCCTAAAAAGTTATCTTTCAGTGCTTGCAGTTATACCTTGCTCCGAATCACTTATCAATACCTTCTGCTCCTCATTGGGTTCGACACTCTTACTTATCAAAAACGCTGCAATAGATCCCTTACGGTTGTGGGTCATCACCTGCCGCATCCGATCTCCGTGTATGCCGCCCCTCTCTGAGGTCCAGCCACCATACTCTGTCAAGGCAGTCCACCTACCTCCGGTCAACCTGCGCCCCTCCCCCCGACCCTACCACCTGCATCGTTCTTGTTGGTAGCCATGTTCTGCAAGTTTTGACCATTAGCGCATTTGGGGTGTTCTAGACATTTGACAACACTTCTGATTTCTCCAAAGTCGGGTAAACAAAGAGCCTGCTTCTGATTCCCAGAATCTGCAGCTACATGTGATTTTAGGAATCCAAACCGCAGCCGATTCTTGGTAATCTGTAGCCCAAACAAAGGGGGCCTTAATGTTGTTTTTACATGTGTTAAACTTTTCTTAATACAGTGAAGTTATATGGATACTATTTCGTGTTGCAGTGAGAATAATGTATGACAAAAACTCTGGAAGGTCAAGAGGCTTTGGTTTTGTCCAGTTCTCAAATAATTATGAGGCTAAGTGTATGTAATGCATGATAATCATATTAACCATTGGACCTCCTGGAGTCATATGATAGCAAGAGTTTAGACTAATGCTGATTTTCGTTCATGTTTTTACTTTTTATTTATCTGATCTGATTGAAGAAAGCATAGGGTATCTATCTATCGTCAAGTGTATAAGCTAATCCTTACCCATCCATTATCCAATGCCGTATGTGTGCCATATCTCCTCCTCTAACCTGACCTGTGCGTGCATATTTTGTCTTATGATTTAGCTTTTAGTTCTTCTGGCCAAACATGTGTTTTAGCCTTTTGCCTTTGCTTATCAACAATGGTTTTGCTTGTTTTTGAGCTACTGCCACTTTGAGCTAATGTGACTTCTCTCAATTTAATAATTTTAACTCTTCTGCCATTTTCAAGTATGCACAATGTATTAGTGTATCATCATCTGTGTTGTTTGATTTATATATGGTGCTGATGGTCTTGCTCACCCTGTGTCTACCTACTACCTGCAGATCAACGGGTCTCTGGCTCGCAGGGCCTGTAATGACCTGATGGAGAGGGGACTCATTAGGATGGTGTCAATATTGTGGGAAATGTTCTAGTGCCTGACATGTATCCCAATTCAGGCTCAAAATGCGCCCCATTTACTTCACCTCTAGAATATCTCTTTCAATTAAAACAACTCCAGAGATGTTCTTTCCAGCATCGACATGATTCATTTTATTTTGTTAATGGTTACTGCTGATGGTGCTGACTTTCCATGCATGGTTTTCATCTTCTGGTAGGGGATAATATACTAGTTATAATAAGATTTTACTCTTGTGTCGTGGTTCATGTGTACTGCGATGTATGAGTTGAACTTTGCTGGCTGCACTAGTCGAACTCTGCTCCATCTAACTTATATCAATTTTGCTCTTGCTGTTGTACAAGTGATGTGGTGGCTGTCGAACTTTGTTGTTTTGCAACTGAATGAACGCAACATCAGTTTCTACGTCACCCAGCTTGCTGCTGCGGTGGTTGTCGATGCCGGCGAGCCTGCAACATCTCCGATGAGCTGCAGCACCTGGACACCTAAGGTATGCCCTGCTCCTCCTCCTTCCACCCTCATCTCATGTGCGCCAAGTCCATCTCTCTCATGTGCATATAGATCATGATGTACCAGAACCCTGCAACAGAACTACTGATGTGATATGCAAAGAACAAATTGAAACCATGTTCTTTAAAATCAAAGGGTCTGGTTGATATCGGTCCTTTTGGCAGATATAATATGTATCCTGACTTGTTATTTAATTCTCTAGAAAATTGTAGACATGAATCTCTAGTTGACCTATTGCTTCGTAGACCTATATCGGTCCTATTTCATTTTTTAACTTGCTGCAAGTTCTATGATATGTGAGTTCCTTCTGTTTCCGCAAGTAGTGACATAATATGCCATGTGCAGCGAGCTTCGCATCCAAGTCCTGGTCATCCTCCGCAGCAAGGAGTTGGGCCAAGGGAGCAAACAGTGCTGCTGGTTCCTTCAAGGATGTGTGTTGATGGTCGAGTCTTGTGGATAAGCAAGGCGAATCAGGCATCTTCTCACTTGTTCCGCTGTGGTAAGAACATAACACCACTCTCACTTGATGTTCATGTATTACTACAGCAAAGCATTCTTACATGGTGATTGTTAGCAACACAACAATTATCTCGCATAATAGTGTCATTCTCTTCGTAGTTAACAAATGCATCTTGTCCAACCGAGTAAACTGGACCCAACTTGTACAATAAAGTGAACTAAATGTTGTCGCACTTTGTACATGTTACTTTCTATTTGGTGTCTGGTAATGATATCTACGGAAATTCTACTTTGTAAAGAATAAATAATGTGTTATGGATCACAAGCTAATTTTTGTTGACATGAATTTGTTATGCCCCTTATTTTGACTTGGTTTCACCCACGTTGCTTTTCAAAATATGAGACTGATGAGTGTTCCTTGGAGGCAACATTGATTTAGGATTGATTTAAGATTTTGTGAGTATGCCGAGGTTCTGCGAATATGCATCGCAAACATCTAGTATTCTGATATAATTGGTCTCTAAAACATCTAGTCATTTGAAGCTGTTTGAATCTGTTGCTTTATCATACATTCGATCCATAAATCTGCATTTCTGTGAAATTTCGTTAAATATATATTTTCCAGATAGTCTATACACTAAAACCCGGAGGTTTAAATATATACTCTAGGAATAAAAATGGTACTCTAATGCCTTTGTGTTCACCCTTTTATAGGAGCTGCAGGCCTAGGAAATTTCAAGTTCGAAGCAGAGTGTAGCCCTACACAGCAAAGATTTGTTATGTACTTATGTTTGACTGTAAAGACTGTAAAGATTATATTATAGTACTGTAATAGTAGGCATATCTGGGTTGTAATATACTATGCACAGATTGTAATAGACTATGTACAGGAGCTCCAGGCCTAGTAAATTCTACATTTGTTCTGTTCTGTTTAAAATATTGATTATTTGTGTGATTTGAAGACATGTGAAATGGAAACCTGATTAGTGGGACCCATTTCTGAAAATAATCTAAACAATGCTCACATTTCAGACATGTGGGATCAATATTGGAGATTGTGACAAGTGGGACCCATTTGACTTGTGGGACCAGCTTGAGATTTTTTTTTTGAAACACTATAAAAAGGCCATGGCCCAAAATAAAAAAGGCCAAATTGTTGGGCCAGGCCCATGTAGGTAGAGAAAATTAACAGAAAATATATAGTAAAAATGGTTGAATTAATGGGCTCGGCCCATATAAACACCGAATTGGACCGGGCTGATTCTTGTGCCACATCAGGTTGCCACGTCGGATGCCTACGTGGCCTGGGGAGGCTGCTAGTGACCAAAACAAGACAGTAGGCATATTTTGGTCGTAAACGTCTACGACCTTCTCACAGAGAAGGTCGTTAATTTCAGTTTATGATGGCCAGCTTTTTACCATCTGTTTTTAGTCACAAAAAGGTCACAAATGGAAAATAATGACCATTCAGTAACCAATAGTCAAGGTCACAAGTTGACATATTTCTTGTAGTGCTAATTAACTAGGTTAACTAATTAGATCTGTTTATTTAAAGTTGTGACAATGACCGCGGGGACCCACCTGTATGTTTGACCCGGTCAACAGCCTGTTGACTGCTGACATCATGCTGATGTCATGATGATTTCATAACCCTGTTTTCGTTTTAATTAAATCTTTTAATCCAAAAAATTATTTAAAAACTTTAGAAATTAATATAAATTAATCCGTAGCTCGGATGAAAAAGTTTTATACATGAAAGTTGCTCAGAATGACGAGACGAATCCGAATACACGTCCGTTCATCTGCCACATGCTCTTAGCATAGCGAACATGCAACATCCCCCTCCGTTTCGTCTGTCCGAATATGCATAAGTCCAGGAAAACATTCCCGGATGTTACCCCCCTTCGCCAGTATCGCCTAGTACCGCGTTAGAGCACCCTAGCACTGCGTGTTGACATGTCGTGCTTCTTTGTTGCATCTGTATGCTTTGTATTTATTGTTTCTTCCCCCTCTTCTCTCCGGTAGACCTCGAGACTGATGCTACCTCGGTGATCGGCTGTATCGACGATGACCCCTCCGTCTCGTCTGAGCAACCAGGCAAGACAACCCCCCTTGATCATTCCGATATCGCCCAATCTCTTCTCTCTTATGCTTGCATTAGAACTGCTACTGTTTTTGTATGAACCTATTCTGATGCATAGCCCGTTGTTGCTTTCATACCTTACATGTTTATACTAAACTGCTTAGTATAGGCTGGTTAGAGTTCCATTAGAGACCCCCCCCCCCTCTTTGTCCCGACTGTCCCACTAGATTATCAGAAGACCCGATCAACGGGATCGAAGACCAGGCCCCGGCACGGCACATCACTTTCACCTTAGTTGCTCGACAATATTGGGTTACTATCGAGTGCCGAGGGTGACAACTCAGCAGCACTTCTGATGTTAACCTTGTAGGTTAGTTCATCAGTTATGGTCATCGAGGATGATTCCTCTTTCTCCACTCCCGATAACAACACTATCGTACAACTCCTCAAGAGTGGACCTCGAGGGTGACTCCTCTTTCGTTCACCTTGACGATAAACATCAGGTGGAATTCCATCGAGGGTGATTTCCTCAGGTTTCTCTTTGGTGTTAGAAACACAGTTACTATGGTTACTATGACTTTACAATGAACCTTGTTACTAAAGACGGGTCGACCCTGAGGGGTACCCACGCGAGCTTATTTGCGAGTGATGTCTAGTCTGGTTGACCTGGAAGGTGCCCGCGAGATAATTATGAGGCGTGGCCGGGCATTCTTAGCCCTTGATGTAAGTCCACGAGACGGGACGATGGGGTCACATGATCGTCAGTCTCTGCTCGTCACCGCGTGTTCCCAAGACACTAAACGGTTTGGATATTTGATCAAAGGGGCCTCTGGCCTGATAGCGCTAACCATCACGTGGGCATGGTATGGGAGTTCTGCGTTGTATGCATCAGCTGAAGCTTAACTGACGTCATGCGCCTGAGCGGCGCGCGCCGGGTTGGACTGGTTATGCACCTGCCTTTTTAAGAAGGTAGCTAGGTCTGCTCATCGGCTGCATACGCAACGTGCAGGAGTTCCCGGGGAGATGGCCCATGACCCATGGGGGCATAGGTTTAGTCCGGCGTGCTTGACCTCTCTATTAAGCCTATGTCGGGTTGCGGCGTATTGTTTGGCCGAAGCCGGGCATGACCTGATGGCGTATCCGGCCGGAGTTAAGCAAGCGTGGTGGGTAAGTTGGTGCACCCCTGCAGGGAAGAAAACATCTATCGATAGCCTGTCCTACGGTAACGGACACTTGGAGTTGTATCCCGATCAATGCAACTAGAACTGGATGCTGAGGCATGAAATGGATATGTTGCTTCGAGAGTCGAGAAAGGATCCCGAAGCATTGACAACAACATAAAAATGACTTATGTTATACTATTCTACTCC
>LR738714.1:764994981-765005029 GCA_902687465.1 Secale cereale
AGGGGTCCGATCTGCCGGCCCTTAATCGTGGTATCGGATGGCTGGGGCTCGACCGGCAGAACAGTTCCCTTTAGAGAACGCTATATATGTACTTGCGCCAGTTTTGCTGGAGTTCACAGCGAGACGGCGCTGTCACCCGCTCAGCAGCCAATTCAGCCGCCGACCGCTCTCCCCAGCGCGAAATAATGGAAGAAATTAGGTATGACCACCAATCTTGTTCAAGCACCTGCACATATATTAATTTTATCTGATTCTTGTTGTCTAATTGTATGGCTGGGGTTACCAAATTTAAGGGTATTACATTTGGGAATCGAATTGCTGCAATTTGACAATTTCTCCTAGTGATTCACGTCTATTTGAATTATTTATCGACCACGCTCAACAAAATGACGAGTAAGCTTAACTTCCTAACCTTACGGTTCAATCAATATGCTTTATTTGGTGTTTCGATTCTTACATTGTATAAGCATTATTACACGATATGTACTAACTGGTTTTGTTTCTTTTGTATGCAATCAGGATCGTTATGATCCATTTCTGATCATATTTGTTTTTATTGGTTAAAGTTTCTTATGGTTTATTGTTCAATTTTACACAATCAACTAATAATTCAAGTGTCTCTGCAAAAAAAAAAAACTAGTATTTCAAGTGAAACACTTCATTTTGGTTAAATTTCTTACTACCTGACATTTTAAGTTTTTGGGTGCGTTAATTCATGTATATTATGAGGGAGAATTGTGGTGAGATCAATGAGATCGTTTTTGTGTTCAAATATTCTCATAAAAATTAGACACATCAATGTTTGATGTACAACCTCAAAAAGAGTCAGCTCCTAATTCAACCTACATTAATAGGAACAAAAAGACAAAATTGCATGTAAATAGTGTTAAAGTACTATTCACCCAAAGCTGCCACACTATTCAAATTTGAACTTGTATTTTTTGAATCTCTAAATGTACAACAACTTTTGAGCTGTTTTTCCGGGGTGTTGTAAAATACCCCACATGGATGTTGTCACATAATTTCAGTTTTTTCGGAAATATATAAATATGGATTATTGAGGTTGATCTCACGAGAGATATCATACAAGTCTTCCCCTGTATAATATTGCTTGGTATAGATCGTGTAATGTGTACACGTGGACACCCGGACGTTTTGGTTCTTGGTCCCCCTTTTGGAGGTGATATAAGCGATGCAGAATGGAGGAAATTCTATAAGAGCAGCGGCGGCGATATAAAAGGATTGTATTTTTCTTTGTGGCAACTTTACTTGTGCTACTTTTATCACCCATTGTCCTAGAGAAGCCAACATGGCTGCTTATATCTTGGCTAGTAAGTATGAGGTTTCAGAAACTATTGTTTGGGAAATCGAGCGACCAGGATGATGGCTTTGCTTAAACACAGAGAAAAAAAGGAATAGGTAGCTAGCCAAGTACATCAAATTACATGCATATCAATTCGCAGAAAATAATTACATACATATTCCTGCAAAAATGATGTAGTTTCGACCTGTTTCAATCTTTGAGGATGTAAGTAGTACATCAAGTATAACCTATTGTTTTTTTTCCTGGAAAAGCTGTATGTGTGTAAACAGTTGATATGTGTGCCTGCCACTCTGCCCTAGCTACTTGTTGGGAGAAGTGACATCCGAGGAGGCATATCGCTTTGTGTAGTGGTGGTAAGCTCTTAACCCTGATTCTGACTTGTAACATGCAGACAGACCAGCCCCAACCAATGCAAGCGCTGCGTAGGGAGCACATCTCCTGGCAGCCAATCAAGAAGAAGAAGAAACTGTTTAGCTGAGAAATCGGAGAAGAACCAATCAAGAGCAAATACAAGTAGTACGTACCTGCAGGCACGGAGGATTACTTGACCGGGTTTGATGCCAGGCGTCGAAAACAATTTGTACCAGACCCCCGCCGCGCACAGACCCCCTGATTTCACATCACAGTTCGGATCATTACAGCATCTCCAAGGGAAGATGAACCTCTGAAAGTTAAAGGAGCTGTAAGGTACGTACCGGCGGCGGTGGGCTTGTGGTGCTCGACCCAATCCATCGCCGACTCGAGCGCCGTCTTCCTCACCACCCCGTTCCTTCGGTCTTCCTCACGCTCGTTTAGTTCGCAGAGGTACGCCCCGTAATCACGCATCCCGTTCCGTTCGCTGCGCGCCATCGCCGCCGATCTCTTCTTGTTCGATTGATTGATTGATTGATTTTCCCTCTTCTCTTCTCTTCTCGGCTGACAAGAGAGAGACGTCCGTCCTTTTATTGACGGGGTGTGGTGAGAGAAGACGTCCTATATATTCAGCGCCGAGACTAACTACTGCTATGTCTTGTCCGATTTTCATACGTACGATGCAACATCACGATTCGGACCGGGAGAAACAACACGACTAGCCGTCGGACCGCCGTCCATGGGCTAAACATACTGGGCCGGAAACTTCCGTCCGTCCAGGCCGAACCCGGCCATACCCATCAGTCAGCCCATCGCGAGTAAAAAAAAAAGGCCATCGCCGAGTCTCCTCTCCCCGAGAAGGGCTGCCGTCGACGGTGACGGCTTGGACACCCGGGGCACTGACAGGATGCTCGGCGACCCTCGCAACGGCGAAGATTTCCGGGCAAAGTACGGCGACCCATCGCCGGAGCTTGCCGAGGCGCCGCAGCCTCGATACCGGATCGGAGCCCACAAGGTACATTACATACATCTCGTTCGATAGCAATCTATAATACCTAAATAGTTGATCCCCACTATCTTATTTCTCTTCGCATGCAAGCTATCCACCTCAGCGGCCCTTCCATGTCAGCATTCGGTTACTGGCTTACAGGCGGGCCCGACCATGAGCTGCCGCCACATCAGCAGCACTACACTACGTAGACAATTAAAACTCTAAAGCTATGCCAAGTTCCACTCAGGTAAGTTCTCTGTTCGCTTGACCTTCCGGCTTCATAATTATTGTTGTGCAATGAGAGTTGATGTCAGGTTAGGATGCTTCACCAGCAGGTTCGACCGAGGAGGCCGACGATGAAGAGGCCGCCTTGAAGTGGGCGCGCGAGGACTACGCGCGCATGGAGCTGGACCGCCAGCGCCGCGCCCTGGAGGAGATCGCCAAAAGCCGCCGCCGTGAAGTAGTGCGCCGGGGCGAGGGGTCGAGCAGCGACGCCGGCCGTGTCAAGGAGGAGAAGCAGGAGGACGACGCCGGCGATTACTACGCCCTGCTCAGCGCCTACTTCGGCCCGTAGTTTAGGGTTTTTTTCCGTCCATTTTATTCGTGTAAAAAACGTCTAAATTTCGCCGAAATATGTCGTGTTTGTTGAAATTTGTACCTGGGTTTGCTGAAATTTGGCCGAACTGTGGGGACATCTGGGACCCGACCTGGGGGCGACGGCTGGGGACGTGCTCGCCCCCACGCCGAAAAAAACGCCGGCTCACCCCCAAGCGGCGATTTTCGGCGCGTCTTGGGGGCGCAACGGCTGGAGATGCTCTAAGGTATCTTCACTACTATTAAAAGAGCAAAGTAGAATTTTTCTCTAGCCACCTAAACAAGTGTACACGGGACATTCAGGAGCGTTTGATCTAATCCACCCGATAAAATCCAATAGTCTATATTTCTCCTAATTAGACAGCTCAGATTGAATGTTCTGCCGGCAGACGCACGTCCTGCTTCAAGGATCCGCTCGATGATGCCCCATATCCCCGAAATCACGGAACAACACCCAACCGCCCAAATTAACAGGATGATCCCGACTTAATTGCAGAACCAAAACCGTCGGTAGGAAGCTGAACCTCATACCTCCTTTCCTGATTACCTATCAGTCTGACAGTGTGCTTCTTTGATTTCGCTATCTTCTTTGCCATGTACTCCATGACACGGCTACAATAAGGTGTGTTCTTATTATCTGCAATATGCTTCCTTGCTAACTCGTGCCTTTCTCTGAAATATCTCAAAGTGCCATGGAATACGGCCTCCACAATAGCTCTAAGTGGCAATGCTCTATTCCCTTCGATTACAAATTTATACACCTCTGCAAGATTGGTTGTCATGTGGCCATACCTAGCTCCATGGATGTCATGCAGCAAAGACCAATTCACAGGAAGCTCTTTCTCAATCCACTCAGAAAAATTCTTTATTGCCCTCCCCTTCTTTCTCTTGGTATTAGGAGGGTCAATTCCTGGCAAGTCACAGAGACCTACTGGTTCCTCTAGCTCCGCGATGAGTGCTGCTAATTTAACCTGATCTTCTTCCATTTTCTTCCTCGCACGAACCTGCTTCTTAGTAAACTCATCTAGTTTTGACCAAATAAAATCGAATTTCCGCTGCTGACTCTGCTTGCATAATTTTTTGAACAAGTTCATCAACCGCTTGTTCTTGAACTGTGAGAAAAAATTTGCCCCAAGATGGCGCATGCACCATCGGCTCTGCAAGTCCCGCCAAGGTGTTGGTTCGTCAGGTGTTGGATTACTTAGTGTCTTCACGGCCTTCAATATGCCAGCATGTTTGTCATGAATTACACACACATTTGGTCGGTCCTACACGATGGCAATTTTCACTTGCCGGAAGAACCATACCCAGCTCAGAAAGTTCTCACCCTCCACAAATGCCATGGCAAGTGGGATGATTTGATTGTTCCCGTCAACACCAATAGCAGTCAGGATTTGCCCTCTGTACTGACCGGTCAGGAATGTGCCATCCACAAACATAACAGGAGGACAATGCCGGAAAGCTTCGATGCACATAGCGAAAGAGAAGAATACTCGTTTCAACACCTTGAAATCTGGCATACTAGGCAACCTCGTGTGTTGTACTTTCACATACGTTCCGGGATTCCTCTCCTTCAGTACGTCAAGGAGACGGACAACATTATCATATGAGTCGAAGAACGTCCCAAACCTTTCCTCCATAACCTTCTGCTTAGCCCTCCAAGCCTTCCCATAAGGAATGACATAATTCCATCTAACCTTCACTGCTGTTTGGATGTGTTTTGCTTCCATATCTTTCTTCTCTACTATCTCAGTATACATGAGTTGTGCAATGAGAGTTGATGTCAGGTTAGGATGCTTCACCAGCAGGTTCTTCCTCACACAATTGTGTGGGACAACATTGGTGACGACCCAGTGGATGTCATACTTCGGCACGTGCCCGTGCACCTTCGCAGGACAACTAGTTTCAACACATTTTACGGTATAATTTGTTGGACTTGATATGTGTGTCCGAAAAACCCTCTGTGTAGACATAGCCCACTTTATCACCGCATACTTCAATTTTTTCTTTGTATCAAACATAGCCCCTATCTACACTTGGTTCAGATTATACTGACATGGAGTCTCATGGCCATCATTGATCGTAAGGCCGGTGGATATGTCCTGATTCCATGCAGAAGGAATAGGGACCTCCACTTCATCCTCCGAATTTTCAGAATCCAGATCCGCCGCCAATCCATCCTCATCCTCTTCCTCCATCAACCTCTGCATTTCATCCCCTTCCTCATCACCATCAGCAAAACCAGAACCGGCTAATATTATAGACTGGCTGCTCTGCCCAGTATCAGGACCACAAACATTGCGTGGCACGTAGTCCGACTCTTTCTCCGGTTGGCTAGCATCCACATCGGGTGGCTGTGACCCGGATAAATCAATCTCGTTAGCCACTTGACTGCCCTGGCCAGGTTCATACCCCCTGTGGAGTTCTACGGTATTCTCCTCCTTTGCCACAGGTTGCACAAGGGCATATGGCTGGATTCTTCGGTCTCAACAACGTCTTAACAGAGTCAACCAATGTTGGCTCCTATCTATCGGCATCAACTCCCGCTTGACATTTTTACATGATTTGGTCCACAATGCATGAATACTGAGGGAACATATTTCAGGATCCAGCCCGAAACTAGTTGTCAACCAGTAGTTCAACTGTCTAATGTCCAGTCTGTCCGGGTCTGCTAGTGTCAGGACGCCATTTTTAAACTCGCTAAGATCAACCCCCAACTCATTATATCGAACATTACCAACGCCGTAGTAAACAGTGAATTGTACTGATTCAGACATTTTCACCTGTCAGACATTGTCATCTTCTTATTAATCACAACGAACACTAATAGTAACCGCTGCACTTACTATGCGCTAAAATCCCTCCACAAATATGTTTTATCTAGACTAACTAAACTATATAATTTACAGAAAATTGGTGCCGACAAGGTTATACCTTCAAAGCGTGTGTCCCTGGCTTCTTGCTCCTCTCTTTCAACTCAGCGGCACCGGCCACCTCGCGGAGTACTTGCACCACCGGACAACGACGGTGCCGCCCCCTCGACGGCCGGGAGGTTCAACTCCGGTCAGCCCCGAAGCTGCACCTCCTCCTCACCACCTCCTCCTCCACAGCAACTGCCGTCCTCCTATCCACCACCTACTGCCCGTCCTCCGCTCCACCATGGCTCCTCCTCACTAAATGTATCAAAAACTATCCCATAGCCAAAAATAACACCGTGGGCTGGTGGGGATTGATAGGATCTACCGATTCTGTGGGTTAGATGTGAAAATGGGTGGCAAATGGGGGAGATCGGCGCGGGGTTGCGAGCTACAGAGAAGAAGAAGAGAGAGAGGAAGGAAGAACAGAGGCGAGAGTGAGAGGAAAGGGACGACGGACTTATCCGCCAGTTTTCGGTCCACTGCTGGCCGAAAAGCTTTTCGGCCGATGCCTGGCCGAAAAGGCCCACTTCGGCCACCTCCTGGCCGAAAAGGCCCACTTCGGTCTCCTCCTGGCCGAAAAGGCCTATTTCGGCCCCCGTTCGGCCAAAGCTACTATTTTCGGTCAGGCCCCCCACCGACACCCTCTTTTCGGCCCAGTCACACACGTTTTCGGCCACCGCGCGGCAGAAAAGCCCTTTTCGGCCTAAGCCTGGCCGAAAACAGCCTTTTCGGCCTACCCTTGGCCGACAGGGTCATACTCTTGAGATTTTTTCATTAGCTGCTGTAGTTTTCGAAAGTGGTACAAAAAAAAGTTATAGTTTTGAAAAAAAATCGACTTAATTGGGCATAGGGCAATCAAGTGTGTTTTCCTCCGCCCAAATTCCGTAACAATACCAACAACGTCAGGGGCCTCCGCATTCCTCATCCATCAACGCACCGACGACCCCGACGGCCACGGCAGCTACGCACGTCGTCGTGTCCTACCCACCTCCGCAGCTACAATCATCCCCGGGCACCTCCAATACCTCCCTCCGGCGCACAACCCATGTTCCGGTGTCAGAGCTTCCCACCGCCGTCGCACCTCCCTCCGACTTCAGCCCTAGCTCCGGTGGCCGCGCCTCCCTTGGCCACCGCACCTCCCTCTGTCACCCAACCCTAGCTCTGGTGGTCGCGCAGCCCACGACGCCAGCGGCAGAGACGAAGGCAATTTCTATAGGAACATCACGGCCGAGCCGCAGGACCTCCGCCCCCGCCTCGACGAGCCGCAGGATCTCCTCCTCGATGCGCCGCAAAAGACCTCCGTCACGATGCGCCGCAGGACCTCCGCCTCGACGGGCCGACGTGGGATACACTGCTTTGTATTTTGGCATTGCTGCGCCGGGTTCACTGCAGGTGAGATGAATTTGGTAGTCCTTATTTCATAGCCAAGCCCCAATCTTTTTTATATCCAGGAGCAATTGATTCCCCACATTCTAACACACGCAACAGCCATGGCTGACCTTCAGGCTTCAGCTAAGCAACAAGACGAAGGGTGGTGACAGGGGAGTAGGGCCAGCACTGGGAGCAAGCCTGTAAGGCCTGTGGCAGACACCACCGGCAGGTGAGGACTTTTCCAATCAGCGCGAGCAATAGACGGCGCGCAACGTCGGGTTTCCCATCGGGATGCTCTGCACCCAGGGTAGCAAGTGGAGCAGGCATTTCACACAATTTACAATGGTAACGCCGTAACAATCACCATTCGATGCTCATGAGATAACTGAATAAAAGATTATTTGACATTTCTTTGTGATACAAGTTGTATATTATTCCAATGCTCTGGTGGCATCCTCTGTCACCAGGATATCTGATATATGCATAGTATTACTTGTCTTGGACAAATATCATCGTATTCCAATGGTTTTCGCATGGGGGAAACCCTTAAAGTTTCTTCTTTTCACAACTTTTTTCTTCTTATTATTATGGTGTTAAAGTTGACGACGATTTCCTGGAGTATACAATTGATCTTTTTATTTCCTTTGACTGTACAAGCAATCTACATAGTATTCTTCACTGCGGTCTAAGACTCTAAGATATGTTCAAGATGCTGTTTTTGCGTCTGAAATTTCTAAAATCTAACTATTTTTCAGCTCCCTATTAGCGTACTGAACCGCAGAGAAAAAGTGGATAAACTTAACACCTCAACAATGAGGTGAGTTGTCATGTCCCCTCGATGTTCATCATAATGCTTGTTCCCTAGATCTATTTTCTACCCTTTTATGTTCCTTTCCCATCAGACTGAGAATATTGATTATACTAGTAGGCGTTGTCGCTTTGATTCGGCATGACAAACATTGTTTTTTATGAATTGTTCGTAGAAATAATTTGTATCAAACCATTCAAAGTTTATGTGACTTATGATTGGTCATGGTGAGGTATTGTAGATAAAATCGCTGAATACTCTCGGCGAATGTCACAGAACAGCAGACGATAATAACCTCTTGACCATTCAGTGCCATCCGACATGGTGACGACGAAGATGGTTGTCAGGTTGTTGTTTCCGTAGAGAACGAGCAGAGGAACAAAGCAAGACAGAAAATTTTGAATATGTGTAAGAATAATAGGCTTATTTTGGCAAACCATTCCATCTGCTGTCAGTTCATGACAAGCAAAATATAGCATGAGAAGCAAAATATAGTTGGCAGCAAGAAGAAAATATAAAGAAAAGTAATGGCTTCGCCCGGATTTGACCCGGAGACCTTCAGTGTGTTAGACTGACATGATAACCAACTACTTTTGACTTCCATACAGACTACTTTTGACTTCCATACAGAAGTGACGCATCAATTGGCATGCACAAATGTATAGGATTCAGTTTCAAGAGGTTCCTTGTACAGGTCAAAATCGGTTTGTACTTTTGACCTCTGATCCACAAAGGTTCCTTTGACTGCTGATGCCATCTTGTGTTTCTTATCTTAGATTATGCTCTTACATTATGTTTGATTTTTTTGACTGCGAATTCAGGGCGAAAGAATGTACACTCTGCAGCTTAGTTGCTTTAGAAGAAGGAAGAATCTCTGTTCTGTTCCGGTCCTATACATGGGGTTATTAGATGAAATTCCATGTTTTGATGCTTCTGGTGCTGGTGGAATCTCGCGAGCTGGCCAAATTTGAGTTCCGCCTAATCCATGAATCATTTCTTTCCTGGTTGAGGTGCGGACGTGAAAACGATCGACCTTTTAGTAAAGAAAGGCGCAGGTTGATTCTTGTGCACGCTCAGGATTCATGCTACGAAAATAGACTAAAGAGGAATTCGTACAGAGATAGTATGCAGCTTGCTCTTGTCAGTCCATCTGAATTAGACTGCTACTGATTTTCTTTGTATAACAAAATAAACACATATCGACTTGACATTAGACTACTACTTGTTCCTGCCATGGTTGATCTTCTATGAGTAATTAACATTGATTTTGTGCTTCCATGAGTAATAAGTAATAACATAACTTTGATTTTGTGCTTCCATGAGTAATAAGTAATAATATAACATTGATTTTGTGCTTCCCATGTTGGGTGAGTTTAAAGTTTTCCCTGTTTTCATCTACAGGCATCCAGTTTAGCTCAAATTCGTAACATAAGCTTTACTAACTGATTTACAGTAGAACTGGTGTCCTAAGTTAGTTAAATCAGTGTTGTTGCATATCCCTGCAGTTTGTAGAGTCTTTTGTTGTTCAAATAGTTGTGTGAAGATGGGTATACTTACATATTATTATTTTTAGCTCAATTTCGTGCTTCTTGTGATTTCCATTGCCTGAGTGATTTCTCACATTGTTTCCCTATTCATTTGCAGCATAGTTCAAAGTCTATTCCGAGCATGTCAAGGCTAAAGTGCACACT
>LR738714.1:765005121-765034703 GCA_902687465.1 Secale cereale
GGGCATTTAAAGACGTTAACTGACACTGCATCAAGATAGCGTTGCACCTTACATATCAAAATTTATACTTCTATATAAGTTTTCTGTGGCAGGGGCTAAGGGAAATATTTTATATTCTATGGCGATGTAGCTTTTAAAGGAAATTTCCATTGATAAAGAAAGTAATAAATGGAATGATTTGTTGACCATGTACATTTTCATAATTTTCTTTTGATTGCGTTTATTGTTGATGTACAGATGAAAAATCTTAGAGAGACGGGATATCTTTCTTAAAATGTTTTCTGGGTAATGAAATGGGGAGGTTTTTTTTCTCAATATAATCATATGTACTTGTTATGCATGTCGTATATATTGATATGTTATCTTATTATAAACATATAGCAAAGGCAGATGTTATGTTAATGTGTGGTTGCTTTTATCTTTCATTTCCCCATGTCCAATGGCAGCATCAGCTAATCCAAATCTTCTACAGTGGTTTTCTCATTTTGTAGAATAGGGTGATGCAACAGAGCAATTGTCTCTAACGAGTCATTCTTTCTCTCTATCTTAGGGGAAAAGCAGTTATAGCCTCAAGATTTTCATTGCAGGATCAGATTTTGTTTTTATATTGACATTTGAAATGCGTCCGTGGGACATTTTAAATTGACATGTCATGTCTGAACGATGAAGAGCTCAAGGATAATGGTTGCCACATATAATTGACTTATTGTGGCACTTGCATGCGGAGATTTCTGACCTATAGCTTTTATATATATAATACTTGAAACTGGGTTAAAAAATTCCCTTGATTACATAATTTTTCTTGCACCCGCAAATATAATTTATATAAGTCTAGACATGCATTGCACCATCTATGTTTTTGCTACAAGGAAAAATATGTAAGCATATTAACAAATATAGAGATAATTAGTTTATGTCTTTATATGTACGAAGCTAAATTATAACATTTCTTAAAACTCGTTTAAATCATAGTAGTTGATTTATAATATTCTTTTTAGCACTATAAAATAATTTTCTATGTATGTGAATTCTCGCATCTGGTTATAATATTAGTTGAGACGTGCGTTGCACGTGCACACTTACTACTAGTTTTCTAATAATGACGGAGCTTGGACAAGAGCTCAGCATGTTGGTGATGGATCTCTGCCGCCGATGCACGGTTGACCGTGGCACCTTAGGCATTGAAACCCTATAAGGGTTGAGTGACACCTGTGTGGTAGGTTCACGCACCGGAACTTTACTGGGACAGCGCGCCGGTGCCGCTAGTGGCCTTGTTATTTTCGATACGTGGAGGCCGTTATTCATGATCCATCAATTGAGAAGGATGTGTGTGTCTCTATATATATGGACCGGAATTTGTGTGGATGTCTGGTCACTTGGAAGCAAGGGTTCCCAGGGCGATCGCCCTCATTTCCCTGGGCGTGGAAACCATGATCAAATTTTGCCCGGGTTTTTATGGAGGGCCATTTGGTGCCATCGAGCAGGGAATTTTCCATCCCTAATCCACTTCCTTTCCCTGTGTAGGAAATCACGACCTCTTGGCGTCGGGAGAATTCACCTCAGAGCATCTCCAACAGCCGCGCTACGCGCCGCGCCCAAAAAATGCATTTGCCGCGCGCGCTTCGGCTGGTTAGCCCGGGGATAGGCACCAGCTCCAACAGCCGCGCTATAATGCAGCGCGCGCGCCGCTCCAGCAGTGCCAAAAAATACAGCGCGCGCAGCAAGCACAAACCACATATACAATTCAAAAAATAGGAGAAAAACGATCAAACAAACAAAATAAATCAACAATAAATAGTTATTACAACTCAAACAAATAGTTTATCATTCAGTACAACAAATAATGCAATAAACACAACCAATAGTTCGTGAACAATACAAATAATGCGATGAAATCATGCTCTTTGTCGTCCATGCCATGCCCACCACTCTTCAATCAGATCCTTCTGAAGATCATTGTGCGTTGCGGGACGCCGAATGGCATGATAGGAGGCAACAAAACGGGCTACCCTTTCAGCCCTCCGTCGCACTCGCACGGGATGTCCCAAGAGCTCATACTGTGAGTAGTCTAAATCTTGGCCACGCTCATTCTCGATGATCATGTTGTGCATGATCACACAAGCGTGCATGATGTACCAAAGCATTTTTTGATCCCAAAATCTAGCCGGTCCTCTCACAATAGCAAATTGGGCTTGCAAAATCCCAAATGCTCTCTCCACATCTTTTCTAGCAGCCACCTGAGCATTGTGGAAATCAAGATTTTTCTTACCTTCTGGCTTTTTCAACGGCTTCACGAAGGTTTGCCATTTTGGATAGATGCCATCCGCTAGATAATAGCCATAGTTGTACGTATGGCCATTTGCTACAAACTGCACCGGTGGCAACTCACCATTCGCAATCTTATTCATCAGTGGTGACCGGTTGACAACATTGATGTCATTCAAAGATCCAGGCATTCCAAAGAATGCATGCCAAATCCAAGTCTCCTGATCGGCTACCGCTTCAAGGATTATAGTGGAACCCTTTTTTTGACCGTGGAATTGCCCATGCCATGCCTTTGGACAATTCTTCCAACTCCAATGCATGCAATCTATTGAGCCAAGCATGCCAGGAAAGCCGCGAGATTTGTTCATCGCCAATAGCCTTGCGGCGTCTTCAGCAGTGGGAGATCTCAAATACTCCTCGCCAAACACTTGCACAATTCCCACTGCAAAGCGTTTGACACACATGATGGCTTGGCTCTCACCCATAGCCAAGTGATCATCAACTAGATCGGCCGGGATACCGTATGCCAACATACACAAAGCGGCTGTCACCTTCAGAAAGGTGCTATGCCCGAGCTCTCCGGCGGCACTCCTCCTTTGCTGGAAAAACCGGCCATGGCTCGCTAGTTTCTCTGCAATGCGCTTGAACAAGTCTGTGCTCATCCTAAACCGGCGACGAAAATACGACTCCGGGTATGTGGGATTCTCCACGAAATAGTTCTTCATCAATCTGTTATGGGCATCAATCCTATCTCTCCAAATTTTATCCCGACCCATCACCGAACCACCGTGCTTCGGTTTTTTATTGATATGCATAGCTATGATCATTGCAAGATCCTCCTCCTCTTCCATATCAAATTCTTCTTCGGAAGAATCATACGACGAACTCATCTACAATGTTCAATACTATACTATCAAAACTACAATTCAAAATATGCACCAAATTCATAAGTTTGGAGCAATACATACCTTGTAGGCGTTTTATCGAACACCTTGCGGGCGCGGCGTGGCAGCGAGCCCTCGGGCGATGTTCCTCGGACGTCGGCGCGGTCGCCGGGGAGGCCGGCGAAGCGCCTGAACGGTCGCCGGGGGGGCGCGGACGGTGGCCGCAGCAGAGACAGACCGGGGAAGCACTTGAGTGGTTGCCGGCGGGCGCGGGCGGTGACGGCGGCGCGGGGATAGGCCGGGGAAGCGCTGAACGGTCGCCGGGGGCGCGAGCGGCGAAGTCGGCGCGGTCGCGAGAGTGGAGGAGGGAGCGAGCGAGCGTGGGAGAGAGCAGTGGCAAGCGCGGGAGAGTAACGCGCGCGCGAGCCGGCGCAGCAAATAACGGACGCGGGTTTGCGTTTCGGCCAGCGCGCTGAATTGGAAATGACGCGCGCGCCGTTTTTGCGCGTCCGCTCGAGCTGCCCGCCGCGTTGCGCGCGCGCTAAAACTGCCTTTTTTACGACGCGGCACTTGTATAACGCGGCTGTTGGAGATGCTCTCATCCCCACTGCCTCGGCTGCTCCACCTCGTCCCTCCTCCCCTGCCTCCTTCCTACACCAAATGACAACTCAAATTTCCCCCGTGTGTTGGAAGGCATCCCACTTTCCATGAAAATTTTCCCCGATGGGGCTTTGCTACCCTGGGTATGGTGCCTGTGCAACCAAACGAGCCCTAACAGGGACAACAAAAATACGGTAGCAATGGGTTATTTTTAAAAAGGTGCGTGGCGGATCAAGCATATCAAACGAAGAATATCGCCTCGCTTTGACTAAGAAAATACAAGCTCTATTTCATAAAAACTCTATTGCTGTATTCGTATTTAAAATATAAGTTTAAAATAATAATACTTTGGTGAAATATAACATACTACTTCCGTTCCTAAATACAAGTCTTTCTTGAGGTTTCAAAAACGACTATATACGAAGTAAAATAAGTGTATCTACACTCTAAAATATGTCTATATACATCCGTATGTCGTTGTCCATTTGCAATGTCTAGAAAGATAATATTTGGAAACAAGGGAGTATATATTTGATAAACGTTTCGCATCGACGCACCGGCCGAACGCTCGGCCGGTCGCGAGTGGCACGTACGCACCGCACGCAGCTGTTCTTATCCCCTCCTCTCTTATCCATCTATCACCGCTCGCTTCTCCTTCGATGTGTATCTGCATCTCGCGCATATCCATCCCCTGCTTGCCTCTTTCCATCTGCCTAGCTCCGGCCAGTGCCGCGGCTTCTTCGGCGAGCCCACCACCTGAGAGGCATCCCCTGCTCCTCTCTTCACCTCTCTCCGACGAGGACTTTCTCCTTTTATCTGGTAGAACTCGTCAGCCGTTCCCTTCCCTGTTCCCCAACGCCCCCATGTGACGGATCACGGGTTGGACGTGGACGGAGGAGGAAGCACGCCAGGGGAGCTGCACCTGGTGGACGGGCACAGCTGCAACCGGTGCAGCAATTAGCGCTCGTCGCCATGGCCGCCCGCAGCTGATTTGCGCTCCTCGTCATGGCCGCCCGCAGCTGATTTGCGCTCCTCTCCATGGCCGCCACAACAAAATTTTGCAACAACCATGCTTGTTTTTTGCTGGAACCAACCCATGTTTTTGTTACCACCCACTCACCCCAAAATCTGCTACCGTGGTGATTTTTGCTGGAACCGGTGAACAATTTTGCTACAACTGTTTTGGGTTTTTGTTACTACCGGTGTTTTGTGGATTTTTTGCTACATCCATCTCCATGATAATTTTTTTGCTACAACCATGTTTTGATTTTGCTGGAACCAAAGATATTTTTTGCTACAACTGTATTTTCATTTTGCTGGAACCGAAGACATTTTTTGCTACATCCACCCACGGCGGTGTTGGTTGACGGCAGCGACGGTTTTTTTTTTTGCTGCAACCGTCTCGGATTTTTGCTACTACCGGAGACGCCATTTGCTACCACGAGAGTCTTGCTGGAAGCATAGGAGTTTTTGCTACCACCCTTTGTTTTTGTTTTGATTTTTGATGAACTAGACAAAAAATTGCTACCACCGTCTTTCGATTTCGCTGGACCCGGCATTTTTTGCTTCGCCGGTGGCGGTGAAGGCGAGTCGTGTTTTGCTCTGCCGGCGGCGAGCAGGGGTAGCGGTGGTCCAAACGAGGGCAGCGCGGGCCAGTGTGCGGGATCCTGCGAGCTGCGGCGGCGCTCCCTTTTTTTCTCCTCTTTTTTTTTCCGTGGGGAAGATAACAAAAGGGGATATGGGACAAATCTGACGGTTATGAGCTTTCAGATCGAACGGTGCTGAATGGACCGGCAGAAACTTGCGCCGGTGCACCGGCGCAGAGTACTGCCCTATATATTTTGCTAGTAAAAGTTGACCCGAAATACAAAAGGAGAGTAAAAAACCGGAAGGAAACTACATCAAACGGTTAATACGGGAAACAAAAGTTCTCGTGCCACGCGCCTCCTTTGGGCAAGGATAGTAGTCACTGACTAAATGACCCACAGAATTCGGCCCTACAGATCAGGGACCGAACAAACCAAGTACTTCTTCGTGCCACGAGGCAATGTCAGTTGGGGCGCCTGTCTCAACTCTCAAGTCTGGGTAGGTATCGGACTGGCAATTATCTATAAATACCAAATCGATCCACGCATCAATGCATCAGCAGAACAGAATTGATACCATGGGAGAACGAGACCTCCGTCGTTCCCCGGCCGCCGCCGCCGCCGCGGCGCCTTACTATCCAATCAAGAAAGAGAGTCTTTGTTTCTCAAAAAGAAAGAGAGATCCCCATCATCTAGTCAGCGGTGGCATAACGGCGTCTATCTCCGACGACGTGCTCGCCCACGTCTTCACCCGGTTGCCGGACATGGCCACGGTTGTCCGCTGCGCCGCCACGTGCGGGCGCTGGGGCCACCTCGTGGCCACCAGGGCAGCGCTCATCTCCCCCTGCCTGCCGCCCCTCGGCCGCTTCTTCCCCAACCTTGCCGTTGGTCTCTTCCACCAGAAGAAAGACAGGCCCACTACGCGCACAAGGGACGCGCCATCGCCGCGGCCGTGTTTTGTCGCTACGGCCTCAGGCACACGTTTCATCCGTGGTCATGGTCAGAGCTCTTTAGCTATCTTGGGACAAGATGGCGGCCACCGGCTTATGGACCACTCCCGTCCCGTTGCATCCCGGAATGGCCGCCTCGTTCTCGAGCTCCGGCGCGACTGGCGCCAGGGTCGTGCATCTGATGGCCTCCGGCTCGCCATCTGCAACCCGATGATGCTTGACAAGATTGATGTCATCCCGCCTTTGGTCTTAGTTGGCA
Source organism: Secale cereale (assembly GCA_902687465.1). Taxonomy (NCBI): domain Eukaryota; kingdom Viridiplantae; phylum Streptophyta; class Magnoliopsida; order Poales; family Poaceae; genus Secale; species Secale cereale. The sequence goes on from LR738714.1 coordinate 765,011,666, forward strand.
AGAACGCTACAAAGATACTAGACTACTGCTGCGCGTTGCTCACCGGCCACGACCTCAACCCTCCGTGCCACCAAGATTTCTTCCACATTCTGCTCATCTATAGCCACAATGGTCCTGGCGGGCAGTCCACGGTGCTCCGATGCTACTCCTCGGATACGGGGCGATGGGGACCAGAGACTGAATCCATTGTCAAGATCCCCAGCTCCAAGATACGCAATATCGGGCCTGCCGTGGTACGCCGCGGGGTGGCATTCTGGGCTCTCGAACATGGTGTGCTCGGGGTGCGCCTCGATTTGAAGAACCACACCATGGACATGCACATGGTGCCTTGCAACACCTCACACGTGGGCCCAAACAACCGACTCATGGGCATCTCACCGGACAACAAGCTATTCTTAATGTATTATGGATTCATGGGAGCGTCGTACGGGTTGGGGAAGCTCGTGTTGAAGCTAACCTATCTCGAGTTTCCCAATGAAGATGACATCCAAACCGGCAAGACATGTAGAAAATGCAAAATTGTGCTGGTGGAGCAAATGAGGAAACAGCTGATGGTGGTGACTCGCTATGTCCACACAATCAAGTTGTGGTGGTTTGGTGAGAAAAGCGGCATTCTGTTGTTCACAATGGGAGAAGGGAGCAGGGAACCTGGTACCTACGTGTTGAAACTTCAGGAGAGTGCCGTCGATAAGTTGGCCGATGATGGTCACTTATGGAAAAACTTGCTCGGGTACGAGATGGATATGACGGCGTACTTTACATCGTTTAGCTCCGGCATATATTCTTCAAATGAGTGAGTCATTCTAATTGGAGGTGATCACACATATATAGAGAGTACGAGTGCAATAGATGGAAGATGCTCGGATGTGGCATATTCAAACGGTTTGGATGACGGTCTAGTTGTGGTATTTATATTTTTGTTGTGTATTGATAATTATCATTGACTTTGTACTAAATCAGCAATAATTAATATGGATCTGATTTAGAATATATGGATGTATGCATGGTAATGATGCAGAGGCTGAGCTCAATCCTGCATTTAGAAAGAAATAGAGAATAAGGGGTTAAGTGCATTGGTTATGCACCCCTCATTTGTTTGTTTGGACACTTAATTTACTCTGATCGATCAGAATTATGCATGCAGTAGCTTGTATCAGCAACGAATATGTTAAGTACTGTCGAATGTGTTAAGTTGAAACAACGGCATCTTATTATTTACTCTGATGTCTTACATTTACTAGCCCTTGGAGCCTAGAACAATGGTATAAGTAACATGTAACTTGTTTGTTTATCCTCACATCTTATTTTAATCTTCCCCAGAGTCCAGAACGGTATCATTTAGTCTCAAGCTCTCTCTCGGTCTCTCCATGTCATGTCGTTGCGGCGCTGCCATCTCTAGACTTCCATCAAAATTGGCTCTATATTCTTGCCGCCGCCGTGTTCTTTTCGGTGTCTCTTATCTCTTCCACCATCGAGCCATAATTCTACATGTGCTTCCCACCAGATGAGCTACGTCTAGCTCCGTGGGCTATCGTGTTGGGAAGGAATCAAGCTAGCTTCCACCTGGACCACCTCCGCCATCAAGAAACTACCATCGCGCCCATCTAGCGTACACCACTACTGGAATCTGGGATTTCGTCGAGTTTCATGCTTTTGTCGAGTTCAAATTACGAAAGCTCGGCATGGTAATGTGTCTGCTGAGTTTGCTCTTAATTAGACTCGGGAGTGACACGATACTCAAGCTTCGCCATTTTCCTAGTGTCAGGCATAAAGGAAGTGGGTGTGGATTACATGCTTCAACATATTGATAACTTAGCGGGTATGTGATTTCCCTATGTTGGTGTCTTTCTTGCAGTGTTGCAACTTAAGCTGCATTTGACCAACATGCATATTGTTGAATTCCACTAGTATAAAATGGGGCAATGGTCCAGCCCATTAGTCCCGGTTCAGTCCAGAACCGGGACCAATGTGGGCATTGGACCCGGTTCGTGAGCCCAGGTGGCCAGCCGGGCCACGTGGGCCATTGGTCCCGGTTCGTCTAGACCTTTTGGTCCCGGTTGGTGCGACGAACCGGGACCAATGGGTCTTGCTCCTGGCCCACCACCATTGGTCCCGGTTGGTGACTTGAACCGGGACCAAAGGCTCCCCTTTAGTCCCGGTTCATATCACCAACCGGGACCAATAAGGTGACTATATATACCCCCTCGCGTAAGAGCAGAGCACACTGCTTTGTTTTTTCTGGCCGAGGGGGAGAGGGCTTGGTGGTGCTCTAGCTCACCTCCTATGCACACAACGTGTTCGATGGAATGCCCGAGCCAGACTAGTTAAGCTTTTCTCCTCTCGAAGCTCAAACTCGAAGCTCCATTTTCTCCGATATTTGTCTAGGTTTAGCCGTCCGTCACGTCCCGTCCCCGTCTTAACCGCCGTCGATCGCCCCCGCCGATCTCGTCACCGGCACCACCGTGGTGAGCCTCTTGTTATGTCCATGCTTTTCTTACTTTTATTATTGCTTGTTATTATTGCTTTAGATAGATATTTGTCTAATTTTCTTATGTTTATTATTGCTTGTTATTAGTGCGATGGTTTTGATATCCGCCCACGTGGGCCCTCATCCTGTCTACGATTCGGATGTGGTATATTATCTTTAATTTAAAATTATTTGTTTTAATGTTTATGACAATTACGCCGACCAACCTGACATGCATAGATGTTTTTATATGTCTAGGAGGTAGTTTAACCGGAAATTCCAACCAACCCTCTGGTGGAGAGGCTAAATTTAGTTGAACAGGAAAACATTTCCTTGAAGAAAAAATTGGAAAAAATGGAGGAGGAGAAGATGGAATTGGAGTTGCATGTTGCGGAAGTCATCGATGATCACAAGATCAAGATGGACCCTATTGTCGAGAGGTTAAATTTAGTTGTAGAAGAAAACAATTTCTTGAAGGAAAAATTTTTGAGGACGAGAAGATGATATTGGAGTTGGATGTTGCGGATGTCGTCGATGATCACAATATCAAGATGGATGCAATGCGGTTGAAGATCAGAAAGATTAGAAAATATGCCATTCATACCGAGGCTTGGTATCATTATGCCGTTAGATCAATTGTTACCTTGGTTGCGATTATGATCGCATTTGTTTTCGCATTGAAATGTTTTACATAGTTTCAATGTATGGTGAAAATTAATTAGATGCTCTGGAGAGCTATATGTTGTTAGATGAGAACTATGTATGTACTTTGGTTTTAATGTGATGATGAACTTCTATTAATTTGGTCATTTAATTATCTATTTATGATGTTCTGTAATGGTTTTTGACACACTTAATTATATATAATGCACGCAGATGAACCGGCAATGGATGTACGGTGACAGACACACCTCCGAGTACATTAAGGGCGTGCATGAGTTTCTGAATGCGGCTGAGGCAAACAAGTAGAATGGTTTTATGTGTTGTCCATGCACTAAATGTGGGAATACGATGTCTTACTCTAGCCGGAAAATCCTTCACTCGCACCTACTTTACAAGGGTTTCATGCCACACTATAATGTTTGGACGAGGCACGGAGAAATAGGGGTTATGATGGAAGACGGCGAAGAAGAAGAGTACGATGACAACTATGTGTCCCCTGAATACGGTGATGCTGCAATGGGGGGAGATGGTGAAGATCAAGAGGAACCAGGCGATGTGCCCAATGATGCTGCAACGGGTGAAGCTGCTGAAGATCAAGAGGAACCAGACGATGTGCCCGATGATGATGATCTCCGCCGGGTCATATTTGAAAACTAATGGCACTAACAGAAAGTTTATAATTTTTCTAAAACTAAAAGCAAAAAGAATTAAAAAATAAAGCAAAAACAAAAGAAAATAAATAATGCAGAAAACAAAACAAAAAAAACCGGAAAAATAGCAACAATAAGTATTTTATTGTAAGTAGAAACAAAATAAAATAAATAAAGCAACAAAGAAAACAAAAAAATTGGGCGCTGCCCAGTGAGCCTGCAAGGCCTATGGCCCAGCATGCAGGACTATAAGGCCCAGCAGGCTCATAGGGCAGCGCGCAAAGTTAGGCCCAGAAGCCTGCAATAGAGAGGAGTTCAATACAGCCCCTGCAGTGGGGCTTATAAACAACTCCGAGCCCGTGTCAACTAGCGAGGTGGGACTAAAGATTTTGGCCGCGGGGCAGCACATGGCCTTTGGTACCGGTTGGTGGCACCAACCGGGACTAAAGGGGGGGGGGGTATTGGTCCCGGTTCGTGACACCAACCGGGACCAATGCCCCCCTTTAGTCCCGGTTGGTGCCACCAATCGGGACCAAATATCTCTCCTTCCCGCCCTTTGGGCTGCTGAAAAGAGACCTTTGGTCCCGGTTGGTGGCACGATGTAATGCCCCGGATGTAATACTTTCCCTTTTGGGTATATAATATATCTCCGGCTTCATCTATTTCCATTCCGGGTTCTTTGTCTTTCGGGTTTTCGTCGTTTTGTTGTGTGAGTGTGTGGCATTCATTCATATCATGTAGACATGTGCATCGCATTGCATTTATGTTGTCGGTTGCATCCGGTTCCACGCGTTCCTTCCCGTTTCCGTTTCGCGTTCCGGAGCTTCCTCACGTGTCCGTGTCGTCCCGTAGGCCTACTTTGTTGTTTGGGCGTGTAACGTTACCGGTGTGCCGCGAGGTTGTTGTGTGTGTTGTTGTTTTGTTGTGTGCAACCCGCCTCTCAAATCTCGTTGCGTTTGGACTCCATGTGCTATCTCAACAGTTATTCGTGTGGGTCCAAAGTGCCTTCACTTCGTGTCCCAGAAACACCCCTACTGCAGTCTACTACCCTCTCCTAGGCCCATCTAAACTACCCCCGCGATAGGATCCGTCGGATCGCGGTCGGAGGGCTCCTAACACCCCCAAATCCCCAAACCCTAAATTCTGCTATATATATTAGACCCTAGTCTATTTGGGGCATCTAGCTTCTTCCTCCACTCTCTCCCCCTCATTTTTTTACTCAGATCTGGCCAAGCCCTTCTCTGGCAGATCCAGCCGGGTCCTCGATCCCAGCCAGATCCGCCGCAATCCTTCGATCCCTCAACCGCCGACCAGGCAGGCGCCCGAGGTCAATGACCTCGAGGCCTCTGCCTTCGCTCACCGACCGGTCGCCTCGACCGCGCCCACCGCACCAGATCGATCGAACTGGCCCAGCGAAGCCAGCCACCGAGGCGAGGACAACATCGCCCGAAGGCCTCGCCGTTCGCCAGGACGCCTCCATCCAGCGCCAGTCGCCCGAGGCCCGCCAGCCGTGCGGCCCGCCTCCCAGCAGGCGCCTCGCCAAGTCAGTGACGGGGTCGCCGCTCCACCCGCATCAGCCGCGTGGGCCACTAGCTCCGCCTCCCATCCGCTTGGGCCGCCGCCTTCCTCCGCTCGGTCGCCCCCGCACCGCGTCTCCACCGGGCCGCCAGGCGCCAAGGCCCCTCCTCCCTCCTGTGGGCCGCTCCGCCCCGCAGGACGCGCTCTGCCTCCTTCCGGGCCGCCGCCGCCTCCGCGGGCCGCGCGCCGCTGCGGGCCCATCCGCCGTGTGAGCCGCCAGCCGGGCCGGATCCATCTCTTCGGGCCCTATGCTCCAGATCTGTTGACTGAGAGGTTGATTTCTATTCCTAAGTCCCCAGTAATTAGTTGCTGATGCTGTTTTAGAACTGCTCTAACTTTTTGTGTGATTGTCCGTTTCGCGCATATAGCATGTCCAGACGTTCGTGGTGAATAGCACTACGTTTTATCTTTTGTTGTCATGCATGTTAGAGATCATTTAGGTGCTTGTTTTTCTGTTGCAAGAGTGCATCGTGATATAAACTGCTGCTATGTGATGTTTTTATGTCATCTTTGCCAGGTGATATCTTTTAGCTCGTTTGTCCGAATGATGCAAATGACATGTCCACGTGTTCGTCTTGCCATGCTCTGCATGTTGTATGTGTTAGGTTGCATGATAGATTTATTCTTGCCATGTTTATCATCGATGCAAAGTGCCATGTGGCTGTGATGTTGTTTCACTTGTTATGAAATGCCATCTTGTTGAGCTCGTTGCTATCGTTGTGTTTATCTCCATGAAGCATGCTTGTGTGTTTCGGAATCACCATCATGTGTACTTTGATGAGGTGCTTACCACTTTCCATGTTTAGTTTCGAGGTGACTTAAACTTGCTCTTTTAGATGCCATGTTGAAATTGCTGTTTTAGGACTTAGTGGATTTCTCACTAAGTCTGAAATCTGTAATGTTCCGATGCCATGTTCGTGTGATGTTCTAGGACAAACCATGTTAGTTTTGGAGTGGATCTTGATTGTTCCTTGTAGTATATATTGTTGGCTTTCCATTCATGTTCTCACATGTTTATTTAAGTGGCTGTAGCATGTTTTTCTTTTTCTCCAAAGTTTCAATAAAATTCTGCTGCCAGAATTTTATTGTCAAGTTCAATATGTCCAAGCTTATTGCTATTGATCCGTGACTCCTTTGGGGGTGCACCTTTGGACTTATTTGCTGTAGTATATGTCTAGTTTATGTTCATGTCCTTTGCCATGAGGTTTGAGTGCTGTAGCTTAATTATTATGTGCTCAGAAGTTGCTATGTTGCTGTAATTTTCAGCTTTCGATCATTTCTTGTTTCGGGCATAACTTTTAGCCCGTAGCTCCGTTTTCAGCGAGTCTTATATGAAACTTGATTGATTTTCTCTGTAGATTGATAATATCATATTGTTATCATGTTTTGAGGTGTTTTGCTTGAGTGCTATTTTCCGTGCTCCGTGTGCATCCTTAGTGCATCCATCATGCATCCATCATTTTCGAGTGCGCATTGCATCTTATTGATTTGTGCCTTGTGTGATTGTTTTGTTTAGAGCCGGAATCTGAGACCGAGTACGAGTACGAGCACGAGGTTACCAACGAGGTTGAGCACGAGGACCCTTCTTACGATCCGAACGACTTCTCTTCAGGCAAGATGACCGAACCCCGATAACATTACTATCTTTGCCTATTGCTAGTAGTTCCGCTCTATAGTTTTGCCTCGATGCCCATGTTCTTCCTGTCAGCCTCCTACTTGTAACCATTGCCATGTTTAACCACCCTACCTACGCAAACCGTTGCTTGGCTAAGTACGCTTCGCTCAGCCCCTCTTATAGCATTGCTAGTTGCAGGTGAAGATCTAAGATGCTTGCTTCATGTTGAAGTTTGGTTGGGTTATATCACACTATATAATTGCTAAATGAAATCATCTATATATTGGCAAGGGTGGAAGGCTAAGCCTTTTGCTTGGTGATTTGTTCCACTCATGCCGTTAGGAACCGTATAAACCGGTGTTATGTTCCTTGATTATGCGTTCCTAACACGGTTGGGGTGTATGGGACCCCCTCGATAAACCGCTAAGTGCTAAGTCTTTTCCAGCAAGTCCCAACATTGGTACTATTTGCCTAATAACAAACTAAACTTGCATAGGGAGTTATAAACCCTTTTTCTTAATCAACAACCCCGGGCCAGTGCTCCACATGAGTGTTGGTCCGAAACGGGGAGCCTGCGGGGCCACCTCAAGGAAACTCGAGGTCTGGTAAAAACCCGTAGCTTCGCCCATCCGGTCGTGTCCTGAGACTTAGATACGCGCGGATACTATCAGGGTGTCGACACGCCGGGAGGATTTGCTGGATTAGCCATACCTTAGTTCGGTATATCTTGAGCACGGGATTCCAAGAATACTCGGGTCTTCCCACTTTGGAGTTGCGACTCCGCGGATCGTGGGCTTGTAATGGGTCAAGTTGGAACACCCCTGCAGGGTTATGAACTTTCGAAAGCCGTGCCCGCGGTTATGTGGCAGATGGGAGCTTGTTAATATCCGGTTGTAGATAACTTGACACAATGTTTCTAATACACTACCAGCGTGTGTTCCGTGACCGTCAATTTCCGAATAGGGATTCAGGAGTTGAACACGGAGGGGTTATGTTTGTTGAGTTGTAGCTAGGATCACTTCGTGATCACTTCTCGTTCGAGGCTTTCTCTTCTCGCTCTCACTCACGTAAGCTAGTTGCTAGTTGCTGCTGCAGACACTTATTCTTTTCTTCAGCCTTATCCTTTCCCAAGGCTTAAATAGTCTTGTTGCCCGGGAACGGGATTGCTGAGTCCTCTGTGGCTCACAGTTACTTCACCACACCAGATGCAGGTCCAGCTGTGAGCTATCCAGGTGATGGCACCGAGCTGGATTGGGAGTTCGACGAGGAGCGTAGTCGGTACTATGTTCGTTATCCGGATGATCAGTAGTGGAGACTTCTACTAGGATTCGATCCGCCTGTGGTTTATTTATCTAAGTTTGGTATCTTGACATTTGGATTTTGCCCTTATAGGGTTGTGATATTCTTAATGTATGATGTTTGAGACTTGTATTGTATTTGTGTGACGTGGCGAGTGTAAGCCAACTATTTATGTTTACAATCCCCTCTTTTACATGAGATGTGCAAAGATTACCAAACTTGAGATCATTCTAGGATGGACTTATGCCTTTAAGTCGTGCCTCGACACGTAGGAGGTATAACTCCATCCTGGGCATTACAAGTTGGTATCAGAGCCTTCTCCGACCTAGGAGCCCCCACTGTTTGATCGAATCGTTGATGGTCGAGTCTAGGCACACACTGAAAACATTTTGAGTCCTATATTATATCGGAGAGTAGGATTTCTTTGCTTCTCATTCCCTTTCTCTCTGGTGAGGACTCCTGACGACTACTCTTGTCTCTCCTATCTTCAAAAATTGCACCCAATTTTTTTTAGGAATCCCGCGAGTATTCTGGGATTGTTTCGATGTTCTTGTGACGAGGATATTGTTCTCGATGCCTCGTGACATTAGGGGTTGTGGCAGTGTCCCGGGGAGTTGAGCTTCGGGGTATTGTCGTCACAAGCATATCGCGGCAGTACTAAATACTTAAGACGGCCGACATCGAAAATCTCTCCTATACGGCCAGTGGCAAGATAACCCCAACATCACCCAGTACTGGGGAGGTAGTTCGGGAGTATTGCCATAGCTTGTTATAGTGGATGCTTTTCGAAGGTCCGAGGTACACGGTTTCCGAGAAAGACTGGTTATGTGTTGAAGGATGGATACACCTGGATGTAGGTTTAGAGTTGATTGCACGGTGCTTCCCGTGTATCCCCAACACCTGATTGCATAACTGGAATCTTTCGGAAATCTATAGGTGGGTTTATCCAGTAGATCGTAGGCATTCTTCCAACGGATGCAGGTTAGTGAGTTCGGGGTTCTACATTGAGTGAAGTGGTTTATGACCGATGTTACTATCAGGAGTTGCATCTTAAAGGGTCCTTGGCTATGCTGATCCGGGGATTGCAAAACCTTTTCGTAACGCGTTCATATGCTTTCAGCACAAAGATGTTAGAACGAAACTCCTCTCTTGTGTTTGTTCCCGTCTGTACCTTGTTGTTTTTCTTATTTTACCTTTTGTCCCCTATGTGGCTTCTCGTGAAGAATGATGTTATCAGTTAACTGAGAATTTCATTCGTTCCTCTTGTTCGAATGATTTCATTCGTTCTTATTGTTCGAATGATTATTGTGAAGACTTGTTGCAATTCATTCCATTGATTCAGCTTATACCTTTTGTCAATCAATTGCTGATTCGTGGTCATCTCTTTCAGGATGGCTCCGAAAAGGGTTCCCAACGCTAACCCAGAGGGTGAAGAGGTCCCAGAACGTCCTCCTTCCCCTCCTCCTCCGTCTGAGGCTTGGAGAGCGATTATGCAGACTACAGCTCAGAACACCCAGATGTTGATGCAGATGATGCAGCCAATGCAAGCTAATCAAGCTAATCAGGGTGTTCCAGGGAATCTAGGCAACTTCTTCAACCAGCAGCACCATGCTACTCTCAACCAGTTCTTGGCCAACAATCCTAAAGCTTTCAGTTACTGTGTCGACCCTCTTGATGCTGAAGATTGGTTAACCGACATAAAGAAGCATTTTGAGTGCAGTAACGCGAAGGAAGATGATTATGTGAAGTTTGCAGCCTACCAACTTAAAGATCAAGCAGCTGACTGGTGGCAGCAGTACAAAGACTCCAGGCCAGGTCAAGTGATCTCTTGGGAGAATTTCTGCAAGGATTTTCGCTCGCACCACATTCCTACAAGTGTCATCGAGGGTATGCGTGAGCAATTCCGCAACCTGAAGCAGGGCTCCATGACAGTCTATCAGTATAATGTCAAGTTCCAAAACCTCGCCCGCTATGCTAAGCAAGACATTCCTGATGCCAAGAGTAAAATCTACCAGTTCCGTGGACGTCTCAAAGATGAACTTCAACTTGCTCTCACTTTGTTTGAGCCCCGATGAATTCGACAAGTTCTATAACATGGCTTTGAAACAAGAAGCAGCTCAGCTCAAGATGGAGGCTTCTAAAAAGAGAATTCGAGATGCCGTTCACTCTTCCTCATCGTCTCAGATGGTCTCGAAGCATCAGAAATTCAGGCTTCCTCATCCTCCAGTGATTCGAGCTCCTTACAACAACTCCAACAACTCCAACAGCTACAAGAACTCTGCTGGACGTGGTTTCTCCCACCCACCCAACCCGAGCAACCAGTCGAAGAAGCAGTTTTAGTCTCAAGGCTCCAAGTCAAATGGCTCTCATTTCCGTCCTCTTTCAGAAGTGGTCTGCAACAAATGCACTAAGAAAGGTCACTATGCCAACAGATGTCCGAACCCGAAGCGTCTTCCACCTCCTCCACCTGTGAGTTCAGCTATTGTCAAGCATAATCCCAAGCAAGCAAGGGTCAATCTGATGAGTGCAGCTGAAGCGGAGAATTCTTCTGATGTCATTTTGGGTAACCTTCCAGTGAACTCTTTTCCAGCTAAAGTTTTGTTTGATTCGGGTGCTTCATGCTCTTTCATGTCTCAACCATTTGCATCCAAGCACAATATTGCCACTTCAAATTTGCCTCAGAGGTTGCAAGTCATTTCTCCGGGGAGACGTATGTCTTCTACTGTCTATGCTCCGGATGTTTCTATTCGCATGGGAGATTATCGCTTTCTGGCTAAACCGGTGGTTCTTGGTAATTCTGACATCGACCTCATCCTCGGAATGGACTGGCTTTCTCAGCATGATGCTCACATTGATTGTGCTCAAAAGGAAGTCAAGATGACTCATTCTGATGAAGATGTGATTATCTTCGCCTCCAGGGATAACACTATCAGGCTTTTCTCTCTCAATGATAAGGGCGAAATTAATGCCATATCTCAAATTCCGGTGGTGAAAGAATATCAAGATGTCTTTCCTGAAGAACTTCCAGGCATGCCTCCACACCGTCAGGTGGAATTTGTAATTGAACTCGAGCCGGGTACTGAGCCAGCATGCCGGCGTCCGTACAAGCTCTCTCCGGATGAATTGAAGGAATTGAAGAAGCAGCTTGATAAACAGGAGAGTATGGGTCTCATCAGACCTAGTACGTCTCCGTGGGGCTGTGGTGTCTTATTTGTCAAGAAGAAAGATGGCACGGAGCGTCTCTGTGTTGATTACCGGCCATTGAACAAGAAGACAATAAAGAACAAGTATCCGCTCCCCAACATCAACGAACTCTTCGAGCAGCTCAAAGGAGCTAAAGTGTTCTCTAAGCTTGACCTCCGAATGGGCTATCATCAAATTCGCATTCGCGAGGAAGACATTCCCAAGACGGCCTTCAGAACGAGTTACGGTTCATACGAGTATACCGTCATGTCATTCGGTCTCGCCAATGCTCCTCCTACATTCTCGAGGATGATGCATTACATCTTCAACCCCTATACTGGCGAGTTTGTGCTTGTGTATCTGGATGATATTCTGGTGTTTTCCAAGAATGAAGAAGATCACGAAAAGCACTTACGTCTGGTTCTCGATCGACTCCGAGAGCATAAATTCTATGCCAAGTTCTCAAAGTGCGAGTTTTGGCTCGATAAGGTTTTGTACCTGGGCCACATCATCTCAGCTGACGGTATTGCGGTTAATCCCGAGAAAGTTGAAGCAATTGTCAACTAGGAAGCTCCTCAGAACGTCAAGCAGCTCCGCAGTTTTCTGGGTCTTGCCAGCTATTGCAGAAGGTTCGTTGAGAACTTCTCCAAGATTGCCAAGCCTCTTTCCAACTTGCTTCAGAAGAATGTCAAATACTTTTGGTCTCCAGAGTGTGAAGTGGCATTCAAAACTCTCAAAGAAAAGCTCGTCTCTGCTCCAGTTCTGACTCCTCCAGATGAAACCAAGCCCTATGAAGTTTTCTGTGATGCTTGTCTTCAAGGTCTTGGTGGTGTGCTTATGCAAGATAAGAGAATTGTGGCATACACTTCTCGTCAGCTAAAGCCAAGTGAGAAGAACTATCCCACACATGATCTCGAGTTAGCAGCTGTGGTACATGCTTTGATTACGTGGAGACATCTGTTGTTGGGCAGAAAGGTCGACATCTTCACTGATCACAAGAGCTTGAAGTACATCTTCACACAGCCGCATCTGAACCTCCGCCAGACTCGTTGGGTTGAAATGATCCAAGAGTATGATCCCAGCATTGAATACACTCCTGGCAAGGCGAATGTGATTGCAGATGCTTTGAGCAGAAAGGCATATTGCAACAGCCTTCTTATCAAGCCGTGCTAGCCTGAGCTTTGTGAAGCATTCAAGAAGCTCAACCTTCAAGTTGTTCCGCAGGGTTTTCTTGCAAATGTTCAAATTGCTCCTACCTTGGAAGATCAAGTCCGTGAGGCCCAACTCAGTGATACCATGGTGAAGAAGGTGAAACATGCTATTGCTAAGGGCATTCCGAAATACAAGTGCTTCCGTGTTGATGAGAGAGATACCTTGTTCTTCGAGGACAGACTCGTTGTTCCCAAAGGTGATCTCCGGAAGCTCATAATGGAAGAAGCTCATGATTCTCTCCTTTCCATTCATCCTGGCAGTTCCAAGATGTACCAAGACCTCAAGCAATCTTACTGGTGGACACGCGTGAAAAGGGAAATTGCCCAATTCGTGAACGAATGTGATGTATGCAGAAGAGTGAAAGCAGAACATCAACGTCCAGCCGGTCTTCTCCAACCTCTTCCTATTCCCGAGTGGAAGTTCGACCACATTGAAATGGACTTCGTCACTGGCTTTCCTAAATCCAAGCGAGGAAATGATGCTATCTTTGTGGTGATTGACAAGCTTACCAAAGTCGCTCACTTCCTGCCAGTCAAAGAATCCATCAATGCAGCTCAATTGGCAGAGCTGTACACTTCCAGAATTGTGTCTTTACATGGCATTCCTCAAGTTATATCCTCAGACCGTGGAAGTTTGTTCACTTCAAGGTTCTGGGACTCCTTTCAGTCTGCCATGGGCACTAAGATCAGGTTCAACACTGCCTTTCACCCTCAGACTAGTGGTCAAGTCGAGCGAGTGAATCAGATTCTAGAAGACATGCTCAGAGCCTGTGTCATATCCTTTGGCATGAAATGGGAAGACTGCCTTCCATTTGCCGAGTTCTCTTACAACGACAGCTTTCAAGCAAGTGCAGGCAAAGCACCATTTGAAATCCTCTATGGCAGAAAGTGCCGTACCCCTCTCAACTGGTCTGAAACAGGCGAACGTCAACTTCTAGGCAATGACTTGATCTCAGAAGCCGAAGAAATGTGCAAAGTCATACGTGAGAATCTCAAGGCCGCTCAGTCGCGTCAGAAGAGCTACTATGACAGCAAGCATTGTGATTTGGCATTCAACATTGATGATCATGTCTATCTCCGTGTGTCTCCGATGAAAGGCACCCAAAGATTCGGTATCAAAGGAAAGCTTGCTCCTAGATACGTCGGGCCTTTCAAGATTCTTGGCAAAAGAGGCGATCTAGCCTATCAACTTGAGCTCCCTCCAAACTTCGCCAATGTTCATGATGTCTTCCATGTGTCTCAACTTCGCAAATGCTTCAAGGCACCTGAGCGCATGATTCCGTTTGAAGAGATTGATCTTCAACAAGACCTGTCCTACCGAGAGCATCCAGTTGCTATTCTCGAAGAAACCGAACGCAAGAGCCGCAACAAGTCCATCAAATTTCTGAAAGTCAAGTGGTCACATCACACCGACCGAGAGGCTACGTGGGAACGAGAAGATCATCTTCGTTCCGAGTACCCTTCCTTTTTCCAGTCCTAGATCTTGGGACGAGATCTTTTTGTAGTAGAGGAGAGTTTGTAATGCCCCGGATGTAATACTTTCCCTTTTGGGTATATAATATATCTCCGGCTTCATCTATTTCCATTCCGGGTTCTTTGTCTTTCGGGTTTTCGTCGTTTTGTTGTGTGAGTGTGTCGCATTCATTCATATCATGTAGACATGTGCATCGCATTGCATTTGTGTTGTCGGTTGCATCCGGTTCCACGCGTTCCTTCCTGTTTTCCGTTTCGCGTTCCGGAGCTTCCTCACGTGTCCGTGTCGTCCCGTAGGCCTACTTTGTTGTTTGGGCGTGTAACGTTACCGGTGTGCCGCGAGGTTGTTGTGTGTGTTGTTGTTTTGTTGTGTGCAACCCGCCTCTCAAATCTCATCGCGTTTGGACTCCGTGTGCTATCTCAACAGTTATTCATGTGGGTCCAAAGTGCCTTCACTTCGTGTCCCAGAAACACCCCTACTGCAGTCTACTACCCTCTCCTAGGCCCATCTAAACTACCCCCGCGATCGGATCCGTCGGATCGCGATCGAAGGGCTCCTTACACCCCCAAATCCCCAAACCCTAAATTCTGCTATATATATTAGACCCTAGTCTATTTTGGGCATCTAGCTTCTTCCTCCACTCTCTCCCTCCTCATTTTTTTTACTCAGATCTGGCCAAGCCCTCCTCTGGCAGATCCAGCCGGGTCCTCGATCCCAGCCAGATCCGCTGCAATCCTTCGATCCCTCGGCCGCCGACCAGGCAGGCGCCCGAGGTCAACGGCCTCGAGGCCTCTGCTTTCGCTCGCCGACCGGTCGCCTCGACCGCGCCCACCGCACCAGATCGATCGAACTGGCCCAGCGAAGCCAGCCACCGAGGCGAGGACCACATCGCCCGAAGGCCTCGCCGTTCGCCAGGCCGCCTCCATCCAGCGCCAGTCGCCCGAGGCCCGCCAGCCGTGCGGCTCGCCTCCCAGCAGGCGCCTCGCCAAGTCAGCGACGGGGTCGCCGCTCCACCCGCATCAACCGCGTGGGCCACTAGCTCCGCCTCCCATCCGCTTGGGCCGCCGCCTTCCTCCGCTCGGTCGCCCCCGCACCGCGTCTCCACCGGGCCGCTAGGCGCCAAGGCCCCTCCTCCCTCCTGTGGGCCGCTCCGCCCCGCAGGCCGCACTCTGCCTCCTTCCGGGCCGCCGCCCGCACTGCACCGCCGGGCCGCCGCTGCCTCCGCGGGCCGCGCGCCGCCGCGGGCCCATCCGCCGTGTGAGCCTCCAGCCGGGCCGGATCCATCTCTTCGGGCCCTTTGCTCCAGATCTGTTGACTGAGAGGTTGATTTCTATTCCTAAGTCCCCAGTAATTAGTTGCTGATGCTGTTTTAGAACTGCTCTAACTTCTTGTGTGATTGTCCGTTTCGCGCATATAGCATGTCCAGACGTTCGTGGTGAATAGCACTACGTTTTATCTTTTATTGTCATGCATGTTAGAGATCATTTAGGTGGTTGTTTTTCTGTGGCAAGAGTGCATCGAGATATAAACTGCTGCTATGTGATGTTTTTATGTCATCTTTGCCAGGTGATATCTTTTAGCTCGTTTGTCCGAATGATGCAAATGACATGTCCACGTGTTCGTCTTGCCATGCTCTACATGTTGTATATGTTAGGTTGCAAGATAGATTTATTATTGCCATGTTTATCATCGATGCAAAGTGCCATGTGGCTGTGATGTTGTTTCACTTGTTATGAAATGCCATCTTGTTGAGCTCGTTGCTATCGTTGTGTTTATCTCCATGAAGCATGCTTGTGTGTTTCGGAATCACCATCATGTGTACTTTGATGAGGTGCTTACCACTTTCCATGTTTAGTTTCGAGGTGACTTAAACTTGCTCTTTTAGATGCCATGTTGAAATTGCTGTTTTAGGACTTAGTGGATTTCTCACTAAGTCTGAAATCTGTAATGTTCCGATGCCATGTTCGTGCGATGTTCTAGGACAAACCATGTTAGTTTTGGAATGGATCTTGATTGTTCCTTGTAGTATATATTGTTGGCTTTCCATTCATGTTCTCACATGTTTATTTAAGTGGCTGTAGGATGTTTTTATTTTGCTCCAAAGTTTCAATAAAATTCCGCTGCCAGAATTTTATTGTCAAGTTCAATATGTCCAAGCTTATTGCTATTGATCCGTGACTCCTTTGGGGGTGCACCTTTGGACTTATTTGCTGTAGTATATGTCTAGTTTATGTTCATGTCCTTTGCCATGAGGTTTGAGTGCTGTAGCTTAATTATTTTGTGCTCCGAAGTTGCTATGTTGCTGTAATTTTCAGCTTTCGATCATTTCTTGTTTCGGGCATAACTTTTAGCCCGTAGCTCCGTTTTCAGCGAGTCTTATATGAAACTTGATTGATTTTCTGTGTAGATTCATAATATCATATTGTTATCATGTTTTGAGGTGTTTTGCTTGAGTGCTATTTTCCGTGCTCCGTGTGCATCCTTAGTGCATCCATCATGCATCCATCATTTTCGAGTGCGCACTGCATCTTGTTGATTTGTGCCTTGTGTGATTGTTTTGTTTAGATCCGGAAGCTGAGACCGAGTACGAGTACGAGCACGAGGTTACCAACGAGGTTGAGCACGAGGACCCTTCTTACGATCCGAACGACTTCTCTTCAGGCAAGATGACCGAACCCCGATAGCATTACTATCTTTGCCTATTGCTAGTGGTTCCGCTCTATAGTTTTGCCTCGATGCCCATGTTCTTCCTGTCAGCCTCCTACTTGTAACCATTGCCATGTTTAACCACCGTACCTACGCAAACCGTTGCTTGGCTAAGTACGCTTCGCTCAGCCCCTCTTATAGCATTGCTAGTTGCAGGTGAAGATCGAAGATGCTTGCTTCATGTTGAAGTTTGGTTGGGTTATATCACACTATATAATTGCTAAATGAAATCATCTATATATTGGCAAGGGTGGAAGGCTAAGCCTTTTGCTTGGTGATTTGTTCCACTCATGCCGTTAGGAACCGTATAAACCGGTGTTATGTTCCTTGATTATGCGTTCCTAACACGGTTGGGGTGTATGGGACCCCCTCGATAAACTACTAAGTGCTAAGTCTTTTCCAGCAAGTCCCAACATTGGTACTATTTGCCTAATAACAAACTAAACTTGCATAGGGAGTTATAAACCCTTTTTCTTAATCAACAACCCCGGGCCAGTGCTCCACATGAGTGTTGGTCCGAAACGGGGAGCCTGCGGGGCCACCTCAAGGAAACTCGAGGTCTGGTAAAAACCCGTAGCTTCGCCCATCCGTTCGTGTACTGAGACTTAGATACGCGCGGCTACTATCAGGGTGTCGACACGCCGGGAGGATTTGCTGGATTAGCCATACCTTAGTTCGGTATATCTTGAGCACGGGATTCCGAGAATACTCGGGTCTTCCCACTTTGGAGTTGCGACTCCGCGGATCGTGGGCTTGTAATGGGTTAAGTTGGAACACCCCTGCAGGGTTATGAACTTTCGAAAGCCGTGCCCGCGGTTATGTGGCTGATGGGAGCTTGTTAATATCCGGTTGTAGATAACTTGACACAATGTTTCTAATACACTACCAGCGTGTGTTCCGTGACCGTCAATTTCCGAATAGGGATTCGGGAGTTGAACACGGAGGGGTTATGTTTGTTGAGTTGTAGCTAGGATCACTTCATGATCACTTCTCGTTCGAGGCTTTCTCTTCTCGCTCTCACTCACGTAAGATAGTTGCTAGTTGCTGCTGCAGACACTTATTCTTTTCTTCAGCCTTATCCTTTCCCAAGGCTTAAATAGTCTTGTTACCCGGGAACGGGATTGCTGAGTCCTCTGTGGCTCACAGTTACTTCACCACACCAGATGCAGGTCCAGCTGTGAGCTATCCAGGTGATGGCACCGAGCTGGATTGGGAGTTCGACGAGGAGCGTAGTCGGTACTATGTTCGTTATCCGGATGATCAGTAGTGGAGACTTCTACTAGGATTCGATCCGCCTGTGGTTTTTTTATCTAAGTTTGGTATCTTGATATTTGGATTTTGCCCTTAGAGGGTTGTGATATTCTTAATGTATGATGTTTGAGACTTGTATTGTATTTGTGTGACGTGGCGAGTGTAAGCCAACTATTTATGTTTACAATCCCCTCTTTTACATGAGATGTGCAAAGATTACCAAACTTGAGATCATTCTAGGATGGACTTATGCCTTTAAGTCGTGCCTCGACACGTAGGAGGTATAACTCCATCCTGGGCATTACACACGAACCGGGACCAAAGGGGGCATTCGTCCCGGTTTGTGCCACGAACCGGGACCAATGCTCTAGGTATAGAAGTAGCACTTAGGAATTTTCAGTTTTCAATCCCCATTCGCCCCCCGACGACGCCGAGCTCATCGACGCCGCCAGGCTGCCCGTGCTCTCCGTCGCCGTCGCCTCGCGCCCCTGCCCCGTGCTCGCCATCGCCGCCCGCTCCTCGTCGCCGTCGCCCTGCCCCTGCCCCGTCCCACCCCCGCGCGCCGGCGCCCTCGCCGCCCTCGCCGTCGCCTCGAGCTGCCCTGCCACGGGCTCGCCATCGCCGCCCGCTCCTCGTCGCCGGCGCCCTCGCCTGCCCCCGCGCTGTGAGCCGCCGCACGGCTCTGTTCATATATAGTTGCTATATGTTTTTTTATTTTTATTAGTTTAATTTTTTTGTTCATATGTGATGTATATGTGTATGTGGCTATAATGTATATGTGTATGTGGCTATAATTTTTTTTATTTTTATTAGGAATTTGCTAAATATATATGTTAAAAATGTTTTTTTGTTCATATATAGAAAGTTACAATTTTAGAAAAGTTTTATATATGCAAAAGTTACAATTTTAAAAAAAGAAGGATAGGAAAGAAGAAAATAAGAAGAGGAAAGAAAGGAGAAGAGGAGAGGAAGAAGAGGAGAAATAAATAAGAAGAAGAAAAAAGAAGAAAAAGAAGAGGAGAAGAAGGAAGAAGAAAGGAATAGAGGAGAAGAAGAGAAAATAGAATATATTCTATTTTCTCTTCTTCTCCTCTATTCCTTTCTTCTTCTCCTCCTTTTTTTTTGTTTTTTTCTTCGATCTTCTCCTCTAGCTATTCTTTTCTTCTTCTCCTCTTTTTATTTCTTCTTCGTTTTCTTATGTTTTATCGGGTCTGTCATCGTCGATATACCCCTCCCGATAACTTCAACACGAGGGGGGTGGTCGATATACCCCCTCCCCGATAATATTATTTTCCCATGTACGTATGTCGTGTCGATATAAACTCCCGATAACTTCAACACGTGGGGGGGGGGTCGATATACCCCCTCCCGATAACTTCAACACAGGGGGGGTCGATATACCCCCTCCCGATAACTTCAACACGTGGGGGGGGGGGTCTGTCGTCGTCGATATACCCCCTCCCCGATAACATTATTTTCCCGTGTATGTATCTCGTTGTTGTCGATATTACCCCCTCCTTGAAGCATTCTCGAGGCCACCCCTAACCCTTAAAGCATTGTCGAGGCCACCCGAAACCCTAGAGAAGCAGCGTCGAGGCCACAAATTAATATATATGATTCCTTACTGTGATTAGCTAGCTAGTTCTACATTTGCCATTAATATATCCATCTGTCATGTTTGAATAATAATCGCCATGTTGTAAATATTTGTAGAAACTATGGACGACGCCCCCCGAGACGAAGCACAAGAAGCGATGTTGCTGGACATAATCGCAAACGGACGTGATGCCGTGTTGTCGTTTCTCAACGACACCGATGAGCTGCTGGAAAGAGAGGATGAAGAAGCAGGCTATGATTATGATGGCTCCGGTGACCCAATGCACATGCAAGAAGTAGACCGTGAGGACGGCTCCGGTGACCCAATGTCGGTGCAAGAAGGAGACCGTGATGACGGCTCCGGTGACCGAACCGAGTCCGGCCAGCAGGTATATATATTAGTTAAGCCTGTGCTGACTAGTTAATTGATGCATTCATTGTTTTGGTATGTACACATATTAATTAACTCTCGTCTTTGTTCTTTTTTCTAGCCCTCCGGATCGAGCACATCTTCGGTAAGGAGACGAGGCCCGAAGAAAAAGTTGAGCTCGGATGAAAAGTTTGAGATCATAGAAATCACGCGCAATGGCCAACCGATTGAACCCATCCGGACTAAGAACACATTTGTTAATCAGTGCGGGGTTCTGGTTAGGGACAAGATCCCGATCAGCATCCAGCAATGGTTAAAGCCGGCTGCAGAAGACCCTCAGGTGTCTTATGTCACTGATATGCAGAAAGAAGATCTTTGGACTGAACTGAAGTCAAATTTCACCCTACCGCCAGAGGATGATCCGGCGAAGCCAGTTAAAGAGGAATTAATCAAGTCTTTTGCTCTTACGAAGATGGCAGACCTATTCAGGAGGTGGACGAAACACCTGAATAAGTTTGTCCGCAAAAAAGAGACACCAGAATTCAAGGGCATATATGAGAAGATCAGAGATGACTGGCCCGCATTTGTGGCCTATAAGACATCGGAAAAGAGTAAGAAGATGTCGGCGACAAACCAGAAAAATGCTGCGAAGAAGATGCATCACCATCGCACGGGGTCAGGTGGCTACCTCAGAGTACGGCCTAAGTGGGCCAAGGCTGAGAATGATCTGCTTCAGAAAGGGATCGAACCAGAGACAATGAACTGGCCAGACCGTTGCCGGACTTGGTTCTTAAGGGCTGGCGGAACCTTGGACCCTGTATGAGGGTGGTGCATTTGGACGGACAAGCAATTGGAAATACCACTCAGGAAGATGCGGCAATATATCAAAGCAGCGCAGCAAGGGACGTTCGTTCCCGACAGAGAGAATGACGAGCTCACAATGGCCCTCGGGAATCCTGAGCACCCTGGACGGACACGAGGCATGCCAGGCTCCCTTCCGTGGAAGGCCGGGTTTCCGGACGCAGGCGGTTACAAATGCCACGAGAGGAGGAAGAAAGTGCAGCAGACCGAACTGCAGGCGCTGCGCGCCAGGGTACAAGCGATAGAGGAACAAGAAGCGAATCGCAGCAAAAGAACTGCCGAAGCTTCCCCCGAAGCTACCCCGCCATCTCAGTGGAGAAGCAGCGTGGCTTCCACCGAGCTGCTTCAGCCGGAGCATGTCTTGACGGCTCCTGATACGTCCAAAACGTATCTATAATTTCTGCTTGCTCCATGCCACTTTTGGGTGATATTGCTATGATATTCATACACTTCCATACACTTTTGATCATATTTGGACTAACTTACTAATCCAGTGCACCCCAGTGCCAGTTTCTGTTTTCGGCTGTTTTTGTATTTCAGGTTTTCACGTTTCGAGAACTGCCCAGAAAAATCCAGAAAAATTATATAAAAAATCAGCGATCCGGAAACAACACTGCGTCCGAAGGGCAGCCTGGGGGGGGGGCACAGAGGCAACAGGCGCCCTGTGGGCGCCCCCCCGCCCTGGGCCGCGCCGGGGGGCGCCTGGGCCCCCCGAGGCTCCCCCGGTGCCCTACTTTGGCATATATTTAAAGGGTCCTCCGTAACCCTCAGAACAGGAACCCTTTTCGCGATCCCTTCTCTGTTCCGCCGCCGCCGCCGCTTCCAAGATCGGGAGCACCAGGAGAACTCTTCCCGGCACCCTGCCGGAGGGGAGGATCACCACCGGGAGCTTCTCCACCACCATGGACGCCTCCCGGATGACTCGTGAGTAGTCTCCCTTGGACCATGAGTCCATGACCAGTAGCTATGTGATGTTCTCCTCCCGTTCTTGTGCTTCACTAATTAGTCCTCGTGAGCTGCCCTACATGATCGAGGCACCTATGTAATCCTTATGCTGTTGCTATGTTGAGTTTGCTGGGATCCGATGGATTATGAGATTATGTTCAGATTGATCTTGACTAATATATTTGATTCACCTCTTTTGTATTTTTGTTCATAAGTAATTCTTGCATGTTCTCCGTTGTTATTTATTGCTTTGGCCGAGTAATAGGTAGTGACTCCAAGAGGGAACGTTATGCTCGATTGTGGGTTCATGCCCCTCGATGACTAGCTTGAGTGACAGAAACATGACTCTAGGGGATGTGCTGTTGCCACAAGGGGGAAAACAACGGTGCTTGTGCCCGCGGGTGCAAGGATTGTTTACTTTACGCAAAGTTCTTTTAATGCAGTTGTCTGTTGCATTGAGTTTACACTATGGGTGGGACTCGCAACTTAATACCAGCGAGATGTTCTGGATAGATATCTCAAGGTGGATGATTAGTAGTAGATATTGATGGATTTCGGTCTACTTACTTTGGCGTACCGCCCATGCTTTGAACCTCAACCTTTCTTGCAATGTAGTCAGCATTGGTTTGCGTTCGTGGTCCTGTCAATTGCCCAGCTGTAATTTGTTTACCTCACATAGCTGTTTTATCGTCTTTTGGGAGAGAGACTGTAGGAGATATGCCCTAGAGGCAATAACAAATGTTATAAATTATCTCTCTGTTCATAATTAGGTTTATGTTCCATGCTATAACTGCTGTGGTTCCCGAGCCCGTATATCCATAAAGGCTCTGGGGAAAACCCATGTGCACGTGTGGAATAATAAACGATAAAAAGTATTCCTAGTCATGCCTCTAAGACTAGCTCAAGTGTTGCATGATGATTATGTTTTCCCAATCATGGGCATGACTGTGCCAGCAATTTTGAGGGCACAATGTTATAGGAACATTTGTGTTGAATCGACCCGAATTGATGTTATGCTATGAGATACTTTCGTCACAAGTTAATGGTTAATAACACAGGAAGTTATTGTTTGCATAATTCCTTAGACCATGAGAGTATCGAGTTCCTTCATGCTTGATTCATGAACTTTGGGGTTTGTTAAACGTCATCCGTAACTGGATGGCTATTAC
>LR738714.1:765035230-765049220 GCA_902687465.1 Secale cereale
GAGGGGCAGCCCTCCACACTCACTCCTTCTCACATACATGCCATTGCAATGATCTGGCTTCTCTCTCCCTCCCCGCGAAATAGTTTCGTAGAGCCGAAAGGCTGTCTGGGTTCCGGTGGGAACTAGTTCTGGACGGCGAAGCCCTGCCGGATAGATGACACCGTATGTGTGCAACTCTGTAGAGAGGTCGTAGTTTCGATCTTAGTGCCCTGAGGGGCTGTTCGAGAGTGCCTCCCGAAGGGCTGTCCAAGTGACGGACCGAGTTCTGTGAGTCCTCCCGAAGGGCTGTCCGAGTGACCGTTCGAGTTTCGAAGGTCCTCCCGAAGGGCTGTCCGCGACACCGTCCGGGGGACTGTTCGACCGTCTCCCGGAGGGCTGTCCGAGGAGCAGATGAGGGTATACATCCTCGCGGTTGGGAGGTTGTAAATCCTAGCTGCGGGGGTCTGCACCGACGATCGTCATCGACTCTACTTCCGCTGCGCTACGAGTCGGTAACGAAACAGATCAAACCTTGTATGCAGTCTTCATAGTGGTCCTGGGCTGGTGCGTAGGTCGGAAATTTTTATTTTCTGCTGCGTTACCCCTACAGTGGCATCAAGAGCCGTGCTATGCGTAGATGCAGGTTGCGATCTAGAATACATGGAGATGTATGGGTGTTGCACAATTAATTAGGTAGTAGATAAGATCTATTACTGAAAATTATTTGTGCGGGTAGCAGATGTAATCTGTTACCTGATGTTCTTGTTGCTTCCCTTAAATTTGCGTAGTCCTGATCTTGACAGCATTGTGGAATCTGACAAAGTTCTGGCAATCCGCGATCCTTTCATGCTGCTCCTGAGTATGCTGATTGACAGATCAACGAAGTGCTAACAGTTCTTTGGGTTCCACTTTAGTCAAAGAAAGATGGATGTTTCACAGACGAAAGGGCAATGCAGATATGATCTGCACGGGGGTCATGCGTATGACGAAGTTTAGTATGGGGCTCGAGATTTTATTATCTCGTGTTTCATACACCCTGGAAAGTTAATCTAGCGACTTGGATAATTATACTTGATGATGGACGTTGGTAGCTTCGGTTTGTTTCGAAACCTTAGAAGCCACGTAAGATAAACTTTTGCATGAACCGATTAGAGGCGTCTAACTTGGTTTTGCAGGAGGGTTTGCATGTGCATATGATGTGGTATAGCAGTGCTCATAATAATTTGATTATGTATGAGATGGCTATATGATGTAAATTGATTAAACATGACCTGCGTGTCATGATTCGGCATGATGGCTGGAGCCATATGATTGCACTTTAATGACCTGCGTGTCAGCCTTATGTAATGCACTTATTTTATTAGCTATAGAGATAGCAATATTATCTGGTGCATCGACAAGGTGGTGGCAATCTTCGCGAAGGTGAACACCGACGCGAGTGCCGAAGACGAAGAAATGAAAGACTTCTCCGTCAGAAAGGGCTATACCATATCATGCTAATTATGAATTGCCTGAGATGTTTATCCCTTTGATGCACCCTTCTTGATTGCGCGGTAGTCGCTTTTATTAGGGTGATCTCTCACAAAAATATCAAGTAGTTAGTGTTCTCCCAAGTGTAGCACCGTCACGGCACCTAACTTTTCGGGGTGCGCCATGACTGACATGGGTACGAACGAATTGAGAAGTGTGAGGCGGGTGAGGTCAGACCTCGCAGCAAGATCACTTGGTTGTCTTGACGTTCATGGCAGGATCGTCCTGAGCTCGGAACACGCGCATCGAAAGATGAACAAGAGTCATATAGAGATGTGATTGGCAGGTTGGCCTACCGGTTGAGATTTTCGTCATCAGTGGTGACTAACATCAATGACGAATAATCAAAACATGGATCTTGAATCGCTCACAATCAATTATGAGAGATATTGATTTGAGTGGGAGCGCACTGTTGAATTAACTTGTTTAATTCTCAGTGCAATTAATTTTGAACACTGTCTAAGTGTTTTTTGCATAATAGTTGTAGAATAATGGCTCGCATTTCCACCTTCCCTATTAAAATTGAATAGCTGTTAAATATCTGGTTAAAACTTTACGGTTGGTAACGTAATGTGAGGATTGTCCTCAAGAGTGCCGAGAAGGACTTTGTCCTATCGCATACTTTCGGTATTCTCCCGCTAATGCTATGGATCATGTGACTCTCGTCCTTCGATCCAAAAGCTAGAATTCTGTTTTCAGTCAAGTGCAATATGTTTGCTTCCATGAGACCCGAACTTCGAAAGTTTGGATAGTTATATGATATTCATGGAATCTGAAAATCATTTTCAGACACAAACAAAGGCTAACAGATATGTGATATCCAAAGCAATGTTTGTTTTGCAAACTGTTAGTAAAAGTGTTTACTAGGCATTTGACTGATAAGAGAGGGATCCAGAAGAAAGCCTTTCATATGATGAAATTGGATGTTTTTTCTGGAAGTAGGAGAAATACTAAAAGTTAAACTGTTAGAAGTATAATGGTAAAAAGAAAGAAGACTGGAATATCCAGCTCATGTATGAATGTCATACAAGTTTTTGATGTATAGATGGCTGGTCAAAGATATAGTCCTTGGGAATTATGATTAATTTGTTGATCACTAATTCTTGGGTATTGTGAGTTAATCACAAAGATACCCGCTCGATTGCATTCTGATGCAACTCGATGTAAGAACTACTATGGCCTAAGAGACTAGCCAGGAATGAGGTTTAGGTATACACAGGGAACATAGTAAATGTTACTATACCTTCCATCGGTGTATTACCGTCTGTATTAATTTTCATAATTCATTTAGAGTTTTTACCCACTCTAGCCCATTGCATAAGGTATCTTGCAAGAAGGTTGTTCATAAGAGAACTTCTGATGTTCGGTGTTATGAACAACATAAGGGCCATACTTTCATTATGAATGAGATGTATGTTATGAATGTTGGTAATAATATATTACCTCTGTGTTTACTTTCACAATTCATTTTAGAGTTTCATACACTCTAGCCCATTGCACAATGTTTGTTGCAAAGGAGTTGTTCATAAGAACAACAATTGTTGTTTAGTATTATGAATAACATGAAGGGCCATGCTTCCATCCAAGATGGGATGTATGTTATGAATATTGATGGTAATATGATACATCCATAACACTGACGCTAAATGTCGCAAGACTAAAAGAATACCACACAAGTGTGGCACTACATTTGGTCACATTGGAGAAACCCGCATGGAAAATTCCATTATGATGGATTTTGAAGTCGTTTGATTTTGAATCATCTGACACTTGCAACTTTCCTCCGAAAAGTGAAGTGACTGAAATACCGTTCACAGGCCATAAGGAACGAGTAACAAACTTATTGGTGATCATACATTTGATGTGTGTAGTCCGATAAATGTTGTTAGTAGTGGATTTATCTATCTTCAAAAATGACTCAAGTAGATATATGGATATTTACTTGATGAGACGTATGTCTGGATCTTTTGAAATCATTCGAAAGGTTTTCAAAAATGAAGTAGAAGTTATTGTAACAAGAAAATTATGTTTCTACAATTCGATTGCAGAAAGGAATATTTGAGTTACAAGTTTAGCGAATGTCTGATGAGTTGTGAAAGGGGTTTCATAACTTGCACTTCCCGGAACACCACTGCAAAGTGGAAAGTCTGTGAAGATGTAATCAAACCATTTATGACATGGTAAGATCAAAGATGACATAAATAAATTTGCCATTACTCCTTTTAAAGAGTGATGCTTTAGAGACTGCGGCTTTTACACTGAAAAGAGCTCCATCAGGTCTGTTGAAATGAAGCCATGGTATGGTACGCCCAACCATGTTATATCTTTTCTTAACATTTGGAATATGGGGCTTGTGTAAAAGGTTACAAACCTATTCCAAATCAGACAAGTGCTACTTTGTAGGTTATCCCAAGCAATTGGGTATTCCTCCCTCACTATACCGAGGCAAATAGTTTTGCCACGAAACGGTATGCTTTTTAAGAGAATGGTTCTTTCAAAAAGGGTGAGTGGGAGGACAGTGCAAACTCGATGAGATAATAGTATCTTCGTCATCAGGTCAAAGGAAAGGAACCTTGGAAGTAATTCCAGAGTTTCCTACTGCGACTGATACGGAAGTCTCTACAATAAAATGTATGGACTTCGGTCGAACTTGCAGCTAAACCACGTAGGCAAGGCTCGTGCAAACCTCTCAGGTGCGCAGACGAGATATTGTTGTTGGACAACAGTATACCTATGATACACAAGGAAGCGTTGATGGGCCCTGACTCCGGAATTGGCTAAATGCCAGTACAATCCGAGATAGTTTCCATATAAGTGATTCAAGATTAAAACCTTGATACACCCTTCGGAGGACTTAGAGTCTGACGAATTTTTATGGAACTTAAAACTGATACGGATAAAAATGTTTATCCATAAAGCTCGACTTGTTGCAATAACAAGTTCAAGGAGTTGACTACGATGAGGTTGTTTCATCGTAGCGATGCTTAAAGTCGGTTCGGGTTGAACTAGCAATTAATACATATTTCAATCTTGAGATATGAAACATGGATGACAAAAGGATTTCCATCTGATGGAAATGAAACCTAGGACTTGTATGTGATACAGTCCAAAGTAGGTTGTCGATCCAGAGGATGCTAGTAGGTATGCAAACTTCAGAGTTCCAGCGATGGACAGAAGAGAGCAAAATGGAGTTGGAATCTTCGTGTTTTGATGAAATGGTCAAAAGGGGTTTTGACTTCATCAATGGGTAACGAAGATGCTTGTAATTCAAGAAAGTAAGTGGGAGCGCAATAATATTTCTAAAAACCTTGTGTGCTTGACACATTGGTAATTGGAAATAAATTTCTTGACTCGAATTAGGACTTCATTTGGAAATAGTTTTTCGATGAAGTGCTTAGGCTAAATAGCCTTGATATTAGGCATGATGATCTATGAAGATAGATTTACCTAATGGGGCTAAGCAATGAATACATATTGACAAGATGCTAAAACCTTTTAGCATATAAAACGCCAAGGAGTGATTCTTGCCGAAGTCACATGGAAAGAGTTTTTGCAAGACTCGGTGTCCCAAAAACACCGATGAGCAAAATACATGATGGAGATTCCACACACCTTCGTGTTTGGATTAATCATGTATTCCATGGTATGTAAAACAACCAGATATGTCCGATACTCCCAAGGTGTTGCGAGTATGGATACCAAAGTGATCAAAGTACTGATCTTAGGACAACAGTGAAAGATGTCTTTGAGTACTAGAGTAAGTACTGATGACATGTTTTCTCGCAAGCGGAGATCATGAAGAGTTCGTTGTAAAATGTTACATCGATACAGTCTTCATCTTTTCTCCGTGCGATTTTTGATTTAAATTAAGGGTTTTGTGTAACACACAATGTGGTGGCACAGTTTGTTGGAAAATGTTCCAAACAAGTTACTGTGGCGAATTCTATAACAGAGGCGAAGTATGTTGCCGCTTTTGAAGCGACAAAGAAGATGTTGAATCATATAGTTCATTCATGAACTTAGTATGGTTCCAAGATGGCTTTTGTCAATGGGACACTACTGCAGGTAGTTGCTCCATAACTCAGTCTGAGGAATCCAGGTTCGACCTGTGATTCGCATACATACAAAGCCAAGTCCACACAAAATATGAATTTTGTGAAGGCGTGAAAACGCGAGGGATATGCAAAGATACACACGGAGCTGAAGTCGTCAGATCCGTTGGACATCAGGCTATACCACAAGCGAAGCATATTTACACCAATGTGTCATAGGTGTAAAATGCATTAGCATTGACTAGATTATTGACTCTAGTGCAAGTGGGAGTCTGTAGGAGATATGCCCTAGAGGCAATAACAAATGTTATAAATTATCTCTCTGTTCATAATTAGGTTTATGTTCCATGCTATAACTGCTGTGGTTCCCGAGCCCGTATATCCATAAAGGCTCTGGGGAAAACCCATGTGCACGTGTGGAATAATAAACGATAAAAAGTATTCCTAGTCATGCCTCTAAGACTAGCTCAAGTGTTGCATGATGATTATGTTTTCCCAATCATGGGCATGACTGTGCCAGCAATTTTGAGGGCACAATGTTATAGGAACATTTGTGTTGAATCGACCCGAATTGATGTTATGCTATGAGATACTTTCGTCACAAGTTAATGGTTAATAACACAAGAAGTTATTGTTTGCATAATTCCTTAGACCATGAGAGTATCGAGTTCCTTCATGCTTGATTCATGAACTTTGGGGTTTGTTAAACGTCATCCGTAACTGGATGGCTATTACGGCGGCTTACGGGTTCATGGGAAAGTATGGCAAGTAACTTGATAGCTCAAGATTGGGATTTGCTCCTCCGACGATGGAGAGATATACTCGGGCCCTCTCGGTGTAACGGTATCCATCATCGTCTGGCCAGACACAGGGTGATTTGATCACTGGGATGCCGGAACACGAAAACGAGAAAAGAGAACAAAACCGGTAACGAGGTAACTTGCATAGTGGACAAAGTGTTTGCCCACGGGGATGCAATAAATCTCACCTCGGGTGTTTGTGACATATCGCGAAGCAAAAGGAATAGCACACAGCAACTGGAGGTTCACTCGAATATTTATTCATGTGGGTATAGGGGTCAATATGGGTGTCCACGGCTCCGATGTTGATCATTGATCGGAAGGGTTTTCCGGGTCATGTCTATACTTCACTGAACCTATAGGGTCACACGCTTAAGGGTCATCTATCTGCTGAATACTAGACAGGGAGTCTGAGAGAAATCACCGAAAAAGTTTCGGAGACAACGGAAGAGTTCCGGAGAGAGAACACCGAAAGAGTTTCGGTAAAACCAAAAAGATGTTTCGGAATATATTATTAGGTCAAAAAGGGTTTCGGCACCGCATGGAAATTATCAGAGGGTGCCAGAATTGGTCTGGGAACTTCTGGGAATTTTCAGAGAGAAAAATCGGAAATGTTCCGAAACTGCCGTAACCGATGTTGATGCTTTCCGCTGATAAAAACCACAGCACCGAAAATGTTTCGGATCATGCCCAGAATAATTTTAGAGGGTACCGGAAATGTTCTGGGACCTTCTGGAATTTTTCAGAAAAAAGTTTCGCGGAAAACATCTTGTCCCAGTGCGAGGGGACAAGATCCCACGAATCGGGGGTTGCATGTTTGGTGGCTTTTTGTCTAGGGAGCATGCATGTTTCATGGAGACATGTTGGTGGCTTGTTGGGGGGGACAAGGTGTTGGGCTGCCATGGGAGTGTCCCCTTGGTGCCCCCCTTGTGTTACCTTTTTACCCTTCCATGTGGGACATGTAGCATGGGTAATTTGGTATTTCCTCCACCACCCCACCCCTTGCCTTGGCCTATAAATAGAGGTGGAGGGGCAGCCCTCCACACTCACTCCTTCTCACATACATGCCATTGCAATGATCTGGCTTCTCTCTCCCTCCCCGCGAAATAGTTTCGTAGAGCCGAAAGGCTGTCTGGGTTCCGGTGGGAACTAGTTCTGGACGGCGAAGCCCTGCCGGATAGATGACACCGTATGTGTGCAACTCTGTAGAGAGGTCGTAGTTTCGATCTTAGTGCCCTGAGGGGCTGTTCGAGAGTGCCTCCCGAAGGGCTGTCCAAGTGACGGACCGAGTTCTGTGAGTCCTCCCGAAGGGCTGTCCGAGTGACCGTTCGAGTTTCGAAGGTCCTCCCGAAGGGCTGTCCGCGACACCGTCCGGGGGACTGTTCGACCGTCTCCCGGAGGGCTGTCCGAGGAGCAGATGAGGGTATACATCCTCGCGGTTGGGAGGTTGTAAATCCTAGCTGCGGGGGTCTGCACCGACGATCGTCATCGACTCTACTTCCGCTGCGCTACGAGTCGGTAACGAAACAGATCAAACCTTGTATGCAGTCTTCATAGTGGTCCTGGGCTGGTGCGTAGGTCGGAAATTTTTATTTTCTGCTGCGTTACCCTACAGAGACATCACTAGTGAACATCATGAGACTCCGGTCCATATTACCATCATTGATCACATCCACTATTTACTTTCCATTATTATTTACTATTGCAAAACACTATCTATCACTACTATCATTGCTTTTAATCCTTTGTGAACTACAAGGCCGGAGGGATTGACAACCTCTCTGTACTCGTTGGGAGCAAAGTTATTTGTATCTGTGTGCAGGTCCACGTTGATTGCTACTAATCTGGCGCCGTAGCAATTGATACCTACTTGTTGAACCTAGGAGTCTCTGGGGATTCGATCCTCGGCATCTTTGCTAAGGGAAAACACTTCTACAATACTGCATCTTACACCTTCCACTTGGGGTAACCAACGAGGGGTTCGAGGCCCATCAAGGAGTATTTTCTGGCGCCGTTGCCGGGGATCTCTACTCTTCAGGATAGGGGAGTTGCATGCTATCTTTTACCTTTGCTTTTTAGTCTTGTTAGTTTACCTTTCAGTTTTTGCTTTAGTTCCCTTTATCGAAAATCACAAAAATAGTTATCTTGCTTGCTTGCTACTATGGGTTCCACCGAGAACACCAAGTTGTGTGACTTCACTAGTCACAACAACGATGACTTTATCAGCACACCTATCACTACACCTGCCACTTCAGCACCTTCATATGAAATTAAACCTGCTTTACTGAACTTAGTCATGAGAGAACAATTCTCCGGTGCTGGAGATGATGCTGGTTTACACTTGAACAACTTTGTTGAACTTTGTGATATGCAAAAGTACCAAGAAATAGATGGTAATATTGTTAAGCTTAAGCTTTTTCCTTTCTCCTTGAGAGGAGGAGCTAAAATTTGGTTTCAGTCTTTGCCTCGAAATAGCATAGATTCTTGGGACAAGTGCAAAGATGCTTTTATTGGAAAATACTATCCACCTGCTAAAATTATCCAACTTAGAAGTAACATAATGAATTTTAAACAATTGGATAATGAACACGTTGCCCAAGCTTGGGAACGTATGAAATCTCTTATCAAGAACTGCCCTACTCACGGTTTGACTACTTGGATGGTTATCCAAACTTTTTATGCAGGCTTGAACTTTACCTCGCGGAACTTGTTAGATTCGGCCGCGGGAGGAACTTTTATGTCAACTACACTTGGTGCTGCCACAAAGCTTCTCGATGAGATGATGACCAACTATTCCCAATGGCACACCGAACGCGCTCCAACAGGTAGGAAGGTAAACTCTGTCGAGGAGATTTCCTCCCTTAATGAAAAAGTTGACTTGATCATGTCTCTACTTTCGAAGCAATCTATTATTGATCCTCGTGATGTTCCTTTAAATTCTTTGATTGCTCAAGAACAAGTAGATGTGAATTTTATCTCTAGAAACAATTTTAACAACAATGCTTATAGGAGTAACTTTGGCAACAATCCTAGACCGTTCCCCTCTAACTCTTATGGGAACAACAATGCTTATCCTAGTACCAAGAACTCCAATACTGAACTAGAGACCATGCTTAGATATTTCATCACTACCCAAAAAGCCTTCAATAAAAGTGTAGAAGAGAAACTACATATACTAGATGATCTTTCTTTTAAGGTAGACCACTTAGCCAATGAGGTAAAATTGCTAAAAATTGAAACTTCCCCTCTTAAGGAGAGGGAAGTCATCCCTATTAATGCTACTCAAGTACAAATCAATGAAAATATTAGGATGATGGCTAAGCTTAAAGAAAGATGGGCTAGAGAAAGGGAGGAAGAGGAAAGAATTAAGAGCCTTCCTACCCACCACACTGTTGCTACTATCCAAGTTATTGAGGATGTTCAAACTCTTAGCACCCAATGTACTCCTGGTCTCAATGGACCTATTAATGGTGATGCTATGACTATAGAAGCTACCAAACAAGTGAACCTTAAGGACACCACTACCACTTTACTTGATGCTCGTGACCTTGATTTTGATAATTGCACTCTTACCGAAGTTATTGATTTCCTTCATAAGATGTCTAGAGATCCCCGCACTAGCACGCTTAACCTTGCCTTCACAGAGCATATCACTAATGCTCTCATCAAAGCTAGGGAGGAGAAACTTAGAGTAGAAGCCTCCATACCTAGAAAGCTAGAAGATGGTTGGGATCCTATGATAAAAATTAATTTGAATGACTTCTCTTGTTATGCATTATGTGATGTTGGTGCTAGTACCTCTGTTATGCCCAAAAGGATATATGATATGCTTAAATTGAAACCTTATGATTCTTGTTCTTTTGGTGTTCGTCTCGTTGATTCTTCCATAAAGAAACCATTGGGGAGGATCGACGATGTTCTTATTGTTGTCAATGATAATTATGTGCCCGTTGATTTCACTATTATGGATATTGAATGTGATCCTTCATGTCCAATTATTTTGGGACGTCCCTTTTTACGCACCGTTGGTGTTGTCATTGACATGAAAGAGGGTAATATAAAATTTCAGTTTCCTCTCAAGAAAGGGATGGAACACTTCCCTCGTAAGAAGATCAAGTTACCTTTTGAGTCCGTTGTACGGGCTAGTTATTCTTTTACTCTTGATAAAACTTGATCTATGCATTATGCCTAGCTTAAACGCATAAAAGAAAGCGCTTTTGGGAGGCAGCCCACATGAATAAATTTTTTGCTTTTGTTGTGTCTTGATGTTGTTTACTGCTGTAGCATCATCATTGTATCTTTGCTTTTCATATTTGTGCCAAGTATAGCCTCTGATTGCTAGAAAGTTCAAAAGTTGTGAGGTGCTGTCCAGGAAACAGATTCTGTCCTTGGATAGAAAAATTCGTATAAAATCACCAGATCATCTTTTTGGTCTGAATTTTTTCGACAGCATTCTCAATATAATTGTCTTTCGTGCGTCTGTTCTGAGTTTTTTGATTTGAGTTGCAGAAGTATCCCGAACAGATCAATTACTGCCTGCTGTTCTGTTTTTCACAAATTCTGTCCTGTTTTCCCTTTCCCTCACTTTGCAAATCAAGAACTTGCTTTTTCTTTGCAAAAACCTTTTGGCAATCTTGAGAAACAGTAGAACTTCAAGAATATCCTTATTTCCAGCAAGGTATAATTATTTTATTAAGAGTACTAACCTCGCTAATCAGATTATGATGAGTTATGTATGAAGGGAGTTTTTAAGTGTGCGAGGGAAGATGATAAAAAGATTCAGGAGTGTCAAGCGCTCAAGCTTGGGGATGCCCCCGTGCACCCCCCAAGAAATATTCAAGGAGACTCAAGCGTCTAAGCTTGGGGATGCCCCCGTGCATCCCCTTCTCCATCAACATTATCAGTTCGTCTTTCGTTTCGCTATATTTTTATCACTTCATGTGTTATGTGCTATGCTTGGAGCGTCTTGCTTTTAGTTTTCTTTTTAGTTTTTCATAACGAGTCGGAACCCAGCATTCCTTTATGTGGGAGAGAAACACGCTCCATTTCTACCTAGAACATAACATAGAATTTTCATGTCTATCTATGCTGTGTGTGTTCTTTGTCTTTTAATAGCTACTATAATGCTCTGCTCTTAGTATTCATGCTTATCTTTTCAAAGAGCTTTTGTTTAGTTGGTTGCTTGAACTCTCTTTAATTACCATGCTCACCTTATTAATAGAGTTTGCTTCCGTTGCATTGGTTAATGTGTCTATGATAAAGATGCTACTTGCATGATGGTGCTTAGTAGTTCAGGTTTTCTTATGGTTAATCTCAAATAGCTGGGGGGTTCCCAATGTGTTATTGGAGTACCAACTTGATTTGTCTGCCTATGATGTGGTATGGTTTAGTAATATCTTCCTTCGAGAATTTATTTTGATTGACTTGGCGTATGCTCACGCATATTTAAGACTGTAAAGAAAGTCTGTCAAGCCTTGATGATCTTTTATTTTTGAGTAGCGATATAACTTCCATGCCTGATTCAATATTGCTTTGTCGCTCTGCATGATTATGACCGTCATTGCTCTCTTAGTTGGTCGCTCCCAGTCTTTTGCTAACCTCCACCTGTACTAAGCAAACTAACCATGCAATACATAGCTCATGGGAAAGTAGCCTAAAAACTATTGTGGTAAAGAATATGTTGCTTATGTATCTTATTTCTTATAAGTTGCTTGCTGAGCGGTAACCATGTTTCTGGGGACGCCATCAACTGTCACACTTTTGTTGAATATCATGTGCGTTGCTATGCATGTTCGTCTTGTCTGAAGTAAGGGTGATTTACCATGGGTTGAATGACTATGCATATTTTTAGAGAAGAACATTGGGCCGCCAACCAAAGCCATGTATCATGGTGGAAGTTTTAGCTTGGACCTTAATCCTCAATCTCTCATGAGAATATGCTTATGCATTAAAGAGGAGTCCATCATCTATTTTCTATGTTGTCCCGGTATGGATGTCCTCAAGTTGAGATCTATCAAAAACGAGAAATCAAATGCGATTTATCTCCTTGGACCTTTGTACAGGTGGCATAGAGGTACCCCTTTGTGACACTTGGTTAAAACATATGTAATGCAATGATAACCCATGGAGATCCGAGCTAATTAGGACAAGGTGCGAGCACTATTGGTATTCGATGCATGAGGCTTGCAACTTATAGGATGTCTTATGCATGACACATATGAAGTACTACTACCGTTGACACAATTGCTTCCATGTTTTCAAAATAAAAAGCTCTAGCACTTAACCTTTCTTTTACTTTTATGTTGAAGCACCAACTACTGAGAGCATGATTGTCATTCTGAGTGTAATGTGAATTGTCCCAAAGTAGCATTGTCTTCTGCATGATTGTGAAATCGTTTATTCTGAAATGATTGTATCTAGTCATCACTTAAACCTTGAAGGTGCCCCTGCATTTATGTTTTGCACCACTAAAGGGGGCAAGCTAGATATCACTTTATCATATTTGCACATCATGTTCATTGCAAATCTTTTTGATGTTTCAGTTTCATGTTGTAAAACTTTCAGTCATTTGTGATTTTCTCATGAGGCAACTTAATCACTTTAGAATCATTGTCTCAGTAAGATTTTGTCATACGACTATGAAAAAGTCCTATATGGTTAATAGCATGTCACCACAGAAATTATTCTTGTTATCATTTACCTACTCGAGGACGAGCAGGAATTAAGCTTGGGGATGTTGATACGTCCAAAACGTATCTATAATTTCTGCTTGCTCCATGCCACTTTTGGGTGATATTGCTATGATATTCATACACTTCCATACACTTTTGATCATATTTGGACTAACTTACTAATCCAGTGCACCCCAGTGCCAGTTTCTGTTTTCGGCTGTTTTTGTATTTCAGGTTTTCACGTTTCGAGAACTGCCCAGAAAAATCCAGAAAAATTATATAAAAAATCAGCGATCCGGAAACAACACTACGTCCGAAGGGCAGCCTGGGGGGGGCACAGGGGCTCTAGGCGCCCTGTGGGCGCCCCCCCATGGGCTGCGCCGGGGGGGCGCCTGGGCCCCCCGAGGCTCCCCCGGTGCCCTACTTTGGCATATATTTAAAGGGTCCTCCGTAACCATCAGAACAGGAACCCTTTTCGCGATCCCATCTCTGTTCCGCCGCCACTGCCGCTTCCAAGATCGGGAGCACCAGGAGAACTCTTCCCGGCAGCCTGCCGGAGGGGAGGATCACCACCGGGAGCTTCTCCACCACCATGGACGCCTCCCGGATGACTCGTGAGTAGTCTCCCTTGGACCATGAGTCCATGACCAGTAGCTATGTGATGTTCTCCTCCCGTTCTTGTGCTTCACTAATTAGTCCTCGTGAGCTGCCCTACATGATCGAGGCACCTATGTAATCCTTATGCTGTTGCTATGTTGAGTTTGCTGGGATCCGATGGATTATGAGATTATGTTCAGATTGATCTTGAGTAATATATTTGATTCACCTCTTTTATATTTTTGTTCATAAGTAATTCTTGCATGTTCTCTGTTGTTATTTATTGCTTTGGCCGAGTAATAGGTAGTGACTCCAAGAGGGAACGTTATGCTCGATTGTGGGTTCATGCCCCTCGATGACT
>LR738714.1:765049230-765095939 GCA_902687465.1 Secale cereale
TGCTTGTGCCCGCGGGTGCAAGGATTGTT
The DNA here is from genome assembly GCA_902687465.1 of Secale cereale. Lineage (NCBI taxonomy): Eukaryota > Viridiplantae > Streptophyta > Magnoliopsida > Poales > Poaceae > Secale > Secale cereale. The sequence goes on from LR738714.1 coordinate 765,049,260, forward strand.
TACTTTACGCAAAGTTCTTTTAATGCAGTTGTCTGTTGCATTGAGTTTACACTATGGGTGGGACTCGCAACTTAATACCAGCGAGATGTTCTGGATAGATATCTCAAGGTGGATGATTAGTAGTAGATATTGATGGATTTCGGTCTACTTACTTTGGCATACCGCCCATGCTTTGAACCTCAACCTTTCTTGCAATGTAGTCAGCATTGGTTTGCGTTCGTGGTCCTGTCAATTGCCCAGCTGTAATTTGTTTACCTCACATAGCTGTTTTATCGTCTTTTGGGAGAGAGACATCACTAGTGAACATCATGAGACTCCGGTCCATATTACCATCATTGATCACATCCACTATTTACTTTCCATTATTATTTACTATTGCAAAACACTATCTATCACTACTATCATTGCTTTTAATCCTTTGTGAACTACAAGGCCGGAGGGATTGACAACCTCTCTGTACTCGTTGGGAGCAAAGTTATTTGTATCTGTGTGCAGGTCCACGTTGATTGCTACTAATCTGGCGCCGTAGCAATTGACACCTACTTGTTGAACCTAGGAGTCTCTGGGGATTCGATCCTTGGCATCTTTGCTAAGGGAAAACACTTCTACAATACTGCATCTTACACCTTCCACTTGGGGTAACCAACGATGGGTTCGAGGCCCATCAGCTCCTGCCAGCTATCCCGTGGATGCTATCACGGAGTCTCAAAATTGCCACCTTATGACGCAATGGATTAATATGAAGGTCAAGGCGACTGCTGGCTCTGTTTATCCTACTCGACCCGGCGCAACTTTTAACTGCCGACCGATTCCAGAAGGATATGCTAGGGTGATGGTGGATGAAATAACAGAGGGATTTGAGGACCTCCAGCTTGACCACCCTACCGGTGAAGGGGAGACTCGGCTGGGTTCTTCTCTGAAGACTCCATGCCTATGGCGGAAGGACCTCATCAACATTCTGAACTGGACGCCTCCGCCTCCTCCTCCTCCTCCTCCGGCGAGTCAGGGCACTCCGCCTCCTCCACTGCCTCCTCCTCCGGCGAGTGACGATCAGGGCACTCCGACTCCTTCTCCGGCGCATGGCGGCACTCCGCCTCCTTCTCCGCCTGCGCCGGCGCGCCCGAGCAGCCAGCCTCCTCCTTCTCCGCCTCGTCAGCAAGGGCGGAAGAGACCCACCGCCGCTCCGGCTGCTCCGACGCATCGTAGTCCTTCTCCTCCACCGCGTAAGCAAGGAAAGAAGACAGCCGCTTCGTCTGGTCTGCCGGCGTCTAGCAGTACAGCCAGAGGCGGGAGGCAATACATATTCGGTCCTTCTCTCACGCCTCTAGAGAAGTTACCATACGAGAGGTCTGACGAGGAAAACGCGAAGATCGCTGAAGGCGAAGTGAAGGACTGGCTTGAAGGGTTGAAAGCACAGAGACATCCACCTCCGGAGGAGAAGATAGATCCAGTGAAAGCAAAGCGCACTCTGGCTGCCCTGAAGAAACCAGCGAAGTGTCCGCCGAAAGACAACTATGACCGCATTATTGAAAAGTCATTTCACGAAATGAAGCGGTCGGGAATGTAATGCCCAGGATGGAGTTATACCTCCTACGTGTCGAGGCACGACTTAAAGGCATAAGTCCATCCTAGAATGATCTCAAGTTTGGTAATCTTTGCACAACTCATGTAAAAGAGGGATAGTAAACTGAAAATAGTTGGCTTACACTCGCCACGTCACATAAATACAGTTCAAGTCTCAAACATCATACATTAAGAACACTACAACCCTCTAAGGGCAAAAGCCAAAAGTCAAAGTACCAAACTCAGATAAATAAACCACAGGCAGATCGAATCCTAGTAAGAGACTCCACTACTGATCGTCCGGGTAGCGCACGTAGTAACGACTACACTCCTCGTCGTACTCCCAATCCAGCTCGGTGCCATCACCTGGATAGCTCACAGCTGGACCTGCATCTGGTGTGTGAAGTAACTGTGAGCCACAGAGGACTCAGCAATCCCGTTCCCGGGTAACAGAACTATCATAGCCTTTGGGTGAGGGAATGGCTGAAGAAAGAACAAGTCTGCAGCAGCAACTAGCATCTAGCTTACGCAAGTGAGAGCGAGAAGAGAAGGTATCGGCGAGAAGTGATCACGAAGTGATCCTAGCTACAAGCTCACAAACATAACCCCTCCGTGTTCAACTCCCGAATCCCTATTCGGAAATTGACAGTCACGGAACACACGCTGGTAGTGCATTAGTAACATTGTGTCAAGTTATCTACAACCGGAATTAACAAGCTCCCATCCGCCACATAACCGCGGGCACGGCTTTCGAAAGTTCAAACCCTGCAGGGGTGTTCCAACTTGACCCATTACAAGCCCACAATCCGCGGAGTCGCAACTCCAAAGTGGGAAGACCCGAGTATCCTCGGAATCCCGTGCTCAAGATATACCGAGCTAAGGTAAGGCTAATCCAGCAAATCCTCCCGGCGTGCCGACACCCTGATAGTAGCCGCGCGTATCTCGTCTCAGGCCACGACCGGATGGGCGATTCTACGGGTGGATACCAGATACCTCGGGTTGCCCCAAGGCGGCCCCGCAGAACCCCCGTTTCGGACCAACACTCATGTGGAGCACTGGCCCGGGGTTGTTGATTAAGAAAGAGGGTTAATTACTCCCTATGCATGTTTAGTTTGTTATTAGGCAAATAGTACCAATGTTGGGATTTGCTGGAAAAGACTTAGCACTTAGCGGTTTATCGAGGGGGTCCCATACACCCCAACCGTGTTAGGAACGCATAATCAAGGAACATAATACCGGCTTATACGGATCCTAACGGCATGAGTGGAACAAATCACCAAGCAAAAGGCTTAGCCTTCCACCCTTGCCAATATATAGATGATTTCAGTTTAAGCATTTATATAGTGTGATATAACCCAACCAAACTTCAACATGAAGCAAGCATCTTCACTTCACCTGCAACTAACAACGCTATAAGAAGGGCTGAGCGAAGCGTACTTAGCCAAGCAACGGTTTGCATAGGTAGGGTGGTTAAACATGGCAATTGGTTACAAGTAGGAGGCTGACAAGAAGAACATGGGCATAGAGGCAAAACTATTGATCGAGACTACTAGCAATAGGCAAAGATAGTAATGTTATCGGGGTTCGGTCATCTTGCCTGAAGAGAATTCGTTCGGATCGTAAGAAGGGTCCTCGTGCTCAACCTCGTTGGAAACCTCGTGCTCAACTTCGTACCCGGTCTCAGCTTCCGGCTCTAAACAAGACAAACACACCAAGCACCAATCAACACGATGCAATGCGCACTCGAAAAACATGAATGCATGATGGATGCACTGAGGATGCACACGGAGCACGTAAAACATCACTCAATCAAAACACCTCAAAACAAGATAACAACCTGATATTATTAATCTACACAGAAAATCAACCAAGTTTGATATAAGATTCGCTGAAATCGGAGTTACGGGCTAAAAGTTATGCCCGAAACAAGATTTGAGCGAAAGCTGAAAATTACAGCAACATAGCAACTTGGGAGCTCAAAATAATTAAGCTACGGCACCCAAAAAGTATGGCAAAGGACTTGAACACAAACTAGATATATAGTACAGCAACTAGGTCCAAAGTGCACCCCCAACGGAGTCACGGATCAACAGCAATGATCTTGGACATATTGAATTTTGAAATAAAATTCTGGCAGCAGAATTTTATTGAAACTTTAGAGCAAAAGATAAACATGCTACAGCCACTCAAATGGACATGTGAGGACATGGATGGAAAGACAACAATATATAGTACAAGGAACAATCAAAATCCACCCCAAAACTATCATGCTTTGTCCTACAACATCACACGAACATGGCATCGGAACGTTACAGATTTCAGACTTAGTGAAAAATCACTAAGTCCTAAAACAGCAACATCATCATAGCACACAAAAGAGCATGTTTAAGTCACCTCGAAACTAAACATGGCAAAGGGTAAGCACCTCATCAACATACACATGAAGGTGATCCCGAAACACACAAGCATGCATCATTGAGGTGAACACAACGATTGCAACGAGCTCAACAAGATGGCATTTCATTACAAGTGAAAACACAACATGTGAACATGGCACTTTGCGATGATGATAAAAAGGAAACAATAAATCTATCATGCAACCTATCACACACAACACGTAGTTCGTGGCAAGACGAACACGTGGACATGTCATTTGCATCGTTTGGACAAACGAGCTAAAAGTTATCCCATGTCAAAGGTGGCATGAAAATAACACATAACAGCAGTTTATAACATGATGCACTCTTGCAACAGCAAAACATGTGTCAAGATGACATCTAACATGCATGACAACAACATGTAAAACGTAGAGGACATCTCCACGAACATCTGGACATGCTACACGCGCAAAACGGAGCAACAGGCACAAAGTTAGAGCAGTTCAAAGTTAGCATTTCAGATAAACAGATCTGGGGACTTGGTGGGGAAAAACAACCTCAGGGATCTGGAACCGGATGAACAGTACGGGCCGGGGGGAGCTACAGCGGCGGCGGCCCGATCCGGCGCGGGGCGGCCCAGGCGCGCGGTGCGGGAGGCGGCGGCCCAGCCGGCTGCGGGAGGGAGGCCCGCCTGGCCTCGGCTGGCCTGGGGCGGCGAAAGGGCCCGTGGGGCGGTGCGGTGGCGGCCCACCGCGCGGAGGCGAGGCGGCCTGCGGGGTGGCGAAAGGAGGCCCGCGCGGGAAGCTTCGGGCCGGAGGCGAGAGGCCCAGGCGGCGGCGCAAACTGGCGAGGCAGAGGCCCAGTCGCGGAGGGAAACGGGCCCCTGGCGCGGGGAGGTTCGGGCCAGCGATCTGGTTCCCTCCCAGACCGGGATCCGGCGCGGTCGATCGCTCGGTCGCTGCGAGGCGCCGAGGACGCGGTCGATGCGGTCGACGAGGAGGAAAAACGAGGCGTTGACCTCGCCCAGGCGCGGATCCGGTCGACGGCGCTGGTTGGATCGAAGGATCCCCTCGGGATCCCGAAGAAAATGAAGGATCTGAGGAAAGAAAAGAAAAAAAAGAAGGGGATCTAGAGGAGGAAGAAGAAGGGGATAGGGATGCCCAAAATAGACTAGGGGGGTCTATATGTAGCAGTTTTTAGGGTTAGGAGGAGATTTAGGGGCGCTAGGAGCCCTCCGATCGCGATCCAACGGATCCGATCGCGGAGTTGATTTAAAAGGCCTAGACGGAGATAAAAGAAAGCCACAGGGGTATTTCCGGGACACGAAGTGAAGGCACATCGGACCCACACGGACAACGGAGGGAAAAGTCAACGGAGTCCAAACGAGACGAGATTTGAGAGGCGGGTTGCACACAACAAAACAACAACACACACAACAACCTCGCGGCACACCGGTAACGAAAAATGCCCGAACAACAAAGTAGGCCTACGGGACGTCACGGACACGTGAGGGAGCTCCGGAACACGAAACGGACAACGGGAAGAAACACACGGAACCGGATGCAACCCACAACACAAATGCAATGCAATGCACATGTCTACATGATATGAATGAATGCCACACACTCACACAACAAAACGACGAAAGCCCGAAAGACAAAGAACCCGAAAAGGAAATAGATGAAGCCGGAGATTTATTATATACCCAAAAGGGAAAGTATTACATCCGGGGCATTACAAACTCTCCTCTACTACAAAAAGATCTCGTCCCGAGATCTAGGACTGGAAAAAGGAAGGGTACTCGGAATGAAGATGATCTTCTCGTTCCCAGGTAGCTTCTCGGTCTGTGTGATGTGACCACTTGACTTTCAGAAACTTGATGGACTTGTTGCGAGTCTTACGTTCGGTTTCTTCGAGAATTGCAACTGGATGCTCTCGGTAGGAAAGGTCTTGTTGAAGATCAATCTCCTCAAATGGAATCATGCGCTCAGGTGCCTTGAAGCATTTGCGAAGCTGAGACACATGGAAGACATCATGAACATTTGCAAAGTTGGAAGGGAGCTCGAGCTGATAGGCTAGATCGCCTCTTTTGCCAAGAATCTTGAAAGGCCCGATGTATATAGGAGCAAGTTTTCCTTTGATACCGAATCTTTGGGTTCCTTTCATCGGAGAAACTCGGAGATAGACATGATCACCGATGTCGAAAACCAAATCACGATGCTTTCCGTCATAGTAGCTCTTCTGGCGCGACTGAGCGGCCTTGAGATTCTCACGTATGACTTTGCACATTTCTTCGGCTTCAGAGATCAAATCATTGCCAAGAAGTTGGCGTTCGCCTGTTTCAGACCAGTTGAGAGGGGTACGGCACTTTCTGCCATAGAGAATTTCAAACGGTGCTTTGCCTGCACTTGCTTGAAAGCTGTTGTTGTAAGAGAACTCGGCAAATGGAAGACAGTCTTCCCATTTCATGCCGAAGGATATGACACAGGCTCTTAGCATATCTTCAAGGATCTGATTCACACGCTCGACTTGACCACTAGTCTGAGGGTGAAAGGCAGTGCTGAACCTGATCTTCGTGCCCATGGCGGACTGAAAGGAGTCCCAGAACCTTGATGTGAACAAGCTGCCACGGTCTGAGGATATCACTTGAGGAATGCCATGTAAGGACACAATTCTGGAAGTGTACAGCTCTGCAAGTTGAGCTGCATTGATTGATTCTTTGACTGGAAGAAAGTGAGCGACTTTGGTAAGCTTGTCAATCATCACAAAGATAGCATCATTGCCTCGCTTGGATTTAGGAAAGCCAGTGACGAAGTCCATTTCAATGTGGTCGAACTTCCACTCGGGAATAGGAAGAGGTTGGAGAAGACCGGCTGGACGTTGATGTTCTGCTTTCACTCTTCGGCATACATCACATTCATTCACGAATTGGGCAATCTCCCTTTTCATGCGTGTCCACCAGTAAGACTGCTTGAGGTCTTGATACATCTTGGAACTGCCAGGATGAATGGAAAGGAGAGAGTCATGAGCTTCTTCCATTATGAGCTTCCTGAGATCACCTTTGGGAACAACGAGTCTGTCCTCGAAGAACAAGGTATCTCTCTCATCAACACGGAAGCACTTGTATTTTGGAGTGCCCTTTGCAATCCCATGTTTCACCTTCTTCACCATGGTATCACTGAGCTGGGCCTCACGGACTTGATCTTCCAAGGTAGGAGCAATTTGGAGATTTGCAAGAAAACCCTGCGGAACAACTTGAAGGTTGAGCTTCCTGAATGCTTCACAAAGCTCAGGCTGGTGTGGCTTGATAAGAAGGCTGTTGCAATATGCCTTTCTGCTCAAAGCATCTACAATTACATTCGCCTTGCCTGGAGTGTACTCAATGCTGGGGTTGTACTCTTGGATCATCTCGACCCAACGAGTCTGGCGGAGGTTCAGATGCGGCTGTGTGAAGATGTACTTCAAACTCTTGTGATCAGTGAAGATGTCGACCTTTCTGCCCAACAACAGATGTCTCCACGTAATCAGAGCATGTACCACAGCTGCTAGCTCGAGATCATGTGTGGGATAGTTCTTCTCACTTGGCTTGAGCTGCCGAGAAGTATATGCCACAATTTTCTTATCTTGCATAAGCACACCACCAAGGCCTTGAAGAGAAGCGTCATAGAACACTTCATAGGGCTTGGTTTCATCCGGAGGAGTCAGAACTGGAGCAGAGACAAGCTTCTCTTTGAGGGTTTTGAAAGCCACTTCACATTCGGGAGACCAAAAGTATTTGACATTCTTCTGAAGGAGGTTGGAAAGAGGCTTGGCAATCTTGGAGAAGTTCTCCACAAACCTTCTGCAATAGCTGGCAAGACCCAGAAAACTGCGGAGCTGCTTGACGTTCTGAGGAGCTTCCCAGTTGACAATTGCTTCAACTTTCTCGGGATTTACCGCAATACCGTCAGCTGAGATGATGTGGCCCAGGTACAAAACCTTATCGAGCCAAAACTCGCACTTTGAGAACTTGGCATAGAATTTATGCTCTCGGAGTCGATCAAGAACCAGACGCAAGTGCTTTTCGTGATCTTCTTCATTCTTGGAAAACACCAGAATATCATCCAGATACACAAGCACAAACTCGCCAGTATAGGGGTTGAAGATGTAATGCATCATCCTTGAAAAGGTAGGAGGAGCATTGGCGAGACCGAAGGACATGACGGTATACTCATATGAACCGTAGCTCGTTCTGAAGGCCGTCTTGGGAATGTCTTCCTCGCGAATGCGAATTTGATGATAGCCCATTCGGAGGTCAAGCTTAGAGAATACTTTAGCTCCTTTGAGCTGCTCAAAGAGTTCGTTGATGTTGGGGAGCGGATACTTGTTCTTAATCGTCTTCTTGTTCAATGGCCGGTAGTCAACACAGAGACGCTCCGTGCCATCTTTCTTCTTGACAAATAAGACACCACAGCCCCACGGAGATGTACTCGGTCTGATGAGACCCATACTCTCCTGCTTATCAAGCTGCTTCTTCAATTCCTTCAATTCATCCGGAGAGAGCTTGTATGGACGCCGGCAAGCAGGTTCGGTGCCCGGCTCGAGTTCAATGACAAACTCCACCTGACGGTGTGGAGGCATGCCTGGAAGATCTTCTGGAAAGACGCCTTGATATTCGTTCACCACTGGAATTTGCTCTATGGCATTAATTTCACCCTTATCATTAAGAGAGAAAAGCCGAATAGTATTATCCCTGGAGGCGAAGATAATCACATCATCATCAGAATGAGTCAATTTGACTTCCTTTTGAGCACAATCAATGTGAGCATCGTGCTGAGAAAGCCAATCCATTCCGAGAATGAGGTCGATGTCAGAATGACCAAGAATCACCGGAGAAGCCAAAAATCGATAATCACCCATGCGAATGGAAACATCCGGAGCATATAAACTGGAATGCATCTGCTTTCCCGGAGAAGAAACTGCCAACTGCTTCGGTAAAGCTGCTGTGGTCACACTATGCTTGGATGCAAACGGGCATGACATGAAAGAATATGAAGCACCCGAATCAAATAACACTTTAGCTGGAAAAGAGTTAACTGGAAGGTTACCCAAAATGACATCAGAAGAAGCCTCCGCTTGTGCTGCATTCATCAGATTGACCCTGGCAGCCTTTGGATCATGCTTGACCATAGCGGTACCGACAGGAGGAGGAGGAGGAAGACGCTTCGGATTCGGACATCTGTTGGCATAGTGACCTTTCTGAGTGCATTTGTTGCAAGTCACTTCTGAGAGAGGACGGAACTGAGAGCCACTGGACTTGGAGCCTTGAGACTGAAACTGCTTCTTCGACTGGTTGCTTGGGTTGGGTGGGTGGGAGAAACCACGACCACTAGAGTTCTTGTTGTTGGAGTTGTTGAAGTTGCTGGAGTTGTTGTATGGAGCTCGAATCACTGGAGCAGGAGGAAGCCAGAATTTCTGTTGTTTCGCGGCCAACTGAGACGATGAGGTAGAGTGAACAGCATCTCAGATTCTCTTCTTAGAAGCCTACATCTTAAGCTGAGCTGCTCTTGTTTCAAAGCCATGTTATAGAACTTATCGAATTCGTCTGGCTCGAACAAAGTGAGAGCAAGCTGAAGTTCATCTTTGAGACCTCCACGGAACTGATAGATTTTGCTCTTTGCATCAGGAATGTCTTGCTTTGCATAGCGAGCGAGGTTTTGGAACTTGACATTATACTGATAGACTGTCATGGAGCCCTGCTTGAGGTTGCGGAATTGCTCACGCATACCCTCAATAACACTTGTAGGAATGTGATGCGAGCGGAAATCCTTGCAGAAATTCTCCCATGAGATCACTTGACCCGGCCTTGAGTCTTTGTACTGCTGCCACCAGTCAGCTGCTTGATCTTTCAGTTGGAAGGCTGCAAACTTCACATAGTCATCTTCTTTCACGTTACTGCACTCAAAATGCTTCTTGATATCGGTCAGCCAATCTTCAGCATCGAGAAGGTCGACACAGTAACTGAAAGCTTTAGGATTGTTGGCCAAGAACTGGTTGAGGGTAGCATGGTGCTGCGGGAAGAAGTTGCCTTGGTTCATTGGAACGCCCTGATTAGCTTGATTAGCTTGCATAGCCTGCATTTGCTGCATCATCTGCATCATCAACTGAGTGTTCTGAGCAGTAGTCTGCATAATTGCTCTCCAAGCCTCTGGCGGAGGAGGAGGTGAAGGAGGATGCTCTGGAACCTCTTCCACCTCTGGGTTGGCATTCGGAACCCTTTTCGGAGCCATCCTGTAAGAGATGACCACGAATCAGCAAATGATTGACAAAAGGAATAAGCTGAATCAATGGAATGAATTGCAACAAGTCTTCACAATAATCATTCGAACAATAAGAACGAATGAAATCATCCGAACAAGAGGAACGAATGAATTTCTCAGTTAATTGATAACATCAGTCTTCACGAGAGCCACATAGGGAACAAAAGGATAAAATAATAAAACAACAAGGTACGGAAAGGAACAAACACAAGAGAGGAGTTCCGTTCTAACATCTTTGTGCTGAAAGCATATGAACGCGTTACGAAAAGGTTTTGCAATCCCCGGATCAGCATAGCCAAGGACCCTTTAAGATGCAACTCCTGATAGTAACATCGGTCATATAACTCCTTCACTCAATGTCGAACCCCGAACTCACTAACCTGCATTCGTTGGAAGAATGCCTACGATCTACTGGATAAAACCCACCTATAGTTTTCCGAAAGATTCCAGTTATGCAATCAGGTGTTGGGGATACACGGGAAGCACCGCGCAATCAACTCTAACCTACATCCAGGTGTATCCATCCTTCAACACATAACCAGTCTTTCTCGGAAACTGTGTACCTCGGACCTTCGAAAAGCATCCACTATAACAAGCTATGGCAATACTCCCGAACTACCTCCCCAGTACTGGGTGATGTCGGGGTTATCTTGCCACTGGCCGTATAGGGGAGATTTTCGATGTCGGCCGTCTTAAGTATTTAGTACTGCCGCGATATGCTTGTTACAATGATACCCCGAAGCTCAACTCCTCGGTAACAGGAGGCATCGGGAACAATATCCTTGTCACAAGAACATCGAAACAATCCCAGAATACTCGCGGGATTCCTAAAAAAAAATTTGTGCAATTTTTGAAGATAGGAGAGACAAGAGTAGACGTGAGGAGTCCTCACCAGAGAGAAAAGGGATGAGAAGCAAAGAAATCCTACTCTCCGATATAATATAGGACTCAAAAAGTTTTCAGTGTGTGCCTAGACTCAACCGTCAACGGTTCGATCAAACAGTGGGGGCTCCTAGGTCGGAGAAGGCTCTGAATACCAACTTGTAATGCCCAGGATGGAGTTATACCTCCTACGTGTCGAGGCACGACTTAAAGGCATAAGTCCATCCTAGAATGATCTCAAGTTTGGTAATCTTTGCACAACTCATGTAAAAGAGGGATAGTAAACTGAAAATAGTTGGCTTACACTCGCCACGTCACAGAAATACAGTTCAAGTCTCAAACATCATACATTAAGAACACTACAACCCTCTAAGGGCAAAAGCCAAAAGGCAAAGTACCAAACTCAGATAAATAAACCACAGGCAGATCGAATCCTAGTAAGAGACTCCACTACTGATCGTCCGGGTAGCGCACGTAGTAACGACTACGCTCCTCGTCGTACTCCCAATCCAGCTCGGTGCCATCACCTGGATAGCTCACAGCTGGACCTGCATCTGGTGTGTGAAGTAACTGTGAGCCACAGAGGACTCAGCAATCCCGTTCCCGGGTAACAGAACTATCAAAGCCTTTGGGTGAGGGAAAGGCTGAAGAAAGAACAAGTCTGCAGCAGCAACTAGCATCTAGCTTACGCAAGTGAGAGCGAGAAGAGAAGGTATCGGCGAGAAGGGATCACGAAGTGATCCTAGCTACAAGCTCACAAACATAACCCCTCCGTGTTCAACTCCCGAATCCCTATTCGGAAATTGACAGTCACGGAACACACGCTGGTAGTGCATTAGTAACATTGTGTCAAGTTATCTACAACCGGAATTAACAAGCTCCCATCTGCCACATAACCGCGGGCACGGCTTTCGAAAGTTCAAACCCTGCAGGGGTGTTCCAACTTGACCCATTACAAGCCCACGATCCGCGGAGTCGCAACTCCAAAGTGGGAAGACCCGAGTATCCTCGGAATCCCGTGCTCAAGATATACCGAGCTAAGGTAAGGCTAATCCAGCAAATCCTCCCGGCGTGCCGACACCCTGATAGTAGCCGCGCGTATCTCGTCTCAGGCCACGACCGGATGGGCGATTCTACGGGTGGATACCAGATACCTCGGGTTGCCCCAAGGCGGCCCCGCAGAACCCCCGTTTCGGACCAACACTCATGTGGAGCACTGGCCCGGGGTTGTTGATTAAGAAAGAGGGTTAATTACTCCCTATGCATGTTTAGTTTGTTATTAGGCAAATAGTACCAATGTTGGGATTTGCTGGAAAAGACTTAGCACTTAGCGGTTTATCGAGGGAGTCCCATACACCCCAACCGTGTTAGGAACGCATAATCAAGGAACATAATACCGGCTTATACGGATCCTAACGGCATGAGTGGAACAAATCACCAAGCAAAAGGCTTAGCCTTCCACCCTTGCCAATATATAGATGATTTCAGTTTAAGCATTTATATAGTGTGATATAACCCAACCAAACTTCAACATGAAGCAAGCATCTTCACTTCACCTGCAACTAACAACGCTATAAGAAGGGCTGAGCGAAGCGTACTTAGCCAAGCAACGGTTTGCATAGGTAGGGTGGTTAAACATGGCAATTGGTTACAAGTAGGAGGCTGACAAGAAGAACATGGGCATCGAGGCAAAACTATTGATCGAGACTACTAGCAATAGGCAAAGATAGTAATGTTATCGGGGTTCGGTCATCTTGCCTGAAGAGAATTCGTTCGGATCGTAAGAAGGGTCCTCGTGCTCAACCTCGTTGGAAACCTCGTGCTCAACTTCGTACCCGGTCTCAGCTTCCGGCTCTAAACAAGACAAACACACCAAGCACCAATCAACACGATGCAATGCGCACTCGAAAAACATAAATGCATGATGGATGCACTGAGGATGCACACGGAGCACGTAAAACATCACTCAATCAAAACACCTCAAAACAAGATAACAACCTGATATTATTAATCTACACAGAAAATCAACCAAGTTTGATATAAGATTCGCTGAAATCGGAGTTACGGGCTAAAAGTTATGCCCGAAACAAGATTTGAGCGAAAGCTGAAAATTACAGCAACATAGCAACTTGGGAGCTCAAAATAATTAAGCTACAGCACCCAAAAAGCATGGCAAAGGACTTCAACACAAACTAGATATATAGTACAGCAACGAGGTCCAAAGTGCACCCCCAACGGAGTCACGGATCAACAGCAATGATCTTGGACATATTGAACTTTGAAATAAAATTCTGGCAGCAGAATTTTATTGAAACTTTAGAGCAAAAGATAAACATGCTACAGCCACTCAAATGGACATGTGAGGACATGGATGGAAAGACAACAATATATAGTACAAGGAACAATCAAAATCCACCCCAAAACTATCATGCTTTGTCCTACAACATCACACGAACATGGCATCGGAACGTTACAGATTTCAGACTTAGTGAAAAATCACTAAGTCCTAAAACAGCAACATCATCATAGCACACAAAAGAGCATGTTTAAGTCACCTCGAAACTAAACATGGCAAAGGGTAAGCACCTCATCAACATACACATGAAGGTGATCCCGAAACACACAAGCATGCATCATTGAGGTGAACACAACGATTGCAACGAGCTCAACAAGATGGCATTTCATAACAAGTGAAAACACAACATGTGAACATGGCACTTTGCGATGATGATAAAAAGGAAACAATAAATCTATCATGCAACCTATCACACACAACACGTAGTTCGTGGCAAGACGAACACGTGGACATGTCATTTGCATCGTTTGGACAAACGAGCTAAAAGTTATCCCATGTCAAAGGTGGCATGAAAATAACACATAACAGCAGTTTATAACATGATGCACTCTAGCAACAGCAAAACATGTGTCAAGATGACATCTAACATGCATGACAACAACATGTAAAACGTAGAGGACATCTCCACGAACATCTGGACATGCTACACGCGCAAAACGGAGCAACAGGCACAAAGTTAGAGCAGTTCAAAGTTAGCATTTCAGATAAACAGATCTGGGGACTTAGTGGGGAAAAACAACCTCAGGGATCTGGAACCGGATGAACAGTACGGGCCGGGGGGAGCTACAGCGGCGGCGGCCCGATCCGGCGCGGGGCGGCCCAGGCGCGCGGTGCAGGAGGCGGCGGCCCAGCCGGCTGCGGGAGGGAGGCCCGCCTGGCCTCGGCTGGCCTGGGGCGGCGAAAGGGCCCGTGGGGCGGTGCGGCGGCGGCCCACCGCGCGGAGGCGAGGCGGCCTGCGGGGTGGCGAAAGGAGGCCCGCGCGGGAAGCTTCGGGCCGGAGGCGAGAGGCCCAGGCGGCGGCGCAAACTGGCGAGGCAGAGGCCCAGTCGCGGAGGGGAACGGGCCCCTGGCGCGGGGAGGTTCGGGCCAGCGATCTGGTCCCCTCCCAGACCGGGATCCGGCGCGGTCGATCGCTCGGTCGCTGCGAGGCGCCGAGGACGCGGTCGATGCGGTCGACGAGGAGGAAAAACAAGGCGTTGACCTCGCCCAGGCGCGGATCCGGTCGACGGCGCTGGTTGGATCGAAGGATCCCCTCGGGATCCCGAAGAAAATGAAGGATCTGAGGAAAGAAAAGAAAAAAAAGAAGGGGATCTAGAGGAGGAAGAAGAAGGGGATAGGGATGCCCAAAATAGACTAGGGGGGTCTATATGTAGCAGTTTTTAGGGTTAGGAGGAGATTTAGGGGCGCTAGGAGCCCTCCGATCGCGATCCAACGGATCCGATCGCGGAGTTGATTTAAAAGGCCTAGATGGAGATAAAAGAAAGCCATAGGGGTATTTCCGGGACACGAAGTGAAGGCACATCGGACCCACACGGACAACGGAGGGAAAAGTCAACGGAGTCCAAACGAGACGAGATTTGAGAGGCGGGTTGCACACAACAAAACAACAACACACACAACAACCTCGCGGCACACCGGTAACGAAAAACGCCCGAACAACAAAGTAGGCCTACGGGACGTCACGGACACGTGAGGGAGCTCCGGAACACGAAACGGACAACGGGAAGAAACACACGGAACCGGATGCAACCCACAACACAAATGCAATGCAATGCACATGTCTACATGATATGAATGAATGCCACACACTCACACAACAAAACGACGAAAGCCCGAAAGACAAAGAACCCGAAAAGGAAATAGATGAAGCCGGAGATTTATTATATACCCAAAAGGGAAAGTATTACATCCGGGGCATTACAGGGAAGTACTAGAAGTGATCAAAGGTTAGCAGAAGGACGAGCTGGGAAACAAATTGCCCAGCTCGGCGAACAAGCGGACCAATCGTGCCCCCCGCTCTAGGTGTCTAGCGACATCGTCGCTAATGATCCGACGATGGTGCCCGGTTATAGCAATCTTGGAGATTACCTGCCCGACGATGTACATTATGATTTCTTGGAGGTGCAGATACAAAGATACGAGTACAGGAAGCCTCTCGTCAAAGATTAAAGATCTTTATCAACGATGATGGGAAGATTGCATGATTGATACTTGAAAATCTGCAGAGAGTCTGGGGGGAGGGATAGTTTGTATGTGAGAGTTAAACCGGAGCATGACCTCGTTGGAAATGAACTGTTGCCTATTCCATTTGAGGAGTTCTATTAGTTTTTCAATCAATTGGCCCTCGATAAAGCAACGGTCACCTGCTACTGTCTGTAAGTAGTACTACTTCTGTCATTAAGTCTCTCTATATAGCTTAGCTCTTTCATTGCATGTATTTATAATTATCCTCACTATATTATGCAGATTGAAGATCGTCAAATTGAAAAAAAGACAAGTCGATGATATTGGGTTCATTAACACATACCTCATAGATGCAACTGAGGTTAAATTGCGTGCCTCATATACCGAGGCCAACTTGCTACGATCGTTGGTAGTAAACGAAAACAAAGATATAATAGTCTTTCCTTACAACTTCAAGTGAGTGTTACTGTCTTGTGCATATTCGGTTTCCCTTATGTATTAGTCAAGGTTATAGTAATGTAATTGATGAGTTCATGCATGTGTGCGCAGCTTTCACTATATTCTCCTAGAGATTAAGCTTGACCAGGGAGTAGTAACTATCTTGGACTCTAAACGAAAAGATCCCAAGGAGTATGCGGACATGACTCAAATGCTCGAGAAGTAAGTTAAATCGATCATTATCCACCATGCATATCAGCAACTTTGTTCATTTCTGATATCAAGTAATTATTTTCTTTGTCTGGCAGGGTTTGGAGAAAATTCACCAAAAAAGCTCCGGGACTGCCGAAGAAGCTGGAATTTAGACACCCGAAAGTAAGTACTATATAGTAGCATGTTCCGCGCATCTCCTATTGATTCAAGCGCTAGTTTCATCAATACCATTTGGCATTCTTGCTTATCAGTTTGATTGACCTCAATTTCTTGTAAAGTGGTTGTGGCAGGAACAGGGGAATGATTTCTGTGGACACTACATTTGCGAGTCCATCCGCCACACGACCTGTGAGCGGGGCTACTCTGACGCACAATTTGAAGTGCGTAAGCATTTAATAATATTCACAATTTTATTTCATTACCATCATTTGTGTTGAGTTTCATTTATATATATATATATATATATATATATATATATATATATATATATATATATATATATATATATATATATATATGGTGGGTCTATTCTCATAACACTCCTTATGACCTTATTCTCATAACAACAACCTTATTCTCATAACACCCCCACTTAAATAGGTTTCTAGCGCGGAGCGCCCCGATGACAGCAACCACTGCCCCGCCTCCTACCCCGAGCTGCCGCCCCGCCTCCTTCCCCCACCACCGTCGCGCCGGCTCCTACCCTGATGCAGTGCGGTTTTCTTGTGCAGTTCGGAAGCGCAAAAAAACGCTCGGTGCCATTATTCGTCGGTCGCACAATTTTCAAAACTGCTCTTAAACCATGCGGAATCTCAAAAAGTGTTTGGCGAAGTTACGTCTACTCCATAGCTTTTCAACGGTATATTACACGCATAATTCCGATAAACGATTAAAAAACTAGAGCAAAAAAGGTACCAAAAAACAACACGTACAATTTTTTCAAACATACAGTTCACCGTTTTCAAAACTGCTCTTAAACGGTGCGGAATCTCGAAAAGTGTTCAATATGGCGAAGTTGCGTCTACTCCATAGCTTTTCAACGGTATATTACGCGCATAATTTCGATAAACGGTTAAAAAACTAGAGCAAAAAAGTACCAAAAAAACAACACGTACAATTTTTTCAAACATGCAGTTCACCGTTTTCGAAACTGCTCTTAAACTATGATGAATTTTGAAAAGTGTTCAACATGGCAAAGTTGTGTCTACTCCATAGCTTTTCAAGGGTATATTACACGCATAATTCCGACAAACGGTTAAAAAACTAGAGCAAAAAATGTACCGAAAAAACAATACGTACAATTTTTTCAAACATGCAGTTCACTGGTCTCTGTGTTGCAGTAACATGCAGTTCGGAAGCGCAAAAAAATGCGTCGATTTGGGTGTCGCGAAATACAGAGTTTCCGCGTTTTCGTAATTTCAAAAGTGCTCTTAAACCGTAATGAATTAAAGAGGGTGTTCTACATGAAAAAGTAGCGTCTCGACGATATCATTCCAATGGTGTATCATTTGGATCATTTCGATTAACGTTTTGTAAAAAATTCACGAAAAACGGCCACTGCCCTTCGTAGTCAGCCGCACAATTTTCAAATTTCACTAAAAACCGTAAGGAATATAAAAAACATTTCAACATATGAAAGTTGCGCCTCGTTCGTAGCTTTCCAACGGTATATTACACGCCTTCTTTCGACAAACGGTTAGAAACTGGAGCGAAAACAGTACCGAAAATTTGAAAAAATTCAAAAAACACAATTCCGTGATTTAGTAAATTCAAAACTGCTCTTAAACCGTAGCGAATTAGAAAAAATAATAGATATGCAAAACATGCGCGCCAACGATACCTTTCCAACGATGTATCATACGTTTTATTCCGACGAGCGGTTTAGAAAAAAACGCAAAAAAAAAACGCTCGCTGGCATTCGTTGTGAGCCGCACGATTTTCAAAACTGCTCTTAAACTATGATGAATTTTGAAAAGTGTTCAACATGGCGAAGTTGCGTCTACTCCATAGCTTTTCAACGATATATTACACGTATAATTTCGATAAACGGTTAAAAAACTAGAGCAAAAAAGGTACCAAAAAATAACACGTACAGTTTTTTCAAACATGAGGTTCTGTTGCAGTATCTGTGCAGTGCGCATAGCTTACTAATGCAGTAAAACAAAGCAGTTCAGAAGTGTTACCAAAAAATAACACGTACAGTTTTTTCAAACATGAAGTTCTGTTGCAGTATCTGTGCAGTGCGCATAGCTTACTAATGCAGTAAAACAAAGCAGTTCGGAAGTGTTATGATAATATTATTCTCATAATGTTATGAGAATAGACCGGCTGTATATATATATATATATATATATATATATATACCTCAATATACCTCATATACGCATTAATTATACTTCTTTATCATTCTTAATATACTTCATTAAATATTGTAAGATATCCCAATATGAGTTTTGTTGAAAAAATATTATCTACGACGTACTTTTTGTAATATACCTTTTTCACGTACAAACACATCAGTATATACGTAAACATTTAAAATATGTAGACTCACATGAATTTTTTCATGGAAATCATTTTGGGGTATCTAATAATTACTAATGAAGTATATTAAAAATAATAAAGAGGTATAAAAGATTCATCTATATGGTATATGAGGAGCGGGAGTACGTACTCTCATAAATACACAACCATTTTCCTATATATATATATATTGACCCCCTTCTTCAAATTAGATATTTCAGATGCGGAATGAAATCCTAGCACCAGATCGTCTGCGAGCAATTCAAGAGGAATTGGCGTCATTCTCTCTTGACCACGTGATCGTTGAAAACGGAGAATACTATGTGGACCATGCGTCCGTATGATAGGAGATTATATTTGTAAGAGATAATTATTGTATGTATGTATCCGGTAGTGTCGGATAAATATACGAGAACTTGTTGTTCGACCAATCTTTCGGAGAAGGAGAGGTGGTCGATATCACTTCTCTCTGTATGCATATATATGTTGATGACGATCTTCTGTTTCCTTCATTTGCTTACTAGCTAGCTAGCTAGCGTGTCTAGTCCTCTCTATACATATGTGTAGTACGTAGCATCGACCAAGCACGGACATAAGAGAGGACACTTCTCTCTATTAATTAGCTAGCTAACACAATATATGAAACACCTAAATTAATCCACCAAAACCCCCAAACCCACCCCCCCTTTCAAAAAAAAAACCCCAGCCACAGAAATGCTGACGCGTGGATGCCTTTTGGTCCCGATTGGAGCCACCAACCGGGACCAAATGCCCTCTTGCGTGGGCTCCGCGCACAGGCCACGTGGAGGCCCATCTGTCCCGGTTCTAGTTTGAATCGGGACTAAAGGGCTAGGCCATTAGTACCGACCTTTTAGTCCCGGTTCAATAACCGGGACAAAAGGCCCTTACGAACGGGGAAAAAAGGCCCGTTCTCTACTAGTGTTCATGAGCACTGAAAACCTACAGGATGTCATGAACAAACCGTCCACTTCCAAAACCATGCTCACAAAATACTTTAGGATGCATGGATGAGGTGGACCCTTCACTAGAAGAAAATAGGGCTTCGGTCATAGCTCAATATACACATTAGACCCAGTTGCATTACGAACCGGGACTAATGTGAGCATTAGACCCGGTTTGAGCGGCTAAAGGCATTAGTCCCGGTTCAAATGGGACCTTTAGTCCCGGTTTGAGACACGAACCGTGACTAAAGGGCATCGCACCCTTTAGTCTCGGTTTGTGTCTCAAACCAGGAACTAAAGGTCTAATCCTTTAGTCTCGGTCTGAGGTACGAACCGGGACTAAATGGTGTGATGCCCTTTAGTGCCGGTTTGTGTCTCGAACCGGGACTAAAGGGCCCATTTCTCAAACTCTACCCCCCTTGTCGATCGCCATTTCAGTTTTGAAAAAAACAAAAGAAAATAATAAAAACTTCAAAAAATAAAATACTTCGAGATGTAGTTATATTACTACATCTACTAGTTAGGAAAATTAAAAAAACATAAATTTGGACATGATTTGCATAAAAGTGTTATGAAAAAGTAAGACGGCTATAGCTTTTGCATACGATGTCGGAAAAAAACGTATAATATATCAAAATGTTCAGCACGAAAAACCGCATCCGATTTTGATTGCATACGACCATGTAGCTTGATCACATTATCCATCAGTGTTTCAAACACTATCTGAATTGAATATGGATGGGCTAAGGGCAAAAAATGTGCATATTTAGTAAACATGTCTACTACCACAAGAATGACCTCCTTCCCTTGTGAGTTAGGCAATGCTGTGATGAAATCCATAGTGATATGAGCCCAAGCCATATCAGGTACAGGGATAGGTTGCAGCAGGACAGTAGGACATATGTGTTCCACCTTATTGAGCTGACAGTCTGGACACTGACTGACAAAAGTTTTAGTGCCCTTCTTTCCGTTAGGCCAGTAGAAAACTTTTTTGATCCTGAAATAAGTAGCTTTAATTCCAGAATGGCCTCCTATTGCAGAAGAATGAAAAGTCTGCAATAGTTGTTGTCTGATGTCAGATGTAGCTCCAACATATATTTTGTTTTTGTATTTCAACAGGCCTTGATGTGTGGTAAACTTTGGGCTTTCCTCATTATCTGCAGCGACCTTCTTTAAATTTTTATCGGTGTCCTGATCTCCTTGATAACTCTTCATTACATCTTCAGTACAGGCTGGAACTACAACAGTCACATTATTGCACTGAATGTGTTGCATAGTATCCCTTATGGACAGTGCATCTGTTACTGTATTTTCTCTCCCATATTCCAGGAGCTTGAGGAGCAATTTGTGTTGTATTCCCTCATTTAATCTTTGAGTAGTCAAAAGATTGTTGGTCTGTTTTTATGATCAACTTGTTTCCCCACACATAGTGTCTCCATTTCTTGAGAGCTTCCAGGATGGCAATTGCTTCTTGAGCAGCTGATTTTGGGCCTAAGATTTTGCTGAGAAAAGCTATAGGTCTGCCTTGCTGCATAAGTACAACTCCAATTCCCTTTGCACATGCATAACTTCTATAGTGAAAGGTAGATCAAAGTTTGGGAGGGTTAACACAGGATTGCTGGTCATTGTGGTTTTCAGAGTTTGAAATGCTTTGCTCTTGTCAGGTCTCCACTGAATTGCATCTTTCTTTAGCATATCATGGAGAGGCCTGCAGATTTGTCCATATTGCTTCACAAACCTTCTGTAATATCCAGTCAATCCTAGAAATCCTCTTAGTTGCTTTACATTTTCAGGTATAGGCCTGTCTCTGACTACCTTAATCTTGCTTGGATCAGTAGCTACACCTTCTCTGATATAATGTGTCCCAGGTAAGATACCTGATTAGTTGCAAAAGTGCACTTGGACAGTTTCACATATAGCTCATGTTTTTGCAAGGTACAAAAGTTCTTTCTAGATGTGTGTAGTATTGTTCCATAGATTTGCTGAACACTAACATATCATCAAAGAAGACCAAAATGAATTTTTCCTTTTCTAGTTCATTGACCTCTTCACACACAGTGCTCATCATTCCTTGGAAGGTACCTGGACCACATGCTAATCCAAAAGGCACCACTTTATATTCATAGTGTCCCATGTGTGTCCTGAAGGCTATTTTTGGAATGTCATCTGGGGCCATCCTAGTTTGGTGATATCCAGACCTCAGATCTAGTTTGGAAAAAACTTATGCTCCATTTAACTCATCCAAAAGGTCTTCAATAATTGGCATGGGAAATTTGTTCTTTATAGTTATTGCATTCAGCTCCCTAGAATCCACACACAGTCTCCACCCTCCATCTGTCTTTCTGACCATGATTGCAGGTGGGAAAAAGGGACTGAAACTATCCTATATTTCTCCTTTTTTAATTAATTGTTTGATTATTTACTTCATTGCAGCTTTTTGCTAATGAGGTACTCTATAAGGCCTTAAGTTAGCAGGTTTGGCTCCCTCTTGTAACACAATTTTGTGGTCACAAGTCCTTTTTGGAGGTGGCTTCTCTGATTCCGGAAATATTGATGCATATTTCTGTAACAGGGGCTGTAAAGCTGCTGGAGGGTCTGACTGTTCTTTGCTGGTTTCAGACTTCATTTCTTGAATCTATAAAATATATCCCATCACTCCTTTCGATATAAGTTTCTCCATTTTAGCTGTAGACAAGACTTCATTTCTTGTATCAGCAACAAATATGTTAAGTACTATCGAATGTGTTAAGTTGAAACAACGGCATCTTATTATTTATTCTGATGGCTTACATTTACTAGCCCTTGGAGCCTAGAACAACGGTATAAACATGTAGCTTGTTTGTTTATCCTCACATCTTATTTTAATCTTCCCCAGAGTCCAGAACAGTATCATTTAGTATCAAGCTCTCTCTCGGTCTCTCCATGTCATGTCGCTGCGGCCCTGCCATCTCTAGACTTCCATAAAAAATTGCTCTATATTCTTGCCGCCGCCGTGTTCTTTTCGGTGTCTCTTATCTCTTCCACCATCGAGCCATAATTCTACATGTGCTTCCCACCGGACGAGCTACGTCTAGCTCCGTGTGGTATCGTGTTGGGAAGGAATCAAGATAGCTTCCACCTGGACCACCTCCGCCGTCGAGTAACTTCCGTCGCGCCCATATAGCATACGCCACTACTGGAATATGAGTTTCGTCGAGTTTCATCCTTTTGTCGAGTTCAAATTACGAAAGCTCGGCATTGTAATGTGTATGCTAAGTTTGCTCTTAATTAGACTCTGGAGTGACACCATACTCGGTAAGCTTCGCCATTTTCCTAGTGTCAGGACTAATGGACGTGGGTGTGGATTATGTGCTTCAACATATTGATAACTTAGAGGGTATGTGATTTCCCTACGTTGGTGTCTTTCTTGCAGTGTTGCAACTTAAGCCGCATTTGCCCAACATGCATATTGTTGAATTCATGAGCACTGATAACCAAGAGGATGTCATGAACGAACCGTCCACTTCCAAAACCATGCTCACAAAATACTTTAGGATGGATGAGGCCGACCCTTCACTAATAGAAAACAGGGCTTCGGTCACAGCTCAATATACACATTAGTCTCAGTTGCATTACGAATCGGAACTAATGTGAGCATTAGACCCGGTTTGAGCGGTTAAGGCATTAGTCCCGGTTCAAATGGGACCTTTAGTCCCGGTTTGAGACATGAACCGGTACTAAAGGGCATCGGACCCTTTAGTCCCGGTTTGTGTCTCAAACCAGGACTAAAGGTGTGATGCCCTTTAGTCCCGGTTTGTGTCTCAATCCGAGACTAAAGGGCCCATTTCTCAAACTCTACCCCCCCTGTGGATCCCCATTTCAGTTTTGAAAAAAACAAAAGATAATAGTAAAAATTTCAAATAATAAAATCCTTCGGGATGTAGTTATATTACTACATCTACTAGTTAGGAAAATTTAAAAACATAAATTTGGACATGTTTTGCAAAAAAGTGTTATGAAAAAATAAAACAGCTATAACTTTTGCATATGATGCCGGGAAAAAACGTATAATATAACAAAATGTTCAGCACGAAAATCCGCATCCGGTTTTGACCGCCTACGGCCATGTACCTTGATCACATTATCCATCAGTGTCTCAAACACTGTCTGGACCGAATATGGATGGGCTAAGGGCAAAAAATGTGCATATTTAGTAAACCTGTCTTCTACCACAAGAATGACCTCCTTCCCTTGTGACTTAGGCAGTGCTGTGATGAAATCCAAAGTGATATGAGCCCAAGCCATATCAGGTACATGGAGAGGTTGTAGCAGGCCAGTAGGATATATGTGTTCCACCTTATTGAGCTGAAAGACTGGACACTGACTGACAAAAGTTTCAGTGTCCTTCTTCCTGTTAGGCCGGTAGAAAACTTTTTTCATCCTGAAATAAGTAGCTTTAATTCCAGAATGGCCTCCTATTGCAGAAGAATGAAAAGTCTGCAATAGTTGATGTCTGAAGTCAGATGTAGCTCCAACATATATTCTGTTTTTGTATTTCAACAAGCCTTGATGTGTGGTAAACTTTGGGGTTTCCTCATTATCTGCAGCGACGTTCTTTAAACTTTTATCAGTGTCCTGATCTCCTTGATAACTCTTCATTACATCTTCAGTCCATGCTGGAATTACTACAGTCACATTATTGCACTGAATGTGTTGCACAGTATGCCTTCTGGATAGTGCATCTGCTACTGTATTTTCTCTCCCTTTCTTGTACTCAATTGTGTAGTCATATTCCACCAGCCTGAGGAGCAATTTATGTTGTATTCCCTCCGTTAATCTTTGAGTAGTCTGATTCTTCAAAGATTGTTGGTCTGTTTTTTATGATCAACTTGTTTCCCCACACATAGTGTCTCCACTTCTTGAGAGCTTCCAGGATAGCCATTGCTTCTTTTTCATATATGGATTGAGCAGCTAATTTTGGGCTTAAGCTTTTGCTGAGAAAAGCTATAGGTCTGCCTTGCTGCATAAGAACAACTCAAATTCCCTTTGCACATGCATCAGCTTCCATGGTGAAAGGTAGATCAAAGTTTGGGAGGGTTAACACAGGACAGCTGGTCATTTTAGTTTTCAGAATTTGAAATGCTTTGCTCTTGTCAGGTCCCCACTGAAATGGATGTTTCTATAGCATATCATGGAGAGGCCTGCAGATTTGTCCATATTGCTTCACAAACCTTCTGTAATATCTAGTCAATCCTAGAAATCCTCTTAGTTGCTTTATATTTTCAGGTATAGGCCAGTCTCTTACTGCCTTAATCTGGCTTAGATCAGTAGCTACACCTTTCTCTGATATAATGTGTCCCATGTAAGATACCTGATTAGTTGCAAAAGTGCACTTGGACAGTTTCACATATAGCTCATGTTTTTGCAAGGTACAAAAGTTCTTTCTAGATGTGTGTAGTATTGGTCCATAGATTTGCTGAACACTAACATATCATCAAAGAAGACCAAAATGAATTTTTCCTTTTCTAGTTCATTGACCTCTTCACACACAGTGTTCATCATTCCTTGAAAGGTACCTGGACCACATGCTAATCCAAAAGGCACCACTTTATATTCATAGTGTCCCATGTGTGTCCTGAAGGCTGTTTTTGGAATGTCATCTGGGGCCATCCTAGTTTGGTGATATCCAGACCTCAAATCTAGTTTGGAAAAAACTTATGCTCCATTTAACTCATCCAACAGGTCTTCAATAATTGGCATGAGAAATTTGTTCTTTATAGTTATTGCATTCAACTCTCTGTAATCCACACACAGTCTCCACCCTCCATCTGTCTTTCTAACCATGATTGCAGGTGAGAAAAAGGGACTGAAACTCTCCTGTATTTCTCCTTTTTTAATTAATCGTTTGATTATTTCCTCCATTGCAGCTTTTTGCTAATGAGGTACTCTATAAGGCCTTAAGTTAGGAGGTTTGGCTCCCTCTTGTAACACAATTTTGTGGTCACAAGTCCTTTTTGGAGGTAGCTTCTCTGATTCCTGAAATATTGCTGCATATTTCTGTAACAGGGGCTATAAAGCTGCTGGAGGGTCTGACTGTTCTTTGCTGGTTTCAGACTTCATTTCTTGAATCTATAAAATATATCCCATCTCTCCTTTTGATAGAAGTTTCTCCATTTTAGCTGTAGACAAGACTTCATTTCTTGTATCAGCAACGAATATGTTAAGTACTATCGAATGTGTTAAGTTGAAACAACGGCATCTTATTATTTATTCTGATGGCTTACATTAACTAGCCCTTGGAGCCTAGAACAACGGTATAAGTAACATGTAGCTTGTTTGTTTATCCTCACATCTTATTTTAATCTTCCCCAGAGTCCAGAACGGTATCATTTAGTATCAAGCTCTCTCTCGGTCTCTCCATGTCATGTCGCTGCGGCCCTACGAATGATTGTCCAGCTCCCATATGATGCTTACCTTGACCAATCACTGACTAAGAGTTTCTCCAGAAACCAGGTCCTCAACATTGACAACTCCAAAAGAAAGAGAAAACATGTTGTTGTTTTCATCGCTTGCAAAAGGTGCCAAACATTGTGAGCCATTAGCAAGCTTGACAAAGCATCCATCAAGTCTTATCAATGGCCTACAATCATTTAGAAATCCCTGGATTTGTGCATTGGAGCTAAAAAACATACCATTGAATGGAGGATTATGGCATTCTTCTAGCCTGGGATTTGGCATTTTTGTCAACACAATAATGCTCCTAGGATTCTTATTCAACAATCTTTAGTAATAGTCCCTAGTTCTGTAATATTGCTTGTCCTGATCCCCAAGCACTTTGTCTTGTGTCTTAGCTTTACCTCTGTATGCCACCATCTTAGTGATTTCAATGTTCAGATCTCTATTAAGGACCCTACGAATGCTTCAAGCTTCTAGTTTGGATCTGCTCTGAAGCTGTCTTCATAATGAGCTGCTAGCTACGCTGAATTTACCCTCATATGCTTTGTTCAAGAATTCCTCCAATTAACTTGTTAACTTACCAATTAATCCCTACTCATATGGTCACTAAGTAGCCATAAACTGATAAATCAGCCAATTAATTGATTAACTGGCCAATTAACCTATTAATCTCCTACTCGCGAACCAACCGAGCAGCTACCCGTTAACGATTTCCTCAACAATGTTGTATGTTCTTTGCTTATTCCATATGTGTGAGATTCTACATCCTATCTGATCATGAATGTGGCCTTACTTGAGAGCACCTTATCCTAATCATGTCCATCTTTTTCTTAACAAAACAAAAGCTTCTTCCCAGCAGTATGTGAAAAGACTTGATAGAAGCCTTGAATTGTTTGAGTCTTTGAAACACATGCCCCTAACTAGTGCACTTGGAATCTTGTCTGCATCATTCATAAGTGAATCATCAAATTACATTATAGGGCTAAAATCCTTCATTTGTTTCTTTTTTTCGTGGAACATGACCATAGTAGTTGTACAAAGAGTCATCTCCATCATCAGACAAAGGGGCATCTGATAACTATAACTCTTCATCAACTATGTTCTTCTTCTATGCCCTTCTCTTTTGCAGAGCCAACTTCCAATCTGCAATATTTCCCTTCTGGCTTACCTCCTATGCTTTTGCAAAAAGCAATCTCCTTTTGTGATTTTTTTACTTCTTTATTGTGTCAGCATCCTCACCAACAGACAAAACCTGATTATTATCCTCTGATTGAACACCCTTTTGTACCATCCCTTTCTACCTCTTCTCTTCCTATTCTTTTCTTAGCCTTTTTGTCTCAGCAAAGATATCAAAGCCTTCGTCATCACTTCAGTCATAGGCAAGATGCTAATTGTATATATTTTGCATTTTTTTCACCAACATCACTGAACTCTTCATCTGACAGCAAATGTTGATCATCTTGAGCATTAGCTTGAGTTGACTGAATTTCTTCCTCTCTAATTGGATTATCAACAAACCCTGACTGGTAATCTCGACTAGCCACAACCTAGACATGCACATTACTAGGACCAACTCTGTCATTCTTATAAGCAGAACCAACAACAAATGGAGGAGTTGCAAAAGCAACTGGAGCGGGATCAACAACTATTGTTGTAGAGGCAACATCAATTAGAACACTAGCAATATCAATTGGAGCTTGAACAACAAGAAATAATCCATGCTCAGCGACAACTATTCCATGGTCGGCAACAACTGGAGCTGGTTCTATAATCCAATCAGGTCTCCTCTAACAATGTAACTGAAGAATCTGTCATGAGCTATATTAATTCTTCAATCATCTTCTCAGCTGTAGTTTGATCTATCAGTTCAATCATAGTCATCCTCCTGCCAGTTGGGTTCAACCTGTTCAACCTGCCTTTGTAGTAAATAAAATTATTTCTGCTTAACCGTAGCTGCACCAACTCGTCATTCAAGTTATCGAAAGTAATTGTGTCTAGACGCCAAGGCCCAGGACGAGTTTGAATAGTTGATAGTGTTGGGGAACGTAGTATTTTCAAAATTTTCCTATGATCACGCAAGATCTATCTACTAGATGCATAGCAACGAGAGGGGAAAGTGTGTCTACGTACCCTCGTAGACCGGTAGCGGAAGCGTCAAGTGACGCGGTTGATGTAGTCGAACTTCTTCGCGATCCAACCGATCAAGCACCGAACGTACGGCACCTCCGCGTTCAGCACACGTTCAGCTTGATGACGTCCCACGAGCTCTTGATCCAGTTGAGCTTCACGGGAGAGTTTCGTCAGCACGACGGCGTGGTGACGGATATGATGTATTCACCAGCACAGGGCTTCGCCTAAGCACTGCAACGGTATGACCGAGGTGTGTTTCTGTGGAGGGGGCACCGCACACGGCTAAAACAATTCAACTTGTGTGTCTTTGGGTGCCCCCCTGCCCCCGTATATAAAGGAGCAAGGGAGGAGGGCCGGCCGGCCTCCTATGCTGCGGCTAGGGCAATCCTACTAGGAATAGGATTGCAATCCTATTCCTAGTAGGAGTCCACCAAGAAGGAAGAGAGGGAAAGGAAAAGAGGGAGAGGTGGCGCCCCCCCCCCAATCCTAGTCCAACTAGGATCCCTAGGTGGGGCACCGGCCAGCCTCTATGGGCTGCCTCTCTCCTTTCCTCAAGGCCCACTATGGACCATCCCCCCTCGTAGGGGGTTCCGGT
This sequence comes from Secale cereale, assembly GCA_902687465.1. Lineage (NCBI taxonomy): Eukaryota > Viridiplantae > Streptophyta > Magnoliopsida > Poales > Poaceae > Secale > Secale cereale. The sequence continues at coordinate 765,078,218 of LR738714.1, forward strand.
AACCCCCTCCAGCAATCCAGTTAAATCCGAAACTTTTCCGGAACACTTCCGGTGTCCGAATATAGTCGTTCAATATATCAATCTTTATGTCTCGGACATTCCGAGACTCCTCGTCATGTCCGTGATCTCATCCGGGACTCCGAACTACCTTCGGTACATCAATACTAATAACTCATAATACCGATCATCATCAAACGTTAAGCGTGCGGACCCTACGGGTTCGAGAACTATGTAGACATGATCGAGACTCATCTCCGGTCAATAACCAATAGCGGAACCTGGATGTTCATATTGGCTCCTACATATTCTACGAAGATCTTTATCGGTCAAACCGCATAACAACATACGTTGTTCCTTTTGTCATCGGTATGTTACTTGCCCGAGATTCGATCGTCGGTATCTCTATACCTAGTTCAATCTCGTTACCGGCAAGTCTCTTTACTCATTCAGTAATACATCATCTCGTGACTAACTCATTAGTCATTTGCTTGCAAGGCTTATTATGATGTGCATTACCGAGAGGGCCCAGAGATACATCTCCGACACTCGGAGTGACAAATCCTAGTCTCGATCAATGCCAACACCACGAATACTTTCGGAGACACCTGTAGAGCATCTTTATGATCACCCAGTTACGTTGTGACGTTTGATAGTACACAAGGTGTTCCTACGGTATTCGGAAGTTGCATAATCTCATAGTCATAGGAACATGTATAAGTCATGAAGAAAGCAATAACAGTAAAACTAAACGATCAAAGTGCTATGCTAACGGATGGATCTAGTCCATCACATCATTCTCCTAATGATGTGATCCCGTTGATCAAATGGCAACTCATGTCTATGGTTAGGAAACATAACCATCTTTGATCAAAGAGCTAGTCTAGTAGAGGCATACTAGGGACACTATGTTTTGTCTATGTATTCACACATGTACTAAGTTTCCGGTTAGTACAATTCTAGCATGAATAATAAACATTTATCATGATATAAGGAAATATGAATAACAACTTTATTATTGCCTCTAGGGCATATTTCCTTCAGTCTCCCACTTGCACTAGAGTCAATAATCTAGCTCACATCGCCATGTGATTTAATACCGATAGTTCACATCGTTATGTGAATAACACCCATAGTAGCTTTAATTCCAGAATGGCCTCCTATTGCAGAAGAATGAAAAGTCTGCAATAGTTGATGTCTGAAGTCAGATGTAGCTCCAACATATATTCTGTTTTTGTATTTCAACAGGCCTTGATGTGTGGTAAACTTTGGGGTTTCCTCATTATCTGCAGCGACGTTCTTTAAACTTTTATCAGTGTCCTGATCTCCTTGATAACTCTTCATTACATCTTCAGTCCATGCTGGAATTACTACAGTCACATTATTGCACTGAATGTGTTGCACAGTATCCCTTCTGGACAGTGCATCTGCTACTGTATTTTCTCTCCCTTTCTTGTACTCAATTGTGTAGTCATATTCCACCAGCCTGAGGAGCAATTTATGTTGTATTCCCTCAGTTAATCTTTGAGTAGTCTGATTATTCAAAGATTGTTGGTCTGTTTTTTATGATCAACTTGTTTCCCCACACATAGTGTCTCCACTTCTTGAGAGCTTCTAGGATAGCCATTGCTTCTTTTTCATATATGGATTGAGCAGCTGATTTTGGGCTTAAGCTTTTGCTGAGAAAAGCTATAGGTCTGCCTTGCTGCATAAGTACAACTCAAATTCCCTTTGCACATGCATCAGCTTCTATGGTGAAAGGTAGATCAAAGTTTGGGAGGGTTAACACAGGACAGCTGGTCATTTTAGTTTTCAGAATTTGAAATGCTTTGCTCTTGTCAGGTCCCCACTGAAATGGATGTTTCTATAGCATATCATGGAGAGGCCTGCAGATTTGTCCATATTGCTTCACAAACCTTCTGTAATATCTAGTCAATCCTAGAAATCCTCTTAGTTGCTTTATATTTTCAAGTATAGGCCAGTCTCTTACTGTCGGTGTACTAAGGTAGGGGTGCCCCAGTACCCCAACTTGTGCACGGGCAGTTGCAGCTTCCCGCGGCAAGATTTACTGCGGGCTCGCCGGAGACCTTCCTGCTCCTTATTAAACCATTCAAAAACAAAGTATACAAGACATAAGACCAAGACCCCGGCAAGAGGGGCTTGCCGGGAAGGCCGTACCAGGCTCAAGACTGCCCCGCTAACACAAGACCCTGGCAAGAGGAGCTTGCCAGGAAGACTAGAAGGCAACGCCTCGGCGCCATATGCGCCCCGGCAAGGGGTCCGGGGAGCGGCAAGCTCCCGGGCCCGGCAAGATCGAGGTCCCGGCAAGGTGCTTGCCGGGGAGATTGCGCTGTGTGCCCGCGCTCCAGCTCATCGGCCCACGCGTCGCCCTGGGGCCTATCCAGGGACGCGTGGCGGATGGCTGTGCAGCCTGGGGTGCACGGTGGCACTCCACGGTGATGGCTCCATCGCCGTGGCAGACGGAGACGCTAAGGCGGGAGCTTTTGGGGTCGACGGCGACGGGCATTAAATGCCCTTGTCCCCCACTGTTAGAGTAGGTATAGACCACTGTTCTGTACTGTAGCTCCACTGTTCCCGCACTGTTACAACTACCACCTCTTTTACATTTCTACCCCTTTCTCCTACGTTGACACCTGTCGGTGACCCCTTACACTATAAAAGGAGGCCCATGCACAACGTGGAGGGGGTTCGGAACCTAGATCACTCTCGCGCCGGTGTAACTGCTTCTTCAAGCTCCCGAGCGCTCCAACTCAATACACAACCAAGCAGGAGTAGGGTTTTACGCATCCGTGCGGCCCGAACCTGGGTAAAACTGCCCGCGTGTTTGCTTCGATCTGCTCTTTGTGCTCCCTCCGCCCTCGTACCGCACAGACAAGGGGCTCCGGTCCCATAGGTGCTCGTGGCGGACAGTTTCCCCCGACATCTTTGGCGCGCCAGGTAGGGGGCGTCGAGGTTGTGCGAACCTGATCCGGCGTTCACGCGGGCGCATTCTTCATCAACCTCTCCAGCTTCATCAGCAACTTCTCCAGCGACAACTCCATGGCCCCGAAGAAGAAGGCTTCGGAGGTCGGAGGCCCGTCTGCGTCTCACCCGCCGCCACCAGAGCCAACGGTGGGCGGGGGAGATGCCGTCGGAAGGGTGACCGCCGGTGAGGACACTCACGGCGCCACCAGATCCAAGAACAGAACGGATGACCGAACCTCGGTCTCCGTGGACGCTCCGCGTCCATCTCAGCATACGACGACCCAGCAACGCCATACCACGGGAGGTGGTCTCCGCTTGCTGGGGCCAGGCCAAACCGGAGGCTCGCGGGACGCCCCGGACCCCCGTCCGGGCACAAGCAAGGCGAAGGCGCCGGCGCGGGACCCCGCTCCTTCTAACGTTGTTAGAAGTCCGAGCGTATCCCGCTCCTCGCACCGCTCGCCCGCGTTCCCCTCCACTCCAGCAGAAGCGCTCGCAAGGGCGCAACTGCTCCTCGACTTTCCTCCAGCGGCCGACAAGGCCGAAGAATGGAGGGCCACTATACGGAGCCTGATAGACTTCGCCAACAACGATTCTCCACAGCAGCCGTCGACCTCACGGCCGCGGCAAGCTGAGAAGACGAAGGCTATCGGCGACAAGACTGCCGGGGGTGCGACAAGCGTGCACTCCCCGCCGCAGAAGCAGAAGACGCCGCCCCGCCGGAACAACCCCGACGACGGCTCCACAGCCTCGTCGGACCCGCGGGCTCGTCGGGACCAGCGCCAGGTCCTCGACGACCGGCGAGATGAAGACGCTCGGACCACGATCGAGCGCCGCCGAGAAGCTCGGCGACAATCCGACAAGAGAGCTGGAAACACTGTCGACGCGCACGCGCCCGGTGAGCCAGGCGACTTGCCGTACGCGGCAGGCTGCCCTGCGTTCACCCGCGAGCTGCGGCGCGTCCAGTGGCCCAGCATGAAGAACTTCAAGCCCGACGTACCGGAGAAGTACGACGGCAAGACGCACCCCTCGGAATTCCTCAGCGTCTACACCATCGCAGTGCAAGCTGCCGGGGGGCGCGACGAGAAGATCCTAGCCAACTACTTCCCGCTCGTGCTGAAGCCGAACGTCCGTTCGTGGCTCATGCACTTGCCGGAAGGCTCTATCTCTTCTTGGGCCGACCTCTGCCATCAGTTTGTTGGCGCCTTCACCGGCGGCCACAAACCCCATGGCCAGGAGAGCGATCTCCATATCTTGGCCCAGAAGGAAGGCGAACCCCTGCGCAAGTATATCCAACGCTTCAGCCGGGTGCAGCACAACATCCCTGACGTTCACCCTGCCGCGGTTATCAGCGCGTTCCACCAGAACGTGCGTAACCGCCGCATGCGTGAGGAGATGGCGATGACGAAGATTAGAGACGTCAGCGAGCTCTACGCTCTTGCTGACAAGTGCGCACGCGCAGAAGAGGGGAGGAAACTCCCCGGGGAGGATGCTGGCGCGGGGGGAAGCGACAGCGACGACGCCGCCCCGGCAAAGAAGAGCCGGCGGCGGAACAACAGAAAGAAGGGCAAGAAGGAGGTGCTTGCCGTCGAGAAGTCCGGCAAGGAGGCCCCCGCCAAGCAAGCGCAGGCTGGCGGCTCCGGCAAGGAGCCTGCCCCTGCAGCGGCGGCCGACAAGCCGGGTAGCTCCGACAAGCAATACTGTAAGATTCACCGCACCAAGGGTCACGATCTCTCCAACTGCAAGCGCGTCGAGTACCTCGTCGAGCAGCAGAAAGCTGAGTACGAGAGGCGCGACAAGGAGAAGGCCCAAGGTGGCGGGGAAGAGCCTAGCAAGAAGCGGCCGTTCAACGGCCGGGGAGGACGCCGCGGCAAGGCCAAGCAGCGGCAAGGAGATCGACCTCCCCGGGGCCGCGACAACGACGATGAAGACGACGACGAAGATATGGAGGACGAGGAGAACAGCGAGCAGGAGTTCCAGAAGGCCACGGAGGTCCTGTGCGTCGACGGTGGCGCCTCCCTGCACACCTCCCACCGCCAACTAAAGCAGTGGGTGCGTGAGGTAAACGCAGCGGAGCCGCCCGTGGAGTCGCGCAGGCTCCTCAAATGGTCCAGCACGCCCATCATTTTTGATCTTGAGGATCACCCTGACCGCACCACTGCGGTCGGGTGCTTGCCGATGCTGGTCTCTCCCACCATCCGCAACCTCAAGGTCACCAAAATGTTGGTTGACGGCGGGGCCGGGCTGAACTTGATCTCCTCTGCTGTGATCAAGAAGCTCCAGATACAAGACGGCGAGCTCGAAGAGACCGGTTCATTCCAAGGAATCAACCCGGGAAGGAGCAAGCCCAAGGGAAAGATCACTCTGCCGGTGACCTTTGGCGGGGAGCTCAACTTTAGGACTGAGCGCATCACTTTCGACGTCGCCGATATTCCATTGCCTTACAATGGAATACTTGGCCGTCCTGCCCTCGCCAAGTTCATGGCAGCTTCCCATTATGCCTACAACGTGCTGAAGATGCCGGGGCCGATAAGCGTCATCACTGTCCATAGCGACAAGAAGGATGCACTTATTTGCGCCGACAAGATTTACCGGGATGCGGCAGCTGCGGTCGAGAAGGATACTCTTGCCGCTGAAGCTCCCGGGGGGAAGAAGACGAAGACCAAGTCCGGCAAGTGCTCTGGGACCCACTCCGGCAACCGCACCTCCTCGGAGTGCTGCGCTGCCGTCGAGGACGTTCCATCGAGCTCCACCGGCAAGAGTAAGAAAGGAATGGCCGCTCCTCCGGCAACCAAGAAGGTGTCCGCAAGGGAGGACGGCACTGGTGGTACCTTCACCATCAGTGCCACCCTTGACAGCAAATAGGAAAGCGCGCTCGTTGCCTTCCTGCGGGCGAATGTCGATGTGTTTGCTTGGCAACCATCCGACATCCCCGGTGTTCCCAGGAAGGTGATTGAGCACAAGCTTGCTATCTGTCCTCACGCGCGGCCCATCAAACAGAAAGTGAGGAAGCAAGCCGTGGAGCGCCAAGAGTTCATCAACGAGGAAATCAAGAAGCTAGAGGCAGCAGGTCTAGTTAGAGGTGTGATCCATCCGACGTGGTTGGCAAACCCAGTCGTCGTGCGCAAGGCCAACGGGAAGTGGAGACTGTGTATAGACTTCACCGATGTGAATAAAGCATGTCCCAAGGATCCCTTCCCTTTGCCGCGCATTGACCAAATCGTTGACTCCACTGCCGGATGTGAGCTACTCTGCTTTCTTGACGCATACTCAGGCTATCATCAGATTTTCATGGCCAAGGAAGATGAGGAGAAGACTGCATTTATCACTCCATGTGGCACTTATTGCTTTATCCGCATGCCATTTGGATTGAAGAATGCAGGCTCAACCTTTGCAAGGGTAGTGTACACTGCTTTCGAGCCACAGATCCACAGAAATGTAGAGGCTTACATGGATGACATCGTGGTGAAGAGCAAGAGCAAAGAAACCCTGATTCAAGACTTGGAAGAAACTTTCCAGAACCTGCGCAGGATACAGCTCAAGCTGAACCCCGAGAAGTGCGTCTTTGGAGTCCCCTCCGGCAAGCTTCTCGGGTTCTTTGTATCACAGAGGGGGATTGAAGCCAACCCCGACAAGATCAAAGCCATTGAGCAGATAGAGGCCCCAAAGCGCGTCAAGGATGTCAGAAGGCTTGCAGGTTGCGTGGCTGCCCTCAGTAGGTTCATTTCAAAGTCTGCAGAACGCGCCCTACCTTTCTTCAAAATCTTGAAGAAGGCAGGTCCCATGAAGTGGACTCCGGAAGCGGAGGCGGCGTTGCAGGATTTGAAACGGTACCTGTCCTCCACTCCTATACTTGTCGCACCTAGACCACAGGAAAAGTTGTTGCTATACTTAGCGGCAACCAACCAGGTGGTTAGTGCTGCGTTAGTAGCGGAGAGGGAGTCCGACGAGGAATCAGCACCACCGGCAAGTGAATCCAGCGACAAGCAGGGGACTGCTCCGACAAGCTCTGGCCCCGACAAGGATGACTCTGCGCAGGAGCAAGGAGAGGTGCGGAAGAAGATGGTGCAGCGCCCAGTGTATTTTGTAAGTTCCCTTCTCCAAGGGGCTAGGTCAAGGTACTCTGGTGTGCAAAAGTTGCTTTTTGGCCTCCTCATGGCCTCAAGAAAGCTGCGCCATTACTTCCAAGCCCATGAGATAACAGTGGTCACTCGCTTTCCGTTGAAGAGGATATTGCACAATCCAGAAGCGACAGGCAGGATCGTCGAGTGGGCACTGGAGCTGTCGAGCTTTGGACTCAAGTTTGAAAGTACTTCAACCATACAGAGCCGAGCTTTGGCAGAATTCATAGCTGAATGGACCCCAACGCCAGATGAAGAAGTTCAAGAAACAAGCACGCCCGTACAAGAAGCGACAAGTGAATGGATAATGTATTTTGACGGTGCCTTCTCGCTGCAAGGCGCCGGTGCCGGCGTGGTACTCATCGCGCCCACCGGAGAGCACCTCAAGTATGTTATCCAGATGCACTTTCCCAGGGAGCAAGCGACAAACAATACTGCTGAATATGAAGGCTTGCTTGCCGGCCTCAGGATTGCGGCCGAACTTGGGATCAAAAAGCTGATTGTGCGGGGCGATTCTCAGTTGGTGGTCCGACAAGTTAACAAGAGCTATCAGAGCCCTTTGATGGAAGCTTATGTCGATGAAGTGAGAAAGCTTGAGGAGCACTTTGAAGGTTTGCAAATGGAGCACGTCCCAAGAGCTCAGAATGAAATTGCAGATGGCCTTTCAAAGTGCGCCTCGATGAAGTTACCTGTGGAACCAGGGACCTTCTTGCTCAAGCTGACTCAGCCATCCGTCACGCCATCAATTGGGCAGTCCAAGAAGAGAAAGTTGGTCTCCGGCGACTACTTGCCGGCGGAACTCCCTGAAACCGCCGCCAAAGTCCCCAAGATCAACAACCAGAACGCTGAGGAACAGTTTGCTCCTGCAAGTCCTCAGGCTTGTACAGTTGAAGCAAGCGTTCCCGGCAAGCTTCGCCCCGGCGAGCTTGCCGGGGGACCGTCAGCTCCGGCAGAACCAGAGGTCTTTGCCGTAGAAGCTGAGGTTCCCGCAGCGGCCCTCGAGCCTTTAGTCCTTGCCGTCGAGCCTCAAGCTCCGGCATGGGCGCGGCAGATCGTCCGTTTTCTGCAAACTGGAGAACTTCCCGACGACCCTCAAGAGATAGAGAAGATAACCAGGCAGTCAAGTATGTACCAGTTCGTGGATAACGAGCTGTACAGAAGAAGGCTCAATGGTGTCAGACTGAAGTGCATCTCCAGGGAAGATGGACAGAAGCTGTTGGCGGAAATACACGGAGGCATATGCGGCCACCACATTGGCGCAAGGGCGCTTGCCGGGAAAGCTTTCCGGCAAGGGTTCTTTTGGCAAGAAGCCCTCCAAGATGCAACTGCACTAGTAACCAAGTGTGAAGCGTGCCAGTTCCATGCAAAACAAATTCATCAGCCAGCTCAAGCTCTCCAAACAATCCCTTTGTCATGGCCCTTCTCGGTCTGGGGGCTCGATATTCTCGGCCCTTTCCCTCGTGCTGTCGGGGGCTTTGAGTACTTGTACGTTGCAATCGACAAGTTCACAAAGTGGCCAGAAGTGGAGCCAGTGAGGAAGGTGACAGCACAGTCAGCGGTCAGGTTCTTCAGGTCGATTGTTTGCCGTTTCGGAATCCTTAACAGGATCATCACCGACAACGGTACGCAATTCACTAGTCGCACCTTCATGCAGTACGTCCAAGACCTTGGCGCCAAGGTCTGTTTCGCTTCTGTTGCTCACCCGAGGAGCAACGGTCAAGCGGAGAGGGCAAATGCTGAAGTGCTGCGCGGACTCAAGACAAGAACCTTTGACAGGCTGCGCAAGTGCGGAAGAAATTGGATAGAGGAGCTTCCGGCGGCTCTTTGGTCAATCAGAACGACACCAAGTCGAGCCACCGGACAGACACCCTTTGCTCTAGTCTATGGAGCAGAGGCAGTTCTCCCCACGGAACTCGTATACGGATCTCCTCGAGTGCTCGCTTATGATGAGCTCGAGCAAGAGCAACTGCGGCAAGATGACGCATTGCTCCTTGAGGAGGAACGTCTCCAGGCTGCTGTACGAGCTGCTCGATACCAGCAAGCTTTGCGCCGCTACCACAGCCGCAAAGTCAAGGCCAGGAGTCTCGAGGAAGGCGACCTTGTTCTTCGGCGTGTTCAGTCCGCCAAGAATTCCAACAAGTTGACGCCGAAGTGGGAAGGCCCTTATCGGGTGAGACGAGTTACGAGGCCCGGCGCTGTCCGCCTCGAGACCGAAGAAGGCTTACCGGTGAGCAACTCCTGGAACATAGAGCATCTTCGCAAGTTTCACCCCTAAGGCGCGGTTGCCGTGATCCGCTCCGGCAACCACCTTTTGTACAAGCTTTGCCGCTGTTGCATGTAACCCTTTGTACAAAGCCGGGCGCAGACCCCGTGCATCAGTAAAGTTTTCGTGTTTTTCGCATCGATTGCCTTTCGCATGCTTCTCTTTGCTGTTTGCATGTTCTGTTTGGCATTTGGTGCAACACTCAAGTATACGGTAAGCAATAGCACGCCGAAAGGCCATATGCTTGTTTCCCTCTGCCTTTTCTTTCCTCTTAAACAGAAGGAACGTTCCTCGCGCACAAGTTTGCCGGGGGGGAAGGAGGTGGAGGAGGAACCAAGTGCTGTTCAAGAAAGAGAAGTCTTACCAGAAAGCAAGCAACATAAGCAAGCAACATATGAAAGATAAGTTGATAGAATTTGACCAGTTCAAATTTTAAATTTTAGTTGTCTTCCTTGAACGATCACATTTTGTATGGAAAACCTGTGCGCGGAGGAACCTACCCGTAGCTTGCCGCACCCTTATCTTGTTTTCGAGTTCACTCAACGATTTAAGTGAGCTGCGACAAGTGTCGCGCCCTTGCTTCGTTTCCGAGTACGCTCAGCAAGCTAAGTGCGTTGCGACTAGCTGCGGCAAGGTTGCTTGCCGGCGAGGACCTTGGCCAGCAGGCTGCTCAGAGTCCAGCACTCAGCGCTCGCGGCAAAGGCCCCTTGCCAACAAGCTCCCCGGAAGCGTAGGGTGAAAAACATACAAAGTCAAAGATTGAGACAAGGAAGATAACATTGCACTGATTGATCGAAATAAAGCAAATATCTTACAAGGATAACTTGTCGCGATGGACTAATGAGTTCATGACATAATGTGCAGCAACGAAAAGATAAAGATAAATGGAGCCCTAATCTATGCGGTCGCCCTCCTTCCTGCCAAGCTTTGCCACCTTGGCGATGATGTGGGAGACCTGCTCCTTCAGGGCCTCCGTATCTGCATCAGCCGGCAAGCTGCGAAGAACGTTCGTGAGATTGATTCCCGGGTTGCGGTACACGATCTTCGTCAGCACCCGCTCCAGAGTTCCCGCGCAGAGCAGGCGCGACTCCTCGGCCAGCTGCGCGGGGATGCGGTTCCGGAGACCTGCAAGGGCCGGCGCGATCCCTCTAAAGAAGAGGCTGAGCCTGGCGCTGTGCGGGAGATCTGGATCCGGCGAGTAGATAAGGTGTTCAACCTTCAACGCCAGCAGCTCCTGGTCAATATTGGACGCAGAAGAAACCAGGTCTTCGGTCCACACCTCAATAGTTTGCCGGAAGAGCTCGGACGCCTTGTTGACGTTCTCCACCAAGGTCCGCTCCTTGCGGAGCTCATCCTTCAACTTGGTTTCCTGAGCTCGGGCGGCGTCAAGCGATTCCTTCAGAGTGGTGACCTTCAGCTCCAAGTCCTCGATGGAGTCCTTGGCGGCCTTCAATTCGTCGCCCCTCTTGGAGAGACTCACCTGAAGCTCAGAGTTTGTGTGAGCGTCCTTCTCGCGCTCCAAGATGAGCGCGGCAACCTTCTCGGCGCTCACCTTCATCGCCTTCTCTAACTGTTCAACCTTGGCGGCAAGCTCCTTCTTGGCGTCCTCCGCGGCAACCGCGGCGGCTTTCGCCTCCTTCAGCTCCCCGCCAAGGGCTGCCTCGCGAGCGGCAAGGTCCTCCTCGTGGGAGTCGAGCTCGACCTTCCGCTGCGCGAGCTCTCCCTCTCGCCGGGACATCTCCACCCCGGCGAGCCGCTGCTGCTCCTCAACTTCTGCCTTCTCGAGTACCCACTCCTGGTACTCGCCGGCGAGACGCTCACGCTCCTCCGCCACCTCGCGGAGGGCCGCCTGGTTGGCGGCGCTGAGTTCCGCCGCGCGCTTCTCCATTTCCTTGGCGGCCTTGGCGGCGAGGGCTTCCCGGGAGGCGAGCTTCGCCTGCCTGGCCCGGTAACGGGCCAGGAGTTGGTGGAGAAGCTTCTCCTCCTCCGGCCCTTCGCTCCCGCCAGGCGCCTCGACGATTTTCAAGCCCGCGGAGGCGAGGACTTCTCCATCAAACGCCTCGCCCTCCGCGGGAGCTCGCGAAGAAGAAGACCCCCAAGGCATCTGGATGAAGACGCCATTGGGGGCCTCAAGGTAGTACCCCTGCTCCGTGCTGGCGGAGGGGTCGGCGGCCGGTGCAGCATCCGTTGCTCCCGCCGCCTTCGGGTCGGCGGTGCGGTCGCCGTCTCCCTCCCCCGCCGCTGCATCCGCAGCCGGAGCAGTCTCTTGCGCGGCCGGCTCGGCGGCCTCGGCCATCTCCTCGACGACAGGAGCGTCGCCGCCGCCGCCTTGCGCGCCCTCTTCCTCGAGGTTGATTACCTCCGTCTCCATGGGCTCAGGAGGAGGAAGATCTATAAAAAAGAAGAAGAAGAAATTCAAGACTCAAGCAAATATCCAAAAAAGGGGCAAGCCGAGAAGACAAGTCACAAGACATACCTTGGCGGACGTCCTCAGCGGCGGGCTCCCTCGCCGGGGAGCTCGGCCTTGGCGGAGTGGCCACCCTCGCCGGGCTGCTCGCCCTTGGCGGGGTACTCTGCCTTGGCGGAGTACCCGCCCTGGGCGGAGCGCTCTCCCTTGCCGGAGAGTTCTGCCTTGGCGGGGACGGCGGGGCCTGCGGCTCCTCGACAGCGCTCTCCGGGCGCTCTTCCCGCTGCGGCTCCACCTCTGCATAGAACAAGACAAGAAACGTCAACATACGAAGACAAAATCAAATACTCAGGCGTGCCCCGACAAGCGAAAAGAGAAAACCCCAGACTTACGCTGGGGGCTGCGCTGCGGGCTACGCTGGGGGCTGCTCCTCGGAGCAGCGCTCGGGTCCGGCAGGCTCGGCTCCGGCACGCTCTCTGTTGCCGCAGCTGCCGAGTCTCCCGCGACCTCGACCTCGGGCGCCTTGGCCCTCTTCGCCGCGCGATGGGTCAGGGTCCTGAAATCAGAACAATAGACAGAGTCAGCATCAACAGAAAAACCAAGACAGAAATAAAGAAGATGTAAGGTCCCGGATCCTTACTCTTGGTCCTCCTCGTCGTCCTCGCTCAGCGCGGAGAAGTCATACTCCACCGTGGGCGCGTCGGCGCGAGGAGCGGAAGACGAAGACTCCCTTGCGCGTTTGGTGTTCACCGGGGCTGGGGGCTGCGAAGACCCAGCCCCTGTGGTCGCCGGCGCCCGAGGAGCGGGCGGAGCCGCTGCTCCGCTCCGAGGAGACCCTTGTCGGCTCGCGGCCGGCCTGCGAGGCACCTCAGTTGTGGTCCGCGCACGGGCCGCCTCCGCTGCGGCTGGTGCGCCGGACGGCCTTGGCGCGGCTTGGCTCCCCCGGGGAGCTGCCCGGCGAGGTGGTTGTTGCCGGGGCGCCTGCGCCCTCTCCCCCGTCGCCGCCTTGCGGAGGCGCTTCGCCGGGGACTGCCTCGGGCTTGCCGGGGGCGGGGAGCTCTCCGACGAGGAGAGGTCATCGGCGTACAACTCCGTGGATCCGCCGGAGTCCTCGGCCTCCTCCTCCTCCTCCTCCTCTGCCCCGGCCGGCTCACTGGGCCCAGCGTCCAGCACTGCGGCCCTCTTTCCTTTGGCGCCTCCGCCCCTCGCGGCGCCTCTGCTCCCTCCGGCGGTGCCCTCTGTCGCCGCGGCCTCCGCCGCGATCCCGTGGATCCCGGAGTGCCTCAGCGAGGGGACCCCGGCGAGCGCGTCGGGAGGAAGATCCAGCAGCCTGCGGATCTCCGCCTCCTCCGCCTGGGTGGACGCGTCCTCAACCTCCGCCTCCTCCGGCGAGTATCCGAAAACTCCTGCCACCGCGGCTGCGGCGGCCTCCTCAGCCCGAGAAGCAATGTAGGCGATCTCCTGGTCGGTGGTGGCCCGCGTGTGCAGCTTGAGGTCCTCCTTGTTCTTCGCCACCTCTTCAAGGTTGTCGTAGAAGTTGAGGACGTCGATGGGCTTCGGAGCGAGCCATGTACGGTCCACGCCGTGCGAGTCGCACATGGGCATCATGGCGAGGATCCGATCCCTGACGGCGCTGTTGCAGAGCGGCACCACTCCCCGGGGAGTCCTGAACTACTCGGGGTGTGTCGGGTCGTACTTGAAGAGTTCCCGTACCATTCCCCGCAGCTCCAGCGTGGTGAAGTTGAAGTTGAGCCCGGGGCGCAGCCTCATGATGTCTGCCGGGCCGCCGTACTCCCAGGCCGGCCTCTTCCGGTCTTGGAGGGGGGCGATGCGCCGGCGGAGGAAATCTGCGCCCACTTCAGCAACTGACAGATTGGCCAATCGAAGACGAAGAATCCGGACGAGGGCGATGTTGAGCTTGACGTCGTCCGAGTCCAGCTCACTCCAGTCCCTGCCGCGCACGATGGGCGTTGTGCGCGGCGCGGTGAAGGCTTGCGGCTGGTCTTCTACGATCCAGCACCACTCCGCTCGCCATTCCTCCCACTTGCCGCGGAGCTCCCCCGGCAAGTACGCCCCTTTTTTATTCAGACGAAAGATCCAAGAAATTCCTCCGGAGAGGGGGGCGTCGGCCTCGGCTCTAGGAGTGAAGAAGTGTCTAAAGAGTGCTACACTGGGGTGGACTCCTATGAAGTTTTCGCACATGTGTGCGAAAACAGCCATGGTGAGAATGGCGTTGGGGGTGAAATCAAGCAGATGGAGGCCATATGTGTTCATGACGTCGCAAAAGAAGTTTGAGAAAGGTGGACAGAGACCACAATGAAAGAAAGCAGCGAAGAAATGGTACCCGCCGGGATAGTTGTCCTTGGCGGCGGCCGGGTATGCTCGCGTGCGGGGATGCGCGTCGGTTCTCTTGGACCAGAACAAGTAATACTTGTTCCAGAGTTCCCGCACGCCGAGCTTCGGCGGGAAGACGACATGCCGCTTCCGGTAAGCGATGAGCTTGGCCGCTTGCTCCGATTTCTCCTTCTTGGATTTCTCCGCCTTCGCCTTGTCGGTCTTTGGGGCCATGGCGGACGCGGCGGAAGGAGGGGAACGAAGAGCTCGACGGTGGCGGAGATGTGGAGGCAGAGCACAAGAGAGAATCTTTTGGACAAGGAAGAAGATGCAATGATAGCGCAAGGAGGGGAACCGCGCCCGTTTCCTCTGCTTTTATGGGGGAGTGGGGGGCGTTTCCCCCTTTCCATTAAGAGATCGTGGGCACGTCCCATCCCACGGCGCCGCAATCGACGCGTGCCGTTACCGTGGGGTGCGGCGGATATGGAAGTGGATTCGGCGCGCCGCGGGCCGCGGGTGCCCGTGCACTGTTTTGGGCCTGGCCCAACAGCGCTCGGCACCGTGTGTGGCCCAGGCCCGGGGGCTCCTGTCGGTGTACTAAGGTAGGGGTGCCCCAGTACCCCAACTTGTGCACGGGCAGTTGCAGCTTCCCGCGGCAAGATTTACTGCGGGCTCGCCGGAGACCTTCCTGCTCCTTATTAAACCATTCAAAAACAAAGTATACAAGACATAAGACCAAGACCCCGGCAAGAGGGGCTTGCCGGGAAGGCCGTACCAGGCTCAAGACTGCCCCGCTAACACAAGACCCTGGCAAGAGGAGCTTGCCAGGAAGACTAGAAGGCAACGCCTCGGCGCCATATGCGCCCCGGCAAGGGGTCCGGGGAGCGGCAAGCTCCCGGGCCCGGCAAGATCGAGGTCCCGGCAAGGTGCTTGCCGGGGAGATTGCGCTGTGTGCCCGCGCTCCAGCTCATCGGCCCACGCGTCGCCCTGGGGCCTATCCAGGGACGCGTGGCGGATGGCTGTGCAGCCTGGGGTGCACGGTGGCACTCCACGGTGATGGCTCCATCGCCGTGGCAGACGGAGACGCTAAGGCGGGAGCTTTTGGGGTCGACGGCGACGGGCATTAAATGCCCTTGTCCCCCACTGTTAGAGTAGGTATAGACCACTGTTCTGTACTGTAGCTCCACTGTTCCCGCACTGTTACAACTACCACCTCTTTTACATTTCTACCCCTTTCTCCTACGTTGACACCTGTCGGTGACCCCTTACACTATAAAAGGAGGCCCATGCACAACGTGGAGGGGGTTCGGAACCTAGATCACTCTCGCGCCGGTGTAACTACTTCTTCAAGCTCCCGAGCGCTCCAACTCAATACACAACCAAGCAGGAGTAGGGTTTTACGCATCCGTGCGGCCCGAACCTGGGTAAAACTGCCCGCGTGTTTGCTTCGATCTGCTCTTTGTGCTCCCTCCGCCCTCGTACCGCACAGACAAGGGGCTCCGGTCCCATAGGTGCTCGTGGCGGACAGTTTCCCCCGACACTTACTGCCTTAATCTGGCTTAGATCAGTAGCTACACCTTTCTCTGATATAATGTGTCCCATGTAAGATACCTGATTAGTTGCAAAAGTGCACTTGGACAGTTTCACATATAGCTCATGTTTTTGCAAGGTACAAAAGTTCTTTCTAGATGTGTGTAGTATTGTTCCATAGATTTGCTGAACACTAACATATCATCAAAGAAGACCAAAATGAATTTTTCCTTTTCTAGTTCATTGACCTCTTCACACACAGTGTTCATCATTCCTTGGAAGGTACCTGGACCACATGCTAATCCAAAAGGCACCACTTTATATTCATAGTGTCCCATGTGTGTCCTGAAGGCTGTTTTTGGAATGTCATCTGGGGCCATCCTAGTTTGGTGATATCCAGACCTCAAATCTAGTTTGGAAAAAACTTATGCTCCATTTAACTCATCCAACAGGTCTTCAATAATTGGCATGGGAAATTTGTTCTTTATAGTTATTGCATTCAACTCTCTGTAATCCACACACAGTCTCCACCCTCCATCTGTCTTTCTAACCATGATTGCAGGTGAGAAAAAGGGACTGAAACTCTCCTGTATTTCTCCTTTTTTAATTAATCGTTTGATTATTTCCTCCATTGCAGCTTTTTGCTAATGAGGTACTCTATAAGGCCTTAAGTTAGGAGGTTTGGCTCCCTCTTGTAACACAATTTTGTGGTCGCAAGTCCTTTTTGGAGGTAGCTTCTCTGATTCCTGAAATATTGCTGCATATTTCTGTAACAGGGGCTATAAAGCTGCTGGAGGGTCTGACTGTTCTATGCTGGTTTCAGACTTCATTTCTTGAATCTATAAAATATATCCCATCTCTCCTTTTGGTAGAAGTTTCTCCATTTTAGCTGTAGACAAGACTTCATTTCTTGTATCAGCAACGAATATGTTAAGTACTATCGAATGTGTTAAGTTGAAACAACGGCATCTTATTATTTATTCTGATGGCTTACATTTACTAGCCCTTGGAGCCTAGAACAACGGTATAAGTAACATGTAGCTTGTTTGTTTATGCTCACATCTTATTTTAATCTTCCCCAGAGTCCAGAACGGTATCATTTAGTATCAAGCTCTCTCTCGGTCTCTCCATGTCATGTCGCTGCGGCCCTGCCATCTCTAGACTTCCATCAAAATTGGCTCTATAATTTTTCCGCCGCTGTGTTCTTTTCGGTGTCTCTTATCTCTTCCACCATCGAGCCATAATTCTACATCTGCTTCCCACCGGACGAGCTACGTATAGCGCCGTGCGGTATCGTGTTGGGAAGGAATCAAGCTTGCTTCCACCTGGACCACCTCTACCGTCGAGTAACTTCCGTCACGCCAATATAGCGTACGCCACTACTGGAATCTGAGATTTCGTCGAGTTTCATCCTTGTGTCGAGTTCAAATTACGAAATCTCGGCATTTGCATTATAATGTGTCTGCTGAGTTTGCTCTTAATTAGACTCGGCAGTGACACGATGCTCGGCAAGCTTCGCCATTTTCCTAGTGTCAGGCATAAAGGACGTGGGTGTGGATTACATGCTTCAACATATTGATAACTTAGAGGGTATGTGATTTCCCTACGTTGGTGTCTTCCTTGAAGTGTTGCAACTTAAGCTTCATTTTCCCAACATGCATATTGTTGAATTCATGAGCACTGATAACGTAGAGGATGTCACGAACAAACCGTCTACTTCCAAAACCATGCTCACAAAATACTTTAGGATGGAGGAGGTGGACCCTTCACTAGTAGAAAATAGGGCTTCGGTCACAGCTCAATATACACATTAGTCCCAGTTGCATTACGAACCGGAACTAATGTGAGCATTAGACCCTGTTCGAGCGGCTAAAGGCATTAGTCCCGGTTCAAATGGGACATTTAGTCCAGGTTTGAGACACGAACCGGGACTAAAGGGCATCACACCCTTTAGTCCCAGTTTGTGTCTCAAACCGGGACTAATGGTTTAATCCTTTAGTCCCAGTTTGAGGTACGAACCGGGACTAAATGGTGTGATGCCCTTTAGTCTCGTTTCGTGTCTCAAACCGGGACTAAAGGATCCATTTC
>LR738714.1:765096037-765109614 GCA_902687465.1 Secale cereale
CCCGGGGGGGGGGGGAGTCGCCATTTCAGTTTGGAAAAAACAAAAGAAAATAATAAAAACTTCAAAAAATAACATCCTTCGAGATGTAGTTATATTACTACATCTACTAGTTAGGAAAATTTAAAATAGATAAATTTGGACATGTTTTGCAAAAAAGTGTTATGAAAAAGTAAAATGGCTATAACTTTTGCAAACGATGTCGGGAAAAAACGTATAATATATCAAAATGTTCAGCACGAAAAACCGCATCCGATTTTGACTGCATACGACCATGTAGCTTGATCACATTATCCATCAGTGTTTCAAACACTGTCTGAACTGAATATGGATGGGCTAAGGGCAAAAAATGTGCATATTTAGTAAACCTGTCTACTACCACAAGAATGACCTCCTTCCCTTGTGAGTTAGGCAGTGCTGTGATGAAATCCATAGTGATATGAGCCCAAGCCATATCAGGTACAGGGAGAGGTTGCAGCAGGCCAGTAGGATATATGTGTTCCACCTTATTGACCTGACAGACTGGACACTGACTGGCAAAATTTTCAGTGTCCTTCTTCCTGTCAGGCCAGTAGAAAAGATTTTTGATCCTGAAATAAGTAGCTTTAATTCCAGAATGGCCTCCTATTACAGAATAATGAAAAGTCTGCAATAGTTGCTGTGTGAAGTCAGATGTAGCTCCAACATATATTCTATTTTTGTATTCAACAGGCCTTGATGTGTGGTAAACTTTGGGGTTTCCTCATTATCTGCAGCGACCTTCTTTAAACTTTTATCAGTGTCCTGATCTCCTTGATAACTCTTCATTACATCTTCAGTCCATGCTTGAATTACTATAGTCACATTATTGCACTGAATGTGTTGCACAGTATCCCTTCTGGACAGTGCATCTGCTACTGTATTTTCTCTCCCTTTCTTGTACTCAATTGTGTAGTCATATTCCAGCAGCTTGAGGAGCACTTTATGTTGTATTCCCTCCATTATTCTTTGAGTAGTCTGATTCTTCAAAGATTGTTGGTCTGTTTTTATGATCAACTTGTTTCCCCACACATAGTGTCTCCACTTCTTGAGAGCTTCCAGGATGGCCATTGCTTCTTTTTCATATATGGATTGAGCAGCTGATTTTGGGCCTAAGATTTTGCTGAGAAAACCTATAGGTCTGCCTTGCTTCATAAGTACAAATCCAATTCCCTTTGCACATGCATCAGCTTCTATGGTGAAAGGTAGATCAAACTTTGGGAGGGTTAACACAGGACAACTTGTCATTGTAGTTTTCAAAATTTGAAATGCTTTGCTCTTGTCACGTCCCCACTGAAATGCATGTTTATTTAGCATATCATGGAGAGGCCTGCAGACTTGTCCATATTGCTTCGCAAACCTTCTGTAATATCCAGTCAATCCTGGAAATCTTCTTTGTTGCTTTATATTTTCAGGTATATGCCAGTCTCTTACTGCCTTAATCTTGCTTGGATCAGTAGCTACACCTTTCTCTGATATAATGTGTCCCAGGTAAGATACATGATTAGTTGCAAAAGTGCACTTGGACAGTTTCACTTATAGCTCATGTTTTTGCAAGGTAGCAAAAGTTCTTTATAGATGTCTGTAGTATTGTTCCATAGATTTGCTGAACACTAACATATCATCAAAGAAGACCAAAATGATTTTTTCCTTTTCTGGTTCATTGACCTCTTCACAGATAGTGTTCATCATTCCTTGGAAGGCACCCGGACCACATGCTAATCCAAAAGGCACCCCTTTATATTCATAGTGTCCCATGTGTGTCCTGAAGGCTATTTTTGGAATGTCATCTGCGGCGGCCATCCTAATTTGGTGATATCCAGACCTAAAATCTAGTTTGGAAAAAACTTATGCTCCATTTAACTCATCCAACAAGTCTTCAATAATTGGCATGGGAAATTTGTTCTTTATAGTTATTATTGCATTCAACTCTCTGTAATCCACACACAGTCTTCACCCTCCATCTGTCTTAATGACCATGATTGCAGGTGAGAAAAATGGACTGAAACTCTCATGTATTTCTCCTTTTTTAATTAATCGTGTGATTATTTCCTCCATTGCAGCTTTTTGCTAATGAGGTACTCTGTAAGGCCTTAAGTTACGAGGTTTGGCTCCCCCTTGTAACACAATTTTGTGGTCACAAGTCCTTTTTGGAGGTAGCTTCTCTGATTCCTGAAATATTGTTGCATATTTTTGTAACAGAGGCTGTAAAGCTGCTGGAGGATCTGACTGTTCTTTGCTGTTTTCAGACTTCATTTCTTGAATCTGTAAAATATATTCCATCACTCCTTTTGATAGAAGTTTCTCCATTTTAGCTGTAGACAAGACTTCATTTCTTGTATCAGCAACGAATATGTTAAGTACTATCGAATGTGTTAAGTTGAAACAACGACATCTGATTATTTATTCCGATGTCTTACATTTACTAGCCCTTGGAGCCTAGAACAACGGTATAAGTAACATGTAGCTTGTTCGTTTATCCTGACATCTTATTTTAATCTTCCCCAGAGTCCAGAACGGTATCATTTAGTATCAAGCTCTCTCTCGGTCTCTCCATGTCATGTCGCTGCGGCGCTGCCATCTATAGACTTCCATCAAAATTGGCTCTATATTCTTGCCGCCGCCGTGTTCTTTTCGGTGTCTCTTATCTCTTCCACCATCGAGCCATAATTCTACATGTGCTTCCCACCAGACGAGCTACGTATAGCTCCGTGCGGTATCGTGTTGGGAAGGATTCAAGCTTGCTTCCACCTGGACCACCTCCACCGTCGAGTAACTTTCGTCGCGCCCATATAGCGTACGCCACTACTGGAATCTGAGATTTAATCGAGTTTCATCCATTTGTCGAGTTCAAATTACGAAAGCTCGGAATTGTAATGTGTCTGCTGAGTTTGCTCTTAATTAGACTCGGGAGTGACACGATACTCGGCAAGCTTCGCCATTTTCCTAGTGTCAGGCATAAAGGACGTGGGTGTGGATTACATGCTTCAACATATTGATAACTTAGTGGGTATGTGATTTCCCTACGTTGGTGTCTTCCTTGCAGTGTTGCAACTTAAGCTGCATGTGCCCAACATGCATATTGTTGAATTCATGAACACTGATAACCTAGAGGATGTCATGAACAAACCGTCCACTTCCAAAACCATGCTCACAAAATACTTTAGGATGGAGGAGGTGGACCCTTCACTAGTAGAAAACAGGGCTTCGGTCACAGCTCAATATACACATTAGTCCCAGTTGCATTACGAACCGGGACTAATGTGAGCATTATACCCGGTTCGAGCGGCTAAAGGCATTATTCCCGGTTCAAATGGGACATTTAGTTCCGGTTTGAGACACGAACCGGGACTAAAGGGCATCACACCATTTAGTCCCGGTTTGAGGTACGAACCGGGACTAAATGGTGTGATGCCCTTTAGTCCAGGTTCGTGTCTCTAACTGGGACTAAAGGGTCCATTTCTCAAACTCTACCCCGCGGAGGGATCGCCATTTCAGTTTAGAAAAAAACAAAAGAAAATAATAAAAACTTCAAAAATAAAATCCTTGCAACACTATTACCTTGTATTGAGGATTTGTGGCCTCTAGACAGTGACACTATTACCTTGCAATAAAACCCCCTTTACCTCGCAAAAAAAAGATGCATCTGAAACAAAAAATATTTCTGCACAGGTTTCTCGAGGAAGGTAATGTTTTGAATCATATTTCGGAATTTAAAGAGATCATATCTAATCTAGCTGCAATGGATGTTAAGTATGATGAGGAAGATACTAATTTAACGTTACTCTGTTCACTGCCAAGTTCCTACACCAATTTTAGAGACACCATATTATACAGTCGTGATACTCTCACACTTACTGAAGTTTATGAAGCTTTGAATTCTATGGAGAAGATGAAATTAATGGTGCATCATGATGGCTCAAGTTCATCCCAAGCAGAGAGATTTTTTGTTCGTGGCAGGACAAAGGAGAAGAACTCACATAATGGAAACGGAGGCAAAAGTAAGAACGGCTACAGGGGACGGTCGCAATCCAGAGACAAGAAATATTGTAGATATTGCAAGAGATGCGGGCATGACTTCTCAGAATATTTCAAGTTGTAGAATAAAGAAAAAAGGAAAGGTAACAAACAAGGTGAAAATTCTGCTAATGTTTCTCGTGATGATAGTTTCGATGATGCTCTTGTCGTTATTGCTGAATGTGCTGAGACCAATGACGAGTGTGTACTTGACACTGCATGTACTTTTCATATGTGACCGCATAAAGATTGGTTTAATACTTTTGATTCTACTACTGTTGCTGGTTCCGTTTTGGGTTTTGATAATTCATCATGCAAGATTAAAGGCATAGGATCCGTTCGAATCAAGATGTTTGATGGCATAATCAGAACTTTGACAGATGTTCGGTATATTCAAAAGATGAAGAGAAATCTTATTTCTATGACTGCCCTTGATGCAAAGGGGTACAAATATTCAAGTGAAGATGGTGTTTCGAAGGTCACCAAAGGCTCCCTTGTTGAGATGAAAGGTGACTTAAGTTTGACCAATGGTCTTTATTACCTTCGAGGTTCTATCATTTCAGGTAACTCTATCTAGTTATTTCTAAGAATTCTATTGTGATGCTGCTAACCTTTGGCATATGCGTCTTGGACATATGAGTGAAGTTGGTTTAGCAGAGTTAAATAAGAGAGCTCTTCTTGATGGATATGAACCTGGTAAATTGAAATTTGTGGGCATTGTATCTTAGGCAAACACAAGAGGGTGAAGTTCAACACTTTGTCTCATACAACTGAAGGTATTCTTGAATATGTTCATTCTGATTTATGGTGACCATCTCGCAGAAATTCACTAGGTGGTGTTAGTTTCATGCTGACTATTATTGATGATTATTCGAGAAAAGTTCAGCCTTATTTCTTGAAGCATAAACATGAAGCATTCTCAGTTTTTAAGGAGTGGAACATTATGATTGAAAGGCAGACTGAAAAGAAGATAAACATACTTCACAGTGATAATGGTATGGAATTCTGTTCTAAGCAATTTAAGAATTATTGCAAGTCTGAAGGAATTTTCGGACACTACACCATTCCTTATACCCCTCAACAAAACGGTGTTGCTGAGCATATGAACAAGATCATTATTTCTATAGCCCGTTGCATGTTGTCCAATGCAGGTTTGCATAGGTGTTTTTGGGCTGATGACGCTTCCACTGCTTGTTATCTTATTAATCGGTCACCATCTACTGCTTTTAATAAGAAAACTACAATTGAGGTATGGTCAAGTTCACCTGCTGATTATTTACGGTTTAGAGTTTTTGGTTGCACTGCTTATGCCCATTTTGATAATGAAAAGTTGGAGCCTAGGGCTGTTAAGTGCATATTTCTTGGTTATAAGTCTGGTGTAAAAGGTTTTAAATTGTCGAATCCTGATACACAGAAGGTTGTTATTAGCTGAAATGTTATCTTTAATGAATCTGCTATGTTACATGCTGTTCCATCTACTAACGTTCCTGTTGAGAGTGAACAACAGCCTATTGTTCAGGAGCCTACTATTCAGGTGGAGAATGTTATCGATTCAGGTGATACATCTGGTAATGAAATTGTTGATGCACATGATGAACCCGTCGTTAATGATGAACATGTCACTCCAAATCAGCCTATTGTTCCATCGAGTTGGAATCTCGCACGTGACAGGTTACATGAAGAGTGCAATATTGTTTCTTTTGCCTTATCTGTTGCAGAGGAAATTGAAGGTAATGCCGAGTCTTCTTCATATTCCGAGGCTATTATTTCTGGTGATAGTAATAAGTGAATGAGCGCTATGCATGATGAGATGGAATCACTTGAAGAGAATGGCACTTGGGATTTAGTATGATTACCTAGAGAAAAGAAACCTATTCGTTGCAAGTGGGTTTTTAAGAGGAAAGAATGTGTTTCTCCTAATGATGAGACAAGATATAAAGCAAGGTTAGTTGCTAAACGTCACAGTCTCATTCCAGGTGTTCACTATAACGAAATCTTTTCTCGTGTTGTTAAGCATAGCTCTATTCGCACTTTACTTAGTATTGTTGCCATGCATGATTTTGAGCTTGAACAATTGGATGTTAAAACTACATTCTTACATGGAGAATTAGAAGATGATATTTATATGGAACAACCTGCAGGTTTTGTTATTCCTGGAAAAAAAAATCTTGTCTGTAAGTTACAGAAATCTCTTAATGGATTGAAGCAATCCCCTAGACAGTGGTACAAGAGATTTGACACCTTTATGCTCTCTCTAGGTTTCAAAAGATCTAATTATGATAGTTGTATTTATTTGAAAAAGGTCAATGGTTCAACTATTTATTTGCTTCTTTATGTTGATGATATGCTAATTGCTGCAAAGAGTATGTCATAGATTAATGAACTAAACAAGCAATTGAGTAATGAATTTGAGATGAAGGATTTGGGTGTAGCAAAGAAAATACTTGGCATGGAAATATCCAGAGATAGACCATCTGAAAAGTATATCTAAGTCAGAGAGGATATATTGATAAAGTTTTTTGTCGTTTTAATATGCATAATGCCAAGCCGGTGAGTACTCTGTTAGCTGCACACTTCAAATTATCATCCACTTTATTTTTTAAGTTATATGCAGATGTTGAGTACATGTCTAGAGATCCCTATTCGAGTGCAGTTGGTTCACTTATGTATGCCATGGTTTGTTCTCGTCCGGATTTATCTTATGCAGTGAGTGTTGTCAGTAGATACATGCCTAATCCTGGAAAACAACATTGGAAAGTAGCTCAGTGGAAAGCAGATACCTATGAGGTACTTCTAATGCTTATTTACAGTTTGGGAAAACTGGAAATGGACATGTTGGTTTTGTGGACTCTGATTTTGCTGGTGATTTGGATAAGAGAAGATCACTCACAGGTTATATTTTCACTATTGGTGGTTGTGTTGTGAGTTGGAGAGCAACTTTGCAGTCTATTATGGCTTGTTCCACTACTGATGCCGAGTGTATGGTTATTCCTGAGGCATGCAAAGAAGCTATCTGGTTGAAAAGTTTGTATTCTGAGCTTTGTGGAGATTCATCTTGCCCTATCGTATTTTGTGACAATCAAAGTGCTATATATATCTTACAAAGAATCCAATGTATCATGAGAGAACAAAGCACATTGATGTCAGATATCACTATATTCGAGATGTTGTTGCTGAAGGTGATTTGAAGGTAGGGAAGCTAAGTACTCATGATAATCCTGATGATATGATGACAAAGCCAGTTACTACCAACAAGTTTGAGCTTTTCTCAGGCTTAGTTGGTATTTCTTACTAGTTCGACATTGACGCACAAGGTGTTTATGCTGATTTGGATGGAGTTATTTAGTTTCTTCGGCTACTTGAGGGAATTTGGATCAAGGTGAAGATTGTTAAATTGTGATCCAAATTATACCGTGTTGGACTAGACGTAGTACAACATGTATGCGCCTTTGCGTTGATTTCGACGCGTATGAGTACAATTCGTTTACTTGTTCTCCAAAGACTCTTATGTATTGCCCTCATATATATCCATGTAGTCGCACCTAAGGATGGTTTGTCGTCTCGTGGTTGTAATACTTCTCCTCATAGTGATTGCGCCTTTGTGCGTCTGTGGTTATATCCCACAAAGGTTTTTATGTAAAAATCTGTATCTCTCGTGTCTCGTTTATTCTCATTATTATGTAACAGTTGGTAATCTCTTATGTAGCATTGTGTCGAAATATATTGTATCGGCAATCATGGCTCCTTCTTGTACAATATACGTCCGTTGCCAGGCGCCCTCTCACGGGGCGGCCACAAATGGCATTATGGAGTCCTTGCCGGAGTGAAGAAAAAACAGAAGCGCTCCCTTCCTCATCTTCGACGATGGTGACGGCGATGGCTTCCACATCCGCAGCACTATCAAGATGCTCAGCGGCCCGCAAAGATTTGTATTCCAGTCGAGGTGACGCAGCATTGTACGGGATCGGAGCTCACGAGATGAATATATCTCGTATCATGAGCTACGGATTTCAGTTTGGACACGGTGTCTCCAGCCGCAACCCAGTCAATCAATATCGTGGCTGATTAATTTAGGCTCTCGAAGGGGAAGTGGACACGGCGCCTCTAGCCGCAGGAGGTAGCACTACTTCAGAAGTCAACCAAAATCTGTTTCAGTTCAGGTACCGAACCAACTGCTGCAGCCGTGCCCTTAGTGCTACAGTGTAGTTTAGCATCATGCATGAAGATGAAAGTTGTGTTAGCTTTCTCCGGAAAATAAATAAATAAAGCGTGCATATATAGTTCGGGCACACAAAACACACCTGACATTCCTCCACAATGCTGCAGTCTTGTTTTACCAGGACTTAATGTGAACTGTTGATTACTTGAGAAAGTCTGTCAGTGAAAATATACTCCCTGCGTCTGAAATTACTTGTTGCACAAATGTCCGTATATAGTAGTTTTCTTAAGTCTGACCGCAATTATTTTATTCAACTTCCTAAAACTAAGAGCATCTCCAGCCGCGTCCCCAACAGCCCCCCCAGGCCACTCTTTCGGCGCCGGCGCCGAAAAAATGGCTCAATCGCGCCCCAGGAGCCCGTTTTTCACCGGATTGGGCCGAAACTGGCGCCGGTGGACCCAGCCCGAACCCGGCGCGTTGGGGTCGCCTGGGGCGCCGGACGGGTCGTTTTTTGCACGAACTGTGATGGGCCCGCCCTGTCAGCGACGCGCTGCTTCGTCGTCCTCATCGCCTCGGTTCCCGCGGGAATCAATGCCAAAGCTGCCGCGCAGTCGCCTCCATTGATGACCCGCGCTGCCAAGATGCAGCGCCGGTCAGCCTGCCCATTGATGCCGCGCAGCGAACCGTCGCGTCGCCCGGCGCCACGGGCGCCCGCCACGCGTCGTTTGGCATGCGCCTCTCGCCGCCCGAGCTCCGGCTATAAAAGCCACCCACCTTGCCGGTGAACGCCACACCGCAGCACATCACCCCCCGTACTCTCCACACTGCCACGCGCGCTTCGCCGCTTCCTCCGCCGCTCGCTGCTTCGTCGCCGACACGCACTGCGCCCCCATGCCGCCTCGCCACCGGGGAGCTGCGGGCTACCTCGGCGTCCGCGTTCGTCCGTCCGGCACATACTCCGCCGAGATTCGGTCGGGCGACGTGCGCCTCGGCCTCGGAACCTTCGACACCGCTCAGGAGGGCGCCCGCGCGTACGACGCTGCGGCGTGGCGCCTCCGGCGTTCCCGTTGGGACATGAACTTCACGGGCGTGCCGACGCGGAAGCGGGCACATGAGTTGGCGCCTCCCCCGCGGCTTATCACCGACGACGATCGTCGAAAGAACCGTAGGCGGGAGCACCGTCTCAGCCTGGCGGAGATGGACGAGGAAGCTATGGCGACGTGGTGCCAAAACTTCCCGCAAGACATCATCAACGAGCACCAGTTGTTGGCCGAGAATAGGGCGGAGAGGAAGAAGAGGAGGGAGGAGCGAGCAGCCTATCGGGAGGACAAGCGAGCGCGGAAGACGGTCGCTAAATTCAACATCGAGCTAGGAGATGCGTCCTCCTGGGACTCCACCGACGAGTGGTTCCTTGACGCCTACGCTGAGACGTCGGAGGAGGACATCACCGAGGCAGAGTCCGAGTCGGAGAATGACGAGTAGTAGTAGTTTGTAGGAGAAGACTATGTGAACTATCTATTTATCTATCTATCGTATGATAAGATTATATAAACTATCTATCTATCGTAGGATATATGTGAACTATCTATCTATCTATCGTATGTGAAACTGTGATTTTATTTGCGACTATGTGATTCTATTTCAATAGACGCCGAAACACGTCGTGGGCCGTTTTGCGCCGGAAATTGGGCCAATCCAGCGCCGAAAATGGGCTGAAAGCGCCGAACCTGGGCCGATATCGGCGCCTGGGGGTGACCAGGTGGGCGGCGACTGGGAACGCACTGGCACCCAAGCCTAAACTAGCGTCGGCTCGTCCTCAGGCGGCGGTTTTCGGTGCGTCTTGGGGGCGCAACGGCTGGAGATGCTCTAATTGTAAAGTACTTTCTCCGTCCCAACCAAAATAAGTATCTCGACTTTGCATTAACTTTAGTATAAAAGTATATTAAACTTAAGACACTTATTTTTGAGCGGAGTGAGTATCATGAAAAGACATCACGCACCCAGCAACAAATGACTATTTGTTTTGAACATGATCAAGCAAAATGGTCCTAGGCTATGCTAAAAAGGAGAGCTAGAACAAATTACGTATGTCAAATAAATTTCTAAATTGTCCTAGCTAGGCTGCCTCTGCCACGAAAGCAGTTTAGGCCATCCTTGATAAATTCCTAGTAGAATACATGCATCCTAATTAAACAGCAAGTAGTCCAGGAACGACCTGGCCCTAGCTATACAGAATCATTGAACGCCGGCGTGATCGGGGTAGTCGTCGCCAGCTGGGAAATAGAAATCCATAAAGCTATTCTTGAGCTCGTTGTCCCAGTATCCCTGCTCCACCTCTACGTAGCCCTTGGCCAGCCACTCGTCGCGAAGCCAGGCAAGGAACCGCTCCATGCCATCGTCGATCATCTCGGAGCGGGCACCGGCGGCGACTTCATCGAGCTCCTGCGGCTCCATCGCAAAGCCCAGTAAGAGGTTCAGCATCACGTTGCCGTCCTCCATGCGGTGCATCTTCTTCTCCGCCTCCGGCATGTCCGGCTCTGCCGTCTCCTCCATGTCCGCCTCGGTCTCAACCAATCTCGAACGTCTGGGCAAACGTGTGTGCCCTCGTTCTGAAAACCTAGCCTACTCGTGCCAATAATTCAGAATCAATAATACAGGCTAGCTAGGCCGGACCGGGCTCCAACTGGGCCGCTCCACATCTTTTTATGTTCCCTCCAGAATATATACGTAAATGATTCTAAAAAAATAATATATACGTAAATAAACGTATGGGGGAGGTTGAAACTAAGGGTGAGCGGCAAGGTCGGCGACGAGATTGGACTCATAGTTCACAGGAGGAGGAGGAGGATTTTTCCAGAAAAATAAAAAAGGAGGAGAAACCGATACATCGAAAGTGGGAATGGATGGGGATGAGACATGGGCAGTAGAAGAATTGAAGAAGGGAGAAAAAATGTCACCAAGAGAGTCGGTTATAAATATAATGTTGGGTTTACCATTAAAAAACTGTCGTTGCTGCAAGCGCCTCCGGTTGCAGCCGCTCATCTTCTTGATGTCTCCGAGGAAGAATCCACCAACAAGAGGAAGGTCCCGTCTCCAGCTAGCCACAAGAGAGCCCTGCACCACCGCATCTGGTCTAGGAAACGAGCGGTGTGGTGGTTGTTGCAACATTCCATGCCAGATCTTGTGGAGGAAGGAGTTCGACCAGAACCTACATCTATGGGTAGATGAGACGTCAAATCACCAGATCCATCAGGGAATAGCGAAGGGTGGAGGAAGCTGAGCTGGGAGTGGGGCTGGTGAGGTGGAAGAACGAGGTGTTGTCTTTACCATGGGGAAGAGGACCATGCTTGGTGAGTATGTCATCTTCGTCGTCTTGCCAATCGCCGCTGCCAGACCTCTTGCCAGGAGCTCTTCTTCATCTGGATTCCGAGTCCACCGCACATTTGCATCACGTCCTTCGTCAATGTCTGGGGCTTCCTGTAGAAGATGTACTTGAACATCGCCCAGTTCGGCGGAATTACAAGGAACGCATCGCACAGGATGACAATGCCCGAGAGATGGGCCATCGTGTTGAGCGTGAGGTAGTCAGTCTGGCACAGAAATATCAAATAACTTCATGGAGGAAGGGGTGGATTGGCAACGATGCACCACAGTCAAGGAACTACGTGAAGATCACCGGCTTGTTCGAGCGCGGGGCTAGATCCAGCATACCGGAGTCCAGCAAATGCTTGCCGGTCGGCGGAAGACGACCATCGCGGACATACATCTGCATGACGCAACCGGTTGCCTCACTCCCATTCGTCTGCGGAAATAACGACAGATGCCTCGGCGATGGCCGAGGACCTCACGGCCTTCGCCTTCTAGAGTTTCCTGGTGGTAGACATGGGCACTGATGCGCGGGCCAAAGATGTAAAGATTTGTGGAACTGCGCTGGATTTAGCAAGTCCTTATGCCTGTTTGACTTGATTGTCCAGCCCCCATATGATGCTTACCTTGACCAATCACTAACTAAGAGTTTCTCCAGAAACCAGGTCCTCAACATTGACAACTCCAAAAGAAAGAGAAACCATGTTGTTGTTTTCATCGCTTGCAAAAGGTGCCAAACATTGTGAGCCATTAGCAAGCTTGACAAAGCATCCATCAAGTCTTATCAATGGCCTACAATCATTTAGAAATCCCTGGATTTGTACATTGGAGCTAAAAAACATACCATTGAATGGAGGATTATGGCATTCTTCTAGCCTGGGATTTGGCATTTTTGTCAACACAATAATGCTCCTAGGATTCTTATTCAACAATCTTTAGTAATAGTCCCTAGTTCTGTAATATTGCTTGTCCTGATCCCCAAGCACTTTGTCTTGTGTCTTAGCTTTACCTCTGTATGCCACCATCTTAGTGATTTCAATGTTCAGATCTCTATTAAGGACCCTACGAATGCATCAAGCTTCTAGTTTGGATCTGCTCTGAAGCTGTCTTCATAATGAGCTGCTAGCTACGCTGAATTTACCCTCATATGCTTTGTTCAAGAATTCCTCCAATTAACTTGTTAACTTACCAATTAATCCCTACTCATATGGTCACTAAGTAGCCATAAACTGATAAATCAGCCAATTAATTGATTAACTGGCCAATTAACCTATTAATCTCCTACTCGCGAACCAACCGAGCAGCTACCCGTTAACGATTTCCTCAACAATGTTGTATGTTCTTTGCTTATTCCATATGTGTGAGATTTTACATCCTATCTGATCATGAATGTGGCCTTACTTGAGAGCACCTTATCCTAATCATGTCCATCTTTTTCTTAACAAAACAAAAGCTTCTTCCCAGCAGTATGTGAAAAGACTTGATAGAAGCCTTGAATTGTTTGAGTCTTTGAAACACATGCCCCTAACTAGTGCACTTGGAATCTTGTCTGCATCATTCATAAGTGAATCATCAAATTACATTATAGGGCTAAAATCCTTCCTTTGTTTCTTTTTTTCGTGGAACATGACCATAGTAGTTGTACAAAGAGTCATCTCCATCATCAGACAAAGGGGCATCTGATAACTATAACTCTTCATCAACTATGTTCTTCTTCTATGCCCTTCTCTTTTGCAGAGCCAACTTCCAATCTGCAATATTTCCCTTCTGGCTTACCTCCTATGCTTTTGCAAAAAGCAATCTCCTTTTGTGATTTTTTTACTTCTTTATTGTGTCAGCATCCTCACCAACAGACAAAACCTGATTATTATCCTCTGATTGAACACCCTTTTGTACCATCCCTTTCTACCTCTTCTCTTCCTATTCTTTTCTTAGCCTTTTTGTCTCAGCAAAGATATCAAAGCCTTCGTCATCACTTCAGTCATAGGCAAGATGCTAATTGTATATATTTTGCATTTTT
>LR738714.1:765114395-765151629 GCA_902687465.1 Secale cereale
GGGGGGCAGTTGCCATTTCAGTTTGGGAAATACAAAAGAAAATAATAAAAACTTCAAAAAATAACATCCTTCGAGATGTAGTTATATTACTACATCTACTAGTTAGGAAAATTTAAAATAGATAAATTTGGACATGTTTTGCAAAAAAGTGTTATGAAAAAGTAAAATGGCTATAACTTTTGCAAACGATGTCGGGAAAAAATGTATAATATATCAAAATGTTCAGCACGAAAAACCGCATCCGATTTTGACTGCATACGACCATGTAGCTTGATCACATTATCCATCAGTGTTTCAAACACTGTCTGGACTGAATATGGATGGGCTAAGGGCAAAAAATGTGCATATTTAGTAAACCTGTCTACTACCACAAGAATGACCTCCTTCCCTTGCGAGTTAGGCAGTGCTGTGATGAAATCCATAGTGATATGAGCCCAAGCCATATCAGGTACAGGGAGAGGTTGCAGCAGGCCAGTAGGATATATGTGTTCCACCTTATTGACCTGACAGACTGGACACTGACTGGCAAAATTTTCAGTGTCCTTCTTCCTGTCAGGCCAGTAGAAAAGATTTTTGATCCTGAAATAAGTACCTTTAATTCCAGAATGGCCTCCTATTACAGAATAATGAAAAGTCTGCAATAGTTGCTGTGTGAAGTCAGATGTAGCTCCAACATATATTCTATTTTTGTATTCAACAGGCCTTGATGTGTGGTAAACTTTGGGGTTTCCTCATTATCTGCAGCGACCTTCTTTAAACTTTTATAAGTGTCCTGATCTCCTTGATAACTCTTCATTACATCTTCAGTCCATGCTTGAATTACTATAGTCACATTATTGCACTGAATGTGTTGCACAGTATCCCTTCTGGACAGTGCATCTGCTACTGTATTTTCTCTCCCTTTCTTGTACTCAATTGTGTAGTCATATTCCAGCAGCTTGAGGAGCACTTTATGTTGTATTCCCTCCATTATTCTTTGAGTAGTCTGATTCTTCAAAGATTGTTGGTCTGTTTTTATGATCAACTTGTTTCCCCACACATAGTGTCTCCACTTCTTGAGAGCTTCCAGGATGGCCATTGCTTCTTTTTCATATATGGATTGAGCAGCTGATTTTGGGCCTAAGATTTTGCTGAGAAAAGCTATAGGTCTGCCTTGCTTCATAAGTACAAATCCAATTCCCTTTGCACATGCATCAGCTTCTATGGTGAAAGGTAGATCAAACTTTGGGAGGGTTAACACAGGACAGCTGGTCATTGTAGTTTTCAAAATTTGAAATGCTTTGCTCTTGTCACGTCCCCACTGAAATGCATGTTTATTTAGCATATCATGGAGAGGCCTGCAGACTTGTCCATATTGCTTCGCAAACCTTCTGTAATATCCAGTCAATCCTGGAAATCTTCTTTGTTGCTTTATATTTTCAGGTATATGCCAGTCTCTTACTGCCTTAATCTTGCTTGGATCAGTAGCTACACCTTTCTCTGATATAATGTGTCCTAGGTAAGATACATGATTAGTTGCAAAAGTGCACTTGGACAGTTTCACTTATAGCTCATGTTTTTGCAAGGTAGCAAAAGTTCTTTATAGATGTCTGTAGTATTGTTCCATAGATTTGCTGAACACTAACATATCATCAAAGAAGACCAAAATGAATTTTTCCTTTTCTGGTTCATTGACCTCTTCACACATAGTGTTCATCATTCCTTGGAAGGCACCCGGACCACATGCTAATCCAAAAGGCACCCCTTTATATTCATAGTGTCCCATGTGTGTCCTGAAGGCAATTTTTGGAATGTCATCTGCGGCGGCCATCCTAATTTGGTGATATCCAGACCTCAAATCTAGTTTGGAAAAAACTTATGCTCCATTTAACTCATCCAACAAGTCTTCAATAATTGGCATGGGAAATTTGTTCTTTATAGTTATTGCATTCAACTCTCTGTAATCCACACACAGTCTTCACCCTCCATCTGTCTTAATGACCATGATTGCAGGTGAGAAAAAGGGACTGAAACTCGCATGTATTTCTCCTTTTTTAATTAATCGTGTGATTATTTCCTCCATTGCAGCTTTTTGCTAATGAGGTACTCTGTAAGGCCTTAAGTTACGAGGTTTGGCTCCCCCTTGTAACACAATTTTGTGGTCACAAGTCCTTTTTGGAGGTAGCTTCTCTGATTCCTGAAATATTGCTGCATATTTTTGTAACAGAGGCTGTAAAGCTGCTGGAGGGTCTGACTGTTCTTTGCTGTTTTCAGACTTCATTTCTTGAATCTGTAAAATATATTCCATCACTCCTTTTGATAGAAGTTTCTCCATTTTAGCTGTAGACAAGACTTCATTTCTTGTATCAGCAACGAATATGTTAAGTACTATCGAATGTGTTAAGTTGAAACAACGACATCTGATTATTTATTCCGATGTCTTACATTTACTAGCCCTTGGAGCCTAGAACAACGGTATAAGTAACATGTAGCTTGTTCGTTTATCCTGACATCTTATTTTAATCTTCCCCAGTGTCCAGAACGGTATCATTTAGTATCAAGCTCTCTCTCGGTCTCTCCATGTCATGTCGCTGCGGCGCTGCCATCTATAGACTTCCATCAAAATTGGCTCTATATTCTTGCCG
This sequence comes from Secale cereale, assembly GCA_902687465.1. Classification (NCBI taxonomy): domain Eukaryota; kingdom Viridiplantae; phylum Streptophyta; class Magnoliopsida; order Poales; family Poaceae; genus Secale; species Secale cereale. The sequence continues at coordinate 765,117,020 of LR738714.1, forward strand.
CCGCCGTGTTCTTTTCGGTGTCTCTTATCTCTTCCACCATCGAGCCATAATTCTACATGTGCTTCCCACCAGACGAGCTACGTATAGCTCCGTGCGGTATCGTGTTGGGAAGGATTCAAGCTTGCTTCCACCTGGACCACCTCCACCGTCGAGTAACTTTCGTCGCGCCCATATAGCGTACGCCACTACTGGAATCTGAGATTTAATCGAGTTTCATCCATTTATCGAGTTCAAATTACGAAAGCTCGGAATTGTAATGTGTCTGCTGAGTTTGCTCTTAATTAGACTCGGGAGTGACACGATACTCGGCAAGCTTCGCCATTTTCCTAGTGTCAGGCATAAAGGACGTGGGTGTGGATTACATGCTTCAACATATTGATAACTTAGTGGGTATGTGATTTCCCTACGTTGGTGTCTTCCTTGCAGTGTTGCAACTTAAGCTGCATGTGCCCAACATGCATATTGTTGAATTCATGAACACTGATAACCTAGAGGATGTCATGAACAAACCGTCCACTTCCAAAACCATGCTCACAAAATACTTTAGGATGGAGGAGGTGGACCCTTCACTAGTAGAAAACAGGGCTTCGGTCACAGCTCAATATACACATTAGTCCCAGTTGCATTACGAACCGGGACTAATGTGAGCATTATACCCGGTTCGAGCGGCTAAAGGCATTATTCCCGGTTCAAATGGGACATTTAGTTCCGGTTTGAGACACGAACCGGGACTAAAGGGTCCATTTCTCAAACTCTACCCCGCGGAGGGATCGCCATTTCAGTTTAGAAAAAAACAAAAGAAAATAATAAAAACTTCAAAAATAAAATCCTTGCAACACTATTACCTTGTATTGAGGATTTGTGGCCTCTAGACAGTGACACTATTACCTTGCAATAAAACCCCCTTTACCTCGCAAAAAAAAGATGCATCTGAAACAAAAAATATTTCTGCACAGGTTTCTCGAGGAAGGTAATGTTTTGAATCATATTTCAGAATTTAAAGAGATCATATCTAATCTAGCTGCAATGGATGTTAAGTATGATGAGGAAGATACTAATTTAACGTTACTCTGTTCACTGCCAAGTTCCTACACCAATTTTAGAGACACCATATTATACAGTCGTGATACTCTCACACTTACTGAAGTTTATGAAGCTTTGAATTCTATGGAGAAGATGAAATTAATGGTGCATCATGATGGCTCAAGTTCATCCCAAGCAGAGAGATTTTTTGTTCGTGGCAGGACAAAGGAGAAGAACTCACATAATGGAAACGGAGGCAAAAGTAAGAACGGCTACAGGGGACGGTCGCAATCCAGAGACAAGAAATATTGCAGATATTGCAAGAGATACGGGCATGACTTCTCAGAATATTTCAAGTTGTAGAATAAAGAAAAGAGGAAAGGTAACAAACAAGGTGAAAATTCTGCTAATGTTTCTCGTGATGATAGTTTCGATGATGCTCTTGTCGTTATTGCTGAATGTGCTGAGACCAATGACGAGTGTGTACTTGACACTGCATGTACTTTTCATATGTGACCGCATAAAGATTGGTTTAATACTTTTGATTCTACTACTGTTGCTGGTTCCATTTTGGGTTTTGATAATTCATCATGCAAGATTAAAGGCATAGGATCCGTTCGAATCAAGATGTTTGATGGCATAATCAGAACTTTGACAGATGTTCGGTATATTCAAAAGATGAAGAGAAATCTTATTTCTATGACTGCCCTTGATGCAAAGGGGTACAAATATTCAAGTGGAGATGGTGTTTCGAAGGTCACCAAAGGCTCCCTTGTTGAGATGAAAGGTGACTTAAGTTTGACCAATGGTCTTTATTACCTTCAAGGTTCTATCATTTCAGGTAACTCTATCTAGTTATTTCTAAGAATTCTAATTGTGATGCTGCTAACCATTGGCATATGCGTCTTGGACATATGAGTGAAGTTGGTTTAGCAGAGTTAAATAAGAGAGCTCTTCTTGATGGATATGAACCTGGTAAATTGAAATTTGTGGGCATTGTATCTTGGGCAAACACAAGAGGGTGAAGTTCAACACTTTGTCTCATACAACTGAAGGTATTCTTGATTATGTTCATTCTGATTTATGGGGACCATCTCGCAGAAATTCACTAGGTGGTGTTAGTTTCATGCTGACTATTATTGATGATTATTCGAGAAAAGTTCAGCCTTATTTCTTGAAGCATAAACATGAAGCATTCTCAGTTTTTAAGGAGTGGAACATTATGAATGAAAGGCAGACTGAAAAGAAGATAAACATACTTCACAGTGATAATGGTATGGAATTCTGTTCTAAGCAATTTAAGAATTATTGCAAGTCTGAAGGAATTTTCGGACACTACACCGTTCCTTATACCCCTCAACAAAACGGTGTTGCTGAGCATATGAACAAGATCATTATTTCTATAGCCCGTTGCATGTTGTCCAATGCAGGTTTGCATAGGTGTTTTTGGGCTGATGACGCTTCCACTGCTTGTTATCTTATTAATCGGTCACCATCTACTGCTTTTAATAAGAAAACTACAATTGAGGTATGGTCAAGTTCACCTGCTGATTATTTACAGTTTAGAGTTTTTGGTTGCACTGCTTATGCCCATTTTGATAATGAAAAGTTGGAGCCTAGGGTTGTTAAGTGCATATTTCTTGGTTATAAGTCTGGTGTAAAAGGTTTTAAATTGTCGAATCCTGATACACAGAAGGTTGTTATTAGCTGAAATGTTATCTTTAATGAATCTGCTATGTTACATGTTGTTCCATCTACTAACGTTCCTGTTAAGAGTGAACAACAGCCTATTGTTCAGGAGCCTACTATTCAGGTGGAGAATGTTATCGATTCAGGTGATACATCTGGTAATGAAATTGTTGATGCACATGATGAACCCGTCGTTAATGATGAACATGTCACTCCAAATCAGCCTATTGTTCCATCGAGTTGGAATCTCGCACGTGACAGGTTACATGAAGAGTGCAATATTGTTTCTTTTGCCTTATCTGTTGCAGAGGAAATTGAAGGTAATGCCGAGTCTTCTTCATATTCCGAGGCTATTATTTCTGGTGATAGTAATAAGTGGATGAGCGTTATGCATGATGAGATGGAATCACTTGAAGAGAATGGCACTTGGGATTTAGTATAATTACCTAGAGAAAAGAAACCTATTCGTTGCAAGTGGGTTTTTAAGAGGAAAGAATGTGTTTCTCCTAATGATGAGACAAGATATAAAGCAAGGTTAGTTGCTAAACGTCACAGTCTCATTCCAGGTGTTCACTATAACGAAATCTTTTCTCGTGTTGTTAAGCATAGCTCTATTCGCACTTTACTTAGTATTGTTGCCATGCATGATTTTGAGCTTGAACAATTGGATGTTAAAACTACATTCTTACATGGAGAATTAGAAGATGATATTTATATGGAACAACCTGCAGGTTTTGTTATTCCTGGAAAAAAAAAATCTTGTCTGTAAGTTACAGAAATCTCTTAATGGATTGAAGCAATCCCCTAGACAGTGGTACAAGAGATTTGACACCTTTATGCTCTCTCTAGGTTTCAAAAGATCTAATTATGATAGTTGTATTTATTTGAAAAAGGTCAATGGTTCAACTATTTATTTGCTTCTTTATGTTGATGATATGCTAATTGCTGCAAAGAGTATGTCATAGATTAATGAACTAAACAAGCAATTGAGTAATGAATTTGAGATGAAGGATTTGGGTGTAGCAAAGAAAATACTTGGCATGGAAATATCCAGAGATAGACCATCTGAAAAGTATATCTAAGTCAGAGAGGATATATTGATAAAGTTTTTTGTCGTTTTAATATGCATAATGCCAAGCCGGTGAGTACTCTGTTAGCTGCACACTTCAAATTATCATCCACTTTATTTTTTAAGTTATATGCAGATGTTGAGTACATGTCTAGAGATCCCTATTCGAGTGCAGTTGGTTCACTTATGTATGCCATGGTTTGTTCTCGTCCGGATTTATCTTATGCAGTGAGTGTTGTCAGTAGATACATGCCTAATCCTGGAAAACAACATTGGAAAGTAGCTCAGTGGAAAGCAGATACCTATGAGGTACTTCTAATGCTTATTTACAGTTTGGGAAAACTGGAAATGGACATGTTGGTTTTGTGGACTCTGATTTTGCTGGTGATTTGGATAAGAGAAGATCACTCACAGGTTATATTTTCACTATTGGTGGTTGTGTTGTGAGTTGGAGAGCAACTTTGCAGTCTATTATGGCTTGTTCCACTACTGATGCCGAGTGTATGGTTATTCCTGAGGCATGCAAAGAAGCTATCTGGTTGAAAAGTTTGTATTCTGAGCTTTGTGGAGATTCATCTTGCCCTATCGTATTTTGTGACAATCAAAGTGCTATATATATCTTACAAAGAATCCAATGTATCATGAGAGAACAAAGCACATTGATGTCAGATATCACTATATTCGAGATGTTGTTGCTGAAGGTGATTTGAAGGTAGGGAAGCTAAGTACTCATGATAATCCTGATGATATGATGACAAAGCCAGTTACTACCAACAAGTTTGAGCTTTTCTCAGGCTTAGTTGGTATTTCTTACTAGTTCGACATTGACGCACAAGGTGTTTATGCTGATTTGGATGGAGTTATTTAGTTTCTTCGGCTACTTGAGGGAATTTGGATCAAGGTGAAGATTGTTAAATTGTGATCCAAATTATACCGTGTTGGACTAGACGTAGTACAACATGTATGCGCCTTTGCGTTGATTTCGACGCGTATGAGTACAATTCGTTTACTTGTTCTCCAAAGACTCTTATGTATTGCCCTCATATATATCCATGTAGTCGCACCTAAGGATGGTTTGTCGTCTCGTGGTTGTAATACTTCTCCTCATAGTGATTGCGCCTTTGTGCGTCTGTGGTTATATCCCACAAAGGTTTTCATGTAAAAATCTGTATCTCTCGTGTCTCGTTTATTCTCATTATTATGTAACAGTTGGTAATCTCTTATGTAGCATTGTGTCGAAATATATTGTATCGGCAATCATGGCTCCTTCTTGTACAATATACGTCCGTTGCCAGGCGCCCTCTCACGGGGCGGCCACAAATGGCATTATGGAGTCCTTGCCGGAGTGAAGAAAAAACAGAAGCGCTCCCTTCCTCATCTTCGACGATGGTGACGGCGATGGCTTCCACATCCGCAGCACTATCAAGATGCTCAGCGGCCCGCAAAGATTTGTATTCCAGTCGAGGTGACGCAGCATTGTACGGGATCGGAGCTCACGAGATGAATATATCTCGTATCATGAGCTACGGATTTCAGTTTGGACACGGTGTCTCCAGCCGCAACCCAGTCAATCAATATCGTGGCTGATTAATTTAGGCTCTCGAAGGGGAAGTGGACACGGCGCCTCTAGCCGCAGGAGGTAGCACTACTTCAGAAGTCAACCAAAATCTGTTTCAGTTCAGGTACCGAACCAACTGCTGCAGCCGTGCCCTTAGTGCTACAGTGTAGTTTAGCATCATGCATGAAGATGAAAGTTGTGTTAGCTTTCTCCGGAAAATAAATAAATAAAGCGTGCATATATAGTTCGGGCACACAAAACACACCTGACATTCCTCCACAATGCTGCAGTCTTGTTTTACCAGGACTTAATGTGAACTGTTGATTACTTGAGAAAGTCTGTCAGTGAAAATATACTCCCTGCGTCTGAAATTACTTGTTGCACAAATGTCCGTATATAGTAGTTTTCTTAAGTCTGACCGCAATTATTTTATTCAACTTCCTAAAACTAAGAGCATCTCCAGCCGCGTCCCCAACAGCCCCCCCAGGCCACTCTTTCGGCGCCGGCGCCGAAAAAATGGCTCAATCGCGCCCCAGGAGCCCGTTTTTCACCGGATTGGGCCGAAACTGGCGCCGGTGGACCCAGCCCGAACCCGGCGCGTTGGGGTCGCCTGGGGCGCCGGACGGGTCGTTTTTTGCACGAACTGTAATGGGCCCGCCCTGTCAGCGACGCGCTGCTTCGTCGTCCTCATCGCCTCGGTTCCCGCGGGAATCAATGCCAAAGCTGCCGCGCAGTCGCCTCCATTGATGACCCGCGCTGCCAAGATGCAGCGCCGGTCAGCCTGCCCATTGATGCCGCGCAGCGAACCGTCGCGTCGCCCGGCGCCACGGGCGCCCGCCACGCGTCGTCTGGCATGCGCCTCTCGCCGCCCGAGCTCCGGCTATAAAAGCCACCCACCTTGCCGGTGAACGCCACACCGCAGCACATCACCCCCCGTACTCTCCACACTGCCACGCGCGCTTCGCCGCTTCCTCCGCCGCTCGCTGCTTCGTCGCCGACACGCACTGCGCCCCCATGCCGCCTCGCCACCGGGGAGCTGCGGGCTACCTCGGCGTCCGCGTTCGTCCGTCCGGCACATACTCCGCCGAGATTCGGTCGGGCGACGTGCGCCTCGGCCTCGGAACCTTCGACACCGCTCAGGAGGGCGCCCGCGCGTACGACGCTGCGGCGTGGCGCCTCCGGCGTTCCCGTTGGGACATGAACTTCACGGGCGTGCCGACGCGGGAGCGGGCACATGAGTTGGCGCCTCCCCCGCGGCTTATCACCGACGACGATCGTCGAAAGAACCGTAGGCGGGAGCACCGTCTCAGCCTGGCGGAGATGGACGAGGAAGCTATGGCGACGTGGTGCCAAAACTTCCCGCAAGACATCATCAACGAGCACCAGTTGTTGGCCGAGAATAGGGCGGAGAGGAAGAAGAGGAGGGAGGAGCGAGCAGCCTATCGGGAGGACAAGCGAGCGCGGAAGACGGTCGCTAAATTCAACATCGAGCTAGGAGATGCGTCCTCCTGGGACTCCACCGACGAGTGGTTCCTTGACGCCTACGCTGAGACGTCGGAGGAGGACATCACCGAGGCAGAGTCCGAGTCGGAGAATGACGAGTAGTAGTAGTTTGTAGGAGAAGACTATGTGAACTATCTATTTATCTATCTATCGTATGATAAGATTATATAAACTATCTATCTATCGTAGGATATATGTGAACTATCTATCTATCTATCGTATGTGAAACTGTGATTTTATTTGCGACTATGTGATTCTATTTCAATAGACGCCGAAACACGTCGTGGGCCGTTTTGCGCCGGAAATTGGGCCAATCCAGCGCCGAAAATGGGCTGAAAGCGCCGAACCTGGGCCGATATCGGCGCCTGGGGGTGACCAGGTGGGCGGCGACTGGGAACGCACTGACACCCAAGCCTAAACTAGCGTCGGCTCGTCCTCAGGCGGCGGTTTTCGGTGCGTCTTGGGGGCGCAACGGCTGGAGATGCTCTAATTGTAAAGTACTTTCTCCGTCCCAACCAAAATAAGTATCTCGACTTTGCATTAACTTTAGTATAAAAGTATATTAAACTTAAGACACTTATTTTTGAGCGGAGTGAGTATCATGAAAAGACATCACGCACCCAGCAACAAATGACTATTTGTTTTGAACATGATCAAGCAAAATGGTCCTAGGCTATGCTAAAAAGGAGAGCTAGAACAAATTACGTATGTCAAATAAATTTCTAAATTGTCCTAGCTAGGCTGCCTCTGCCACGAAAGCAGTTTAGGCCATCCTTGATAAATTCCTAGTAGAATACATGCATCCTAATTAAACAGCAAGTAGTCCAGGAACGACCTGGCCCTAGCTATACAGAATCATTGAACGCCGGCGTGATCGGGGTAGTCGTCGCCAGCTGGGAAATAGAAATCCATAAAGTTATTCTTGAGCTCGTTGTCCCAGTATCCCTGCTCCACCTCTACGTAGCCCTTGGCCAGCCACTCGTCGCGAAGCCAGGCAAGGAACCGCTCCATGCCATCGTCGATCATCTCGGAGCGGGCGCCGGCGGCGACTTCATCGAGCTCCTGCGGCTCCATCGCCAAGCCCAGTAAGAGGTTCAGCATCACGTAGCCGTCCTCCATGCGGTGCATCTTCTTCTCCGCCTCCGGCATGTCCGGCTCTGCCGTCTCCTCCATGTCCGCCTCGGTCTCAACCAATCTCGAACGTCTGGGCAAACGTGTGTGCCCTCGTTCTGAAAACCTAGCCTACTCGTGCCAATAATTCAGAATCAATAATACAGGCTAGCTAGGCCGGACCGGGCTCCAACTGGGCCGCTCCACATCTTTTTATGTTCCCTCCAGAATATATACGTAAATGATTCTAAAAAAAGAATATATACGTAAATAAACGTATGGGGGAGGTTGAAACTAAGGGTGAGCGGCAAGGTCGGCGACGAGATTGGACTCATAGTTCACAGGAGGAGGAGGAGGATTTTTCCAGAAAAATAAAAAAGGAGGAGAAACCGATACATCGAGAGTGGGAATGAGACATGGGCAGTAGAAGAATTGAAGAAGGGAGAAAAAATGTCACCAAGAGAGTCGGTTATAAATATAATGTTGGGTTTACCATTAAAAAACTGTCGTTGCTGCAAGCGCCTCCGGTTGCAGCCGCTCATCTTCTTGATGTCTCCGAGGAAGAATCCACCAACAAGAGGAAGGTCCCGTCTCCAGCTAGCCACAAGAGAGCCCTGCACCACCGCATCTGGTCTAGGAAACGAGCGGTGTGGTGGTTGTTGCAACATTCCATGCCAGATCTTGTGGAGGAAGGAGTTCGACAAGAACCTACATCTATGGGTAGATGAGACGTCAAATCACCAGATCCATCAGGGAATAGCGAAGGGTGGAGGAAGCTGAGCTGGGAGTGGGGCTGGTGAGGTGGAAGAACGTGGTGTTGTCTTTACCATGGGGAAGAGGACCATGCTTGGTGAGTATGTCATCTTCGTCGTCTTGCCAATCGCCGCTGCCAGACCTCTTGCCAGGAGCTCTTCTTCATCTGGATTCCGAGTCCACCGCACATTTGCATCACGTCCTTCGTCAATGTCTGGGGCTTCCTGTAGAAGATGTACTTGAACATCGCCCAGTTCGGCGGAATTACAAGGAACGCATCGCACAGGATGACAATGCCCGAGAGATGGGCCATCGTGTTGAGCGTGAGGTAGTCAGTCTGGCACAGAAATATCAAATAACTTCATGGAGGAAGGGGTGGATTGGCAACGATGCACCTCAGTCAAGGAACTACGTGAAGATCACCGGCTTGTTCGAGCGCGGGGCTAGATCCAGCATACCGGAGTCCAGCAAATGCTTGCCGGTCGGCGGAAGACGACCATCGCGGACATACATCTGCATGACGCAACCGGTTGCCTCACTCCCATTCGTCTGCGGAAATAACGACAGATGCCTCGGCGATGGCCGAGGACCTCACGGCCTTCGCCTTCTAGAGTTTCCTGGTGGTAGACATGGGCACTGATGCGCGGGCCAAAGATGTAAAGATTTGTGGAACTGCGCTGGATTTAGCAAGTCCTTATGCCTGTTTGACATGATTGTCCAGCCCCCATATGATGCTTACCTTGAACAATCACTGACTAAGAGTTTCTCCAGAAACCAGGTCCTCAACATTGACAACTCCAAAAGAAAGAGAAAACATGTTGTTGTTTTCATCGCTTGCAAAAGGTGCCAAACATTGTGAGCCATTAGCAAGCTTGACAAAGCATCCATCAAGTCTTATCAATGGCCTACAATCATTTAGAAATCCTTGGATTTGTGCATTGGAGCTAAAAAACATACCATTGAATGGAGGATTATGGCATTCTTCTAGCCTGGGATTTGGCATTTTTGTCAACACAATAATGCTCCTAGGATTCTTATTCAACAATCTTTAGTAATAGTCCCTAGTTCTGTAATATTGCTTGTCCTGATCCCCAAGCACTTTGTCTTGTGTCTTAGCTTTACCTCTGTATGCCACCATCTTAGTGATTTCAATGTTCAGATCTCTATTAAGGACCCTACGAATGCATCAAGCTTCTAGTTTGGATCTGCTCTGAAGCTGTCTTCATAATGAGCTGCTAGCTACGCTGAATTTACCCTCATATGCTTTGTTCAAGAATTCCTCCAATTAACTTGTTAACTTACCAATTAATCCCTACTCATACGGTCACTAAGTAGCCATAAACTGATAAATCAGCCAATTAATTGATTAACTGGCCAATTAACCTATTAATCTCCTACTCGCGAACCAACCGAGCAGCTACCCGTTAACGATTTCCTCAACAATGTTGTATGTTCTTTGCTTATTCCATATGTGTGAGATTCTACATCCTATCTGATCATGAATGTGGCCTTACTTGAGAGCACCTTATCCTAATCATGTCCATCTTTTTCTTAACAAAACAAAAGCTTCTTCCCAGCAGTATGTGAAAAGACTTGATAGAAGCCTTGAATTGTTTGAGTCTTTGAAACACATGCCCCTAACTAGTGCACTTGGAATCTTGTCTGCATCATTCATAAGTGAATCATCAAATTACATTATAGGGCTAAAATCCTTCCTTTGTTTCTTTTTTTCGTGGAACATGACCATAGTAGTTGTACAAAGAGTCATCTCCATCATCAGACAAAGGGGCATCTGATAACTATAACTCTTCATCAACTATGTTCTTCTTCTATGCCCTTCTCTTTTGCAGAGCCAACTTCCAATCTGCAATATTTCCCTTCTGGCTTACCTCCTATGCTTTTGCAAAAAGCAATCTCCTTTTGTGATTTTTTTACTTCTTTATTGTGTCAGCATCCTCACCAACAGACAAAACCTGATTATTATCCTCTGATTGAACACCCTTTTGTACCATCCCTTTCTACCTCTTCTCTTCCTATTCTTTTCTTAGCCTTTTTGTCTCAGCAAAGATATCAAAGCCTTCGTCATCACTTCAGTCATAGGCAAGATGCTAATTGTATATATTTTGCATTTTTTTCACCAACATCACTGAACTCTTCATCTGACAGCAAATGTTGATCATCTTGAGCATTAGCTTGAGTTTACTGAATTTCTTCCTCTCTAATTGGATTATCAACAAACCCTGACTGGTAATCTCGACTAGCCACAACCTAGACATGCACATTACTAGGACCAACTCTGTCATTCTTATAAGCAGAACCAACAACAAATGGAGGAGTTGCAAAAGCAACTGGAGCGGGATCAACAGCTATTGTTGTAGAGGCAACATCAATTAGAACACTAGCAATATCAATTGGAGCTTGAACAACAAGAAATAATCCATGCTCAGCGACAACTATTCCATGGTCGGCAACAACTGGAGCTGGTTCTATAATCCAATCAGGTCTCCTCTAACAATGTAACTGAAGAATCTGCCATGAGCTATATTAATTCTTCAATCATCTTCTCAGCTGTAGTTTGATCTATCAGTTCAATCATAGTCATCCTCCTGCCAGTTGGGTTCAACCTGTTCAACCTGCCTTTGTAGTAAATAAAATTATTTCTGCTTAACCGTAGCTGCACCAACTCGTCATTCAAGTTATCGAAAGTAATTGTGTCTAGACGCCAAGGCCCAGGACGAGTTTGAATAGTTGATAGTGTTGGGGAACGTAGTATTTTCAAAATTTTCCTACGATCACGCAAGATCTATCTACTAGATGCATAGCAACGAGAGGGGAGAGTGTGTCTACGTACCCTCGTAGACCGGAAGCGGAAGCGTCAAGTGACGCGGTTGATGTAGTCGAACTTCTTCGCGATCCAACCGATCAAGCACCGAACGTACGGCACCTCCGCGTTCAGCACACGTTCAGCTTGATGACGTCCCACGAGCTCTTGATCTAGTTGAGCTTCACGGGAGAGTTTCGTCAGCACGACGGCGTGGTGACGGATATGATGTATTCACCGGCACAGGGCTTCGCCTAAGCACTGCAACGGTATGACCGAGGTGTGTTTTTGTGGAGGGGGGCACCGCACACGGCTAAAACAATTCAACTTGTGTGTCTTTGGGTGCCCCCCTGCCCCCGTATATAAAGGAGCAAGGGAGGAGGGCCGGCCGGCCTCCTATGCTGCGGCTAGGGCAATCCTACTAGGAATAGGATTGCAATCCTATTCCTAGTAGGAGTCCACCAAGAAGGAAGAGAGGGAAAGGAAAAGAGGGAGAGGTGGCGCCCCCCCCCAATCCTAGTCCAACTAGGATCCCTAGGTGGGGCGCCGGCCAGCCTCTATGGGCTGCCTCTCTCCTTTCCTCAAGGCCCACTATGGACCATCGCCCCTCGTAGGGGGTTCCGGTAACCCCCTCCGGCAATCCAGTTAAATCCGAAACTTTTCCGGAACACTTCCGGTGTCCGAATATAGTCGTTCAATATATCAATCTTTATGTCTCGGACATTCCGAGACTCCTCGTCATGTCCGTGATCTCATACGGGACTCCGAACTACCTTCGGTACATCAATACTAATAACTCATAATACCGATCGTCATCAAACGTTAAGCGTGCGGACCCTACGGGTTCGAGAACTATGTAGACATGATCGAGACTCATCTCCGGTCAATAACCAATAGCGGAACCTGGATGTTCATATTGGCTCCTACATATTCTACGAAGATCTTTATCGGTCAAACCGCATAACAACATACGTTGTTCCTTTTGTCATCGGTATGTTACTTGCCCGAGATTCGATCGTCGGTATCTCTATACCTAGTTCAATCTCGTTACCGGCAAGTCTCTTTACTCATTTAGTAATACATCATCTCGTGACTAACTCATTAGTCATTTGCTTGCAAGGCTTATTATGATGTGTATTACCGAGAGGGCCCAGAGATACATCTCCGACACTCGGAGTGACAAATCCTAGTCTTGATCTATGCCAACACCACGAATACTTTCGGAGACACCTGTAGAGCATCTTTATGATCACCCAGTTACGTTGTGACGTTTGATAGCACACAAGGTGTTCCTACGGTATTCGGGAGTTGCATAATCTCATAGTCATAGGAACATGTATAAGTCATGAAGAAAGCAATAGCAGTAAAACTAAACGATCAAAGTGCTATGCTAACGGATGGATCTAGTCCATCACATCATTCTCCTAATGATGTGATCCCGTTGATCAAATGGCAACTCATGTCTATGGTTAGGAAACATAACCATCTTTGATCAAAGAGCTAGTCTAGTAGAGGCATACTAGGGACACTATGTTTTGTCTATGTATTCACACATGTACTAAGTTTCCGGTTAGTACAATTCTAGCATGAATAATAAACATTTATCATGATATAAGGAAATATGAATAACAGCTTTATTATTGCCTCTAGGGCATATTTCCTTCAGTCTCCCACTTGCACTAGAGTCAATAATCTAGCTCACATCGCCATGTGATTTAATACCGATAGTTCACATCGTTATGTGAATAACACCCATAGTTCACATCGCCATGTGACCAACACCCAAAGGGTTTACTAGAGTCAATAATCTAGTTCACATCGCTATTTGATTAATACCCAAGAGTAATAAGGTGTGATCATGTTTTGCTTGTGAGAGAAGTTTAGTCAACGGGTCTGTCACATGCAGATCCGTATGTATTTCGCAAATTTCTATGTCTACAATGCTCTGCATAGAGCTACTCTAGCTAATTGCTCCCACTTTCAATACGCATCCAGATTGATACTTAGAGTCATCTGGATTTAGTGTCAAAGCTTGCATCGGCGTAACCCTTTACGACGAACTCTTTATCACCTCCATAATTGAGAAACATTTCCTTAGTCATCCAGTTACTAAGGATAATTTTGACCGCTGTACAGTGATCTATTCCTGGATCACTATTGTACCCCCTTGACAAACTCATGGCAAGGTACACAACATGTTTGGTACACAGCATGGCATACTTTATAGAACCTATGGCTGAGGCATAGGGAATGACTTTCATTCTCTCTATATTTTTCTGCCGTGGTCTGGTTTTGAGTCTTACTCAACTTCACATCTTACAAGTCAGGCAAGAACTCCTTCTTTGACTGATCCATTTTGAACTACTTCAAAAACTTATCAAGGTATGTACTTATCGAAAGTCTTATCAAGCGTCTTGATCTATCTCTATAGATCTTGATGCCCAATATGTAAGCAGCTTCACCAAGGTCTTTCTTTGAAAAACTCCTTTCAAACACTCCTTTATGCTTTCCAGAAAATTCTACATCATTTCCAATCGACAATATGTCATTCACATATACTTATCAGAAAGGTTGTAGTGCTCCCACTCACTTCTTGTAAATACAGGCTTCACCGCAAGTCTGTATAAATCTATATGCTTTGATCAACTTATCAAAGCGTATATTCCAACTCCGAGATGCTTGCACCAGTCCATAGATGGATCGCTGGAGCTTGCACATTTTGTTAGCATCTTTAGGATTGACAAAACCTTTTGGTTTCATCATATACAAGTCTTCTTTAATAAATCCATTAAAGAATGTAGTTTTGTTATCCATTTGCCAGATTTCATAAAATGCGGCAATTGCTAACATGATTCAGACAGACTCAAGCATCGCTACAGGTGAGAAAGTCTCATCGTAGTCAACTCCTTGAACTTGTTGAAATTTTTTCGCAACAAGTCGAGCTTTGTAAACAGTAACATTGCCGTGTGCGTCGGTCTTCCTCTTGAAGATCCATTTATTTTTGATGGCTTGCCGATCATCGGGCAAGTCAACCAAAGTCCACACTTTGTTCTCATACATGGATCCCATCTCAGATTTCATGGCCTCAAGCCATTTTGCGGAATCTGGGCTCATCATCGCTTCCTCATAGTTCGTAGGTTCATCATGGTCTAGCAACATGACTTCCAGAACTGGGTTGCCGCACCACTCTGGTGCGGAACGTACTCTGGTTGATCTACGACGTTCAGCAGAAACTTGATCTGAAGTTTCATGATCATCATCATTAGCTTCCTCACTGATTGGTGTAGGAATCACTGGAACAATTTTCTGTGATGTTCCACTTTCCAATTCGGGAGAAGGTACAATTACCTCATCAAGTTCTACTTTCCTCCCACTCACTTCTTTCGAGAGAAACTCCTTCTCTAGAAAGGATCCACTCTTAGCAACAAAGACCTTGCCTTCGGATCTATGATAGAAGGTGTACCCAACAGTTTCTTTTGGGTATCCTATGAAGATTTACTTCTCCGATTTGGGTTCGAGCTTATCATGTTGAAACTTTTTCACATAAGCATCGCAGTCCCAAACTTAAATAAATGACAGCTTAGGTTTCTCGTCAAACCATAGTTCATACGGTGTCATCTCCACGGATTTAGATGGTGCCCTATTTAACGTGAATGTAGTTGTCTCTAATGCATAACCCCAAAAGCGATAGTGGTAGATCGGTAAGAGACATCATCGATCGCACCATATCTAATAAAGTACGGTTATGACGTTCGGACACACCATTACACTGTGGTGTTCCAGGTGGCTTGAGTAGTGAAACTATTTCACATTGTTTTTACTGAAGGCCAAACTCGCTAACTCAAATATTTTACCTCTACGATCATATCGTAGAAACTCTTATTTTCTTGTTACGATGATTCTCCACTTCACTATGAAATTCTTTGAACTTTTCAAATGTTTCAGACTTGTGCTTCATTAAGTAGATATACCCATATCTGCTAAAATCATCAGTGAAGGTCAGAAAATAACGATACCCGCCACGAGCTTCAACACTCATTGGTCCACATACTTCTGTATGTATGATCTCCAACAAATCTGTTGCTCGCTCCATTGTTCCGGAGAACGGATTTTTAGTCATCTTGCCCATGAGGCATGGTTCGCAAGCACCAAGTGATTCATAATCAAGTGATTCCAAAAGTCCATCACTATGGAGTTTTTTCATGCGCTTTACACCATTATGACCTAAACGGCAGTGCCACAAATAAGTTGCACTATCATTATTAACCTTGCATCTTTTTGCTTCAATATTATGAATATGTGTATCACTACGATCGAGATCCAACAAACTATTTTCATTGGGTGTATGACCATCGAAGGCTTTATTCATGTAAACAGAATAACAATTATTCTATGACTTTAAATGAATAACTGTATTGCAACAAACATGATCAAATCATATTCATGCTTAACGCAAAGGCCAAATAACATTTATTTAGGTTCTACACTAATCCCGAAAGTATAGGGAGTGTGCGATGATGATCATATCAATCTTGGAACCACTTCCAACACACATCGTCACTTCACCTTTAACTAGTCTCTGTTCATTCCGCAACTCTTGTTTCGAGTTACTAACTTTAGTAACTGAACCGGTATCAAATACCCAGGGGTTGCTATGAACACTAGTAAAGTACACATCAATAATCTGTATATCAAAATATACCGTTGTTCACTTTGCCATCCTTCTTATCCGCCAAGTATTTAGGGCAGTTCCACTTCCAGTGACCATTTCCTTTGCAGTAGAAGCACTTAGTTTCAGGCTTGAGTTTAGCTTTGGGTTTCTTCACGGAGTGACAACTTTCTTGTCATTCTTCTTGAAGTTCCCCTTCTATCCCTTTTCCCTTTACTTGAAACAAGTGGTCTTGTTAACCATCAACACTTGATGTTGTTTCTTGATTTCTACCTTCGCCGATTTCAGCATCGCGAAGAGCTCGGGAATTACTTTTGTCATCCCTTGCATATTATAGTTCATCACAAAGTTCTACTAACTTGGTGATAGTGTCTAGAGAACTTTGTCAATTACTATCTTATCTGGAAGATTAACTCCCACTTGATTCAAGCAATTGTAGTACCCAGACAATCTGAGCATATGCTCACTGGTTGAGCTATTCTCCTCCATCTTGTAGGCAAAGTACTATTAGAGGTCTCATACCTCTCGACACGGGCATGAGTATGAAATACTAATTTCAACTCTTGGAACATCTTATATGCTCTGTGGTGTTCAAAACAGTTTTAAGTCCCGATTCTAAGCCGTAAAGTATGGTGCACTAAACTATCAAGTAGTCATCATACCGAGCTTTTGTCAAAACGTTCATAACGTCTGTATCTGCTCCTGCAATAGGTCAGTCACCTAGCGGTGCATCAAGGACATAATACTTCTGTGCAGCAATGATGATAATCCTCAGATCACGGACCTAGTCCGCATCATTGCTACTAACATCTTTCAACTTAGTTTTTCTCTAGGAACATATAAACAATAAACGGGAGCAACATCGCGAGCTATTGATCTACAACATAGATATGCTAATACTACCAGGACTAAGTTCATGATAAATTAAAGTTCAATTTAATCATATTACTTAAAGAACTCCCACTTAGATAGACATCCCTTTGGTCATCTAAATGATCACGTGATCCAAATCAACTAAACCATGTCCGATCATCACGTGAGATAGAGTAGTTTTCAATGGTGAACATCTTATGTTGATCATATCTACTATATGATTCACGCTCGACCTTTCGATCTCCAGTGTTCCGAGGCCATATCTACATATGCTAGGCTTGTCAAGTTTAACCCGAGTATTCTGCGTGTGCAAAACTGGCTTACACCCGTTGTATTTGAACGTAGAGCTTATCACACCTGATCATCACGTGGTGTTTCGGCACGACGAACTTTCGCAACGGTGCATACTCAGGGAGAACACTTATACCTTGAAATTTAGTAAGGGATCATCTTATAATGCTACCGTCGTTCTAAGCAAAATAAGAAGCATAATAAGATAAACATCACATGCAATCAAAATATGTGACATGATATGGCCATCATCATCTTGTGCTTTTGATCTCCATCTCCAAAGCACCGTCATGATCACCTTCGTCACCGGCGCGACACCTTGATCTCCATCGTAGCATCGTTGTCGTCTCGCCAACTATTGCTTCTACGACTATTGCTACCGCTTAGTGATAAAGTAAAGCAATTACATGGCGATTGCATTTCATACAATAAAGCGACAACCATATGGCTCCTGCCAGTTGCCGATAACATTACAAAACATGATCATCTCATACAAAACCGTATAACTCATCATGTCTTGACCATATCACATCACAACATGCCCTGCAAAAACAAGTTAGACGTCCTCTACTTTGTTGTTGCAAGTTTTACGTGGCTGCTACGGGCTTAGCAAGAACCGTTCTTACCTACGCATACAAAACCACAACAATGTTTCGTCAAGTATGTGCTGTTTTAACCTTCACAAGGACCGGGCGTAGCCACACTTGATTCAGCTAAAGTGAGAGAGACAGACACCCGCTAGTCACCTTTAAGCAACGAGTGCTCATAACGGTGAAACCAGTCTCGCGTAATCGTACGCGTAATGTCGGTCCGGGCCGCTTCATCTCACAATACCGCCGAAGCAAAGTATGACATGCTGGTAAGCAGTATGACTAGTATCGCCCACAACTCATTGTGTTCTACTCGTGCATATCATCTACGCATAGACCTGGCTCATGATGCCACTGTTGGGGAACGTAGTATTTTCAAAATTTTCCTACGATCACGCAAGATCTATCTACTAGATGCATAGCAACAAGAGGGGAGAGTGTGTCTACGTACCCTCATAGACCGGAAGCGGAAGCGTCAAGTGATGCGGTTGATGTAGTCGAACTTCTTCGCGATCCAACCGATCAAGCACCGAACGTACGGCACCTCCGCGTTCAGCACACGTTCAGCTTGATGACGTCCCACGAGCTCTTGATCCAGTTGAGCTTCACGGGAGAGTTTCGTCAGCACGATGGCGTGGTGACGGATATGATGTATTCACCGACACAGGGCTTCGCCTAAGCACTGCAACGGTATGACCGAGGTGTGTATCTGTGGAGGGGGGCACCGCACACGGCTAAAACAATTCAACTTGTGTGTCTTTGGGTGCCCCACTGCCCCCGTATATAAAGGAGCAAGGGAGGAGGGCCGGCCGGCCTCCTATGGTGCGGCTAGGGCAATCCTACTAGGAATAGGATTGCAATCCTATTCCTAGTAGGAGTCCACCAAGAAGGAAGAGAGGGAAAGGAAAAGAGGGAGAGGTGGCGCCCCCCCAATCCTAGTCCAACTAGGATTCCTAGGTGGGGCGCCGGCCAGCCCACTGTGGACCATCCCCCCTCGTAGGGGGTTCCGGTAACCCCCTCCGACAATCCAGTTAAATCCGAAACTTTTCCGGAACACTTCCGGTGTCCGAATATAGTCGTCCAATATATCAATCTTTATGTCTTGGACATTCCGAGACTCCTCGTCATGTCCGTGATCTCATCCGGGACTCCGAACTACCTTCGGTACATCAATACTCATAAACTCATAATACTGATCGTCATCAAACGTTAAGCGTGCGGACCCTACGGATTCGAGAACTATGTAGACATGATCGAGACTCATCTCCGGTCAATAACCAATAGCGGAACCTGGATGTTCATATTGGCTCCTACATATTCTACGAAGATCTTTATCGGTCAAACCGCATAACAACATACGTTGTTCCTTTTGTCATCGGTATGTTACTTGCCCGAGATTCGATCGTCGGTATCTCTATACCTAGTTCAATCTCATTACCGGCAAGTCTCTTTACTCGTTCCGTAATACATCATCTCGTGACTAACTCATTAGTCATTTGCTTGCAAGGCTTATTATGATGTGCATTACCGAGAGGGCCCAGAGATACCTCTCCGACACTCGGAGTGACAAATCCTAGTCTTGATCTATGCCAACACCACGAATACTTTCAGAGACACCTGTAGAGCATCTTTATGATCACCCAGTTACGTTGTGATGTTTGATAGCACACAAGGTGTTCCTACGGTATTCGGGAGTTGCATAATCTCATAGTCATAGGAACATGTATAAGTCATGAAGAAAGCAATAGCAGTAAAACTAAACGATCAAAGTGCTATGCTAACGGATGGGTCTAGTCCATCACATCATTCTCCTAATGATGTGATCCCGTTGATCAAATGGCAACTCATGTCTATGGTTAGGAAACATAACCATCTTTGATCAAAGAGCTAGTCTAGTAGAGGCATACTAGGGACACTCTGTTTTGTCTATGTATTCACACATGTACTAAGTTTCCGGTTAGTACAATTTTAGCATGAATAATAAACATTTATCATGATATAAGGAAATATGAATAACAACTTTATTATTGCCTCTAGGGCATATTTCCTTCAGATAGTATATGAACACTGAATCGAAGCAACCTCCATTGATCCATCTACAAGAGAAAAAAATAAAAAGTACCTTACTAATTGAATTTTTTCAACTCCTATAACTGAACTTTGATAGAAACAACTGAACTTTTTTGACTCCTTAGCCGAACTTGACAGTAATCACAACTTTTATTGCATCAACCCTAAACCCTCACTCTCAATCTCTTAAAAATCATTCTGTTTCTGTCAAGATTCCTCAAACCCACATCAAATCTAGTAATAAAACACATGAACAACTCTTCAAAGCTATGTTTTTATCTCTGGTTAAACCCTATCTTCAGCAAAATGTTCCTTCTTGTTTCAACCAAACTTCGAAAGACCACATCCTTCATACATATGGAGACAATGACATATTCACACCATACAGAGCAAAATGAACACATGAACATGGAGCAGATCCAACACATGGACAAGGAGATGGAGTAGAAAAAACAAAAATGCCGCAGGCCTTACCCGGACATGGAGGGGGTGGAGGAGAAGGAAGAGAGCTTACCTCTGCAAGGTAGAGGTGCATGCTCCATCTAGCGCTCCATTGTCGTGATCGCCTCGACTCGTACATCGACAAGAAAGTAAAGAACGGGGGGAGTGGGCGGAAGATAAGTGGGAGCGGGAGAAATAAACCCGAAGAAGCATAGAGAGGGGTGTGGAGCCATTATCCCCCTCTAATGGTATGCTCATGAAAATAAAGCCAGCCCCAATAATGCCACACCCACAACCTGGATCCTCAGTTTCAATGAGGTAGACTACGATGACACTATGAGCATCCAAACATTTATGATAGTTTCTCACCATGTCATTGTAGTCTACCTTTCAAAAGTTGAGGTGACACACTGTGGAAATGACACTCTTTGACCTTTCCACCTACGACAAAGATGTCAATAGGGACAACAACACGACCTCCTCTCCTCTTGCACCTCCGGGCCTCTTCCCTCTAGCGTCATCGCCTTTCCCTCCTACTCTCTTCCCATGCATGATGATGTGTCACCGGACCTCCTTCTTTCCACCACTACTTCTGCGCCACTGCCTTGCACATCCTCCTCCCATTCCAAGTCGGCACCGACGCGAAATTCCATGAGAAGGAGAAACTGATTCCTCCTATGCCATGTTGTCTCGTACACATCGGGAGGAGGATGCATATGTTTACGGAATTCTATACAATACACTATGGACTTGGTTTACAAATTCAATGGTACAAATTCTGGACGATACCACCAATTTTGTTTACATGATTCCTTTTTTGTCTAGATAATTTCAGTTAAGACATACTCACATACATCTTGCCCAACAAATAAAGGATCCAATTCAGAAAATGTCATTCAATATTGTCACTATGTGCATCATACTACCATGAGACATGCTTGCAAAAACAATTCACTAAAAAATTGTTTTCCAAATATAAATATCATCAAGTTTAAGAATATAATTAACATGGATAGTCCTAAATAATTTATCTCAAGAAAGTGAAATCCCATTCCGTGTTTGATGACATCTTGTGCGGTCCAGAGAACATGCCCATCAACAGCGTGTTCCCCATAATCAAATTCCGGACATGAAAGAAAATCTTACATGAAAAAAATGTTTTATTTTTTTAATGAAAATAAATGTATTTCTCATTATTTGGTTAGGACATGCCTTGAGATTGTTCGTTGATTTTATTGCATTTTTGTAATGATCCTTTTGTGCATCCTGATATGAGAACATCCTAATTAAAACTATTAGTTGGTTGGGGATACCACTGTCTGCACGCAATGCAATTCTCTGTTGTCGGCCTCCCACCTGAGCATCCACGGAGTAACAGTTTTGTCATTGTCGAGGCAGCAGAAGGAATGCTCGGGATGCTGCCTAAAGGCTGTGATGGGGACAGCGAAGATGACCCATATTCGCTCGCGTATTCCA
The DNA here is from genome assembly GCA_902687465.1 of Secale cereale. Classification (NCBI taxonomy): domain Eukaryota; kingdom Viridiplantae; phylum Streptophyta; class Magnoliopsida; order Poales; family Poaceae; genus Secale; species Secale cereale. The sequence continues at coordinate 765,138,956 of LR738714.1, forward strand.
TTTTGAGAAATAATCAATGGCACTTGGAGAGAGTCATCCGATTGCCAGTAACGCTGAAGTATGCGAATCTGGTCGGTGTAGCTGGGGGATACCTGCTCATAGAAGCGTTGTACACCACATCTCCACAAGAGAAACCAAAGTTCGGATACTTCTCGGTGGATGTGAAGACGCCGCAGGTTGAGTTGTTTGATGCGCTTAGCAAAAGCAAAGTTTCCCACCATCATTGTGTGCGCCCACCATATGAAGCGGTGAGCCAGTCTACTATTTGCTTGCTGTTACTTAACTTGGTCTCGGTGTTATACATCAAAGAAATCTGACTCTGTTTACTATATGAGTTGGTCTGAGTTCTTCGTATCATTTCCAATTGATTACTTATTCGACATACTCCTATTTATTTATATTATATATATATCGTTAAAATGTGTATGAATAGAAATCGTCAAATAACAGCAGCTCCATGTTTCTTCTTTGAACAACAAATTTCAAAGTAATGAGGTGGTTCTGGCAGTTTTTTTTGTGTCTGTGTTATGGTCGGCCTAGGCCCACCGGGCAATCTTAGCCCACAAGTTATCTTAGGTTAATTCGTATGGAAGTTATCTAGGTTATAAATATAAGTTGTAAGACTCTTTTTCAGATCAAGCAATAAGAATATCATTATCCCTATTGCCCAGCTCCCAGAGGAGCCGGAAACCCTAGCCGCACAACTCTTCCTAACCCTAGCCGCCGCCATCTCCCTCTCACGTGACGGCGCCCAGCTGCCGGCGCGCCCGCTCATCGCCTCGCCCAGCTTCCTCCTTCCCCTACAACCTCAGGAGCAGGCCCGGTAGGACTCTAGGGTCTACCAGTCTGTGTGATTACAGTCCATTGCAGGTTACTCCATGAATCAGTTGCATAAAATACAAATAGTTTATGTACTGTAGATTGACTTAGTCAATTTAGTGGAACGTTTGAGTTTGGGTTGTCTGTCGATTTTCTGCTCGTGAACTGCAAAACTGGAAGGAGGAGGTCCTATATAGTGCAAGTAATCACACACATAATGATCTTATTGCTATCTTTACTTTCAGCTGATCTAGATAAATAACTTTATTTTTATAGAGACAAATATTACTAAGACATAAAACAAAACAAAGGTTGTATTTATGGATGCTCCATTGAGCTTTTGCTTTTGTTTAATCAGGTTCCTTTTTGAATAAATTTGTTGCTTTAGTTAAAACCTCAGCGTAGTGCATTCTTATCGTATAAACTCTAGGTTGCGTAATCACATGCACACATGGAAATTTTAGCTTGTGGCTTCGTCCCATATGGACTTTTGCAAAGTACATACATGAAGTCTAACAGGTTACTCCATGAATCAGTTGCATCTTGCCAAATAAAATATCTGCCTGGGATGCCACTTCATTGTGGAAAATGAACTGCTTGCAAAATCTTGGTTAGAGAATAGGCTCCGGCTCCTCACTGGACTCTGCATCCAATCACCCCTGCTGCTGATCAAGTAACTTCTTGACAAGCTTCAGAGTTCAGACCCATCCTTTTATGTTCCAAGAGAACAAAATAACACCACAGATGCTTAGTGGATCGATGGTGTGTCCATATCCTGTTATTCTGTGGATATACCACCTCGGCTCAGAAGTTGTTCCAGATTCCTCAAGCTTAGATCGAAGTGGCTGAACCTTAGGTTTTTTTTTTCGAAACAGAGGAAAAAGATTTGACCCATATGTTAATTAAGAGAAAATAGAGTTTTGAATACACGGGTCCAGCAAGTACATAGGGGTGTTACTCTCCCGCCCTCCGGACAATATAGTACCCAGTTTCTTAGCCCCGGTGGTGACCCAAATGAGGGCTTCACTATTGATGTTGTTTAGCAGAATTGGGGATGGCATACTCTTGTTGGTTGTTGCGGAAAATGCGGGCGTTCCTCTCATTCCAAATGGTCCATCCAATGAGCATGATGAGGGATGCCATTGCTTTTCCGTTGGGAGTGCTTGTACTGATTGGCCCACCCACCAATCCTAAATGGAGTCCTGAAGGTGCCATGTCAAAGTGTCAAGGTTGATGAGGTTTAGCCACCTGTTGACCAAATTCCAAAGGCGAAGGGTGAAACGACACTTGAAGAAGAGGTGCAGCCCAGACTCAGGCTCCCGTTTGCAGTGGGGGCAAAGATTACAATTCAGCCATCCCCGGCGTGCTAGGCAATCAGCGGTCCAAATCCGATCCTGGATGGCAAGGCACACAAAGAACTTCACCTTGGGCAGTGCACAGACTTTCCACACCGCGTGATCCATAGGAGAGTAGAAGTTTCCGAAGAATTGTGCCAAGTAAGCAGACGCCGACTGACCATCTGTAGTCATGAAAGTTATTGATTTGTTCTGTCTGGCATGCCATTGACCAGAGGGCAGATCTTCATTACACCCTTTTCCATTTTCTTAATTACACCATTTTCCCTTAGTTTCTTGTCCCTATTTCATCTGTAAAGGTGTTGCCTTTCTCACTTTTTGTAAAAAACTGCCACCATATTCCAATGGTTGCCAGGTCCGTTAAGGGTATTTCATAGTATAAGTAAATATTTTTTGTTTTTTCTACGTCGAATAGAACATAATTTTGTACAAAAGAATGCATGCACAGGTATTTTACCATGTTCTAGCCAAGTATTTTTAAACAGTAGAATTACCTAAACTGTACACTGTGTAGATACGGAATAGAACATATAATTTTGTTGAAATACCATGTTCCTGCTGTCGAGGTGTGATATGGAATGGTGAGAGCACACAGTATGGGATGATAAAACGGCTGAATTCAGAAGTAGGAAAAGGTAATCATATTCTATAAGCATGATGCATAACAAGCCAACGTTTCCGGGGCACATAACTTTGATGTGCTGAAATCAGTAGAAGCTAAAAACTGACATACTTCATGTAAATAGAAAATAGTTATTCATCCTATTTTGTACAAAGCATAGGTACTTGTTTGTTAAACTCCACTCCATGTATCCTTCTTTTTCTGATGGATAAATAATGGATGCTAAATTCATATCTATCATGCGGAGGTGTTATGAAGCGTGGTGGGATAACTAACCTGAACCTCGAGAGGCAAGACGGCAGTCGGCAGCCATGCTTCAAGGAACGGGTGGGGAGGTCTTCTTGAATATTGAATTATTGATCGAGACTAGGATTCGATCAATATTTTTTTAAAGCGGGGATTACATCAGTTTATTCTGTACTTATTTCGAATGAGTACAACAGTTACGAACTACGTAGCCATGTTCAAGACATAACCGTAGGGTAAGTAACCTTGATGGCAGGGAAAGGGAGGAGTCGTGAAAGGAGACTGGGATTAGACCAGTTCTTTTTTACAGAGCGAATTGGATCAGTTTATTTTCTTCTTAATTGGAATGCATACAAGAGGACCTCCTAAAGATAGCAAGCAACTACGCAAAATCTACTAACTAATAATACATTTCCATGATTTTTGGGCACATCAGTCAGCCATGTATCCATTTACAACAGGAGGACTCAAAGTACAAACGATATACTGGAGGGAAGGCATGAACCAATGAACTCAGTTGCTGAACTATCCCAAGATTTAGTGTGTATAAAAATCATGTGTGAGTCCGGTAAGATAAATTGGGGTATTATAAGCAGCCTTAATCATATGCATGAATGTATTTTTCATATAATCATTCATCAGATAAGGGGTAGAACAATAGATAAGGGGTAGAAACTCTAGTCAAGCAATAACATGGTTAAGTTTAGTTTTGAGAAAGTTCTATCACCTAAAATAGTTTAGTTTAAGAGCTCACACTTACTGAAGTTTATGAAGCTTTGAATTCTATGGAGAAGATGAAATTAATGGTGCATCATGATGGCTCAAGTTCATCCCAAGGAGAGAGATTTTTTGTTCGTGGCAGGACAAAGGAGAAGAACTCACATAATGGAAACGGAGGCAAAAGTAAGAACGGCTACAGGGGACGGTCGCAATCCAGAGACAAGAAATATTGCAGATATTGCAAGAGATACGGGCATGACGTCTCAGAATATTTCAAGTTGTAGAATAAAGAAAAGAGGAAAGGTAACAAACAAGGTGAAATTTCTGCTAATGTTGCTCGTGATGATAGTTCCGATGATGCTCTTGTCGTTATTGCTGAATGTGCTGAGACCAATGACGAGTGTGTACTTGACACTGCATGTACTTTTCATATGTGACCGCATAAAGATTGGTTTAATACTTTTGATTCTACTACTGTTGTTGGTTCCGTTTTGGGTTGTGATAATTCATCATGCAAGATTAAAGGCATAGGTTCCGTTCGGATCAAGATGTTTGATGGCATAATCAGAACTTTGACAGATGTTCGGTATATTCAAAAGATGAAGAGAAATCTTATTTCTATGACCGCCCTTGATGCAAAGGGGTACAAATATTCAAGTGGAGATGGTGTTTCTGTTGGAGATATGCCCTAGAGGCAATAATAAAAGCATTATTATTATATCTCCTTGTTCATGATAATTGTCTGTTATTCATGCTTGAATTGTATTGTACGGAAACAGCGATACATATGTGAATACACAGACCACAATGAGTCCCTGGTAGGCCTCTAGTTACCAGCTCGTTGATCAACAGATGGTCACGGTTTCCTGACCATGGACATGAGATATCAGTGATAACGGGATCACATCATTAGGAGAATGATGTGATGGACAAGACCCAAACTTGAGCATAACACGAGATCGTATAGTTCGTAATGCATAAGCTTTTCGGTGTCAAGTATTTATTCCTTAGACCATGAGGTTGTACAACTCCCGGATACCGTAGGAGTACTTTGGGTGTGCCAACCGTCACAACGTAACTGGGTGGCTATAAAGGTACGCATCGGGTATCTCCGAAAGTGTCTGTTGAGTTGGTACGAACCGAGACTGGGATGTTGTCACTCCGTATGACGGAGAGGTACCTCTGGGCCCACTCAGTAAGACATCATCATAATGTGCTCAATGTGACTAAGTAGTTAGTCACGGGATGATGGATTACGGATCGAGTAAAGAGACTTGCCATAACGAGATTGAACAAGGTATCGGGAATACCGACGATCGAATCTCGGGCAAGTACCGTACCGATGGACAAAGGGAATAACATACGGGATTAAGTGAATCCTTGACACGGTGGTTCATCCGATGAAGATCCCGCTGTTGGTTATTGACCGGAGAGTCGTCTCGGTCATGTCTACGTGTCTCCCGAACCCGTAGGGTCTACACACTTAAGGTTCGGTAACGCTAGGGTCGTAGAGATAAATGCACGTGTAAACCCGAAAGTTGTTCGGAGTCCCGGATGAGATCCCGGACGTCACGAGGAGTTCCGGAATGGTCCGTAGGTAAAGATTGATATATAGGAAGTCCAGTTTCGGCCAACGGGTGATCTCCGGGGGTCACCGGGAGCGTCCCGGGACCACCGGAGGGGCCCCGGGGTCCACCGGGTGGGGCCACCCATCCCATTGGGACCACCGGAGGGGCCCCGAGGGCAGCCGCACCTAAGCCCTGGCGCCTCTCCCCCTCCCGTCACACCTCCCAACTCCCTCGCAGGGCGCCCGGCGAAGCCCTGCTGCGATCTCCACTGCATCCGTCATCACGCCGTCGTGCTGCCGGATCTCTGACGACTTCTCCCCCCCCCCTTGCTGGATCAAGAAGGAGGTGACGTTGCTGCATCGTACGTGTGTTGAACGCGGAGGTGTCGTCCGTTCGGCGCTAGATCATCGGTGACGAAGAACGTGAAGAGTACGACTACTTCATCCTTGCTTCGTTGAAAGCTTCCGCACGCGATCTACCTAACGGTATGTAGATGTACTCTTACTTGCTCGTTGCTAGATGTCTCCATAGTTGGATCTTGGTGAAGACGTAGAAATTTTTTGAATTATGCTACGTTCCCCAACAGTGGCATCTGAGCATAGGTTTTATGCGTAGCATCTTGCACGAGTAGAACACAAAGCAGTTGTGGGCGTATGATCTTGTTCAACTTTCTTACCGTTACTAGTCAATCTTGATTCGGCGGTATTGTGGGATGAAGCGGCCCGGACCGACTTTACACGTACGCTTACGTGAGACTGGTTCCACCGACAGACATGCACTAGATGCATAAGGTGGCTGGCGGGTGTCTGTCTCTCCTACGTTAGTCGGATCGGATTCGATGAAAAGGGTCCTTATGAAGGGTAAATAGAAGTTGACAAATCACGTTGTGGTTTTGGTGTAGGTAAGAAACGTTCTTGCTAGAAATCCTATAGAAGCCACGTAAAACTTGCAACAACAATTAGAGGACGTCTAACTTGTTTTTGCAGCATGTGCTATGTGACGTGGTATGGCCAAAACGAAGATGTGATGAATGATATATGTGATGTATGAGATTGATCATGTTTTTTGTAATAGGGAATCACGACTTGCATGTCGATGAACTTGACAACCGGGAGGAGCCATAGGAGTTGTCTTAATTATTGTATGACCTGCGTGTCACTGAATAACGCCATGTAATTACTTTACTTCATTGCTAAACGTTAGCTATAGTAGTAGAAGTAATAGTTGGCGTGACGACTTCTTCAAGACACTATGATGGAGATCATGATGATGAAGATCATGGTGTCGAGCCGGTGACAAGATGATCATGGTGCCCCGAAGATGGAGATCCAAGGAGCAAGATGATATTGGCCATATCATGTCACTTTAATTGATTGCATGTGATGTTTATCATGTTTATGCATCTTGTTTACTTAGAACGACGGTAGTAAATAAGATGATCTCTCACTAAAAATTCAAGTATTGTGTTTCCCCTAACTGTGCACCGTTGCTAAAGTTCGTTGCTCCGAAGCACCACGTGATGATCGGGTGTGATAGGTTCTAACGTTCGCATACAACGGGTGTAAGACAGATTTACACACGCGATACACTTAGGGTTCACTTGACGAGCCTAGCATGTACAGACATGGCCTCGGAACACGGAAGACCGAAAGGTCGAACACGAGTCGTATAGAAGATACGATCAACATGAAGATGTTCACCGTTGATGACTAGTCCATCTCACGTGATGATCGGACACGGACTACTCGATTCGGATCGTGTATCACTTAAGATGACTAGAGAGATGTCATTCTGAGTGGGAGTTCATTAAAATTTGATTAAGATGAACTTAATTGTCATGAACTTAGTCTAAATTCTTTACAATATCTCTTGTAGATCAAATGGCCCACACTCCAGTTTCCCTAAACTTCAACGCGTTCCTAGAGAAAACCAAGCTGAAAGACGATGGTAGCAACTACACGGATTGGGTCCGTAACCTGAGGATTATCCTCATAGCTGCCAAGAGATCATATGTCCTAGAAGCACCGCTAGGTGATGCACCTGCTCCCGATGCGGACCAAGACGTTTTGAACGTCTGGCAGTCGCGTAGTGATGATTACTCCCTGGTTCAGTGCGGCATGCTTTACAGTTTGGAATCGGGGCTCCAAAAGCGTTTTGAGCACCATGGAGCATATGAGATGTTCGAAGAGCTGAAAATGGTTTTCCAAGCTCATGCCCGAGTCGAGAGATATGATGTCTCCGACGCATTCTACAGCTGTAAAATGGAGGAAAACAGTTCTGCCAGTGAGCACATCCTCAAGATTTCAGGATTGCACAACCGCTTGTCTCAGCTGGGAATGAATCTCCCAGATGAAGCGGTCGTTGACAGAATCCTCCAGTCGCTCCCACCAAGCTTCAAGAGCTTCGTGTTGAACTTCAATATGCAGGGGATGGAGAAGTCCATTCCCGAGGTGTATTCGATGCTGAAATCAGCGGAGGTGGACATCAAGAAAGAACATCAAGTGTTGATGGTCAATAAAACCACTAAGTTCAAGAAAGGCAAGGGTAAGAAGAACTTCAAGAAGGACGGCAAGGGAGTTGCCGCGCCTGGCAAGCCTGTTGCCGGGAAGAAGCCAAAGTATGGACCCAAGCCTGAGACAGAGTGCTTTTATTGGAAGGGAACGGGTCACTGGAAGCGGAACTGCCCCAAATATTTAGCAGACAAGAAGGCCGGCAACGTCAAAGGTATATTTGATATACTTATTATTGATGTGTAACTTACCAGCGCTCGTAGTAGCTCCTGGGTATTTGATACCGGTGCAGTTGCTCACATTTGTAACTCAAAACAAGAGCTGCGGAATAAACGGAGACTGGCGAAGGATGAGATGACGATGCGCGTCGGGAATGGTTCCAAGGTCAATGTGATCGCCGTCGGCACGCTACCTCTACATCTACCCTCGGGATTAGTTTTAAACCTCAATAATTGTTATTTAGTACCAGCTTTGAGCATGAACATTGTTTCTGGATCTCGTCTTATGCGAGATGGATATTCTTTCAAATCGGAGAATAATGGTTGTTCTATTTATTTGAGAGATATGTTTTATGGTCATGCCCCGCTGGTCAATGGTTTATTTTTGATGAATCTCGAACGTAGTGATACACATATTCATAGTGTAGATGCCAAAAGAAGTAAAGTTGATAATGATAGTCCCACATACTTGTGGCATTGCCGCCTTGGTCATATTGGTGTCAAACGTATGAAGAAGCTCCATTCGGATGGACTTCTAGAGTCTCTTGATTATGAATCATTTGACACGTGCGAACCATGCCTCTTGGGCAAGATGACCAAGACTCCGTTCTCCGGAACAATGGAGCGAGCGACCAACTTGTTGGAAATCATACATACCGATGTGTGCGGTCCAATGAGTGTTGAGGCTCGCGGAGGCTATCGTTATGTTCTCACCCTCACAGATGACTTGAGTAGATATTGGTATATCTATTTGATGAAACACAAGTCTGAGACCTTTGAAAAGTTCAAGGAATTTCAGAATGAGGTTGAGAATCAACGTGACAGAAAGATAAAGTTCTTACGATCAGATCGTGGGGGTGAATATTTAAGTCATGAATTTGGCACACACCTTAGAAGCTGTGGAATTGTTTCACAATTGACACCGCCCGTAACACCTCAACGTAACGGTGTGTCCGAACGTCGAAATCGTACTCTGTTGGACATGGTGCGATCTATGATGTCCCTTACCGATTTACCGCTATCTTTTTGGGGTTATGCTTTAGAGACTGCCGCATTCACTTTAAATAGGGCTCCGTCGAAATCCGTTGAGACGACTCCGTATGAACTTTGGTTTGGCAAGAAACCGAAGCTGTCGTTTCTAAAAGTTTGGGGTTGCGATGCTTATGTCAAGAAACTTCAACCTGAAAAACTCGAACCCAAATCGGAGAAATGCGTCTTCATAGGATACCCAAAGGAAACAATTGGGTACACCTTCTACCACAGATCCGAAGGCAAAGTCTTTGTTGCCAAGAATGGATGCTTTCTAGAGAAAGAGTTTCTCTCGAAAGAAGTGAGTGGGAGGAAAGTAGAACTTGATGAGGTGACAGTCACCCCTCCTGTACCGGAAAGTAGCGCAGCGCAGGAAACTGTTCCTGAGGTGCCTGCACCGACAAGGGAGGAAGTTGATGATAATGATCATGAAGAAACAGATCAAGTTACTACTGAACTTCGAAGGTCCACAAGGGCACGTTCCGCACCAGAGTGGTACGACAACCCTGTATTGGAAATCATGTTGTTAGACAACGGTGAACCTTCGAACTATGAAGAAGCGATGGCGGGCCCGGATTCCAATAAATGGCTTGGAGCCATGAAATCCGAGATAGAATCCATGTATGAAAACAAAGTATGGACTTTGGTGGACTTGCCTGATGATAGGCACGCCATAGAAAACAAATGGATATTTAAGAAGAAGACAGACGCGGATGGTAATGTGACCATCTATAAGGCTCGGCTTGTCGCTAAGGGTTATCGACAAGTTCAAGGGATTGACTACGACGAGACTTTCTCTCCCGTAGCGATGCTGAAGTCAGTCAGAATCATGTTAGCTATTGCCGCATTCTATGATTATGAAATATGGCAAATGGACGTCAAAACAGCATTCCTTAATGGCTTCCTCAAGGAAGAGTTGTATATGATGCAACCGGAAGGTTTTGTCGATCCAGAGAACGCTAACAAGGTATGCAAGCTCCGGCGCTCGATTTACGGGCTGGTGCAAGCATCTCGGAGTTGGAATATTCGCTTTGATGAGGTGATCAAAGCGTTTGGCTTTGTACAGACTTATGGAGAAGCCTGTATGTACAAGAAAGTGAGTGGGAGCTCTGTGGCATTTCTCATATTATATGTAGATGACATATTGCTGATGGGAAATAATATAGAATTCTTGGAAAATGTAAAGGCCTACTTGAATAAAAGTTTTTCAATGAAGGACCTTGGAGAAGCTGCTTACATATTAGGCATCAAAATCTATAGAGATAGATCGAGACGCCTCATTGGTCTTTCACAAAGTACATACCTTGACAAAATATTGAAGAAGTTCAATATGGATCAGTCAAAGAAAGGATTCTTGCCTGTTTTACAAGGTATGAGATTGAGTAAGACTCAGTCGCCGACCACGGCAGAAGATAGAGAAAAGATGAGTGTCATTCCTATGCCTCGGCCATAGGTTCTATCATGTATGCCATGCTGTGTACCAGACCTGATGTGAACCTTGCCATAAGTTTGGTAGTGAGGTACCAAAGTTATCCCGGTACGGAACACTGGACAGCGGTCAAGAACATCCTGAAGTACCTGAAAAGGACTAAGGATATGTTTCTCGTTTATGGAGGTGACGAAGAGCTCGTCGTAAAGGGTTACGTCGATGCTAGCTTCGACACAGATCTGGATGACTCTAAGTCACAAACCGGATACGTATATATTTTGAATGGAGGGGCAGTCAGCTGGTGCAGTTGCAAGCAAAGCGTGGTGGCAGCATCTACATGTGAAGCGGAGTACATAGCTGCTTCTGAAGCAGCACAGGAAGGAGTCTGGATGAAGGAGTTCATCACCGACCTAGGAGTCATTCCAAGCGCGTCAAGCCCGATGACTCTCTTCTGTGACAACACTGGTGCTATTGCTATTACCAAGGAGCCCAGGTTTCACAAGAAGACCAAGCACATCAAGCGCCGTTTCATCTCCATCCGGAATTATGTTCAGGATGGAGACATAGATATTTGTAAAGTGCACACGGATCTGAATGTAGCAGACCCGTTGACTAAACCTCTTTCACGAGCAAAACATGATCAACACCAGAACTCTATGGGTGTTCGATTCATCACAATGTAACTAGATTATTGACTCTAGTGCAAGTGGGAGACTGTTGGAGATATGCCCTAGAGGCAATAATAAAAGCATTATTATTATATCTCCTTGTTCATGATAATTGTCTGTTATTCATGCTTGAATTGTATTGTACGGAAACAGCGATACATGTGTGAATACACAGACCACAATGAGTCCCTGGTAGGCCTCTAGTTACCAGCTCATTGATCAACAGATGGTCACGGTTTCCTGACCATGGACATGAGATGTCAGTGATAACGGGATCACATCATTAGGAGAATGATGTGATGGACAAGACCCAAACTTGAGCATAACACGAGATCGTATAGTTCGTAATGCATAAGCTTTTCGGTGTCAAGTATTTATTCCTTAGACCATGAGGTTGTACAACTCCCGGATACCGTAGGAGTACTTTGGGTGTGCCAACCGTCACAACGTAACTGGGTGGCTATAAAGGTACGCATCGGGTATCTCCGAAAGTGTCTGTTGAGTTGGTACGAACCGAGACTGGGATGTTGTCACTCCGTATGACGGAGAGGTACCTCTGGGTCCACTCGGTAAGACATCATCATAATGAGCTCAATGTGACTAAGTAGTTAGTCACGCGATGATGGATTACGGATCGAGTAAAGAGACTTGCCATAACGAGATTGAACAAGGTATCGGGAATACCGACGATCGAATCTCGGGCAAGTACCGTACCGATGGACAAAGGGAATAACATACGGGATTAAGTGAATCCTTGACACGGTGGTTCATCCGATGAAGATCATCGAGGAACACGTGGGAACCAACATGGGTATCCAGATCCCGCTGTTGGTTATTGACCGGAGAGTCATCTCGGTCATGTCTACGTGTCTCCCGAACCCGTAGGGTCTACACACTTAAGGTTCGGTAATGCTAGGGTCGTAGAGATAAATGCACGTGGAAACCTGAAAGTTGTTCGGAGTCCCGGATGAGATCCCGGACGTCACGAGGAGTTCCGGAATGGTCCGGAGGTAAAGATTGATATATAGGAAGTCCAGTTTCGGCCAAGGGGTGATCTCCGGGGGTCACCGGGAGCGTCCCGGGACCACCGGAGGGGCCCCGGGGTCCACCGGGTGGGGCCACCCATCCCGGTGGGGCCCCTAGGCCGCAAGGGGAAGTGTCCAGCCCTCAGGGCTGGCGCACCACAAGGGGCCCACCTCCCCATGCGCCTAGGGTTAAAACCCTAAGGGGGAGGGGGGCTCCACTTGCCTTGGGGGGCAAGGAACCCCCCCCTGGCCGCCGGCCCCTTGCAGATTGGATCTGCAGGGGGTCCTGGCACCCCCCTGGCCCCCTATATATATGTGGGGGGGAGAGGGCAGCCGCACCTACGCCCTGGCGCCTCTCCCCCTCCCGTCACACCTCCCAACCCCCTCGCAGGGCGCCCGGCGAAGCCCTGCTGCGATCTCCACTGCATCCGTCATCACGCCGTCGTGCTGCCGGATCTCTGATGA